>CM044431.1:151789027-151851044 GCA_024363595.1 Xenopus borealis
TGTGTCTCTCTCTGCCCCACTCTCTCTCTCTTTCTCTCTGCCAGGCTCTTTGCCTGGTTACGCGCACGCAGGGCATACACAAACGCGAATACATGAACACGCACACAGATGGTCAGTGCCCACAGCTGCCAGCTCACACCTCAGGGAGCTCATGCGGGTGGGGGTGAGATATATATGGCTGAATATTGGTGGGAGGGTAGAAGAGATGCTGATTTTTCAATGGCGGATGCATCTGCTACTCTGCGCGCACTCTCCCTGCTCTTTTACTGCGCTGTCTCTCTATTTCTCCCTGTTGTCTCTTGCAGTCTGTCATCTTGAAGGAGCCAGGTACAGGCTGGCTCTGTGCCACTCACATGAGCCCCCTTCCATCACAGTGGCCTGCATCCCCCGCTTTCACACAAATTCAGTCACCCCCCCTCTATTTCACCACACAGCATTAATTAGCTGGAGAATTCATTATGCTTACAAATCCTAATTAACACAAACAGCCTAAGGGAATTGCCAGCTTTATTTAAATGGAAGCCAAAAGGGTTAACAATGGCTGGGCAGATCTCTGTTAGTTGCTTATACTGTTCATTAGACTCCTGGTGCCTCTATTTTGAGTGCCTTAGTGCAGAAGGCATGGCAAAATAGCAAGCAAGGAAAAGGGTGTTAGTAAGAGAGCACCACCAGCAGGTGATAAAGAGGTACTGTAGTTGCTGTAGAAAAAGTATAAAAAATCCCTTGAAACATATAGTTACACCTATACTTTAGCATTCTAATAAAAATTTTTTACTAAATCTGAAAGAAAATTGGTGTGATTAGGTTGGCACTGTCTGGAAAATATATTTTATTTTAAAAAATCTATTAATTTTTAAAAATTGAGAATTTCTGTACCATTATTTCGAACTGCATGTACCTATGGGAAAGTGGAGCAACATGTATTTTTGTAAAAAAGAGATCTTTATTAAGAGATCTTTCAACTTCCAGACAAATTAACTTTCGCACTAACTGTCCCCTGGTGTATAGAAAGTTCACTCCAAATGTAAACGTTTTATATAAAATGGAATTGTCAAAAACAGTATGTGTAACGTCTATAGCAAATGTAACATGCTTGGTAGTGTAAAACTGGAATCACAAGGGAGAGCCTAGCAATGTTTGTATATTTTAATATTTGTTTTTGTTACTGAGTTGCTGCGTCACACTGTAGCATATTCCTATTTAAGCACAAGGTCCTTAATTTTGCACCAATATGCTGTCTCATGTTGTTTGTCTTCAGGACAGACTATATCTTACCAGAGCCCTTCCTCCATCTGGTTTACTATTCAATGTATTGCAAAAATGGATCAGGGTAGCAAGTCATACTTATTTAGAAGCTTTAGATACTATGCCAAGATTGCGTGAGATGCAATCTTTTTTAAGCAAAGCAAATGAAATCTCCTAAATGTTCAACTTTAAGGGTAGGGACAGACAGGGAGATTCGGGGAGATTCTGTCGCCTGGCGTTTAATAGCAGGCGACAGTCTCCCCGAACGTCCTTCTCCCTGTCCGTCGCTAGTTTAAATGTAAAAGCGCCGGCTCTGTGCACACGCGGTGCGGCGATTTCCAGAATCGCCCGAAGTTTCCTCACGAAGTAACTTCGGGCAATTCCGGAAATCGCCGCACCGCGTGTGCACACAGCCGGCGCTTTTACATTTAAACTAGCGACGGACAGGGAGAAGGAAGTTCGGGGAGATTGTTGCCTGCTATTAAACGCCATGCGACATAATCTCCCCGTCTGGCCTAGCCCTCAGGGTCAGTCTACATGAGCAGATTCAGGGAGATTAGTCGCCTCAGTGACAAATAGCCTCTTCTTCAGGGCAACAATCTCCCTGAACTGCCTTCTTCCTGCCCTCCACCCCGAAGAAGAGGCGATTTGTCGCTTGGGGGACTAATCTCCCCAAATCTACTCATGTGGACTGACCCTAAATAGGGGTTGTTAGTCTAAATAAAGATATAATTTACAAATGAAATACTATTTTTGAAATGGGGCTAATGCAGATACAACGTTATAAATTATTTTAGTCTTCCTAATTTCTAATTAACAGTGCTAAATTCTCACTGTCTTGAATTTTCTGGCAGTTTAATCCATGATGTGTCATATGTAGATGTTGAACAGCCTAAAGTGAGCAAGGTCACTGCCATGTCGCAGAAGGGAAGTTGCTGATTTCACACATTTCTTGTACGCTATTCTCATTGTGCGAAAATGAAAACCGAAGCCGCATCTTGAGGGGCACCTGTAAGAAAGAAATTAAGGAGAGAAGTTAAGAAAAAGATGTCATGTGTTCAGCAGTGTATGTGGCTGCTTTCTCCTTATTGCGTGTTCCTCTGTACCTTCTGTGGATTCAGGACTCTGATACACTGCGTAACGGATCCTCCATCAGAAACAGGGACTAAAGAGCCACTTGGAGCTTGCAGTTGTATTTGGATGTTCTGCAGTGTAAAAAAACATAAGATCAGACCAGGAACCTACTGAACCTCAACTTTTATACTTTACTTGCCCTCAGTGTAGACATTTACAGGATTTCCAGCAAAGCATCTAGTTGATAGCAATGTTTATGCAAAGTGTATACCTTTGAACCATATGACAACAGTAAAATGTGGACAGTATGTGGTTAAAGTAATGATAATGGGGGATTTTAATTACCCAGGTATTGACTGGAGCAACTGTACTGCCAGACTGCTGATGGCTCAGCTCAATCTAGTCAGTGGCTGACTCAGGATATGAATAAAAAAGCTTTAATAAAAATGTATGTAAACAAAGCATAAACCCCCAGGTTCTAAAAGAGCTTAGTTCAGTTTTAGACCAGCCCATATTTCTGATTTTCTCAGATTCGCTTTCATTTGGTAAGGTGCCGATGGATTGGAGAAAAGCTGATCATCAGCTGTCATTTCATTACATCAGGGTTTACAATCTTCGCCTGGCAATTATAGGCCAGTAAGTTTGACATCTGTGGTGGGCAATTTATTTGAAGGCTTGTTAGGAGATCACATTAAAAATTTTGTCATAGTGAATGGCATTATGAGCAGCAATCAGCATGACTTTATGAAGCATAGGTCATATCAGACAAAGTTTTTTATGATGCGGTAAGTAAAATGCTGGTCTTTGGGGGGGGGGGGGACAGTAGATGTGATTTTGGGGTTTTGCCAATGTGTTTGATACCGTGTCCCGCGCACCACAAACGACTGCTTTCTAAACTAATGTTTATTTGGCTTAAAGAGAATGTAAAGGCAAAAAAAATAAAATCCCATTTTTACTTTCTTTAATGAAAAAGAAATCTATCTCCAATATACTTCAATTAAAAAACTACAGTTTTCATAAGAAACCTGACTGTATGTAGTGAAATTTTCCCTTCATTTACTGCTGTGAATAGGAATTGTCAGATGGTCCCCAACTGCTATGCAGGGAAACAGCAGGGGGGAGCCCCCACCTTACTTCCCAGAACTCCAGCAGCTTTGTCCGTTTACCTTTAAAACAGCCAGTGACTGTGTAGATATTTGTATCCACAGACCCAGTGCAGTCTGTATATTCTGATTATTAATCAGTCTTGCTGTATTGGCTTCTATGGCAGATATTATTTGACTTTTTTTTTATTTGCTGTTTTGATCATTTATGACGATCCCTAAGCTTAACCCTCCCAACTGAAGCCCAGACCACACTGAGCATGAGCGAGTCTTGATATTGCATAGATGTCTAACAAAGTTACACGATGACAGCCCCCTGTAACAACTTAGAAAGTATTAATCATTTGTCTTATTAGGCTTCTGGTGCAGTAAGTTCATGTTTATATTTAGTATACAAAATACAGCATTTCTAACTCTATTCTTACTCTATTTTAGACTTTAGTTGCCTGGCTACAGGATCGGATACAAGGGTGGTTGTTAATGGTACATTCTCTTCTTGGAGTAAGGTTCTTAGTGGGGTCCCTCTGGGCTTGGTATTGGGTCCACTTTTATTTAACTTGTTAAATAACTGGCATTCTGGGCAGCAAATGAGATTCAATGTTGATAAATGTAAAGTCATGCACCTGGGATGTAAAAATATCCAAGCCACATACAGTATACCCTTAATGGGACTGCAATTGGCAAACCATTATGGAAAAGGACCTTGGAGTCCTTGTAGATGCTGTAGCTGTAGCAAGCAATGGCAGCTAGCGGCATCAAGGGCAAATACGGCCTTGAGTTGTATTATAAGGGGCATAGAGTCACGGGAGGAGGGGGTCATTCTTCCACTTTATAGAGCACTTGTAAGGCCCCAGCTAGAATATGCCGTACAGTTTTGGTCTCCCTCACTCAAACAGGACATTATTGTATTAGAGAGGGTACAGAGAAGGGCAACTAGGCTGGTAAAAGGTATGGAAAATCTTAGCTATGAGGAAAGACTGGGCAAATTTGGGATATTCACGCTGGAGAAGAAGCACTTAATGGGTGATATGATATATATGTATAAATATATAAGGGGATCATATAACCATCTCTCCAATGCTTTATTTACCAGTAGGTCTTTCCAGCTGACACAAGGTCGCCCATTCTGATTAGAAGAAAAGAGGTTCCACCAATTATTCAGAAGGGTTTTTTTTACAGTGAGAGCTGTAAAGATGTGGAATTCTCTCCCTGAAACTGTTGTACAGACTGATACATTAGATAGCTTTAAGAAGGGATCGGATGGCTTTTTAGCAAGTGAGGGAATACAGGATTATGGGAGATAGCTCATGGTTCAAGTTGATCCAGGGACTAGTCCAATTTTGAAATCAGGAAGGAATGTTTTCCCTCTCTGAGGCAAATTGGTGAGGCTTCAGATGGGGATTTTTGCTTTCCTCTGGATCAGCTAGCAGTTAGGCAGGTTAGAAAAAAAAGTTAAAAGGTTGAACTTGATTTTATGATGGCATAATCTTTATGTAGAAATATCTTTATTGGTATTCCTGTACCAAGTTATATTAAAGGAAAACTATACCCCCCTGGACAATCTAGGTCTCAATAAAAAGATATTGCATAAAACTCACATGTAAAACCCTGCTTCATGTAAATACACCATTTTCATAATAATATACTTTTTAGTAGTATGTGCCATTGGGTTAGGTCACATGAGCCAATTAATCGACAAAGTTCTGTCTTTTGCTTCCACACTTCTTCCTGTTACAGTTAGAGTTGAAATATTTCTAATCAGGTGATCTCTGAGGCAGCACACAGACCATCATGAAATGGTGGTTCAAGGCAAGAGATGTAAAAGGTCAATATTTACTTAAATATATATTCCAGTTTGATAAGATTCTTGAATATGCCACTTAATATGATGTAAACTTTCTGTTGCTCAAGGATTTATTTTGTGGGTAAAGTTTTCCTGTGCTGTTTTCTAAAAATAAATGTAGCAAAAGCTATAAACCAAATATATGCATATGAATATCAGGTTAATAAGCAAAGGATAATAACCCAGTTACCTTTGGCACAGCTGCCTGCATCTGAAAATCAGCAATGGTGCTGGATGAGGCGTTGGTGGCAGATGAAGTAATAACAAGAAGCGCAGGATTTGAGGGTGGGCGCATAAATGAAAATTCCACTTGTAATCCATCCTTACTATACACAACTAATGGTGGTATTGCTATAAAAAAGAACATGCATTTGAAAACACATACATAAATACTGTACATGGAATCCAGCATTGCATATTATTTATGATATATTTGTCTGATTACTTTTCTCAATTTAGACTCTCCCACCACACCAGCCTTTACATCACTCTCACCTCCAAATACACTGTTATATCTATCTCATAGACAAATCTGCATTTTGATACCTTCATAGATGCTCTGCATTTAGATACCTTTACTCTTAAAGCA
Source organism: Xenopus borealis (assembly GCA_024363595.1). NCBI lineage: Eukaryota > Metazoa > Chordata > Amphibia > Anura > Pipidae > Xenopus > Xenopus borealis. Next base: position 151,794,882 of record CM044431.1, read on the forward strand.
TTGCCTTCTCTAACTGTCTTTGTATAAATAAGCTTCAGTTGTCTTCTTTTCCTTTGACATAAATTTACAAAACTTTTTTACTTCAATTACACGTATAAAATAAGACCTCATAAAATATTATAACAAAGTTTCACTTTGCTGGTAAGGTCTAGTAACTACAGGTTGATAAGAATTGTCTAGAAAAAAACACTCTCCAAATCTCCAAGTGAACCCATGATGCCATCAAAAGCCCTTCAATATATTTCTGGTGAACTATATCCAAATATGTAAGTCATACCTGGCACCTAAGTGAAAGCATAGATCCAGTGGCACAATTGAGCCACATTTAGTAGTGTGCGCTGACTGGGTTGATCAACACACAGACTTAGCCATTCACTAGTTGTCACATCATGCCCACATTTCCCTTATTCTTCCATGAATGTGTTTACACATGTACATTGGAGGAAAATCAAAGAAAACAGCATTACATGGACATGCTAAAAAAATAAACAAACAGTCTGACTATGCATACCATGATTTATGGGCTCATCTAAAAGGTCCAGCAAACTGCTTCCACTTGTGACATTCTGAGGTAGAGGTGGAACTGCAGCAGATGATGGATTTATTGTTGTGTCAGTGCTCACTTCCAAAAGGCCCAAGAGGTCTGTCACCTGCAAAATAATATTGTTAGCCAATAGGAAAAGAAAGACAGAGACAATTCCTTAATCCACTTACCTGGCTTGCTGGCTGTATAGAATTAATTTGGGAATTATCTAAGGGTAAGCTCCTGGTAGCCTCACTAAGTTCAGGCATAGCACACTCATTATCCTCTGTAGCAGTTTTCTCCGGCAGGGGCATTTTTTCCAAGATGGCACACCTAAACAGGTGGAAGGACAGAAACCAAGGGACAAATCAACAATGAAACAAGAGATTAGTTGATACTGTTGCTACAGCCTAAGAAAGTTCAATATTATGATTCCCTTCAGATCACAAGATCATTCCTATATTCTGATATTGTTATTAGAGACCTGATAGCAGTCACATATTTGTTTATTATGTTTGCTGCATCTATATTTACAACAAAGTGCTAAATCAGAATGGAAAAGTTCAAGTCCAAGGGGCAGATTTTTCACAATGTGAGTTTAGAGCTTAATAAATAAAAACTCACCCACATTCTATTTGTTCCTATTGGATTTTTAGAATTGAATTTCTCAATGGGTGACAGTTAGAACTCACCATCTGATAAATACGGTTCTAAAAATCCCATATTTATTTATTTATTAAGCTCTAAACTCTCATTTTGAAAAATCTGCCTCCAAGAGACTGTTAAGAGATCTGCTAGTTTCCATCTTTACATAGTACAACTCCTACCCATAAACACCAATTGCAACACAGGATATGCCACCCCACAAGGCAGTCATTCTTTGTATACTTTTTAGGGAAATAAGAAAAACACATTGCCCCATAAAAAACAACTCTAGCTACAAAATAGACAATAGTGATAATTGGCTTTGCTAAGACACAACAAGGCAGAATTATCAAAATGTAACATTTACTGGCCTTTTATGAATTTGACTTTTCGCCACCTTAAACCTGCCAAATTGCTGTTGTAGCCTATGGGGGACATCCTGAGTTCGATTTTGAGTTGTTTGCAGCATTCCTCAAAATCAAGTTTTTTTCAGAGAATTGATGTTGGTCGAATTTTGGGTTCATGGGCATTTAACAAACTCCCATGAAGACATAAATCTGACCATATCTGTGTTTCAGCAGATGTGAGTATTGTCTATGGCAGGGTATTTTTTTGGAATTTTGTAGCAACAACTTGTAGCTGCTGCTACTAGTAGAAGTATTCTATGCCTTCAACTAGAACTGCAGTGGAGATAGGGGAGATTTTGCAGAAGGTATAGTGAGCTGATGATTTACATTATACAAACTATTGTAACTGTTTTAACAATCTAGTTTCTTGAACTTTCACAGTGTCTTTACTTAGTAAATTATTTTAGTTATGATTGGTGCCCTTTAAGTTATGTTTTTGTGGAGTTCCCCTTTAAGAAATGTCTGATGTTAACCACTAAAAATTAATTTTGAAATTATACATATTTATTTATTACTATTTAAGAATTATAGTGTTTGATGTACTATGTTTGCATTTCTTATCCTCTTGTCCCATGCTTCCAAAACTAAAGTGGTTGCCAGCTAGGGTTGCTACCTTTTCAGAAACTTTTTACTGGTCAGTGGTGGGGGCGGAAACAAAAGGGGTGGGTTGTGATGCAAAAGGGGACAGGCTTTGATGCAGAAGGGGTGGGGCCACAGAGACCATGACGGAAAGGGGCGGAGTCACACCACGTGATGGGCAAAAGATGGAGAATAGGATCTTCCCCTAAAGCTTTACCGGGACATAAACTTAAGCGACCAATGAGGGTACAGAGAACTGAATAGGAGAAAAATCATGCAGGCATGGGAGCTCCAGTCCTCTCTTCTGAAGCTTGCAGCATGCTAGCAGCAGGGGGGCCCAGCTTGCCAAGTAAGCAAAGCATGGCTGGGTCCCCCTTTAGAGCCAAACATTTATTGGGGACCCTGGCAAGCAATTTTCTTTTTAATTTTGGGGGGCCTGGCCACCAATTTTTTTTTATTAACTTCAAAGAGCGTCTGGCCACCAAAGGCTTTTTATAACTTGTGGGGGGGCCCAGGCCATAAACATTATTTTTACTTGCGGGGGGGGGGTACCCTGATCACCAATGGCTTTTTATAACTTGTGGGGAGCAGGCTATCAATATTGTTTTTTTTCTTTTTTAACTTGAAGGGGGGTCCTGGCCACTAGTGGATGTTAATAGCTTGTGGGGGGCCCAGGCCACCAATGGCTTTTTATGACTTGGGGGGTTTAATGTTTTCACTCTGATGTCTGTTGGCCTTTTTAATGTGGGGTGGGGCTTGGGGAGGACGGGACCAGGCGGCTCAGAAAATGTTGCCGTACAGGGCCCTGTGATTTCTGCAGGTGGCGGTGGTTGCCAGACACTCTTATATCCATGTAAGTGACATCAGTTGTTAACCCCATCCCTTAACTCTGGTAGCCACATCTATGGTCCATGTTTATTTGTATCTCAAGACTGATACCTCATGTGGTCATATTTCTTAAACAGGGCATTGTATTCCACTGCTCTCTGTTGCAACTCCACATCATGACAGCTGCTGTAGATAGAAACCACTCGTCGTATACGGCTAAAAAAGAAGAGTCATGTGAAAACATACAGTGTAATCTGATTTAGATATTTATGCTTATATGATGAGTGACATACTGCTACTGGAAATTAAAATGAACATTCCTATAAGGAAACACCAACTGCATTGTTGCTTACAATGCTTTTTATAAATATGCGAATGCTAAAAGTGTTATGTAATTGGCAAAATGTTAATGTCATTTTTGAATGTTAATCAACAAAATTATTGTAAGGGGCCTATGTTTTAAAGTGTGAAAATAGGACACATTTTTGGGGAATATTTAATATATATATTAAAGGATGTAAATAAAATTCACTCTGTTTTCACTCTCTGATATATATTCCCCTAAAAATACTGAGACTCTTCAAATTCACCAGTGCTATTGTTCTGCCTTATACACATGATGGCCTATTTATTGTGCTGTGTAAATCTAAATTCATCAAAAAACTGTGTAAAAAGCTGTGTTAAATAAATTAATTTATCAAGGTTTGTTTTATTTTACACCACACAAACACCAGATTTGCTGGTGTTATTTTACACTGATTCAGACCTATGTAAGTATGAAGTTGTTCTAAGGAAAAAAATGCATAATAAAATTACATTGTTTTTTTACACAGCAAAACTTGGATATTTGTGGCAAATTGTATCAAGGTTTTTTTACACTGCATAATAAATCTACCCCTTGCTTACTCACACAAATTTATAGTGTGCCACTTACTTCACACAATGTGTAAACCGTGTGCTTAGTTTCATTAAGGCAGTCAAAGTGTAAGCCCGTGTGCTAGGCAAAGAGATGTGGGACTGCAAAATACCCTCCAGGACATCCAAAACATCATCTTCAGTTACCTGAGGAATAAAAACACTCATTTAACACTGCCAACCTGGTATATTTAATCTTGGATCTTGATCCAATTGACCTGCACAACAGGGATCAAATGTCAATGGATTTACACCATTTTTACACTACTACATCATTACTAGCGGCAAGCAATCCTGACACTTTCACAATATTGTAATAGTAAACAGTTATTTTCCGTGCTGTGACATATATTTTATGATACAGTTCTATGGCAACTTTGTGTAATATCACATGTTTGTTGTATAACATCAAATTACACCTTTACTGGCTCTTCACTTTCAGTTATCAAAAGTTCTCCATATTCCCCAATGCACCACGCAGCGACTTGCACCAGTGGTTGCTACAAAGAAAAAACAAAAAATGATTGTCACATTTTTAGGATTATTCTGTTCCACCTAAGCTATGTATCATTAGTGTTCTGCTATCTAAAATAGAAGACTATGCTGATGCTTTTTATCTTAACAACTCCAACACATAGGGGCAGATTTACTATTGGTCGAATTTGAGGGTTAATTTACTCTCTAATTCGACCAGTCAAATTGTGGTCAAATTTAAAACTAATATCTAATTTGAAGGTTTTTACCGCAATTTGATCGAATTAAAAAAAAAACTAAAATATTTAAAAAACACAGCAATTCGGTAGGTTTAATCTGGCGAACTAAGCAGTTGAATTAAAATTTATAGTGCAAGTAATTCGACTGACGAATATTCGAATATAATTTTATTTGATTTATTCGAATCATTCAATTTGATAGAATTTTCTAAATTCAATGGTCGAAGTGACCTTCAAAAATATTCGAAAATTTGAATTAGAATCTTTTTGAAAATTTGTCTCGAATTTCAAATCATTCATAAGAATTTAGTAAATCTGCCCCATACAATCACACACATGTTTAAACCTCCTATCTCTCACTTATCATGTTCTATTTCTTCCTTTTGTATCACAAAGTTTTAATCACATCTTCCTGCTGTGGCTCTCTTCTCTGTCTTCAACTGGAATATCCATTTGATACATTCCCCTTGATATTCTCTGAATCTCACCTGCCCAATGTCTTCGCTTACTGCTAAGTAAAGTTGGTGTACAATGTAAGCATGCAGCTCTGAGGCTCCACTGATTAAGTGAATAAGGTGTGAGACTGTGTCATCACGGACACTTTCACCAGCCTAAGGAAATAAGCAGAGTAGGAATAGACACAATATTAAAGGACATGTACATAAGTTGGGCATATCTTCCCCACCGAAGCCACATCATTTGTACTGCATATACCCCTCCATTTGCCAGTGCCATCACATTTTCCTAAACAAATAGCAGCTTTAACCAGGTGGCCATTTTACCTCTGACACATCATCAGTACCATTGACATCTGCAAACATGACATGTATGCCGTAAAGCCCATGCAATGCAGAATGCAGGTTTACACAGGCACAACAGACTTTGATAAAAAAGTTTTGCTGGGGTTGAGAACTGTAATGCTTAAGTTGAGCTCAGGAGAGGTGGTTAGGAGAAAAAATAGGATCATACAGCTAGGGGCACATTTACTAAGGGTCGAAGTGAATTTTCAAATAGAATTCAAATTTTTAAAAATTATTTTGGGCTACTTCAACTATCGAATTGCCTAAAATTCAATTTGAATAAATTTAAAAATTCGAATTTCAAATTACTGTCTCTTTTAAAGGGAAACTGTCATGGGAAAACATTTTTTTAAACACATCGCTTAATAGTGCTGCTCCAGCAGACTTCTGCACGGAAATCCATTTCTCAAAAGAGCAAACAGATTTTTTATATTCGGTTTTGTAATCTGACATGGGGCTAGTCATTTTGTCAATTTCTCAGCTGCCCCTGGTCATGTGACTTGTGCCAGCAATTTAGGAGGGAACTGCTTTCTGGCAGGCTGTTGTTTTTCCTTCTCAATGTAACTGAATAGTACACAGTGGGACATGGGTTTTATTATTAAGTGCTGTTCTTAGATCTACCATGCAGCTGTTATCTTGTGTTAGGGAGCTGGATACCTTCCCATTGTTCTGTTGTTAGGCTGCTGGGTGGGGGAAAGGGATGGGGTGATATCACTCCAACTTGCAGTACAGCGGTAAAGAGTGATTGACGTTTATCAGAGCACAAGTCACATGACTTGGGGCAGCTGGGAAATTGACAAAATATCTAGCCCCATGTCAGATTTCAAAATAAATGTAAAAACATCCGTTTGCTCTTTTGAGAAATTGATTTCAGTGCAGAATTCTTCTGGTGCAGCACAATTAACTGATGCATTTTGATAGAAAAAAAATGTTCCCATGACAGGATTCCTTTAAAAAAATTCGAATTCAACTATTCGACACCTTAAACCTGCCGAATTGCCATTGTAGCCTATGGGGGACCTCCTGGAACCTTTCCTGCAATTTTTTCTAAGTCCTGGAAAATCGAAGTTTTTTTCGAAAATCGTTTCGAAAACGGTCCAAAAGAAATCCACCAAATAAAATTTTCAATTGGTCGAATTTCGAATTGTTTTTCTAATCGAAATTTGAAAAAATAATAAAGAGTTTCTTTGGGAACCAGCAATGCTATATGCTGTTAGACTGGAGGGTGTGTTTAGTAATCTGAGTAGAGAAGAACTGAGCATGCTCATGAGGCAAAAGTACATTCCTGAGGGAGGGTTTGAGTGGGTTAGAAGAGGAGAAGGAAAGTGCTTAAGTGGATGTTGCAGCCTTACTGTTAACCTTTTAACAACCAGAAGCTGTTATCTAACGATTTCAAAGAGACTGTTTACTGATTACATTTTTGTGTGTGGGGGGAGTTTTACAAGTCCTTTAGGGTCAGTCCACACGAGCAGATTCGGGGAGATTTAGTCGCCTGGCAATTATCGCCTCTTCTTGGGGGCGACTAATCTCCCCGAACTGCTTCCCCCTGTCTTGCGCCGGCTATAATGAAAGGTTGCCTGCAGCATGACACAAGTGGAGTTTCATTCTCCAAAGTCGCTTGAAGTATTCTTTGTGTGGACTGACCCTTAAGGCAAATGCATATGATTGTATTCTACAGCTGTTTTATACTACAAACTTGATGTTACATTGTGGCAAGCTAAGAATGAAATGAACTAACAGAGATACCGAGTTTAGTTTAAAGCAACATAAAAGTGGTTCATAAAAGTGCTTGTATTTATAGCTTAGTTGTAGTATTTCCCATACATACAAAATGATTTGTAATACATATCACAAACAATATGCTACTATCATTTCACAACCAGCATAGGCAAGTACTTACTGTGATCAGTGTCCCCATTATAGTATCAATATGCCACCGTGTGGATGGAGAAAACCTGTAATTGAAGCATTCTGTTACTGTATATAAAGGGATTTTTGTTTGTTATCCTGCATCAAGCAAACTTATACAACCTATCCCATTTAATGTTTATGTGCCCATTTTTTTTCTTCCAGCATATACAACTTTTAACACATCTAAATGACATCTAAATTCTGCTTTCTGTTATCACAGATACCACTCTAACAAAGGTCATGTTATATGAGTCTCACCTCTCTGCACACAGGAATATTCCTGATGTGCATTGCTGTTTCAGCTCCAAAGGGCAAGTCTGCAGGAATCTCTGCAGCTCCTTCATCATTGGTAGAATATTTGTCTCATTCACTAGGGCAAAACACAACTCCAACGCTTTCCTAAAAGAAGGCAAAACATAAAGTTTGTAAAAGTCTCATCCCTAAAAGTTACTACAGTACAAATATTTATACCCGTTGAATGACTATTTATTTTTTGTAGCACTAAAATGGAAGCACCCCATATATACAAAACCACATCATCTCGATAGGTGATATCACCTATAAAAGCTCATTCCCCAGACTAACAGTTTAAGGAGGCAATCCATACCAATGTTTTCTCTGCACAAAATACAGGCATTAGATATATGATCAAGCAAACAAGACAGCATTGTGCAGGTCAATTGTTCAAAGCATTAAGGCAGCAGCATAACAGGCAGTTCACTCGCCAGCATCTTGAATTTGTGCACTCACAATGTCAATACAAAAAGACTACTGACAAAATCAGCATTCCTCTTTATGTGAAAGACTTGGCATTTCCATTGTTTTACCGTACATAACTTTCCAATGGAAAGTCTTTGAAAGACAGTACAAATAATTGAAAGTAGACAAATGAAATCTAAGCACTTTTATGAAGGTGCTTTTCAGGGGCTGCTGCCGCCATTTAAAGAACTGAAATTTGGCTCTTAAAGTTACCAGAGGCGACTTTTTCGCTGCCCCTGGTAACTGGCCACTCCATTCTCACCATGCCAAATGACAGAAGCAGCCCTGCTTGTATGATGTAGGTGTGCATACCAACAAGATGTAAAAGAAAATTATTATTGCTCGAGTTTTACTTCAAAGATACATTTATCTACACGTGAAAAGGGACCCAAACATTATATAAGTTGCTATAAGTATGTTTGCATATTGGTAGTCTTGATCCAGTGAGCAAATGGGACTGGGATAAACAAATCATGACGATTTTCCTTGGTGTTCAAAGTCTCACAGAGAATAAAAGGATATAATTGCAAGTAGGTGGTTTGTCACCCTGTTGACTCTTTCTTACTTGTTTAAGGAGCTGTCTGTTTGTCTGAGACATTCCACAATAGTGCCTCGATGTCTCTGAACAGCTGCATAGTCTGAATGTACCAACCGATTAAGGGATGTGAGAGCAACATACCTGCAGAAAAAAGTAATTACATTTTAGAAAGTAAACTATAGCATAAGTACATGCACATGAGAATGTATATTTAGATGTTTTATGAGTTTATGTAACAAAATATATTTTTAAAGCCACTGGGTACCATTAGGGTCATGTCACATGAAGCATATTTTATCTATGCTGGGGGAAAAAAACTGATACATTTGTTTCTGGCCTGATATCACTGTACATTCACAGGCACAACATAGGCTGGACATGATGGATTTTAGTTTGAAAATGCACACATTTTTCTGATATACTCCTAACAGTACACCAACAGGCCAATTCAGTAAATGCACAGTTATTTTCAGGCAGAAGGAGGCAGGCATTTATTCCCCTAGCACACATATGCCATTACTAACCACTGGGAACAGTGGACAATGACACAAGGTAAATCTGTACCTTGAGCAGGCAGTAAGTACATGGCATCAAATGCACCTTGCTACTTGACTACCATGCTATTTGAATACCATGAATAATAAACACATTGAAGGTCCACATGGAAGCTACCGATATGCAAGATTCTTAAAAGATTGAAACAATTTATTGACCTACAAGCTTGAGGTGCAAAGAGTTGCCCCTGTCAGCACTAGGCAGTATGGGGACAAAGTGTATTGTGATGGCAATAGTTGTTAAGACACAGTACTTTTAAAATTGATAACTTCGTTATCTTTTAGAATATCCATTTTAAGAAAAAAAATCTTTGCAGCAGGACATTAAGTGCATGAAGTGTATATCTGTACAGCAAAATAAATATTAATAACAGTTCAAAAATAGGAAAAACAGGATGAATTTACCATTAGCAAAATCTTGCAGACTTCACCTAGGCAGTTAGTACAGGGCCCTTTGCACAAATGTTATCACCAATCATGACAATTGCTCACCTGCTGTCCACTTCATTCCACCCAAGGGGCACCCCATTGAGACTGCAATAATAATTATATTTTACATAATCGTGTTCAAAGGCAAACAGTGGTGGTACCTGATGTTTTTATCATTACTGAGCAAAAACCGCCCCAGGATGTTAACAGCGAGAACCTGGAATGGAAAAATAGAAAGTAGTGGGCTGGTAAGGATCTAAGCATAAGCTGGGTTCGGTTAAACACAGAGTGTTGCAGTAAACAACACTAGATCTAAAATGCTCTCCCTGTTATTGTTTTCAGTCTAAAGAGTGCTTGTCTATACCATCACACACAGACATTCGTGAGAAGATTTTGATCAAGCAGTGTAGACTGTGGACATACAGGCTGAAACACAAAATGTACAGATGAAATGTTATGTCCCTTGTGCCAAAAGACAGAGGTGAGCACAATTGCTCCAATACCATATGCAAAGGGTGAACATAAGTAAAATAATATAACCTAAAAGCAAGCACTTGATAACAGAGCCATCAGCCTGTGTAGATTTCTCTGTGTCAAATAAAGTGAAACTGGACTCATAGTAAGTTAGGTTGAAAAAAGACACACGTCCATCAATTTCAAGTTCTGAGTTTAATAATTAGCAAATAAATAGTCTGTATTAATGGTCCTTTCAGATCCCTGAAAACAACCCCAACCCAATACTCACCCGCAAACCACTTGCAGATTTGGTATCCACTATTGTGAGCACAGTTTCATATAAGACAGAATTCCCAGCATTAGACTGTGTATCTGTACAAGTAGATACCTAGAGAGAGAAACATATTTCTGATTGTGTGTTTATGTATCACTTTTGTAATACCACTTTTATTCTAATGCTCCTTCATTCACCTGAGCTAGCAGATCACTCATTGCATCACATACACTTTCATCCTTTTGTCCCAAAATCTTCAAAAGACGCAGAAGGCGAACCTGAGAACAACAGGGGTAAAGTATAACGAAGAAGGTAACACACAGGCACTACTAGAATAGATTCACAATGTGATTAAGATTACAAAGGATGAGGTGAATTATGTATTATTGAAGATACAGGTGAACTGAGATACAAACAAAATTAGCATAGATCTAACAAATCTAAAGCAAACAATGAAAGTGTTTAATTAATGTTTATAGACAAGTTGTATAGAATTACAATTTCATTATTGTGCTAAAAATGTTTTGTGAGATGCTCTTTAAATATATAGTTATCAGTGTGAGCACAGAAGGAAAGCAAAGCAATACAAAAAATACTGCCACTGAAATGCAATCGGTGGAAGGTAAGAGCTGGATAAAGGAACAGAGAAAGGATAACAGAAAAACAATAAAATAAAAACAAGGCCAGTCAAGCTAAAAATGGAGAAAAGAGGAATTTTGAGTGTAAAGGGACATAATAACCAGCGGGGATTGGCTGGGGAAGGGTGAGGCACAGAACAATAGTTCATTGGGCAGGGCCAGTATGTATTTACCTGTAAGAAAGGGTCAGTAACACCAGACACTACATGATCCGGAGAATAACCAGACATAATTTGTCTGAGCTTCTGCAGGAGTAGCGGGAGGAGCTGGAGAACAGTACAGAGCATGTGAGGAAATAAAACTAGATAAATCTTCTTTTTTCTAAAAAAACATATACTGTAAACTGCCCTGTCTTGATCTCCAAACTGTCCAAAAACATAATGACAGTGGGAGATAAGCAATGAAAACAAAAATTATATATGCTGTTTTGATCCAAACACAACTATGGAACATAATTTTACAAGTTCTCTGGATAACTAACGTTTAAATTGAACCACAATATTTTTCTCCAAGATTGCCATTATAACTGGCTTAAGTATCCCTTAATATTTGTATATAGTCTTATACAGCAACTGTTTGAGCTAAGATGAAAGTGCATTACATGCAGTTTTTTTTAGTCTAGTCATATATTTAAAGGTAGCTTTCAAATTACAAGTCCCATAACTTTCAGTTAGCTTTTTAAACTAGGAAAATATATCAATGGATGAAAAATTCCAACATTGAGGGAAAAATAGACATTATTCACCTTGCGGAAACGTTTACAGGCCTCTGGTTGTCTTTGACAGATCTCTGTGACCAGCAGAACAGCTCCATAAAGCACACCTGAAAATACTTCCACAGTAAATAATCAGAAACTTTACCTAGTTATAAACTGTTTTTTCTCAGTTGCAATATCCTTGTCTACCTAACTAGCTTAACACTTGGTATAATTTATCTGTAGTGTCTCTCCTAAATAGTGTATTGTGTGTATTCAGTTCAGTGTTGACTTACCTTCTTCTAACTAAACTCACCATTTGGTATTACTACTTAAATAACTCCTTCCATATGGATGTATACTACAAAGGGGCCATGAGTCTTAACATTCATCCTGCCTCCTCTCTTCATCCACATGATTTACCTTTATACCCTTGTGATAAGTGCATTAAATATGTGCCCCATTATGCATTATCTGTACTACCTTTGCAGTCAGTCACCTTATGAAAACCTGTGTACCCAGTGAATCATGGATTAAATGCCTGTCATTAAAATGACTCTACAGTGTCACCAAGACTTAAAAGATTAATTCCAACTGGACCATGACTTATATCCTAACTTATCTCTCTCTTCCCAGTGTTTCTGTGAATGCAGTCCTCAGTGTTTTCATAACTTCCCAGCCACCATTTTCGTTAAATGACTCTTACTGAGTCCAGTCTTACCATGCCTCTTCTCTCCGAGCAGCTCCTCACTGACCGGGACAAACATTTCCACCAATTCTGGAACTTTCCTGATGATATGCACAGCACATAATACTGCCTGGTGGATAAATGTGGGGTAATGCAGAGCCAATGAAGAATAAATTGATAGAAAGCATATTAACAAAGCTTTATTTAAAAAAAAAAGAAATATTAAATAACTTGAATTAACTTATTATGTATGACTGCATTGGTATTAATATATGAAATCCCCAACTGATGTAGACTTTGTCTCTTTGTAACGAAGTAAACTTCTCCAGTGAATCTTCTTCACTACCCCACCCATACAACCATTATTAAATCATTTCCTTCTTTTACCTTTTTCTTAACATGACCAGTGGAGTTTTGCAGTAGGTGTTCTACCTCCCCAGCCAGATCCCGACACATCTCTGTTGATCCGAGGCAGGCTAGAGTGCAAAGAGCCAACCCCTGAACCACTGGGGAGCTATGTTCCAGATCCCTAATAATAATTATTGTAATAGAGAACTTGAGTGAGGAAATGTAACACTATAATTTATAAATAAAAAGGCTATGTAGATGAAGTCAATGTTGTTTTGGTAATATCCAGATTGAAAGGACTACAGCAGAAAAAGAAAATAACCTGTTTCCAGATTCTGTGGGTTGTATAGTTAAGAATCTAAAGTATAATACCATCAGTTATGAAATGTAATATATCCACAAATACTTTCTAAAAGGTTCTTATTTGTAAAGATGACAGAAATATGAACAGTAGAAATTCTGTTACAGATTTCAAGGAGTGCATTTGTGCTACCGTTTCAGGTAAGTTGCACAGAGCCATGCAATATCAGCAGTACTGCCAGATGTGAGATGCACAGATTCTTTTCTACATTTATTGGACCAGTGGGTGGGTGCATAATAAATGTTTTTCTCATTCTCACCTTTTCATGCTATTTGTTATCAATAAGTGAGCATCCTGCCTCTCATCCAATAACATCATTGCACCAAGGTATCCAATACGTTTGTCAGTGAACTTCGAAGATGCAATCAGCTTCAAACACTCCATCTAGCAAAGGATCATGAATTAATTTTATATAATAGGCACTGATGTAAACAACAGCAGGCAACAATTATATGTATTCATTTTATGTATATATGATGCTTAACCCTTACAGAGACACTTTCTGGTTCCTTCTATTTAACCTATAAGCTTGCCTAGGAAATGCCTAAACTCTCCCCTTAAAAGAGGACTAAACCCTAAAAATGCATATGGCTACAAATGCCATATTTTATATAATAAGCTTATTGCAGCAGCCTAAAGTTTCAGCTTCTGAATAGCAGCAATTAGTTAGTTCTCCTTTAACAATAGAAAGCTGAGTTTCTGCACATATCTACATTTATTAGCTTGTTCCAACTAAAATTATAGTGAAAATTACAGTAATACACAGTAAGTTTTGCTGAAATCCGCTTCATATACTGACGTTTGCTGAAATCTACCACCTCCCCAGTGGGAACCACCTGACATCACCAATACAAGCAGTTTTCAGTACCAGTGGTATTAGGGCATCCCCACTTTCCTGGCTGATAAATGCTGGAGAGAAAATACTCTATTTGCAAATACCCTTTCTCCATGAGCCGGTAAATAGTGAAACCACAGATCTCCCTAAAGTTAACATGAATCATTTTACATTTATAAGAGAGTTTGCTACTGAAAACATAAATGGTTCTATCCCACAAGTATTACCACTCAATCACCAGTCAGGAAACAGCCCACATACCTGTCCAAAATGTGCAGGATACCCCAACATATGGACATAAAGTAATTTGGCCAGACTCCGGCCCCGGTACAGTGAGTCCTCATCCCGAAAAGAGGAACGTATATCGGCACACTCTCTCTGGATCACCTCTCGCTCTTCACTCTGTGTCTTCACGCTGCGGATTGCTCGAATCAGCTCATGCAGCTTTAATGGAGGGCCCATTATCCTATAAATATATATAAATAAATAAATGTTTTTTTACCTATATTATTACATATGTTAAAACAGAAAAATCACAGATGTAATACAAATTAAGCTGTGCTCCACAGAAAACACACACCCACTTGTTCCTTCAGTATCCCCTTCTAATAGTTATGTTTTCTCTTTCGTTCTTTCTTGCTCTGACTCTTACACCTGCTTCTCACCTGGATCACTTTATGGCGGCACCTCACTTCCTGAAAAATAGTGACACGCCTGAAGTTGCACGGCAACTGAGGACTTCCCTGTTCCCTGAGAGAACTGTAGATTATTGTGCAGTGCTCCTTCAGCACAATAAAGACCTGTAGGACAAGGACAGAGCTAAAGAGCTGTCATTAACCCCTAACTAACCCAGAACACAAGTCATTTCCCTTTTACTCTTTAGGGCCAGTGCATTTTTTGCCATGCAAACTGGTCTACTTGCTGATTCCCCTAAACGTACAGTAGCTAATCCCTTTACTAGAAAAAAAAACTATTGTTACTATACATTGTTTATATTTTATTTGAAATAACTGCGATTGGGGAATGTTTTTGGATGCTTTACAATTTGGCAAAAGTAATACCAATATCCAGTTCATTCAGGTGGCTCAGAGCCATTTTTTTTGTTTAGAATCTTGATTGCTCATCCATTTTTATTATTTTTGGTCCAATTTTGTTGGACAGAAAAATAAATTGCACCAACTTAAAAATTACGTTAAAAATTCCTGTTTTCTCTGGATCAGTAGTAGATCACTGTCTCAGGTGCCATTTTAAATTGTAATTCTAACTAGCAAACACCAAATAAATACAGCACCACAGTATAAAATGGAAATGTATGAAATGCCCATAGTGCTTTTTTCTGTTGTGTTTTGTGGATGTTCTTAAAACTAGATGTAACAAAATACAAAGCAACATGTAAAAAAGAATACAAAAAAATGGAGGTTTGAACAGAAACTTTCTTGTATTTTATTAAGATTTGTACAGGTATTTTAACACGGGGGGGGGGGGGGGGGGGGGGGGGGGGGGGGAGGAGGAGGGCATTTTGCTATCCCTATGTAAAAAAGGATATTTGTGTATGAACAGAAAGATCAACAGAAACATAATCAGTGTCTTCATATAAATAAAAAGCTTATTCATGTTTAAATTTGCTGTTTAATATGGAACAGTGTACATTAATTTATTTACGTTGTGTTTGCTGCAACGGAGTATGTGAGCACCATGCCTGTGATTAAGGCAGAGACATATGCACGACTAATTTCCCCGAACTGCCTTCCCGCTGGCGATTTACATTCATCGTTTTCCGAAGTCGCCCAAGGTTTCCTCATGAGGGAACTTCGGGCGTCTTCGGAAAATGAAGTGCTCCGAATGCCAGTTCGGAGGGATTAGTCCCTAAAGAAGAGGAGAATCTGCTCATGTGTCTCTCCCCTAAAAGCTCTCTGGGGAGGGGTCCTTGCAACAAATATCTCACCCTAGTTTCTATCACAACTATTCTATCAGATGGATATATGGCCCTATACTTACAGTATATTCTAAATTTTCCTTTGTGTGCCCCCAGCTAGACCAAGCACCCTGGCAGATAAGAGGACTTTAATTACCATGTGTATCACAGGGCCAAAGTGTGTCATACTTGAAGAGACTAGACTGTCTCATGCAATTAATGCTTCATTTCACAGTTTTCCATACAGGCTGAAGTGATTGTTCTGAGCATGGATCCTCCTGTTGCCAACATACCTATCATAAGCATAAAGGACTGGGTAGCAAGCAACTCTAATATTACTAAGGGCCCTTACACACGGGCGTTTAATTAGTTCAGGTGTGCTTCAGAAGTGGATAAGGCTCATTGCAGCCCCGGTTGCAAGCTGTACCCCCTGCCAAGGCAAAACTCTGCATATATCAAAATGAAAACAGCAGCACTCCTGAAGCTCCTAAAGCATTTTAGTAAAGTTTTTCACTTTTTTCACTACTACCAGAGTGCTGCTGTTTTCATTTGGATATTTACACACAGGCGTTTGTTACATGCGCTCCCCTGTGTTCTGTTTGGCTGCGTTCAGCCACAGGGGAGCAAAGGTCTAGATGCACTCCATTCTTTTCAATGATGTTGTACCCACGAGACGCGTGTAAGCACCGAATGCAGGTTCAGGCGCAGCGTGGCTGGCTATTATGGACAGCTCATTTACATTTCTAAAGTGATTGACTCATTTACAAATTAAAGGCAGACCTAATTTCCTTTTTTAGGTGAGCAGTCAATTTACATTTTAAAGCAAGCGGCCCATCAGGCATTTGCCTGAACCCACAGATTGCCAGTCTGGGCCTGTATACTTATACTCTACCCACCCTGCTAGGTGTGTCCTTTTACTCAGGAGAAAGAGTGACTCAGTGGGTTAGTTGTATAAAGTGTAACACTAAAAAGCAAACTGATTCATTGCAGGCAATATTCCTTTGAATTATCAATCTAGTGCGACAATAAATTGCGAGGTGCACAAATAATTTTACTTGAAAACACAATTTTGTACTGACCAGCATAGATTTTACCACGTGCACATGATTTTATAAAACACAATTTTTTATTTCTCAGTCTAAATTAGATGGCACATTGCAGCCTGTGTATGACTTATTTCAACACTGTACACTTAAATCTAAAGAAATATTATAGACGCCAGGGCCGCCATCAGAAATCACGGGGCCCCACACAACAAAAATTTCTGGGCACCCCTTGCCACACCTCCCCATAACCACGCCCACCCCATAACCATGCCCCTCCCACCAGTACAAAGGTCACATGGACAAGCACAAAAACAGTAAATAAAATCATTTTGGTAAAAGAGTTATTCAGCCTGCCACTACGTCAAGGTAGACTCTTTAAGCAAAAAAAAAAAACTAAAAAAAAAAACACTTGTTGCCAGGCCTTTATTGGTGGTCAGGGGGCTGCATGTGGGATCAGAGGCCCTTGATAGTGGTCAGGGGCATGCAGAGCGGCCATGCCACCAGTGGGGTTTTTTTGTCACCCCTGGACACCTACTTGGCATCCCCCAGAATTAGGGTTACCACCTTTTCTTGAACAAATACCGGCCTTCCTATACATTTATCTTTTTTTCCTATTAATAACATCGGGCGCAACCATCAAAAATATCGGCCATGCCAGTAAAATACCGGCCAGGTGGTAACCCTACCCAGAATGGAGGGTCAGGGACCTGCATGGGTGGTCAGGGGCCCTTGATAGTGGTCAGGGGCATGCATGGAGGGTCAGGGGCCCACACAGAGGATCAAGGGCCGCATTGGTGGTCAGGGGCCCTCACTGGTGGTCAGGGGCCCGCATGGAGGGTCATGGGCCCACACGGAGGGTCATGGGCCCACACGGAGGGTCATGGGCCCACACGGAGGGTCATGGGCCCACACGGAGGGTCATGGGCCCACACAGAGGGTCATGGGCCCACACAGAGGGTCAGGGGTAAACACTGGTGGTCAGGAGCCTTCATTGGTGTTCAGGGTCCCCCTACAAGTTAAAAAAAAATTGGCACCAGGGCCACCGATAACATGTACATATACAGAACATATAGTGGAAGTAACACAATTTACTTTCACAGACCATGTAGCTGTTCAAATGTAGTGGCCATTTAATGAGTAAAGTGTCATGTAAACTATGTGCTAATTTACGTACCTGAGCACACAACACACACACAAAAAAGCACAGCTGGTTAAGGTAAGAAAGGGTTAATGGCATCTTTGTGGGAGAAATTAAGGGCCACAGGTGAACCAAAAGGATATTAGAAGGGGGTGTTTGGGGTAGGCAGACATAAAAAAGATCAACAAATAGCAACATTAAAGTAAAAGCCTATACTCACGCTGCAATGACAGTATGGGGGAGGGGTTGTGGAATGTGTCTGTAGTAAAATACTGTTCATTATTTACAACTTGCCTACTACAAATTTGAAAAGGGTCCCTCCACCATCCAGCGTGACAGTGGACTACCCCTCAGAGTCCATCCAATCCCATGCCACTGGAGATGCATGGACTTCAGCCCCGCCCTCCCTTCCTCCACTGCTCTGCTTCTGAGCTGACTGACAGCAGGGGGCCCGGCCTCAGAATGAGTGCAGCTTAGCGGGCCCCCTCATACGACACAAAGGCCCGGGACAACTCCCCGCCCCCCCTGAATGTGGACGCTAAATATATACTTAAAAAAATAGAGAACATATTGCAGCAGCTGGAGGAGAGCAGCGTTGGATGTTTCTCCCCTTTACAAGTCTTTTACCAACAAACAGATAACTGCTAGCAAGCAAACACCTGGGAAACAAAAGCACAGCTCGTTCAATCCTGCACCGTTTCCTCTGCAATTGCTCAAACGCAATTATTTACTTCGCGTCACTTTCAGGAAGTCACCAACTGAGGGCGCACAACTTGCTGAGATCTCGCGAGCTTTTCTACATTTTGCACTGACAGGAAGAAACCATAACAAGGTGAAGGGAGGGGTAGCCGCATAGAGAGCTGTGCAAAGGAGGTGTTGTAGTTAGTTTTAGTTAAATGCCAAGGTTGCAGACATTATTCTTTCTTCCACTGACCCTGACTTTGAAAGCTTTGGGGTGGGGAACACTGGCAGGACAAAGTTCACAGTAGTTCAGCTTGCGTTCTCGTGGTTTACTTGAATGAAATTAATGGTCTATGTGTTGGAGTGGGGAATGTTATAACTGCTGAAATATTTATTCCTGTGCATAAGGAACGTCGATCCTGCTAATTACAGCTCCAAGTATCTGTGATAACCAAATGCACCATGCAGTGTTCCAGGAGTTGTAGGTTCACAACAGCTTACCTCCCAACATTTTGGAAGTAAAAAGAGGGACAAAAATAGTTTTTTCTTGTAGCTTGGTTACATTTTTTGACCATGCCCATTTTGTGGCCATACCCCCTAATTACCATGTTTATTTTACAAAATCTGGCAGATTATGAAAGCTTGAAAATATTTCTCCTTATCTAAACTGTTACAATTATTTTCTTATCTCAAAATTGTTACAAAGGATCTTATTTGCACCTGTTAGCTGTTCTGGGCTTTCTCCCAAAAGCCAATTAAGTAAGAAACTTTGTTTCTTTTTCTGGCTATTCAGTGCAGAGAAAAGAGGGACTTTCCAGTACAAATGAGGGACTGTGGGGTGAGCTCTCAAAAGAGAGACTGTCCCTCCAAAAAAGGGACAGTTGGGAGGTATGCTGCAGGAAGGGCATTACTGACAGGCTTCTGTGTAGGCTGATAGGGCCTCTGTGTACCTGAAATGCCAGGGCCTATTTTAATTCTCAGTCCGGACCTGGTTCCTGATGTGCACATATGAGTTGTTGTGATAATGTGCAATGCACTTTGCCCCTCACTCTCCACCTCTCTTTCTTTATCTGGTGCACAGGTCACTAATCCTGCCTCATGTTTCGCCCTTACCTTCTTCGTCGCTGTCTCTCCCTTACATCTCCAAGAGTACAGGCCTGCAGAATGCAGAGTGCAGGGGGTGTACCAACCCCAAAGAAATTGCAAGGGAAAGTGGCTCTTGTGACAGCATCCACAGAAGGGTAAGGATGATACCAAAACTATACCTTGAATGTGGTACTTCAGCCTCGGGTACATTTACTGACCAAACTGATGAGAAAGTGACTGCTATTCAGTTCTTGTTTGTTTATACAACTGCCTGTGCAGAGTACACTATACTGTAAATGAATGAAAAATAATTTCAGTAAGGGTAAGATGAAACCCAGAAATTTGTCAATTTGTAGTATAATATTTGTCAATAGTAGCAAATATATAATTATGGGGTGGGGGGTCCTTTAGTTTATTAAAAAGTATTTTTGACCTGTGCTAATATTCATTGTTAAAGAAGTGAGTGAGGCAATTCGTTTCCCTCTCCTACATGGATATATATATAATATATTTATATATATATATATATATATATATAATGTTTAGCCTGTCGGCTGAAGGGCTTGAAAACATTAACAAAATGTCGTAATATATATATATATATATATATATATATATATATATATATATATATATATATATATATATATATAGCTAAACCTTTATAATTAACCAATTTGTCCACATACAAGCATGAACATAAATATTCTTGAATAAGTCCTTTGTATCTCTATGAAATAATAATTTAGAGATATAGACAGTAGATGCTATAGCTCTACCTTGTTTGCATTGATTGTTAACCTTGCCAATTCATTAAAGTGAACAATGTGTGCTCTTAACAGTATATTTACTTACTTTTTGCCTTCTTATCTCAGGATTGGCTTAGCAATTGCTCGACGGCTTGGCCAGGATGGTGCCCGTGTGCTACTTAGCAGCCGCAAGCAACAAAATGTAGACCGAGCAGTTCAGGATCTGCGCAAGGAGGGTCTAGAGGTGGATGGAACTGTCTGTCATGTTGGAAAGAGAGAAGATAGGGAGAAACTTATAGAGACGGTAAGAGAGAGGGAGAGAAATGTTTACTCTTCTCAATATGGCCTTTTATAAGGCTAATATTTTCATCTTAAAGTGGAACTGTCACAGCTGTTGCTTTTTAAATAAATCTTCAAAACCTAAAAACATTATGAATCGTCTATATTTGTACATCAAAAATGGCAATTGTAAATTATGCTGCCGTAGAAATAACAGACCCAACCACAGTAAAGGAAAAGGCTATGTGTGTTATTTGTAATTTCATTTGTTGTATGCACAAAGTAGGGGGAATATCCAGTTGGCATGAGGATTCAAACACTGGAAAGTTGCCTTCAGCTGTGCGTTGTTTACAGAAAAGCAGGGTACTCAAAATTATAAAATGTATTTTTATCGCATAGTGCACAAAAATTAACCCAACACATTTAGTTCCTCCTCAAAGTCTAGGGTTCATCATCAGAGGCACAAATAAATGCAGTTTCCTCTGACAAAGACCCCCAAGTTTTGAGGAGGTCAAAACATGTAGGGTTGATTGTTGTGAGCTATATATTTTTTTTCTTATTTTGAGTGCTGTGCTACTTTGTAAATATTGTTTTTTTATTGGTAGGAGGTAAGTAGCATCAAATGGAATGGTTTGCATCTCATAATAGATTCTAGAGAGAAAGGAGAGGACTAATGGCTTAAAGTAGTGTATATGAGGGCTACAATAATGCAGTTTTGGAAAGGAATGGCATAAGAATCAAAGGCATGTATTAAAAGTACAAGGCAAAAGATGGGCAGCACTCCGGAGATCCTTAAAATTACCTTTATTTTTTCACATGCAGGGCAGCATTTTAGCAACGTTTCGAGCCCAACCGGCTCTTTATCAAGCTAACATATCAGTACAAAAACTCAGAATTTATACATAACTGTTATAGCGCCACCTGGTGAAATTACACCTTAACAACATTTAATTGGTAACATATGTTGCACTTATCGGACACTTGTATCAATTAAAGAGTGATTTCAACAAAGTAGTAGAAATGTATCATCAGGCAGGCTGTAAAGAAGGGAAATATTAAAACCAATTAAGATCAAGATAAATTATCTAAAAACAGGAGAGAGATCATATTCTAAATTTAATCAATTTGGGGCTAGACTATCCAATTTTCTGATCCACCATGCTTCCTTATAGAGCAATCTTTTTATCCTGTCACCCCCTCTTCTCATCCTTGGAACTGCATCTAGAATCTGAAATTTCAACTGCTGTACACTGTGTCCTGCCTCCGCAAAATGTTTTGCCACTGGTTGGTCACTCCTTTTACATTTTATTGTGGATTTGTGTTCCCTGATCCTATCTCTGGCCATTCGTGAAGTTTGACCTATATATATTAAGCCACAAGGGCATTTTATGGCATAAACCACAAACATCGTGGTACACGAATAGTGGCCAGAGATAGGGACAGGGATCCCACTTCTTGGGTGGTATATCACATCTCCCTTTTGTACATTGTTACAACAGTTGCATGAGCAGCAAGGGAAAGTACCCTTCTTCACTGGACGAAGTACTGTCTGTGAATCCTCTTTACTTGAGCCCAGATCTGCTTTCACCAGCATTGAGCCGATCGTGCGGGCCTTCTTAAAGGAAATGACAGGTGGATGTTGAAACTCCAGAACCTCTTTGTGGTTAACTCTCACTATATCCCAATGTTTATTGATAATTTTACTGATATCACTTAATGTGTTATATGTGGAAATAAAGGGTATTCTAGAGCTGGTGTTTCTCCCTTCTTTTCTCTCAAGTAATTGGCCCCTTTTCACCTTCTCTACTTCCCTTCTCTGTTGGTTAATAATTCTTTTGGGATATTGCCTTTGGGAAAATTTCTCTGACATTTCATCCATCCTCCTTTGGGATAACGTCTCATCCGAGACTATCCGTCTAACACGGTTGAATTGTGACTTCGGTAGCTATCTTTTGATTTGAGGTGGATGAAATGATGAGAAATGGAGTAATGTATTCCTGTCTGTTTCCTTAGTGAACAGGTCTGTTTGCAGTTTATTCCCAAGTACATAAACTTTGGTATCAAGGAAAACGATCTCCTGTAAACTCATATTAATCGTGAACCTGATATGAGCACATGCTGAATTTATTTCCAAATAAAATTGTTCAAGGGAAGAACGTGGCCCCTCCCATATTACAAATACATCATCTATGTAGCGTAGCCACTTTAGACAGTGTTTGGCAAACAATGTATTACTGTAAATATACTTGTCTTCAAATTTTCCCATGAAAATATTTGCATAGGAGGGAGCCACGTTCGATCCCATAGCCGTCCCTTTAAGCTGCATTAAAAGTGTATTAAAAGTACAGACAAACCTTTAATCCTTTATAGAAAAAAGCTAGATGTGATGATTCTGGTACTGACCTCTTGGAGATAGTAACATTTCAATTTTTGGTATTTACTATCTTGCTTTAGGCTGTACAGCGGTTTGGAGGAATAGATATTTTGGTTTCCAATGCAGCAGTAAATCCGTTTGCCGGAAGCATCTTGGAATCTAATGAGGATGTGTGGGACAAGGTAAGACAAAGCACTTCCTTTACGGTCTCCCATCACCACCACCACCAGCTATCGTAAAAAAAAAAAAACTGGTGATATTCTCTTGACTTGCTCCTGCACCTTTATATTAACTGTCTCCGCCACTGTACCAAAGCTATATTATTGTACCTTCAGATTCTGGATGTTAATGTTAAGGCCACATTCTTGTTGGTGAAACTTGCTGTACAAAAAATGCAGGAAAGAGGGTAAGTAGTATTATGATGACTTTTGATAGAGAAAATGAAAGTAAGTAGTGGAATAAAAAAAAAAAAAATTAGAAATTGTCTAAAGCTCTAATGGGTAATGAGAATGAAGGGAGCAGATATATACCTATATATGAGGAGGATTTTGGACTAGGTTTATCACTACTACATACTTATTAACAATTCCTACTATTCCTTCATATCTCTACTGTTGTCAATTCCTGTCATTCCTTCACAGGGGTGGCAGCATTGTGATTGTCTCATCGGTTGCAGGTTTCACTCCCTTTCCAGTAAGACACTTTTTATTCTGTTTTATATTCCTTTCAAATCACTGTCTTTTCTTTTAGTTCTGCTCACACATGGTAAATATTTAGCTTTATTTGACTTTGTTTTTTCTGTATATATTTAATTTGGTCTTCACACCCCCCCTCAGCCGTTAAGTTTAAACTTCAACTTTTTTTGTCTTAGTCCCTTGGTCCATACAGTGTAAGTAAGACCGCCTTACTTGGCCTCACCAAAGCCTTGGCCCCAGAACTATCCCCTTTGAATATCCGAGTGAACTGTCTAGCACCTGGGCTCATTCGCACCAAGTTCAGCTCTGCGGTGAGTAAGATATACATGCTATATATGGGGTTTGTAAATTAATTTGTTAAAACTAAGGTGCCCAGGTATGATTATCAAGTTCTGTCATCTGGTCTTATTTTTAGTTTGATACAGTACAGGTGGCAAAATCTTTGAATCCTAGATCTTGTCTGATGACCCAGTTTTAGTTTGGTAAGAAAAGGAATGTAAATGGTTAATGTTGCCATAGCATGATAAAACATGTTTTAACTTATAAGGGATAGGAGTGTCATTAAACATGCAGGAGGGTTAGAAGGGATAACAGAATGCAATATTGCATGTAACTTTTATAATGTAAAATGAATAACAGTGAGTGAAGGACTGTTTCTTTTAAAACCGATGAATTAAAGTGGGGTGTTATGATTTCATGACAATATTTTACCATTACATAATTTAATTGGGGTTGTCTTTTTTTTCAGCTCTGGAAAAATGAGGCTGTATGCGAACATCTAATGAGCACACTGGGTATTAGCAGGTATGAGTGAAACCCTGAAATATTTGTATTTCACCCTTATGCTTCCAGCTTTAACATGTCTTGTACTATCTATTGCTCATATTGTTTGGATTTAGTTACTTCTTTATGCATTAATCTGTATTGAAAAGTTTTTTAAAAATTGTATAGGCAAGAAAGCTTTTTCAGTATAGGAAAGCTGAAATGTAATGTCTTATTGATGTGGATTTGAAAAGATACAGGTCTGACTGAAAATGTTCCTGTACTGATTATTTTTTCTGCTCCTTTTATCCAAGATAATAAAGATAGGAGCCAGGATTGCAGTTGTCTTTCTGGCATTTTATTGTATTTTGCTAGCCTATATCCAACCAAAGCATTCAAACACTTGCAGCTGGAAAGTTAACAGGTTTAAAAAGCTTAAAAAGTAAGGGTCATCTTAAAATGATAAATTGAATATATGTTGTCTAAAAACATCAAATAAGCTGAATTGTTTATTTTGCTATATGTTCTTTATAGCATTGTTTAGCTAGTTGACAATAAATGGGAAGATCTTCACTTTATTTGGTTACTCCGATAATATTTTGCTAAGCATCGATTTGGTATCTACCCAGGCCAATAAGCTGCTGATTGGAACAAACATCTGCCAGATATCTATCACACAGGTTTATTTTCCCATATGATGAGGACTGGGTGCTGGGAAAGCTGGTAATGTAGGAAGCCACTAGGAACTAGGCAGAATCTAGATATAGGCAGTAGTCAGGTACACTAGGATGCAGTACTAGGCTGGAACATCATACACAGCAGGCCAGTCATCATAGTCACAGGGCAATGATTTCTTCTGACACCATGTCGTATGACATCATAGCCACAGGAAAGACCTGTCTTACTGGGCTGGGTCATCATAACTTATATTATGAAGATTTTACATCTTAAATTGGCTATACATGGGCTGAAAAAAACTGACCAAGTCAGCAGCTTATTGGTCCGTGTATGGGGCCCTCCTATGGGCTTACCTGACATCCGGCCAAAAATTGTCCAGATGTCAATTGGGCAGGTTTAAAAATCCAATCTGATTGAGAATTGCATCAGTTTGTTGATGTGGTCCTCTCACCAACTCCATGTGAAGCCCCCATTTTCTACCTTCCACTGACCCCACTCCTTGCTTCCTTTCCATATAGTGTTCTAATAGAAAAAGTGTCTCCCTCCAGCAGCACTGACCTATATTTCCAGAGTTATGCAGCAGAGCTCAGGGCACCATGTTCAGTAGCTTTGGTATCGTCCGTATCCTCCTCTTTCTTTGCGGTAATCTACTGAGCTCTCTGCCTCCAACTGCGCATGTGCCAAAAGCGCTCACTTCACAAAGATACCGAACATGGTGCCCCTGAGCTCCGCTGCGCTATTCTGCACATGTAGGACAGTGCTGCTGGACAGGCCAGTGGAGGGTAATGAATGGGGCTTTTAGCTGAAGGGGGGTTACTTCTGCTTTAATAGATTTCAGTCTGAATTATATACAACTGAAAAATGGTTCTGTTTTTTAAATTTTAGGGTTAAGCCCTTAGTGTTCTCTATAGATTTAGTTACAGATGAGACTGTTCTGCTTTACGAAGAACTTAAATTGTTGTTTTTTCCACAGAATTGGGCAGCCTGATGACTGTGCTGGAGCAGTTTCTTTCCTGTGTTCCCCCGATGCCTCATATATCACTGGGGAAACGATTGTAGTTTCAGGAGGGAGTCATTCTCGTCTCTGAGGAAGAATTTTATGATTGTAACCAAACCCCCCTTTTTGTCCTATATAATTATCGCAAACATTACTGAACCTTTGCCCATTGAATATTTAATTTCTCTTGGGACATCCACTTTTTACATATGGGCAACTTTGCTCATCATTCAATAATATTGAAAATAAAATCAGACGATACAATCAGAGGTATATTGCTGGATAAATCTTACACAACAGTGGGTAATTTATAGGCCAGTATAAAATGTCTTCATATAGTAAAAATGTGATAATAAACCTCAAATATGATCAAATTTATCAATCCAAAGCTGGTTTTACATACTATCTTTTGCAGGTTTTATGAGTATGCCTAACTGGTGTTTGCTTGTTGGGCTGATCCAGTCATATGTTCCCAAGCACAATGATTTGATCACATGGGACGTTTGCTAGAGAGGACTGTAGCCCTTGTCTAATTGGATATTACAACCTTTCTGACTGATATTTGACCAAGCTGCAGTCTGATACTCCTTGGGGAGGCTGTCATTTTGGCCATTAGGAAAGCATATTCCCATTCATTCAGTAGTATAAAGTAGGATACAGTAGATATAGTGAATAAAGCACCCCCTTGTAAATTATAAGGATATTATTAAGTCATTAAGTTTCATGACCATATAAAAACACAAGGCCGAAGGCCAAGTGTTTTTATACAGGTCATGGAACGCTGAGGTAACGTCTAATATCCTTATATTTTGCAACAGGGGGTATTTTTTTTTTATTATAATACACAATTTTCAATGAGTCGTGACAGAAATGGCATCACTACTCACCATTTATAACTGATGACATCAGTACTCACTGTTTATAAGAATATAATTTACAAGATATTCACTGCTCTTGTGTATTATAAACGTATCTAAAAATTATTGTTGTTAATATTTTGCTTTTAATTAAACTTTGGAGAAATAATATGCATCTCTAAAAAAAGAGAGAAAAAGAAAGGAATCCTACCAGATAAAAGGGTGTCTGATTTATTAAATGTAATCTTTGGACTGAATGGGCAAATATGAATCCATTGTGCACTAAAATCTGCCCTACAAAGAGAAGGGGAGCAGCAGGGCACTGGATTCTCTGTCTGTGGAAAATCTGTATTAGTTGGCCTTATCCTAGAGCTATTCCATGTTTGGTCAGTATTCCTGTAAATCCCCTACATCAGTGCTGTCAAACCTCTGTGGTAAAGAGAGCCTGGATTTTCTGGCCTACATAGTGGAGGGATGATAATGGAAGCCAATGTTAACCACTCCTTGGAGCGGTTAAGGAGCATCGGACAGGCGGCGTATGGCACTCCCAGGGAGCCTTGGACAGGCAGAGCATGGTGCCTCTATATATAAGGTGTGAACAAGTTGGGCAGTTTCAGTCTGGACCTGATGTGTGAACAGTAAGGGGCTTTAGGGTTGTGAACAATAGAAGTGTTACATGTGTGTACAATACAAGGGTTTACAATCTTAATTTGAGTTGTACACATTACAGGAGACAGTTAATCTCTGTAGTGATACCTTTTAAAGTTTATACATGGTAAGCAGACACAGCAAGCACACTTTCATGTGGGGGGGCACATAAGGGGGAGTCGGCCCACAAGGGGGTGGTCAGTGCTTGGGCCTTGAGTTAGATGGCACTGCCCTACATAACGGACTTCAGTTAACAAAACAGTCTTGGAGGAAAGCTAGGGGTCAGTCTCCCTGTTTAGCTCAATAAATAGCAACATTTATAGATTTTCAGGATAAACCCATTTCATTATGCTCATTTTGAGCAATAGAGTATACTGCTCCTTTAATGCATCATAGTAATATAGGCACAGGCAGTCATACACATTTCAGACTGTATGTCAAATTAGTAATTAATTTACATTCAATATGTTCAGAAAATAGTCATTTCTTTTGCAATTCTTTTCAAAGCTCCTGGCTAATTTGAACCTTACATGGGCCTGGAACCCCATACACCCATTAATCCACTACATCATTTATTAAAATGATGTTGACGAGAATCCTCTGGAGCTCTGGTTAGTCGATAAGAAATGCCTTGGGCCTCCAGTTTGATAACTCAAATGCTTTTAATGAATCAATTTCTTCCAGAGATGATCTAGCAGTCCATAACACCAGTCATAAACTCGGTGTAGCACCAGGAATGGCACAAATTATGCACTGCTCTTCTTTGTGCCACACGTGTCCTAATCTGTGGCACCCCAGGAATAAGGTGAGAGGCAGCATACTGTATTTAAAAAGGACAATTTGTATGAAAAAATACTCTTATCTGTAGTGGTTAAGCTTACTCAAATAGGTTCATACTTATGATCTATTGCTGTTTGTGTTCATTTAAAATGGAGGCAGAAAATGAAAGTGAATTCAAATTATCTGCAATCAGTTTCTTCAGAAAAAAACAAAAGCAATTCCTTGAAGAAAAACGCAATTCTCTCATTATGGAAGTCATATTCAGATTTCAGTGAATAGGCTCCAGCTTGCTTTGCTACAGCTACAAAACTGTAAAATAAAGAACACCTGAGAATTCAGTGTTCATTTTAGCCCTAACACACAAAAAACATACAAGCATGTTAATTGGCTCTTGCCAAAATTGACCATAGTGTCTGCTAAAGTGAAAAGGACTGTACATTTTAATCTCCCCTGGGGCAGGGACTGCTGTGAATGATGTATAGTCTCTGTAAAGCACTGTGTAAATGTGTTGGTGCGTTGGTATAAAAAACAAAATATCTGAACCTTTTGAATAAGCCCAACTGAATGAGTTCATGTCAAAAAGTCAAGTATTTTCCTTTTAAGTTTTTTTATCTCCCTGCCCTGTAATGGCAAGGACAGAAAGGGAGATTTGGGGGAGATCTGTCGCCTGGCCTTGCCCTTAAACAATTTGCAGATCCTGCTTAGTCTGGATTATTTTACTGGAGGTGTCAATAAATGTTTTTATTATGCCACAAGAATAATGTGTAGGTATCTTGAAAAAAAAAATTATGTATTTTTACTACAAATAATTGTATCCATGTAAATTATTGTTTTTACTGCTGTATATAAACAGTGCTCCCTAGTGGACCGCGCTCTTGTATAATAATAATAGACTGGATGTGGATGCAGAGAATAAGAATCACTGTGAAGCAGACAAAATACACATTCAGTGCATCACACTATAGCTTTATGAGAACTGTTCCTTTCAATGGTGAATTATTGTATTCTACCGTAATCTTTCTTCCCTTTCAGTATCCATATTGCAAACCAATTTAATTTAAAATTTAAAAAATGTCAACTAAAATGACAGTGGTACATAATACACTATAAGGAAACATAATTAATAATGTTTTTACATGTACCTTTTAATCAGAATGTTAGGAACCTGGGGCTTTCTGGATAAGGGGGCTTTCCAACTATTTGGATTGCTATACTTTGTTGACTAAAAATAATTTTCTGCACATATTAAATAAACCCAATAGCATTGTTTTATCCTCAATATGGATTCATGCAGCTTAGTTAGATCAAGTACAAGGTATATTATTAGAGAGAGCAAAAGGAATTAATGTTTTAAAATTTTAATTATTAGATTAAAGTTAAGTCTGTGGGTTTCCAGATCATGGATTCCATACCTGTACATTTGTTTGCAACAGGTTAATACACCCAAAAAAAAAGTTAAGTTCCCAGCAAAACACTAATAAGCTGCAGGTTTCATTTGTAACGACATGTCAGTGACTGCTACCATGTTAATTAAAGGGATCCTGTCATGGGAAATTTTTTTTATCAAAATACATCAGTTAATAGTGCTGTTCCAGAAGAATTCTGCACTAAAATCCATTTCTCAAAAGAGCAAGGGGCAGCTGGGAAATTGACAAAATGGCTAGCCCCATGTCAGATTTCAAAACTGAATATAAAAAAATCTGTTTGCTCTTTTGAGAAATGGATTTCAGTGCAGAAGTCTACTGGAGCAGCACTATTAACTGATGCATTTTTAAAAAAAAAACATGTTTTCCCATGACAGTTTCCCTTTAAAGAGGTGGTTCACATTTCAGCAAACTTCTAGTATATAGGACAGCCAATTCTTAACAGACTTTCAATTGGTCTTTCATTATTTATTTATTGTAATTTCTTAATTATATAATCTCATTGCACCCCCTGCTTAATGCTTTTAAAAATTAGTGGTGAGCACAACCTTTCCTTGCTTGTTATAGTTTATACATGCCAGCTGCATGTTGTAGCTCCCACCCCTCCCTGACGGGTGTATTGTCGATTATGCACCAATCCCTTCCGCCCAACACCGAACCCTAGATAAACACACAATACCACTGGTTTGGAGAGAGATGGCCGCAGTTGTTTATTCTTTCCATATAATAATATTTATCAGGTAAACATATATAAAAACATTAACAAACGTTTCTATAACAAACTTTAAGTATAAAGAAAAGGGGGAGGGGCTGTGCCCCAACTGCCTGGGTTGGTTCCTGTACCATTCCCAACCCTAAACCAGGCTGTATATCTCCCATGAGGACCCAGGCCTACCAGGCTACTTCCCTTTTAACTTGCCCTGGGGCTCCTTGCCAAGGTACCCTCCGCCAACTGCGACAAAACTTCTATCATAGGGAGGGGGGGTGGGATGCTGCGTCCTGTTGTCTCCACGTCCCGGCGCCGAATGAGGTAAGACCACGCGGCTTCCCCTTTTTGCACCACGCCTCCCCGGGACGCCAGCCAATCAGGACCCAGCTACCCGGAAGAAGGGCGGGGATTGGTTCACTCCAATCCCCGTCAAGCCCTGCTTCCCTATTCGGGTCATTGGGACCCAAACTATAGTCAGGTGATCCCACTGGTGTCTAATAAAAGGGCAACCAAGTTTGGGAGTTTTAATTTGAAAGCAGCAAGTACGGTAAGTTGCAGGTAAAACTTAGTCCCTTTGTAAAATGTATAATGAAGTAATAGAATTCTTAATGAATCAGATGAAAGTTGAGTGTAGGACTGGCCAGATATGGGATGACTTTGATGTAGTTGGCCAGCTTAAATATATTGCAGTATATGGACAAACAATCCCTGTTTTGTTTAAAGGGTAAGGCTTTTTTAGTAGGGATGCACTGAATCCACTATTTTGTATTTGCCTGTATCCTTCACAAATGATTCAGCCGCATACCGAACCAAATGCATATGCAACCCATTATCAATATATTTAGGACACTGAAACATTTTGTGCCTTAAGCTACCAAAAAATAGGGATGCACCGAATCTAGGATATGGTTTGGTATTCCGCCTTTTTCAGCAGGATTCGGCCGTGCGGAATCCTAATTTGCATATTGGGAAGGGGAAAACATTTTTACTTCCTTGTTTTGTGACCAAAAGTCACGCAATCCCTCCCCGACCCTTATTTGTATGTGCAAATTAGCATTAGGATTCAGTTCTGCCAGGTAGAAGGATTCGGTACGGCCGAATCCTGCTGAAAAGGGCAGAATCCTGAACCGAATCCTGGATTCGGTGCGTCCCTAATTTTTAGGAGCTTAAGGCACAAAATGTTTCAATGTCCTTAATATATTGATAATGGTTTGAGTGCAGAGGATCTTTTGTATTTGTCTATACTTTATTTAGCTGCCAAACGTCAGAATTACATCTTGGAAAACAAGCCAGCATATAAAACAATTCCCAGCACATATTAGCAACGTATTACTGTGGAAAAGGGAAAGTTATTAAAAAGAATCATCAGTGGGTTAGCAACAATTTTATAAACAACTTACATATCAGGAAACATAAATGGCATTACACAGCAGAAATATAGCCAAGAAAGGGTATAGTTCATTATAGGTAAAAGGAAGTGTATCTGCAAGTAGAGACAACTACATTATGTGTGAACTGCAAGAGATAAGGGAGATATGTAATTGCCTGGATATCTTGAAGTATTAAGCACAATTATATAATATTATGTGATCTGATTAAGCTTGTCAGGGAAAAGCTTATTCCGGGGTATAATAATAATTCATCCTTCTTGTCAACAATCGGCAGTCAAGCCATATTTCGTGACAAAGCTTTAGCACTGACAGCAGTAGTCAGTCATGTGCAGATCACTGTTTTTTGTTGCTAATGTTTTATTAATTGCCTGTAAATAAAGTCTGAATTCTTTTTTTTTTCAAGATTTATGATTTGATCAATAGCACATAAAGCTATACAGTATACTAATCTTCAGGAAAAAAATATTGCATTTATAAGTGGTTAAATTAATAGTACAGTACAGTACAGTACAGGCTGCAGAATGCAAATGGCAGTCAAGCCAGCACTTTCTCTTCAGTAATATCATCATAAAGTGCTGGCATGATAGTAATTTCAATTTGGAAACCTGCATCATTGTTGCTCTGTTTGATGGACACAGACAGTCGGATGTTTCCACTTACCAGCAATATAATGTATGTACAGTATGTATGTATAACTTTATTTGTAAAGCGCTGTTAAGGAGCCGCAGCGCTGTACAGTGCATAAAAGTACAATATATCTAAAAGTATACACGGTGGAGACAAATCACATAGTAAATATAAACAGAATCATAGGTTAAGTGCTATGTGGTAAGAGACATAGGGGTAGATTCATCAAAGAGTGAAATTCCGCTACTAGAGGGAAATTCCACAGCTCTCAATTCATTTCTATGGGATTTTGCAAGGCGTATTCATCAATGGGTGAAGTGAAAGTTCACCCTTTGATGAATACGCCATTTAAAAATCCCATAGAAATGAATTGAGAGCTGTGGAATTTCCCTCTAGTGGCGGAACTTCACTCTTAACTTCACTCTTTGATGAATCTACCCCATAGTGGGAAGGAGGTCCTGCCCCGTAGAGCTTACAGTCTAAGGGGTAGATTAATCAAAGAGTGAAGTTATGGGGTAGATTCATCAAAGAGTGAAGTTTAGAGTGAAGTTCCGCCACTAGAGGGAAATTCCGCCACTCTCCGTTCATTTCTATGGAATATTTAAAGGCGTATTCATGAAAGGGTGAACTTTCTCTTCACCTATTGATAAATACACCTTGCAAAATCTCATAGAAATGAATGGAGAGTGGCGGAATTTCACTCTAGTGGCAGAACTTCACTCTTTGATAAATCTACCCCTAAGAGTGAAGTTCCGCCACTAGAGGGAAATTCCACACCTCTCATTTCATTTCTATGGAATTTTTAAATGCGTATTCATCAAAGGGTGAACTTTCACTGCACCCATTGATGAATACGCCTTGCAAAATCCCATAGAAATGAATTGAGAGCTGTGGAATTTCCCTCTAGTGGCGGAACTTCACACTTTGCTAAATCTACCCCTAAGTGTATAACCAGTAATCCAGGTTCTGCTACCTCACACTACAACTGCAAGCTATAAAATAACATATAATGTTTTCGGGTTCTGCCCTGGCTCAAGACAAAACTCATTTTCTTCTTGATGATTGGCAACAAACTCTAAGATTAACTTCTCAACAGCTGCCCAGACCACACTGAGCAAGTGTGTGTCACTGACACTCCTAACAAAATCCAAGATGATGAGCTCCTGTTAACTTTTAAAGGGCAAGGAAAGTCTAAAATAGAATAAGGCTAGAAATGCTGTATTTTGTATACTAAACATAAACATGAACTTACTGCACCACAAGCCTAATGAAACAAATTATTTATGCTTTCAAAGTTGGCCACAGGGGCCTGTCATCTTGTAACTTTGTTATACATCTTTGCAAGACTAGACTACATACACATGCTCAGTATGGTCTGGGCTTCTTAGGGATCGTCATAAATGATCAAAAAACAAAGCTGCTTGAGTTCTGCTTGGCTGGTAAGTAAGGCAGGGGCTCCCCCTGCTGTTCATAAGTATGACTGTTTCCCTGTCAGAAGTTAGGGACCGTCTGACAATTCCTATCCACAGCACTAAATGAAGGTAGAATTTCACTGCATACAGTCAGGTTTCTTATAAAAACGGTACACATTTTTTAATTAAAGTATATTGGAGATAGATTTATTTTATATTAAAGAAAGTAAAAATGGGATTTTATTTCTTTGCCTTTCCTTGCCTTTTAAGGCCTGGATTATTACTGTTATAGAGATGCTGAACCTTTTGGCTGCATTAAATGTAGTTTATAAAATATGGCATTTCTACCCATAGTCAATTTTATGGTTAAGTTCTCTTTTAAGTCTTTGGGCAAGTTATGAATCTGTCATCTTGTTTGCCTGCCTAGATGCCTTTCAAGCCTGGCATGAGCAATATTCCCTCTCAAACTTGCACAAACCATAAGTGGTACTTACACACGCAGTTGGATATAGGTTCAGTCCCGGTATTGGTGCTGCCCCCTGATCTCCCAACCAGCCCTGGTTGCAGGAGCAAGCAGGAAAAGAGTTACAGCCGGAGGGGGTTGCGGGGGAGCCTGAGGTGCCTAATATGTCTTTACCGCTTGGGCAGGGGGTGTGTGGGCCCTGAAGCACAAACCTCAGTGGGCCCCAGGCCCCCCGGTCTGACCCTGTCTGGTCTTTCCTCATGCCCAGCCACCTAATTGAAGATGAATGTGCTTTGTTACTAAATACTTACTACTGTACATACACAACTAACAATTAGTGGGACATGATTTCTGAATGTTTTTGCCTTGCTTACAGTATATAAGTGTAATTAATTGCTTGCTATTCTATTTGCCCTTTGCTGCTGCATTAAATTGGGATATACGTGTAAGATCTGTTTGCAAATCATGGTATAACTAAATCTGTGAAGGGCAACATCTCAGCTCCAATGGAGGGTACAGGGAAAGAATTTCACAACCCCTTTCACATAATTTATTATCATCATTTAAAGCAGCAGCCGCCACTGTCAGTATTGCAGCTCAGTGTTCCAGCTGGCAGGTCTGCATAATAGAATAGTAGCCATTCATTTCACTCTTGATGCAGTCTTATGAATTGCTTATGCTCCAAAACAAATTGGTTGACTTTTTTTTCCATGCAAAGTTTTCATGTCAGTTTTGAAAAATAAGACACGCGTCTAAAAGACTTTGGGTTGATGCATTTATATATATGCAAGTGATAATGTTGCTGTATAGTGGAAACATATTTCTATAGTCAAAAAGAGATCTTCAGTATTATTGATTGTTTGTCAGGGACAAGCTGCCTTAGTTAAGCCTGGCCTTTCGAATGTTAAACACAGCACTGCACATTTGTTAGACAGTGTCTCATTTATAGGGAAATTAGTCTCCTATTGCACAGCCTTGTATGTTAGAACTGTTCTGTTTTTTTAACACTGTTAAGCAATTACTATTACCTTTGTTTTTTGTTTTTTTTTTGGAAAACAATTCACAGCATGTCTGAAAGCATGTGTATTTGAGTGTGTTTCTTTTTTTTTTAATGTAACATGATAGCAGAGGATTCTGCAGCGCTCTTCACCATGGTTACTGTTTCTGTGGGTCCAGCCTCTCTTCTCCTCTTGCTGCCATGGTGACTGTATCCATGGCACAGCAGTAAGGATGTTACTAGGGAAGGAAGGAAGACTTTGCAATGAACAGATTTATACAGAGTGTAGAACGATTTTATGCATTGTGGGTTTTACCTGTTTGCGGGAGGTGATGGTGCCTAAATATATACATTTAACAGAGGAAATCGACCCTAGCACCTATTTATATATATATTGCTGCTTGAGAACAGACAGGGATATTTTATGTCTAAAAACAAAGCTTTCTGGGCACTAACAAGTTAACTGTGTTGTGTTTCTGTAAAACACACCTCAGACCCAACCCCATGTAAATTTGTTCTCCCAGTGCTCCATCTCTTACTATACTCCACCCCTCTGCAACCCTCTTACAGCACAAGCACTCCCCCCTCTTTTTGCACAGAAGCACTCCCCCTGGTATCCCTATAACACCTACATACCATCCAACTCCCTCCCCAGGTGTATCCCCACCCCTTGCTTTTCTTTACTGCCATACCCACTCCCCTCATCACCTCCCCAAAGGATTCATTTTTTTATCTACACACTCCAGTTGTAACCAAGCACTTCTGTCTAATACACTCATTTCTCTAGAACGCTATACTCTCACCTACCCTGTAATAAGCATTCACTGTTGCTTTGTACGCTCCTGCTGAAGCCTGCACCCCAATATTCCTTGTTTTCCAGCCCTCCAACCTTAACATAAACGCAGCCTTTCCAAACCACCCCTCCATCCCTCTGCTCCCTTAAAACATTTAACAACCCTCAATTCCTATTCTAGCCTACCAGTACCATCACTCCTATCCTTTGCAAACCTCCACCCCCTTCAGCTATTGCAGCCTGCATCTATATCAACTGTTAGGTGAGTACGAGTTATGGGAGCAGATTCTGATATTGTCGTGTCTTTCGCTACATGTGTGTGTGAGTGTTTAGAATCTGTACAAGGAAAGATCTCTCTTTTATTCATCTGCTGCTCAAACGTTATGCATTATGTTGTTTTCATTCATTTATCTTTGCTGTTTGGAATAGAAGCATTTTTCATAGCCCTGTAATTTTGTTCCTGTGCTGCATGCATTTTTATTTTGTCCAGCTGTGTTAACAGATGTGTTCTGTGTCCATTGTGACATGGTGTTCCTACGTTTTTTACACGTATTTTTAAATATACCTGCATTTATCAATTTAAACCTAAAGCTTGTCTTGATGGTATTTATTTCTGTATCTAGGGAAAAGCATAACTGTGATTACAGGTACCAATATGTAAAGATAAGAATCATTTCATTTTGATTACAGCGAGACTGCATATTTGGCTTTTTACTGTAAACAGAATTTCAAGATGCTGATTTTATGTTTCCTTATGCATGCAAAGATCCAAATTTAAATAAATAAAGTTGTTAATTGTGATTTAATAAATAATGGGCAGATAATTACACAGCAGCCCCTGTAATCACAAAAACACATCACCTGACATCAGCTGATTATTCAGACAATAAATATATGTCTATGTGTTTGTGTATATATATATTCCTATTAGGTTGCCTTTCATCAATGTTTATGTCATGCTCTTTTTCTGTATAGTTCAGTGCTATTTGAGATACTCCAGGAGAAATATCAAGTGATCCATCGAAAGTCAGAAAGGCTGGAATAGTGACTTTCAGAGTTTGTCTGGAAGGCAGATCCAAGGCACCTTATGATAGATGTATTAGAAAAACCTGCAGTTACAGTTTGGAATAGATTTATTTAAACAGTCAATTGTAAAGAGAAACTTTCAAAGGAATTCTGGGAAGAAACAAGAGAAATTGCAGCGAAGCCTAAAAATCATTATTGGGGATCCTATGAAAGGCATATATTCAAATCAACAAATATTGTTATTGCCATGACCTGCTTCCCATGAACTTCAATATATTGTCTTCATTGTGTCAGTCTTGAATGTGTGAACTTCAGGGGAAGGACAAAAGATGCTTGATGTACAGGGCAGGTAATTGGGGAACATCTTGGTGGACTATCCAATAGATGTGAGACCGGCTCATGCATGTTCAGCGGAGGAACATTTGGGTTTTCAGATGGAGGTTGTTACATGGGAGACTGGCAGGATGGTCGAGCACATGGTTATGGAGTGTGCAAAGGTCCTACAAGACAGGGGGAATACAGTGGCCTCTGGACTAATGGCTTTGAGTCTCTCGGAATTTATACCTGGCCAAGTGGAAACACATATCGTGGATACTGGGACCAGGGTAAGAAGAATGGGCTTGGCGAGGAGCATAAAGGCCGCTGGCTGTACAGAGGTGAATGGACACATGGTTTGAAGGGTAGGCTTGGTGCGAGAGAGAGTCTGTCTGGAGCAAAATATGAAGGACTATGGACGGATGGACAGCAGGATGGATATGGGGTGGAAACTTACTCAGATGGAGGTAAGCAACACAGATACGTTAAAGAATTTGAGTTTGTAATAAAGAAAATTAATAATAACTTAAATTCCATGTTAGATAAAATGGCAGCTGGAAAACTACTGGCTATTGGAAAACCAACTTTATTTGCTATGCTGCTACATTGTTTTAAATGTCAGAACCAGCAGTGCAGAAAATGTGTGTGCAAGGGACAGCTACTGCTTTAAATATCAATTACATGTACAAATTACTTTTAAATCAGCCAAAATTGGTAAGCACTGTATTGTTATATGTTGCTTAAAACTCTCTTTTATTTCATTACTAGATTTTTTGTTTGGTTATACAAACCCTTCAAAGGGCATTATTAAAATGCACTTTAGATGGATTGTAATCCGCTTTGTTATCGGAAAAATGTTTGCAAAGAGGCTTGCACCTGTTAGCAACCACGTTTGCTCCATTTTTGACTAATTAATGCCTCAATGCTTTTGCGTTTGAAGTGTTTGTAATAACATTTTGCAATCACAAACTGTTTTTTGCATCAATATATTTTTAGAGCAGGTGTTCCAATGTACAATTAAGATTCACAATGAATAAAATTCTAACAAAGAATTTTAATTTGCAAAGTTTTGCTCCATGCAAATTACATTGCCCCCTATATGTATTAAAAGATGGAAATGTGATAAATTCAGTTGGATACAATAAATGGAAGACATATGTTAATTAATCCTTTTTTTCCCCACTGTTTCCAAATAGGTACATATCAAGGACAATGGCAATCCGGTAAGCGCCATGGTTATGGAGTGCGTCAAAGTGTTCCCTACCATCAGGCTGCCCTCCTACGTTCCCCTCGTACACCAACACTCAGCTCTTTGCCTCAATCCCCTGGTACCCACTGCCCCACTGTTACTAGTCTTCTTCCAGGAAGCCCAGCCTCTGGATCCCGAGGGGGATTTGTCTTGAAAGTCAAAGGAATAGGTTCAGAATCCCATGGACCTGGAAGTGGAAAGCCCAAAAAAAGGAGCTTCTTCTTTTCACGCTCTCTCATTCTAAGTGGGTTTCGATTACATCGTGGGTCTGACTGTAAGACTCCCTCAAGTGGTCGAGATAGCCAGCGTAGTTCCCTTCGAAGTGAGACAAGGGGTGCTGGGGGTTCTTTGGGCTCTAGTGCCAGTCAAGATGGTTCCAGTGCAAGTGTGGCAGACACAGATCCAGAGTTGCCAATAGCTGCCTGGGAGACCGAAATATATGCAGGGGAGTGGAGAAGTGACCGACGCACTGGCTATGGTGTCAGCCACAGGTCTAATGGACTCTGCTATGAAGGAGAATGGTTGAGGAACCGCCGACATGGTTATGGCAGGACAACCTTTCCTGATGGCTCACGAGAAGAGGGCAAGTATAAGATGAATATACTAACCAGTGGCAAAGTTAAAAGTCTGTTCCCACTAAGAAGGGGCAAAGGTCGAGAGAAGGTGGAGAGAGCAGTAGAAGCTGCAAGAAGAGCAGAGGGCACTGCCAAACAGAAACAGGAAATGGCAGTGGCCAGGTAAGAGACTATGGCAGACCCATTCTAAAGGGTATGTTTCTTTCTCTCTTTACCACTTGTAAGAGCTGCCACCCAAATATTTTAGTCAAGATTAGGAGGCAAAATGTGTTCTATTTGTACAATGCTAGTTAAAATACACTAAGTTTAGTGTAACTGCTTGTCACTTTATTCTGTGCATTCTATATAAAATATTTCATTATCGGTTTGCAAACCTTTTTAGACATATATTATATCAATTATAAAGAGAAAAAAAGAGAAGGAATTCTGGGATGAAGCAAGAAAAAATTGCAGGGAAGCCTAAAAAAAAAACATTGTTGGGGCTCCTAAGAAAGACATACATTTTGTCATTCATGAATGTGTGAACTGCAGGGGAAGAACATAGATGCTTGATGAACAGGGTAATTGAAGTAATTGGGGAACATCCTGATGGACTATCCAATAGATGTGAGATTGGGTCATTGATGTTCAATGGAGGAACATTTGGGTTTTCAGTTGGAGGTTGTTACATGGGGGACTGGCAGGAAGGTCGGGCACATGGTTATGGAGTGTGCAAAGGTCTCTTCAAAAAACAATTGCTGGGTAAAGTGGGGGTTAGGGTCACTAGCGATGCCTCCCCCTTACAGTGAGTGAGAATTAACCCTTACTGATGCTATTTTTAGCTCTCAATGGCAAAAATGTATAATTACCTGCCTGTCCAACATTTACTTTTAAATCCAAGGTTATTAATGATTCTGGTCCTCCCTTTGCTGCTATAACAGCCTCTAATATTCTTGGATGGTCTTTGACATAAGCATCAGTGTGGCACTGGGCACTGGTGATTGCCACTAAGGTCTGGCTTAAAGTCAGTGTTTCAGCTCATACCACAGGTGTTCCGTTGGACTGAGGTGAGGGCTTTGTGCTGGCCAGTCCATGTCTTCCACTCCTGTCTCACCATACTTATTCTTTACAGACTTCACTTTGTGAGGTAGGGCATTATCATGCTGATAAAGGAAAGGGCCTCCCCTGAAAACATTGCTACAAATTAGGAAAGAGAAATGTTATTGCACATGGTATTAAGTTTGCATTCACTGGAACCAATAACATACCAGTTACCTTATAACAACCATGAATTCTTTGCTTTCGT
Source organism: Xenopus borealis (assembly GCA_024363595.1). Lineage (NCBI taxonomy): Eukaryota > Metazoa > Chordata > Amphibia > Anura > Pipidae > Xenopus > Xenopus borealis. The sequence continues at coordinate 151,835,728 of CM044431.1, forward strand.
TTTTCAGCTTGGTTGGTTGTTATCGATAACTGATGGTTCCTGCTTTTTTGCAGTTGGCGACTGGACAGTAGAGATGTAGGATTTATTAATATACAAGTCCTTTACTCTAATAGCATTCGGGGTGTTCTGGCTGCTGCTTTGCTCAGTCAGAATACAGTAAAGGCTGATAGCTACTATCTGACTTTTACTGGTTCCCATAAATGTGTAAGGGGAAAATGCTGCATATATAGACAGGCTGACCACTTTTCCATGTCAGCCCACTTATGACTTAGGGAACATGTACATTATAGTTTTCTATCAGAAGTGATTATAGGGAATAGGGCACTGTGCGTCATAGGCTTTCAGGTTTTATTTAAACAAGCAGTGCAATCCATATTAGTCACTCAGTTGTCATTTAGTCTGTTATTCATAATAGACACAGATACGTCTTCAGACAATCATGCAAACAGGGGCCTAGTATACAAGCGAATCTTGATCCATTCATGATTAGACTGTATGTGTTTCTTTGTGTGCCATCGCCATGCCACCTTATATAACTACACTAATAAATTAAGTGTACTTGTGGTGTTAAAACCAAGCAAAGTTTTGATTAGGCTGCTACATACTTGAATAGACAAGTTAGCCATATGCTTACAGTTAGTAATCCTTTTGGAAATTATGTTTTATGTGCAAATAATAGAAAATATTTTGCAATGGACTTTTTTATATTGCCTTTGTTGAACCGATAGTTAGAAATGGTTTGGTGTTAAAGTTTTTTATATGTAACGTGATCAGATATGATTTTTGGAGGAGAATGCATTCTAAAATTGGATCTGATCAGCTGAACTGGGTTACTATTTTTAGTTTAAGTGCTAAGCTGCGGCATGCAGGTGCTCCTTTATTAGTCTGGCACTTTAACATCTTACAGTGTATGTGTTCCTGTCAGGTGTCCTTTTATTTACACTCCCTTAATGCTTCTGAAGTTTCACCACTGTCATTGAAATGTCTCACTCTGTACTACAGCACCGTTTAAGCTTTTCTTGCATCTCATCTGGAAAACTCTTAATACAGAACAGTGTAACTAGTTGAGAAATTCAGGAATAAAATCAAAAAGCAGGTGTCATCTCATATTTTACAGAAGCACTTCTCACATCCAACAATACCTTTTGTTGGGGGAATGTGCCTTCTGCAGGTTTACAGTAAGCACAGCGCTGCCTCCTTCAGGGGTGTCTGCTGAATTACTGGTACACTGAGCTGTCTGTTAGAGAAGGCACACTTCCAAACACACAAACTTAACCTGCTTTATGGTCTAGTGATACTAACAAGTTATTTCACTTTTACCAGAATGAGGAGGGAAATTGGGGAAGTACAACAAAGAATCACTCACTGAGCAGATTTGTATATAGATTTTTTTTATGTTCTAATTGTTTAAACCAGTTCTGAATGGCCAGAGGGTGATTTTGGAGATGCCAAATAAAGATATTTACTATGCAGTTTATTTCATGTATCCCAGGGACAGTTCTCTGTATAATATACCAGAATACATGACATGATAAATCTATATTTAATGCATGCAGAACACATGGCAGTATAAATACCATATCAATATCATGTATAATAACCTCATCATGTGTAATACATCCATTCTAATTGTTTACCAACTGGCCCCAGCCTAAAGTAATGGTTGTTTAGGCTGAAAGCCTTATCATAGCATGTTATGCTGGTGATTGCTATAGTCTAAAGAGGTTGATTAAGACCAATAAATACAGGCATGTTAAATACAGAAAGCAATCCCAGCAGGGGTTGTAATGTGTCCTGAAAGATGCACAAGTCTACTTACTTTATTTAGAAATGTAATGTTTAGAAAGATTTTGCATTGGGGGCCTGTACTTCTGGTCCCTGCATATTTTATATCTCTGCAAGTCATGATTAATTACTTAATTAAATTAAGCTGCATTGTCACATTGAGTAAATTATTTGGCCCAGACAAGCTTATCCTTATTTTGAAGAACCTTTCAAATGATGCATTTTATTAAAATGAAGGGAAAGAAAGTGTGTAAGTTATGCTTTGGCTGCTTTGTCAGAGTTCTGTGACTATCCATGGCATTGCCAATTAGTTTGTCTCTCTATTGCTTTGGCTGGCATTTGCCTTCTTCTCTATGACTGGAAAGACACATCGCTCTTATCTTCTCTCTGTTTCCTTTCTCTGGCCATGCAGTTCTGTTTCTCACTCTGGCAAAGTAATTCCATTTGTCTTTCCCTGGCAGAGCTGTTTATTAGATTTCCCTCTCTCCCTGGCAGTGCTGCAGATGCCCGCCTTCAAGCTGATGCAGCGTCTGTAGCTGCTCAACAGGCTCTGGAAGCTTCTCGAGCTGCACAGATTTTGTCCCAAGACCTACAAGAATTGCTGGAGACACCAAGTAAGTGTCTGTGTGTACAAAGCATGTACAGTACAAGAACATACATGTACAGAATCTATGAACTTGCATGACATGAACACTGAATATTTATGTGCATAGCAAACCTGACCAAAAATAGCCCATGTTACAGATTGAAACTAGGTAAATCTTTACAAGTTACTCCAGTCTCAAAATTAACTGGACCAAGTCCACCCTCTTTGCTATTGACCCCAAGGCCCCAGATGGCCCTACACACCTGCATGTTCTTACCTGGATGGAGTCTTTTAAATATCTTGGAATATGGGTTAACAGAGATCTTAAGAAATTTGCAGGGTTAAATCTCTCTCCAGTTCTCAGATATATTGAGTCAAAGGTGTTCTATAGCAGAATCAACCTCTTTAAGATGGTAATCCTCCCCAAGCTAACATATATTTACAGGCGATCTCCAATAGTGATAGTTAAAGAAGTATTCTGTTCTCTTAGAAGCCTTGAAACTACAATATTCTGGAACAGGGCTCACCTGAGAATTGCCCTAGCCACTACCTAGTGGCGCAGCTGGTAAATTCTTGGCACTGGGCCTCCACAATAATAGAGGCACAAGTGACTGGCTTGTTTGAAGGGCTAAATAATTTTTTACATAGTGAGTGCCCCTAGGCCGTTCTTCGCCCCCTATACTCTGCCCTTTATTCTAAAATTTTCATCATTAGGACCGGAACAATGGGGATTGGCGCATTGGAAATTTAAAAAACTATTGTATCTCCTGCATATTCCCAGTGTTTCTGAACCAGTGTGGGTGTGGCTGGGCATCATGCCACCCCCTAAAATCCTGCCACCCTAGGCCCGGGCCTAGGTGGCCTTTCCACAAATCCGGGCATGGCTTTAAAGGGGTGTAAAATATTGACTCTGCTATGCCTCTAATGAATGCAACAGTGGGTGCATGGCAGGGGGCCCTAAATTCTCCCCCAAGTCAAATCCCCACTACTCTAAGTATAATATATATTATATATAATTATTATATATTTATATATAATTTATGGGCATGCTATGGGATCAAATATATGGCTGATATTTTTACAGAAGGTAAACTAATGCTATTTCAGTACCTCAAAGGTAAATACGCACTGCCACTACCCAATCAAATGCTGTTAAGATATCTCTAGGTGAGACATGTTGAGAATTCCCAGTTCCTCGCTGGACCAGTGGATAGCTCCCCTAGGATACTGGAAGAGTATGTACCCCAGAACTCCAGAAATCTCTCTCCCTATTCTACAGTCACTTAATAAGAACTAGCTAAGCTCCAGGCTAAATGGCAGATATACATAACCATGCTTGATAATGAAATGTAGGAAGATACCTTAGAATCCTGTTTTGAGGGAATGGTCTTCAACAGAAACAAACATAGGACCTACCTTACCCCACAAAGACTTCATAGAATGCACCCTTCTCTAGCATAGACCTCTCCCACTGCAGTTACGGACTACTTTCATATGGTCTGGACCTGACCAGTAATAAACACCTTCTGGCAGCAGGTAGTGCATCATATCTTCTCAGATCAATAGCCTGGTAACCAACTCACATTCCCAAGATGTCATCCGCACAATGCCTCCCTACGCCACTACTGATATACACAGCTGGCCTCCCCTGGATGCACCTTATGTGATTCCACATCACTTACATAGTTGCGATGTAAATTATTTTAAAAAAAAATGTAATAAATACTGTAAATGGACACTCCACACCATTTATAAAATGTACTCATTCAAGTGTTTTGTTGATTAAGTTTTCTAAAACATATAAACTTACTACCACTACCAGAATTGAGAAAAAGAAAAGGTGAATCTTAACTTTACAATGGACAATTTCACTCTAAATTGTAATGATCCAACCAAATCACAGATTTTTCTTGGATATTTCACTCTACATGTAATGCAAATGTCTTACAATGTATGCATCTTTAACCTTTTAAACAATAATCTAAAGAAAGGTTTTCCAATAGCTGAAATTGAAAAAAATATCACGAGTCAAGGGAGATTGCTCATTTGTCTTCTACCCATTTATTCTAAGAAACAAGCTTGTCCATCTAAAATCATTGATTGACTTGTACTATCATGGGAGACATTGACCTCGGTCAAATCAAGTATCCTGTCTGCTAAATGATGTTCTTTTTACCAGAACTGGGCATTTTAAGTTTATAACAAAAAAAAAAAGAATAACATTATAAATATTATTAACAATGTTTAGCAACCAGTGAGATGTAGAGAGTGGAACTCTGTAAGGGTTTAAGGGTCACACACATTTTTCTTTACAAGGCTTAATGAGAATCTTTGGATACTATTTTATACAGGTGCAACAAAAATATTGCAGTTGCAACAGACAAAGTAGTAAATATGTACATATTTATAAGCTCTAAATAGATATTGAGACAGCCTTTATCGGGCAAATCCAGAATCCTTTGTGAAATGTTAAGCCGAATATCAAACCAAATCTGAACCTTAATTTGCATATGTAAATTAGGGAAATAAGGGGGACATAGAATTGCATGCTGAGTGAACAGTTAAACATTTTTTGACTTCCTTGTTTGTGTGATGAAAAGTAATGTGATTTTTTTAATTTGGATTCAGTTCAGCCAGGCACATGGATTTAGCTTTATCCGAATCCTGCTGAAAAAGGCTGAATCTTGGATGAATCCAGAACCAAATCCTGGATTTGGTGCATCCCCAAATAGGAAATCCTACAAGTCTCGTAGATATTAAATCTTTGTAGCAATTTTAAACAGACCAATTCAAGTATCCTACCAATTCAATTGAAACTGTAAGATAATTTTCTTTTGATCTATAACAAATCAGTCTGATTGATTATGGACTGTTCATTGCATTAATAAGTAGCATTGATCCTTACAGCTTGATCACAATCAATTGATCAATAATGATCAGTGGTGTCAGGAGTTAAAAAGCAGCACTGTACCCATAAGGATTATATTTTTTCATTTGGTGAGTTGTCTCTGTCTGCCACTGTTTATTTTTTTCTTACAATGATGTGTATATACTGTAAGAGAAAACATTTTGAAGATTAATTAAATGTTGTGCAATTCCTCTGCATTTTTTCTATGATTAATTTAGAGCTGTTAATGGGTCACCTCCATGAAATAGCATCTCACATTGCTTGTTTATTCTAATACATAGTGTGCACACTCTGCCTCAGTTGCTCTAAGTAGACAAAAATACTTGTCTAATATTCCCAGGAAAAAGCCGGCTGGACAGAATTCCCAAATTGTCTCTCTGTAAAGATTAAGGAGATAATTTACTAAGGGTCGAAGTGAATATTTGAATGCAAAAAAATTTGATATTCAAAGTAAATATTTGAAAAACTTCGACCACCGACTAGGTTACCTCAACCATTAAGTTTTATTTTATCGAAGAAAAATCCTTCGATTGTACGCTAAAATCCTTCGAATCAAAGGATTTTTTTCATTCTATCGAACGATTTATCTTCGATCCCAGGAATGCCAAATTCAGTGAAAAATCCTTCGATTTCGATATTCGAAGTCGAAAAATTTAAATTTGATGGTCAAATTTTGTATTTTCTACTTCAAAATTCGACCCTTAGTAAGTCAGCCCCTAAGTGTAATGGTGGCCATATATATATAGATATAACAATTACGATCTTTCTTGGAAAAGATCTTTCATTTCAACACACGTGTAGAGTTGAATTGTCAGATATACAGGTAGAAACAATAGAATTCTACCTGTATTTGACGATTTAGCACTAACTGGCCAATGTTTTGATGCCTCCAAAGGCACATGATCAAAAGTTTCCATCCAGCCCAAGCGACCAGCTGCCCGATATCCAAGTCTTCTGCTGATATCGGTTGGCTCGTTTTCTACAATAGACGCAACAAATATTGTATGAAAATTAGTTTTGTACAATATTACCTGTCAGGGCCGCCATCAGGGGGGGGCAGGGGGGACAAGTGTCCCGGGCCTGAAGGGCCCCCTTCCGAGCACCGCCGAAGTCGTCCTGCTGCTTTCTACGCTGAATGCGGAAGTGCCGAAGACAGTCAAATTCCTGAAGCGATGGAAAGACCCGAAGTCCCGAAGGAGCCGACCCTGAAATCCTGAAGCGGCGAAAATACCCTATGTGGGTTTTTTTTTTTTTTAAACCCCTGGCCACCAATGTTTAATTTTAATACTTTATTGCCCCCTGCTACCAGGGGCCCTGAAAATTTTGTTGTGTGAGGCCCCGTGATTTCAAATGGCAGCCCTGTTATCTGTGCATCTATGAGTAAGGAGATTAGAGAGTAAGGAGCAATCAAACAAAGAGACTCTATGACTGATGATGACAGGGACAGCAGAGAAAAGTGAAAGCAAAAACAGATAAGCAAATTAGCCAAGTAAAACATTGAGAGATAACTACAGATGTTGTAACATCCATTGCACAAATGTTTGCTTGACTGAGATGAGGAGAAAAATATATATTTTTGTTCAAACTTTGCCGCAGAGACAGAGGAAAGTGATGTGTTAAAATTCAAACACAATCTACATTTGTCACATTATTCATGTCTCAACTGCTACTCAACTGACAGCCTGGCACACTAAGGATTTTTGGAATCATTTAAAGTGATACTGACACATTCCTATAAAAAAAGGAATGTGTTGGTATCAATGAAGAGAGGCTGCACGCTAAATACAGTATAAGCACCTGAAAGCCTCCCAAAGCTGCCCCAGCCCAGTGAACCTTATTCATGGCGACCCTCCGACACCATTAAATCATCTTGCTGTGTTGTTTCAGTTACGCTGGGCTGGGGGCAGTGCAATCACTCCATAGGCTAATTACAAACAGAAACAGACTCCAGCCTATGATTCCAAGAATACTTAGTGTGCCAGGCTGGGCTCACTGGGCTAGGGGTGGTTTTGGAAGACTTTCAGCTGCTTATATTTCGCATGCAGCCGCTCTTCACTGATACCAACATGTTTCTATTTTTATAGGAACGTATCAGTATCACTTTAACATAAGGAATCGAAGGCAGAAACTTAACTGAAGTATTTATTGAAATGTTGCAGTGTTGATTTGGTTATTGTTGGATTGACATTCATTTTCTATGGAATTATTAGTTTGACTCCATTGTTCAGAACATAATTGTAATTGAACGTATTGTTCTTTTTTGTCTAAGAAAATAACAAATCATTCAAAGAACATTGCCTGGTCTGAATTGTTAATGCCAATACACATTTGACACACAAAGGGGCAGATTTATTAAAGGTCAAATAAAAAAGTCAAATCTCGATTTTTTTTTTATGGTCAAAACTCTCAAATTTGAATTGTGAATAATCCAAACTCGATTTGAATTTTAACTTTGAGATTTATAAAAAAAACCCTTTTTAAAATTTGAATTCAACTGTTTGGCCACCTAAAACCTGCCGAATTCATGTATAAGTCAATGGGAGAGGTCCAGGGACCAATTGGAACATGTTACTAGCCTTCTTGACATTCAAATTCTTCTCAAATTCGATTCGAATTAGATTTGAGTTTTTGGGTCGGTACTATTTAGGGATGCACCAAATCCAGGATTCGGCAGCATTTGGCCTTTTTCAGCAGAATTCGGATTCCATGTGGATATAGAAATTCTATATGCATATGCAAATTAGGGCCAGGGATTGAAATCACATGACTTTTTGGCACAAAACAAGGAAGTAAAAAATGTTTTCCCCTTCCCACCCATAATGCAAATTAGAGTTCATATACGGTTCAGTATTTGGTCGAATCTTTCAGGAAGGATTCAGGGGTTCAGCCGAATCCAAAATAGTGGATTCGGTGCATCCCTAGTAATATTCAATAGAGTTTTAGATATTGAATTTTTTAATTAAATAACTTCCCAATCGAATTTCCAGTATATTTGAATTTATTACTTTAAAAAAAAATTAAAATGGAATTGTATATACCTCTATAAAAAGCTAATAAAAAAACATGGGTGTCATGGATGACATATACATACTCCTCTAAATATAAAATAATTAAGAAAAAATTTGGGGACCCCATCTGTCTAATGTGTCTAATACCTTGGCTCACATTACACTACTTGTCAGACAAGAGCTGGCCATAGACGTACAAATCCTCAATTCTTACGATTTTCGAACTGCGTGTGGAGTGTCCCTACATTTTTCGTGCCATGGCAATTAGTTGTTCAGTCGATCGGACAGGTTAGAAGTTTTCTGTCGGCTGCCGATGATATCTGCTTGTATTGCCTGACGATTTTAGTGGGAGACTGTCACCAGCTTTTCTCAGACAGAAACTTGTGTACGATGGGTGTTAAGGGGCAGAACATTGTCTGACTCTGACCTGTTCTTTTACTTCTTTATTTGATATAAATGGTTAGTGGCAGAATGGGAGATGGGGATTCAGACTTTGGTGAACTTGATAAAGTTGCTACCAATGCACTTTTTGCAAGGTTGCTAAACAAGCAGATCTTTAGTGAGAAATAATCTGATGACTGACTTGAGCAGGCCCGGACTTGTGGCGAGGCCACATAGGCTCGGGCCTAGCAGGGCAAATATTTAGGGGCAGCATGCTGCCCCGCTGCTCTGTGGGGAGTACTGGGGACGCACTGTTCCCCGGTGCTCTGCTGCTCCAGTGTTTGTGTGAAGGCGCCCTTGTGCCCGCATGTGGATGTGCGTGCGGGTGCTAGGACCGTGTGGCCAGGCTCCATGACCGCGCTGCCTAGGGGCGCCTGCCCAGCAATTCCGCCACTGGACTTGAGTCTCTATTTTTCAGCTGGCTGAGAACAGCCTAAATCCTGCTGACAAGCCTGTCATTAGCCTGTAATTAGTTTTCTGCCAGAAAATTTGCATTCCATTAAAATTGATGATGGGCTCCAGGGAATACGTCCAGTATTATTATGAGACTCATAACTGCTACTTCTGAAAGGAATGAAACAAGTACACATGGAATTTAAGCTTGACAAACTTTTTTTCTGCATTTGCCAATGTTATGCATTACATTATGTTTATTAATTGATAGATATTTGGAATTGCTTTGCTGTTTGGTACGATGGAGCTTGATGCCCGTTGCCCCTGAATTTCAGTTTGGGATGTACCCAAACTTAACATGGAATGGCATGGCAGTGTCCTAGCATTTAAATTAACCTGAAGTTTCACTACAAATGCAAAAAATGGTACGTTTTTACCCAAAAGGCAGATGTTGTTTACATAGAATTCCAGTATAATAACGAGCACCCACTGATTAGCATATACTGCAAATTGTACAAGATTAGCACAAATAATGGATCTGTTATTCCGAAACCCATTATCCAGAAAGTTCCAAATTACAGAAAGGCCATCTTCCATAGATTCTATTGTATCCAATAATCCAATTATTTTAAAAATGGTTTCCTTTTTCTATGTAATAATAAAACAGATAACCTAACACTATCTTGTACTATATCCAAACTAAGATTTAATGAATCCTTATTGGAAGCAAACTAGCCTATTGGGTTTATTTATCTGGTAGGTTTAAGGTATGAATAACCAAATTAAGAAAAATATGTTATCCGAAAACCCCCAGGTCCCAAGAATTCTGGATAATAGGTCTCATTGCTGTACTTGACATGTGTCATAGCCCACAAGGTGCACAGAGCTCATACACTCAAGGAAGCCCTGGAATTAACACCTGCCTGAAGATGTTACCTCCACGGTTTCCCTGTATTGCAACTTGTTAAACTCCTGTAGTTGTAATGCAACTCTGTGTTCATGTGCTCCTTTTTAGCAACTGTAGAGTAGAGTAGTGTAGTAGAGTAGTAGTGAGTGCAGTTGATCAGTTTTAAATCCAAAAGAGTCAAAAGTGACAGTCTCTGGAAATTAGACACAGTTGGCAGCTATGTTATCAAAGCACTCGACATTCCCAATCTCTGCTCTCAGTGGGTTCAGTACAGCATTAGCCGAAGAAGAGTGTTCTTCTGATTCCTCAGCTAATTTCAGTCCCCACGGAGAGATACATTTCAGTTTATTCTTTCTGTTATGTCTTTGCAAAAGTGAAAGTTTTCATGCAGACTGGCTTCAGTGAGGTCCATAAGGATGCTGATATTGATACTGAAGAATAACCAGTAAAATTCATGACCAGTTCCTTATAAGTGCTTCTTTATTTTATGCTAAATAAGCCAGAGGTATTTTCTACTTCACTTATATGGGCATTATACTGACCATTTGGGATATGCAAAGCAACAGATTTGCATGTTTTTCATGTTGAATATAATCTGGTATTGGGAAATAAACATTGACTATCACGTTTTTTGAGCAACAATTACCTGACCCGCGAGACCACCTGCATGTCTATGTAATTGCCTTAGGAATAAATAGAGAGAATTTTATTGCCTGCTGAGCTTGAATAGGCAATGGGAAACAAACACATTGAATAGACCTGTCTGCTATTACCCTAAGGTTTACAACAAACTGAATAAACATTTAAATTCTCATTGCAATGACTTGCCATTGTGATACATGTTATGAATATTTATGAATATGAGTATTTCCTACACAGGTCATTTACAATTACGAATACTGCAAACTTTTTTATCTATAGGTCTATTGTGAGTTCATCCTTGACTTTCTTTGTAGGTTCCCTTTGTGTGCAGGATGGGGAGGAGAACATAGCTGAGGAAGGTATACCATGGCTTAGGCAGTGTCCAGAGTTGAGTCATGATGGGACCCCTTTATCTGATGGAACCCCTGAGCCCAGCTTGCCTCCCAGTCATCCTGATACTCCCCCTGGTTTCAATTGCACCCAACACCGGGAAACAACTCTATGCCCACCAATACAGGAAGAGGAGGATAATTCCACTGAGGCGGGAACCCCTGAGCACCTTCCTGAGCACTCACAAGAACAAATGCTGCCTGAGTCAAACCCTCCCACAGGACTAAACAACCCCAAATTCAGCATTGACTCTGTAGAAGAAGTTGATGTGGGGGAGATAATAGAGCCTCCCCAAAAAAGTATGCAAACGGTAATAACCACATTCTTGTATTTATCTTTTTTATGCATTTTGCTTTCCTTCTTCTTCTATTCTTCTTTTCTTTTATTGTCCATTCCTGATTTAACTTTTTCTTTTTCTTGCAGGATGCTGACCCTCTTGTGGTGGCTATCGTGCTGTTTCTTGATGTCTCGCTCGCATTCCTCATCTCCTATTTTCTGACATGATGAGATGAAGGAGTGTCCCTTTTCTGACACTCACCTGCACTCTGTCTCTCCTTCTCTACCTCTCTTCCCTGATGTTTACATATAAAGGGCTCTATCACTTTCAATCATGCTCTCTATCAGTCTCTCTCTTGCTCTCTCTGTCTCTTGTGATCTGAGAAGCAGTCTCCTTAACGTAGTACAAAGTCAAAATGGACTATGACTGTTCAACATTCATCTTCCTTTTATCTCTGTCTCTCTGTATTTTGTTATACCTTCTCCTGTGTTGAAGCCCCTTAATGTTTCTTGTGTTCTCCTCTTCCTCTCTCTTTATCTTATCTTCTTTCAAGGAATGTAATGATCCTGTTCAGCATATCTGCAAGATTTTGCCTTTGCAGAGTAAAAAGCCTCCTACCCAGCATTCCTATACCTTCCTTTGCCTCCCACTCTTGCCTTATGCTCTTTCATATATTGCCTTCAACCATCCTTTGATGCATCATTCAGTCCCTCTCTGCTAATCCCTTTAATATCCTGTGCCATTTTACACAAATTCCACATTTAATTGCCCTGCACAATACTCCCCCATATACTTGCCCAGCACTTCCCTTGTTATGCATCGTGCCTGCCCTTTTCTACAGATGCACAGTTTATTTCTAGCTATGATGCCTGAATTCTCCTGCCTGTTCTCTCCTACCAGCTGCATTGTGCACCCTCTTACCTCAAGCTTGATTTCCCTGTCAGAGCATGCACTTCATTCCTATTTTTGTAGCAGTATTTTGCCTACTTATGAACCTGGAAATGCAAAAAAAAAAAGAAAAAAGTATAAAAAAAATAAGAAAAGGAAAAGCTGAAATAATAAAATGCATAAAATACCAACCTTTATCTGTGATATATCATTGACTTCTGCAGGGGAGTAGAAGGCTCTACATCTACAAGTATCAAGTATGACCAAAGGTTACTGCAATGAAAAATATTCAAGGCACACAGGAGCACCGTGCCTGATTATTGCGGAAGTGAGCAATGTTTCGGGGTCACACCCCTTTGACAAGCAAAGGTTACTGCAGCCATACACAGGCCAACTTCATACAGTATGTGACCAGTTGGCCCATTGGCCAAACTGTAGATATCTAATGAAAGGGCCCTACACTGCATGAATTAGTGAAAATGAAATAGTCAGTGTAGTCAACGTGATAAATCAGAACTGTGTGAAGTGACAGGAACAGCAGAACCCTTCACTTCTTCATCTGTCAGTATACCATACTGGCCTGGGACTATTGGGCACAGGGCAAAAATCTTATTATTGGTGGGCTACAGCAGCCACCATAATAAATTTGTGGCAGTAGTGCGCCCTCAAGCAGGTACATTTGAATATAATAAGGTAGGTAATAAATTAAGCAACTAACATTTCTTTCTGTGTTTATTGCTTAAAAACAAATATCCAATCACTTACCTCTACATGTTAGAACACTAGAAAAAAAGATGAATTAAATGTTGTTCCAGTGAATAAACTTGAGGGGACTGCAATTTGAAGAATGTGTTATGCAAAACCCATACTGTGTGGACCCTGGGCAAATGTATACAATATATACAATACATGTATGGCAAGCCTAAGTCATAATTAATGTTACCCAACTATAGCCTGTTGGCCAATTGATTGGTCAGTTCATGTGCCTAGCATGTATACCAAACAGGAGGTGCAAGTGAAGTGCATCCTGTGTAACGATCTGCCAGTCATATGCATTTCATGTAACAAGATTAAGGGTAGAACTAGATGAGCATTTCTATGCGATTCTGCTGGAACCTACGCACTGCGCCAAAACACAGGCATCAAGTTGGGTGCAACGGAAAACAAGGTAAGTAATAGCAATGTCGGATGGTGCCGCAGCTTTCATACGACAAGACTGTCGTGTTTTGATAGCTGGAAAGAGTCAGAAAAAGAAAATTCAAAAACTATAAAAAAAGAAAACATGAAGGCCAATGGAAAAGCTGCCTAGAATGATCTATTCTATAAAATACTAAACATTCACATAAAGGTGAACCACCTCTTTAAGAATATATATTAGAGCAGATATATGTGTCCATTCATCAGAATGTGTTCAAATGCATTTAGTAACTGAACACATTATGTTCTATTGAGAGTTTAGTGGCAGAGCTGACCTCTAACATTCATCTGAATCTGTTATCCCTGATATAATTTGCATGTAGCATTTGATGGCAAAAATCTTTTCAGCTGTGGAGTGAATTGGTACAGCACATAAAAGAGAAATATTTGCTATATTCGGTCTTACAGTTTCCACTCAGAAACTGACTGACCAAACTGAACATGGGGCAGTGGTCTATCTAAACCAGTGATCTCCAACCAGTGGGTCATGGTCAACATGTTCCTCACCAACGCCTTGGATGTTGCTCCCTGTGGCCTCAAAGCAGGCCCTTATTTTTCAATTCCAGACTTGGAGTAAGTTTTGGTTGCATAGAACCCAGGTGTACAGAGCCTCCATTAGACCGCCATCCCATAAAGGACCTACTAACAAGTCAATCAAAGTCCTTATTTGGCACCCAAAGGAATTCTTTTTAAGCTTATGCTGCTCCCCAACTCTTTTTTTTTTATTTTAATGTGGCTGATGGGTAAAAAAATGATTGGGAACCCCCTGATCTAAACTATTACCTAAGTGGGACAAGCTACAGAGTTATTGAAATTCCTGGCCGTACGTTTCTGTATATGGTTGGCTTTCGGCTCTGTTAATTGTTTTTAGAAACTGTCTTGGGACCACTGAAGAGGGTGACGGATTACAGAGCTTTACAGAATCTTACAAAAAGTTCCAGTCAAAGAGCCAGTTCTCTGGCTAAAACTAAACATAAGCCTAATTTTACCTTGCATCATGTTTTATTTTCTATTACTAAGAACATAATAATGAGCTGTCTTTCTCCTTTAAGCAATAAGGGACAACATGCTACATTGCTGTCTGCTTCACTGCATTTCCCCTTGCATGGATTATAGGATGAATAAATAACTCAAATAGAATTAATGAGGCTAAATCGTTTTCATTTCATTTGTTACGTTTATATTTTATTATTCTAACTGAAATTAAGAGCTGAATAGTTTTATTTTCCATAGATTCTTAAAAAGACAGTAATGCCCAGTTGCAGGCCTGCAGCCTGTATATGACCCTCCAGGGGATTTCTATGGCTCACAGACTTATTTTTATGGAATAATCACATAATATAATCCAACCATCAAACATGGTGTGTAATAAATATTTATGTTGCTTTGTGTAGAGTTACAACCCCATGGGCAAAAGTGCTGTTAACAGGCTCACTCTTTGCCCCTTAGTGCTCTTGTACTTTGTGCCGCCCAGGATATAAATCTTCAGGTATCTCTGTAAAATGATACAGTGATTTTCAGATCACGGGCTAGATTCTATTCAAGAAAATGTTTTATTCTTTTTCAGTCCCAGATTTCCCCATAGATTTTAGTTTTCCTAAATAAATAAATAAATAAATATATATATATATATATATATCATACAAACAATACACCGCACTCCTAGGACTTGTATTGAAAGCAAAAAATTGTGATTTATTTTCTACGTTTCAGCTACCACACTGGAGCCGTCTTCAGGAGCTGTTATTATGCTTCACCGGCACCCGGGCAGATGATGTTTGTTTTGTGTGCACCATCCTATCCAGTATCCTATATATATATATATATATATATATACCAGATCAGGAAAGTATGTGCACACCAGGATTTATAAAAATTAAAGATTTTTTCTTTAT
>CM044431.1:151862064-151876798 GCA_024363595.1 Xenopus borealis
CAAAAGAATAAGAAATCAGGAAGGGGGCAAATAGTTTTTCACACCACTGTATATATAGTCTGTAAACAAATCATAGAATTACAAATTAGTTCAGACATATTTATAAAAAAATATATATTTAGTTTACCTATGTAAGTTGAAGGAGAACAAAATGTTGAAAAATTTAATGTACTAGAAATCTTATAGACTTAGTGGTATGGGGCCCGTCAGAGGAGCCTGTAATATTCAGCAGGTCATACCCTATATGAAATTTCCTAGCAGTGAGAGGATTACATTAGTATGTACCTGCATATGTCCCTCTATAATCATTGGGACTAGAGGATTCCAATAATATTTAATAAATATTAGGCTGGATATATATTGATGAGATCCAGGGTCAACTGGTGCTTTTCTGTAAATAGCAATGTAGATTATCCTGCAACAAATAGTAAAGTGATAGTAAGGTCTGCAGAAACACAGAAGCAGCATGTAATACATACATGAGATTGTTGGTACATGCTTATGATTCATATACACAGCCAGAGCTTTTGGTGCATGAAAATACTGAAAATGAATAAGTTAATTGGCAGAAAGTATTCCTATTTTCCTTAGCAACATCTCTATAGCAAAACCATGGTTACAGTCTCCACGGCAGCTTAAAGAAGAGAGAGAGAGGCTGAATCCATGGAAACAGTAACCATGGCAAAGATTGCTGCAACATCATTTGCCATGTACACAGTTACTGTACATAATCATGAAAACACATCCATTCTTCATGGCTAATATTCTTCCTTACCACTAACCTCCAACAGGCTGTATACCTATGTAGTTCGTAGTCCATTAAACGCATTTTTCTCAACATTTTGGACTGTTTCATGTATAGCTGAATTACATTTTACAGGCTGCCATCTCTTTCCACATTTTATAGGCTGCCATCTCTTTCCATTACACACAATATTGGTTTTGGAAAATTGAAAAAGTAGCGCACTCACCCGACACTTCATAAGGAAAAGAACGCCTGGTGCTCAGTGTAGGAGGTATCGGCAAGCCTCTAGGTACAATTTAGAAAGGATTACTAAAAATTTGTTTAAATTAGTGAATTTAAACAAAGTTCTCAAGTCTCGGTTGGATAGAGACTATAACACTGATAAAGATTGGACACTTTTCTGGACTCTGAGGGGTTACTCCAATGATTTGTGTGTGGGGGAGCTCCAAACCAATTGTTTATGGAAATTGTGGTAATTGGTTAGCACTTATATTGTCTGCACTGTTGTATATGTGGTATGCTTGACAAAGGGGGTCACCCCGAAACGTTGCACATTTATACCAATAAACGGCAAGGGGGATCCCTGCCATTCACCTGCCTTGAAGTGCCAGAGTAATCCTTTCTACACAATATTGGTTGCCAGTTTTCCTGTTCTTATTGGTTTGTGCCTCTCAAATGGATGGTCAGGTAAATCCTGCAGGGTTATTGTTGCAAAAGAATACTGTTTAGTGCTTAGAAGGGCTTTTGGCCAGTTTAAGTTTTTGGCCCTACCCTGTGACAGTCAAATAGGGCAAGCATATCTTAAGTTGTGTGACAACCCAAAGCCCAACCACTACCCAGAAAGCACATGCCTTTTTAAACCCATTAGTTACACCTTTCCATTTTAGGGTCTCCAGTTTGCCAGAGGACTCCTGACTACCATACCCCCTGTACCCATGTTGTGTTGTCCAGGCCCAAACCTTGGCTTGATTTTTCACTGGCGGTTCAGTGTCACAGATGTATACTTAAGAAACAGAACACAACTCTCCTGACAATTATAAGAGAAGACCTTCAGCAAAACCTGTTTTGTTTCGCATCCACTTCTTTCTTCACTGTTCCTCTAGAGAGCAGTTTTTAGATTCCTCTGCCTTTGACTCTAAACTCTTTACTAGTATAGAGACATTTCAGTACTGGCAATCTGTGGATTCTGGCAAATGCCAGAAGGGCTTAGGTAAGATGCCATAGAAAGTCACTGTTTGGTGGGATGGTGGGGGCTGTTTGGGCCTCTGTATACTTAAAATTAGGGATGCACCCAGAGCCACCATTAGAAATCACAGGACCCCACACAACAAAATTTTCAGGGCCCCCTGGCTCCACCCACCCTGGCACCCAAGCCCCACCCCTGATCCCGCCCACTACAAAGTTAACTTCAAAGTTAAAAGACCACACAGCTCTAAAAAAAATATTTTCTTTAAAAAAACCTGGGCCCCAGGGCCCCCTTACAAGTTAAAAAAAAATTGGGCCTGAAAAAATAATAAAAAAAAAAATTGGCTCCAGGTCCCCCCTTACAAGTTAAAAAACGGGGCCCAAAAAAATATAAAAAAAAGTGCAGGGGCCTATAGAGTATTAAAATAAAACATTGGTGGCCAGGGGATTAGAAAAAAACCCACATTGGTGGCAATAGAATTGAACTCGTGGCTTCAGGACTTCAGTTGAAACTGTTTTCATGACTTTGGGTCTTTTCGCAGCTTCAGGACTTCAATGTTGGCTCCTTTTGTGACATTGGGTATTTTCACAGCTTAAGGACTTCAGTGTCAGCTCTTTTCGTGACTTCGGGTATTTCCGCCGCTTCAGGACTTCAGTGTTGGCTTCCCTAACACCCTATTACGAACCGCCACAGGTTCTTGGGTTGCAGGGCCAGTATATGAGGTCCTCATAGTAGTTAAAGAGTGATTTGCAGATTCACTGCAAAACCATGCAGCAAATAAAAAATAATGCTTTCGCTGTGGTTCAACACTACACCTTGCAAGCTATGCTAAATGTCCTGCAAAAGCTATACAGTTCCGCCAATGTTTAAAATCAGTTCACTTTGCTGCGGTCTGTCGTAGTTCTACTAAAGATGTTCATGAACACACTACTACAAATGTTATAGTATTCAGTGCGGATAAAGCTGGTACATTTATTCAAGACAAGTTTATATGCACTGTCAATGTCAATGCTGCTTCTGCTGAAAAGGGACACTCCATTAACCTTGATACAGGTTCAGCTGTTTCTATACTACCAAAGGATATTTTTTTTAAATACTTTGCAAAAGAAATGCTTGTTGCACCTGCCCTGAGACTGGCCAGTTACTTAAAGGATCCAATCATTGTTCTTAGTTGCTTGCCAATGACTGTACAATTTGAATCAAATACTTCAAAATGTGACTTTTACATTATGAATAAGGGTACTGCTATACTTGGAAGGGATCTCTTTGCTGCATTAAACCTACAATTAGTGGATGGTCTCATTACTACAGCACCAGTACCTGCCACACAGCCAGTGTCTAAAATTTCACCACAAAGCAACACGTCACTGGGTTGTGCAAAGAACTTTGTACACAAAAGTTAAGTTGAGACCCGATGTAAAACCAGTACACCAGAAGTTGAGACGATTGCCCTACTCTATAAGGGAGACTATATCACAGGAACTAAAGAAACTGGTAGAGCAAGATGTGATTGAAAAATCAGAATCCTCTGAATGGGTTTCACCAATTGTTGTAACAAAGAAGAAAACTGGAGGTATTTGATTGTGTGTTGATCTCCGTGAACCTAATAAAGCAGTTGTTATGGATAATCATCCCTTGCCACACACAGAGGAAATATTTTCTGAACTCCGAGGAGCAAAATTCTTTTCTACTCTGGATCTTCAGAGTGCTTATCATCAATTTTTACTGCATGAGGCAAAGCTGAGACCTCACTGCATTTATCACCCATGATGGTTTGTTTAGGTTCAAGCGTGTACCTTATGTACTGGCTTCAGCACCGAGTTGTTTTCAAAGACTGATGTCTTCTATACTCCATGGTTTACCTGGTGTGCAATGCTGCTTGGATGATATAATTGTCTACGCTCCAACTATGGATCTCCATGACAAGTACCTGGAAAAGGTTCTGAAATGCACTGATTCTGCAGGACTCAAACTGAACCTTTCCAAATGCCACTTCAGACAAACTCAGCTGTCATTTTTGGGTCATATAATTTCACAAAATGGATTACGGCCTGACCCTGACCATGTCAACGCGGTTACACAAGCACCTACTCCAACTGATTTCCAGACCTTACAAGTTTTCTTAGGTCTTACTTCTTGGTATTCTAACTTTATTCCCAACTAGGCTTCAGTTGTGGAGCCACTCAGAGCACCACTATGTGGAACTTTAAGTCTGGTGTAGTCAGAATCTGCTCAGCATAGCTTTGAAATAGTGAAACAGCTAATTGTGAACAGTCCAGCGCTAGCTGTATTTGATCCTGCACTACCCACAATGGTTACTACAGATGCTTCAGACTGTGGCATTGGTGCAGTTCTCACACAGATCCATGCTGATCATACAGAGAAAACTGTTGCATTTGCATCCAGAACACTTACAGAGACAGAGCGTAAGTATTCAACTGTTGAAAAAGAAGTTCTAGCATGTGTTTGGGCAACAGAAAAATGGAGAACCTACCTATGGGGTAGATAATTTACCTTATGCACTGATCATAGCCCTTTAACTACACTACTTACCACAAAGGGACTAGGAAGAGCTGGAATGCTAGAGGGTCAGCAAGGCTACTGAATTTCAACTACAAAATGCAATACAAACCAGGTTTGAAAAATGTTACTTCTGATTGCTTGTCACGTTTACCTTTACCAACAGCTTCTATTACGCTGGATGAGGACATAGAAGTTGTAGCACTGACTGATTTACTATCATCTGCAGTTACAGCTGCTGGTTTTAAACAAGCTTGCGTCACAAACGCCGACCGGAGCCTTTCCGGGAGCTCCGGGAGGCGTGTCCCTTCACTTACATCATTCCGCCGTGCCAGAGGCATTGTGGCGCCAAATTCAAATATAAAAAGACGCTGAAGACACGGGTTCGATGCACGAGTATAGCTCAATATTGTATTGTGTTCCTGGGTGTTCCTGTTATCCCATTATTCCTGTTATTGACCTACTGCCTGTTTCCTGACCTTGAATCTGTGCTGCCTGCCTGTTGAACCCTTTTGCCTGGACTTTGACCATTCTATTGGATTATCCCTGAACTGCACTCTGCCTGGACTCTCTGGAAGGGGCTTCCTCCTTGATCCTGACTACCCCCCCTTGTGGGTGACGCTGGCCCCCGTTGACAATGTCCAATTTAAGTAAAACTACGGGACATCTTACAAAGCAAATGGGCAAATGCTGAGGAGAAACTCAGCCCCGAACTTCAACCTTACTACAGGATTGGACACGAACTGTCCTTAGTAGATGGCTATGTTGTCCGTGGAGATCATTTTTTATTGGTACCAGAGACCTTGCGAGAAAAGCTCATACAACTTGCACATGAGAGTCATCAAGGAATTGTATGTACAAAACAAAGACTACGAGAACTATACTGGTGGCCAGCAATGGATGCCGATGTGGTAACTGCCATTCGTTCTTGTGTAACTTGTCAGAATCATGACAAAACAGCTATCACACATACAACACCACTTCAGCCAGTACCATTTCCTGATTCAGCATGGGAAAAACTTGCTATTGATATTGTGGGTCCTTTTGCAGATGCTCCTATAGACTGCAGATTTGCTATAACCTTGATACACTATTACAGTAAATGGCCTGAATTGTTTCCCATGTAACATCAGCTACATTAATAACATTTATGTCTACAGTCTTCAGCAGGATTAGGTAATCCAAAGGAGTTAATATCAGCAGTGTCGGACTGGCCCACCAGAATACCAGGAAAACTCCCGGTGGGACAAGATGTCAGTGGGCCCTCATGCTGCTAAACTTTTGGCCTATTTCATGGCCATTCGCTATTTTTATGAGAAAAAAGAGGCTAAATAGATGGGATAATTGATTATAGTATGTAAAGAAAACAACTAGGAGAATAGAGGTTGATTGAGGAGATGAAGAATATTAGTACTGAGATTAGCCCCCTGGTTTAAGGTTTTATGGTGGGCCCCTGGTTTAAGGTTTTTGGGTGGGCCCCTGGTGTCCCAGTCCGACACTGAATATCAGACAACGGACCACAGTTTTCTCATATGAGTTTGAATCCTTTCTGCGAGAGAGGAATATTGTGCATAGGAAATCTTCAGTGTATTACCCACAAGCAAATGGAGAAATTTAGCGATTCAACAGAAGTCTGAAAGAAGCACTACAGACAGCAAATCTTACTGGGAAATCTTGGAAAGTATTTACAACAGAGTTCTTACATAACTACAGAGCAACATGCCATGCAACGATCCAATCATTTCCAGCTGAATTATTACATGGCAGACAGATGCGCACTAAGATGTTGCAGACATCAAGCTCCCACAAAATACTGTGCCTACAAAATCATCTACTGCTGACATTGTGAAACATCACCAAGCCAAATGTAAGGCTTATACTGATAGAAAACGTGGTGCAAGAAAAGTGCACTTTCAGCGTGGATCTTTAGTCAGAATTAAGAAACCATGAATACTGAAACAAGGACAATCTAAATTTATTCCACCACTTGAAGTGAGACGCCAGTGAGGACCATAAACATGTGAATTGTCTAATGGACGACTATGGAATGCAAGTCATCTTGCTCCTGTTAGATATGACTTTGGAGAAGCTCCATTTGATGAAGGACATTTTCCTACTGCCATATATTCCTATATGCCAACTGCAATAGGCCTGAAGAAAATTAACCTATAAGGTGTACTGAGAGAATCAGAAAACTACCTGCATGGACCCAGGACTATGTGATGTGAATTATGTATATTATTGCTTTAGGATGCATTGTTGTTGTTTATTACATCAGTCCAAATGCTTTCCTACTATAGGGGGAATATGTGGTATTTATACAAATGGCCTGCAGGTGTCACTGTGTACAGGACTTGTACTGTGCATACACAGGACTTTCTGTACAGTTTGAAAGTGAAAGTAGGAAGTACTGCAGTTATGTTATGGCTGCATGAACCTGTTAATAAAGCACTGTTATACCCTACTGATCCTCGGCTACCAAACACAACACATATACAGGAAGTGGGGGAGGTATATCATTTTAAAAATGTTGATCTTACCTCACTTTGTCAGTAGAAGTTTTGAACAGATAGGCGGCATATTTTTTTAGCAATGGCATTGCTAAACAATATCCTAAAACATGGGTTTGGGATATAAAGACAGTATGTACTTGAATGCCATATCTAAAACCCTCCACCATCACCAAGAGAGTTTATTGAGTTAGACATGGTAGGGATGTAGGATCTATCCTGAGTAGGGTGGATTAATCCTAATTCGCTAGGAGTTCCGAGTATTTCCCAAAGTTTGTGTTGATTTCTGTGAGTTTTGAGAGAGAGGCCTGGCTCTGCTAAATTAACCAGGAGATCATTGGCATACAGGGATACCCTCTCCTCCACCGGCCCCAGTCGGCACCCATCCAAGTGTGTTGGGTGGCTAATTAGTGTTGCTCGGGGTTCTATAGCTAGTGCAAAGAGCAGTGGGGAGAGAGGGCATCCTTGCTCTTAGCTTTCACGCTTGCCGTTGGGTCTGAGTAGAGTAGCTTTAACCAGCTGATGAAGTTAGGTTTGAACCCAAATTTGGAGAGGACTACCCAGAGATGGCCACTCTAGACTTTGCTCAGGCATTCAACTCAGTAAAGAACCAAGTTTTTGGGACCCAACATTTTCATGCATTGTCTGTAAACTGAAATCTAATGTTCTGCTGTTTATGTTTATTTGACATGAAGCCTGTTTGTTGTTTTTTTACCATGCCCTTTTTTGTGGCCACACCCCCTAATTACCTGCCCATTTTACAAAATTTGCCAGATTCTGAAAGTTTGAATACATTTCTGTAGTTTTTATGTTTTATTACAGTTTTACTAATGAAGGTGAATTGCCCTTTAAACTGTGACTCTTCTTCTCACAAGGGACAAAACTGTTACAAATGTATCTGGGCTCTCTGCCAAAAGCCAATTAAGATAGAAACATTGTATCTCTTTTAGCTGTGCAGAGAAATAGGGATTTTTCCCATTCAGTGCAGAGAGATCAGGACTTTCCAGTTCAAACCCGGGGCAGCTGATTGAGCTGTCAAAAGCAGGACCGTCCAGCTCAAAATGGGACACTTGGGAGGTATGCAGTGGTTTTCTTAACAATTAACTTGTTCTAAAATGAACATGTATCTATAGAAAACTAGGGGCCAGCAGGGGTCAGCATTCTACCTAGTGAACATTATCTTTTTTATTGAGCTTTCGGATCTTGCTTTCTGTTTTTAAGGAAGCAGACATTTAGGAAAATTACATTTTCATGTCTACTGAAGACAAACACTCCAAGGTCCCTCTGTAAAAATACATATTTGTGGTCAATAAGCCTAAATTGGATATATACAGTTTAAGGAAAATTAATCTATTGTAGCTTTTTTTTAATCTATCTACTTTAAAGGGACAATTTAATTTAGAATAAACTAAATATAATGTGATATTCTACACTTACTTTGAAAACAGCTTTTCTATGCAGCCTAAAATGTAAAATGATATTCAGTTGCTGGGGTTAGAGATGACCAGAAATCAGAATCATTTTGAGGTAGATTTTTAATCTGTCACCATTCTTATGACTTTTCTTACTATTCTATTACTCTTTCTATCGCATATTCACGTCACTAGGGCTCATGTGCGAACCCAAACAGAATGAGAAAAATGTCACTTAGCATATTGTGATTAAGTGTGTGCAAAAAAAGAGGGGATTGCCAACGCACATTGCCTGGTCCCCTGTTTTGTAAGTATTTTAGCATCTATGCAAGTGCGTACGTTTTCAAACATTGGTAAGGCACCATACCATGTCAAGGTCGCAGTTGCCACTGACCTCTGTGCTCTGTTTCAGGGCACAGAGACCTGCAGCTTTACTAATACAAGTAAAGTGCAGAGCGCAGTGCTAAGGGGGGCTCCTAGAATGAGCACTAAGGGGGTGGTCTTGACTTGCCACCTCTGGGTCAAGAATGAACCCTACTGTCTATTGCTTCAGTATGCGAAACCCTAATTAGCAAAAAGCAGTTTTGGTAAATACAAAAAACAAAAAGAACATAAGCATTTTTGATTACGTCACCCTAAAATTAATTTTGAGGTGAGCCTTAAAGAGCTCTTGATGCAGTCACCCACTTCCTCGTGAATGCAGAGATCAGGTATAAATGAAAAACCTGCCTACATGGAAGTTGTGGATGGCTGCATGTTGGGTAGAGAATGCAGAGGGGAAGATTGAGGCACTATATCAGAGGTACATAAAGATGCTCTAAAGATGAGCACTAATGATTATTGACTGAAACTATTGACTGAGATGAGATATCATCCATTTATTCCTGTTGAGTCTGCTAATGACCTATTTGCCTTTGTTTTATACAGATATTTGAGATATGGAGGTGTGTGGTGAATTATCCTGCCATTTTTCAAACCACATAAAAAGTATGCCCTAGTTTGAGACCTCCCTTGGCTCATTGAATACTTACAGGGCACCAATCACAGCCAAACTACATATCCAGTTTTTTGTAAAAAAAACTGCAGTTAAAAAAAAAAAAAAAAAATCCCAAATAGGTTCTCTCACTCCAGTCCATACTATAACATGCAAATGAGTTCACGAGCATGCTCAGATTGTAGCGCTGCCCTGAGTAGTCTACCCAGAATGCCTAGCTTTAGTAAACTGTAGAAGTATCACAAGATTTCCTTGTCTTATCCCCAGCTGGTGATGTCATTATGCAAATGAAGGGCACACAGCAACGTCTAGAAGGTGGCAGCACTAACACAGAAGTCTGGCTGATTTCAAAGTAGCTTAGAAGGTTTATTAAGCAAGCAAGAAATTTCAACTAAGCATTTGCGAGATTTCAGAGCTACAGTTGGCTGTGAAGATATAGGTAGGAGGAGTCAGTGAAATCCAAGATGCCTGCCTCAGCTAGAACTGCAGTGGAGCTAGGGGAGATAGTGAGCTGATGATTTACATTATACAAACAATTTTTAACTGTTTTAAAAATTGGATTTCTTGAACTTTCACATAGTGTATTTACTTAGTAAATGATTTTAGTTATGGTTGGTGCCCTTTAAGGTGGCCATACACGGGCCAATAAAAGCTGCAGATAGTACTTCCTTGGATCATCCTGATATCGCACAAGTTGGGCATATCTCAAAGTGGGCATACCGGGGAGAGATCTTCTCCATCGCCAAACGAGTGGATCTAACCGTGTATGGCCACCTTTAGTCCAGAGCAAAGATTCCTTTTTGCTCATATAGAAACATCCCTGCACGATTAGATAAAAATCTCTCATTACAAAGCCAACCTCCCTTCATCTTTCACTCTCTCTCCCAGGTGAGCAGGGCCAAATGCACTTTCTGGTCAAGTAACAGGAAGGAGACATTTTTGTCTAACATAACCAAGTAACTGATCTTTAAGACCGTAAATATGACCTCAAAGTTATTTAATATAAGGTGCAACTATACCCTATACCCTTAAACATTGCAGGTTTTTAGAAAATATTCCAGAAGGTTTGATAACTTTTCATCAAAATGTAATATAAGCTTCACCTCATGGAAATCGTTCTAAATATAATCAAATAAAAATGTTCTCCTGTTTTTAAAAAGTCAGGGTTAGATTTTGAATTGCAGGTAAAAAAATTATTGACTGGTACAAATGCTATAGAGAGTATTTCCAGTCATTTTTAAAAAGTAAGCTATAATACATTTTCTAGGTAAAGGGTACCCCAAAGGGTGTATTAGACCTAACTGTCAATCAAAATCTCTCAAGGTAAATTATGTAAAAGGACAATATTTATGTGAATAAGACTCATTAATAGGTTACCGGTTAGTTATTAATTATGTGTTGGTTCCGTTTAATGGTGCATAATTGTGTTGTGTGCAAAGATTTTAGGTTTGAGAGGTAGGCAAGGGGAGTGGTTGTTTTATATGCCATTCAGTGGCCAGGTGAAGAAGTTTTGAATTGACATCTTATCCTGGCCACTGAATGTCCAGGTGAGGCATTCTGCACTCTGCCAATTGAATGTGTAGTTCAAAATTCAGACATCCGTCATATAAAGTAGATATCACCTGAAATAAAAATAAGACCCCATGTCTGGAGCGATGGGGAGCTTATTCATGCATCTAGTAAAGGCTGCTTTGGCTCTGGAGACCCCAGTTAACTCTTTTTGATAGAGATGATTGAACCATCACTTTTGTGTGGGATTCTCACAAATGAAAATTCATTTAATAGCAATTCAATATAGGATTTGGTAAGGGCAGGTCTCAAGTTCAGTTAGGGAAAGTTTAGTGTAGTGATAGTATTTATGTTATAGTCGCTCTAGAAGTAAAAGTAGTAGATTATTTAGCAAGCAGCTATGCACGCCAACAAGGAGGTTGGTTGTGGTTAGCACTCCTACGATGACAAAGCCACCAGCCAGGGACACAAGTGTGTGAGCTCAGGAGCCTGGTGAGAGGATAACCAAGAAAGGTTGAATTTATCTGAGACATTTGAAGTTGTGAAGTTTTTCTACTGGTTGAGATGACCGAGTAGTGACTACTGACTTCATGCTTGTGTTCCAATTAAGAAGTTAATTGAAGATTTCCAAACCTGTTTGATGTGTGGTTAGGAACCAACCAGGGAGCCAGGTGAGTGAGAAGGATTTAAAGGTAATATTTATGGTAAAGAGACCAGGAGTTGTAACTTTAACCATTGGGTCTCCGAGGGCACACAGTAAGCAGCATATACCTGTAGTGCACTATGACCACACTCCTATAGTACACCCAAGGGTGGGCTACATATTGGACTTTTCAGAGTCTTGTGCATTCTACTGATACAAAATGTCTCTTTTGCAAAGCTGAATACAGTGTGCAAAGTGCAAAAAAATGCAATTGGTCAATTTGCACACAAATTTCTGCTGCACAGGTATCTGCAATCTGTTTTGTAGCACAAAGGCCTGTGGAAACCCACACTAATACAGCATTAACTGCATTAGTCGGTGCTATATTGGTAGGAGGCAAACAGATCTGTACCAGCTCCTCCAGCTCCATATCTTGTATGCAATTCAAGGAAGCAAAGCAGGGAGCAAATTGAATGGCAGCCTACATCAGGGCTTTGCCTTTAAAGGGAAACAGTCATGGGAAAAAAAATTTTTTTCAAAATGCATCAGTTAATAGTGCTGCTCCAGCTCCACCAGAATCTTGCACTGAAATCCATTTCTCAAACAAGCAAACAGATTTTTTTTATATTTAATTTTGAAATCTGACATGGGGCTAGACATTTTGTCAATTTCCCAGCTGCCCCAAGTCATGTGACTTGTGCTTAGATAAACTTCAGTCACTCTTTACTGCTGTACTGCAAGTGATATCATCCCCCTACTTCCACCCTCAGCAGCCTAACAACAGAACAATGGGAAGGTAACCAGATAACAGCTGCCTAACACAAGATAACAGCTGCCTGGTAGATCTAAGAACACCACTCAATAGTAAAAACCCATGTCCCACTGCGTTCCATTCAGTTACATTGAGAAGGAAAAACAACAGCCTGCCAGAAAGTAGCCGGCACAAATCACATGACCAGGGCAGCTTGGAAATTGACAAAATGTCTAGCCCCATGTCAGATTTCTAAATTGAATATAAAAAATCTGTTTGCTCTTTTGAGAAATGGATGTCAGTGCAGAATTCTGCTGGAGTAGCACTATTAAATGATGTGTTTTGAAAAACACGTTTTCCCATGACAATATCCCTTTAAGGTCTTAAAGCAGGTGGTATGGACACAGATTGGCTGCACTTTCTGATGCTGTTCTCTGCAGTGATATATGAATTGCTGATCAACAGAGAACAACAATCCCTTGGGCACAAGTGCTCCGTAGATGAACACTAAGGGGCACATTTTTGCACCCTCAGGCTTGTCAAATGAGTCCTCATGTTAACTATAACATTTTTAAAAATATACAGTCAGGCCAGTTTGCTGTTCTTACACTAATCTGCCTTTCTCAATTGGGGTATAACTCAAAAGTTGAAATGAAAAAGAGAAGTACAGAACACACTGTTTTGAAAACAAATGTTCATGTTTGCAAATGAGACTGTCTGACACATATAATGTAAAGTCAGCCAAGATTCACTAAGCTTAATATTTAAAGGGCACTATGATTAGAAGAAATGTGTTTTATTTAGAACTGTAAACAATATGGAATAGTGCATGGTTTGTATAGTGTAAAAATAAAGATATGCATATCATATTATAATATAAGTTTTTTACAAAGACCCTTGGTGCTGATTTTTGGGTTTACATCAGGGCCGGACTTGGAGAAAAAAGCAGCCCTGGCAAAAGTATCAAAGAAGCCCATGTATTTCCAAACATAAAAAGCATGATATATATTTCCAACCCAAAGCTTAACAAGAACTAGTCCATTACCATATAATCCCCAGCAACCCTATGTACTGGAACTGGCCCTTGCTACAAATATCTCACCCTAGTTTCTATCACAACTATTCTATCAGACGGATTAGTGGCCCTATACTTACAGTATATTCTAAATTTTCCTTTGTGTGCCCCCTGCTAGACTATGCACCCTGGCAGATAACAGGACTTTAATTACCATGTGTATCACAGGGCCAGAGTGTGTCATACTTGGAGAGACTAGACTGTCTCATGCAATTAATGCTACACATCACAGTGTTCCATATACAGGCTGAAGTGATTGTTCTGATCATGGACCATCTCGTTGCTAACATACCTATCATAATCATAAGGGATTGGGTATTTAGCAAGAAACTGTAATATTCCTAACTGAAGTTGGTCAGAATTCCTGGTTCCTCCCATATGCCAGTACTGACATGAGCAATAACAAATTCAGGCATCAGCTAAGCTGTGGCTGGCTATTATGGACAGCTAATTTACATTTCTGTGATTAGTGATTAGCTCATTTACATATTTAAGACAGATAATTAATTTCAAAGCAAGCGGCCCATCTGGCATTTGCCCGAACCCACAGATTGACAGTCCGAGCCGGGCCTGGTTTACATATTACATCTTCGATTGAAGACCAGCAACACCAGGGGGCAAATTTATTATTATTCACCCAAAATCCTACAAATTTATTCGAAATTCGATAAGTATTTGAATATCGAATGCTTATCGAATAGTTTTAGGCTATCATTTTGCTCGATATTCGATTCCTCAATTAATTTGTATGATCGGATAACAATCGTTCGATTTCACAAAAAAATCGTGAAATTTCCTTCGAGCCTCCGAAAAATTCTTACGATTCAACGATCGAACACTTCAATCGTACAAATGGTATTCGAGCAGGACTTAGCCAAAGAAGCCTATGGGGGTGTTCCCATAGGCTTCTATTGCAATTCAGTAGCTTCAATCTAGCGAAGTAGGCATTAGAAGAATTTCAAAATTTTGATTCCTTCGATCATCGAATGATCGAATGATCGAATATCCGATCATTTGATCTATTCGATCATTCGGTATTCGATGATCGAAGAGGCCAAATTTGAATATTCGAATATCCGATTAAATCATACGATCGTAATTCGATCATATTCGATCCAACTACGATCTATTCACGTGAATTTTGTAAATTTGCCCCCAAGATTATTTTTAAAAAAATCAATAGAAAGTGACATCAATGCCACAAAGTGACTACTGCAGTTAAGCAAGTGCAACTTTGCTTTGCTGCAGTAGTCACTTTGTAATGCGGTGTTGCTGTTCTTCATTTGAAGTATCTGGATGGTTTGCTCTGCACCCGAGGCAAGTAATCGGAGTGCTGCCCCTAAGTTGTATATATATATATATATATATATATATTTTTTTTTTTTTTTT
>CM044431.1:151880120-151939459 GCA_024363595.1 Xenopus borealis
TATATATATATATATATATATATATATATATATATATAATAAAATGTATACCTGGAATATCTGAGCACCAGTCTGTGACCTATAACTACCAGAATCTTGCCAACAACCAAAAGCTTGTACATGTAGTCCAGCCACAGTGAAGGGTCACAGGTTGGATTCTCCTCATGCAAGTATTTTATTTTCTTGTGTGGGGGGTCCTGCTTCCTGCATTTCCCAGGTCCCCCTTCTTTGGTCCTAAATATAATATACCAACAATGGAGTCCATAAAGGTGCCCTCCACGTATCCTTATGTCCTTTTTCTCCAGGGCATACAGTCATATGACTTGGCACCCAATCCGATGTTGCCAGTGGGCCTTGATTTACTCTTGTATATCATGTTTCATTCTTCCAGGGGGAGGGGAGCCTTCAGAGATGCAGAAAGAGTGATGCCCCAGGTTACAATGTCACAGAAAGCAATTTTATACATGCTTACCCTAATGTAGCTTTCCTGCTTTCCTTTTGGGAATCTCACTGCTACACTTCATTTCTAATATGATGTGGAAAGAATATAAGCTCTAAAAAGCAGGGCCTGCTGATTCCATAAATGAATATTCTCTTGTGCTGTCTAGCTGTTTCCTGTATTGCTAACCATTGCGGAACATGATGTCCTTTATACTTAAACTATATTTCATCCCCAGAGATCAGTTATTCTTCTTCCAATTATGAGTAATATTTAAAAGTAACTGACTAAATATAATACAGTTCTTCTTACAGAATTCAGTCATGAAAAGCTTGCAATTATCAGAGCTTCTATTTGCTCCCTAAGACATTTTGTTACATTCAGTGCACACCTAGTAATTATCACAAGTGGTAATTAATCCATTACATTTGTGTTTCTATGTAAAGTGTTGGATAATCAGCGAGATAGTTGATAACACTTTATTTTGGGTGTTATGCTTTCCGTGTGATCACAGCATGGTATCTGCTTGAACCTTATAATGAATAAGATACCATAGAGAATTCCCCTGTCCAGTTCATAAGAAAATGTAGATGCATTTGATTATACAGGTATTGGGTTTTGAAGATCTGGATCTTCATACCTTAAGTCTTCTCGAAAGCAATGTTAACATTAAATAAACCCAATAGGCTGGTTCTGCTTCCAGTAAGAATTAATTATATCTTAGTTGGGATTCAGTTCACTGTGCTGTTTTATTATTACAGAGAAAAGGAAAACATTTTAAAAAATTTGGATTAGTAGGATAAAATGGAATCTATGGGAAATGGCCCCATAATTTGGAGCTTTCTGTATTAGGGGTTTCCGGATAACAGATCCCATACCTGTAGTTTTAAAACATTTTTTTAAAACTCGAGCAAATAGAATAAAGTGGAATTATTTTTTTCTTATATCCTTGCTTGTGAACACATACTTCTACAGTGGGTTACTATTTTGGGCATCAGTCACTAGGCCTTCTACAATTTTGGCCCCTTCCCAGGAGCCACTGTCTGCATTGTTACACACCTGGCACTGGCTGCTCTTTCTGAGAATTGTAGTTGCAACTGGCAGGCTGTGAGGTTGACAGAGAGAACATTGAAGTAGCCTTGCCGTCTAAATATCTGATCAGCTGCCACAGTCCATATCCTTTCTATGCAGGATTCTATTTCTGAATAAGGCCACCACAGACCAAAAATGCACAGAGATATGGCACTAATCTATGACTGACTTCAAACTTCTGCATTCTGAAAAATAGTACAGCAAAAATGCTACATCTCTGTAAATGTCTGTGTTTTCTAGGTTACAACATGCTGGAGATTTTATATCTTCTACATAAAATTACCAGCAAAGGTAAGATGGAGTACAACTGTTCATCTCCATCTCCTCTTTGTCATGTCCTTCTATTTTAATTTTTGCAACTTTCTTCCATGTATTTTTATTTAATAGTTGTTTAACATTTTTTGTGCCATTAATCTGGTATGCAGTACTTACTCCATGCAACTCCTCTTGTTCCAGGAAAGCAAGACTTTAAAGCTTTTAGCTTAGGGACTTAATTACCTATTAGTAGGTGTCATTAGTAAAAAGGTAAACTGATCTGATCATGTCTCTAAATAGTCTGCTTAAGAATTTGCAGTTAGAGGCCGATTTACTAAATTCACGTGAATAGATCGAAGTTTGCACGAAGGATTCATTCGATTGGTCGAATATGCAAATTAGGCTTATTCGATCATCGAATAGCGAACGATCGAATAATCAAATGGATTCGAATGATCGCATATTCGATCGTTCGATCATTGAAGGATTTCAAATTTTTAATTTATTCGACTGCCTACTTCGCCAGATTGAACCTACAGAATTGCAATAGAAGCCTATGGGAACCCTCCCATAGGCTTCTGAGGCTAAGTCCTGATCGAATGGGATTCATACAATCAAAGTCGAATGATCGAATAATTCATTTGAATGATCGAATGATCATTATTCGATCGTTATTCGATCATCGAATGATCGAAGATCAAATAAAAGGGTAGCCTAAAACTATTCGATTAGCATTCGAAAATCGAATGCTAATCGAATTTCGATGAAAATCGAATTTTTTTTGGGTAATAATAGTAAATCTGCCCCTTAGTGTTAAGGCTGCTTAAACTAAATGGCAAAAGGGGCCTTTTTCAGGGAGGTCCAGGTGGCAGACAGGGTGCATTTCACATTAAACAATATAACTGGTGACTGCTAGAAAGGGGCTTTTTGATTAATCTTAAGGTGACCATATGCACAAAGATCTGCTCATTTGGCAAGGTCACCAAACAAGTGGATTTCTCCCCGATATGTCCACTGCTTGGCGATATCTGTCTCATCCTATTGTGGGCCCTAGGGCCTGACGATTGGTTTTCCCACAATGCCGAATTTTTCTGCCAGGCTTCCACCAGGCTATCAGTATCCATGTGCATTAGAGACCCATGATTTAGATTACCAATTTGTGTTATATAGTAGTTGGAATTCTTTTGGTGTGGGAAAGTCCCATTGCTCTCTCTACACTAGTGATACCACCCCCTACACCAAACTGAGCAAGAGAGAGGAAAGTCTAGGTAGAAAGTTGTGGCATTATGTCTGCTGCCTCAGGTGCTCCCCCTAGAAGCACCTCATTTTCAGTACAAGGGACAATGTCTGCTTGTGGTTCTGTAGGTGCAAGTATGCTGCAAGGCCGCTGTAGGAATCTTTGAGGTGGTGGCAGGTCCAGGGTTCTTCAGTGTCCATATGCACACTTGCACATGATTTACAGCAGGGGCAGGACAGGTGCATTGGTATCAAGCACAACTATATGGAAGTGCATGAAGCAGTTTTGGACACAGGTATCCTTAACAAATGACTTCAATGCATGTAATGACACCATTTTTGTAATTGAGCCCCCTCTAGTTCCTTTGGAACTCTAAAGGAAAACCGAAGAGGTGCTTCATTATAGGCCCCCCTACCTGAGTAAAGGGCTTATGTCAGACAGTAACTATCTACTTGGCTAGATGAAACAGAAAGGGGCACAGTAACTGGAAGCTAATGTAATAAACTAGGAGCTGAAGGTCCTTCCAGGGGTAGCATACCCCTTGTTCAACACAAGTTAAATGAATAGGATTTATTCTGAACTTACCTTTAGCTTCTTGTTTAATTGATTTGAGCTAACTAGAGCAAACAGGAAAATTAAAGTTACTCCAGGTTTGATTCTTACAAGGAAGATAATTAGATTACTGGTGCACACATAACCCCTACATAATGGACTTCTGCTAAAAATAATGAATAACAATGGATGAAAGTAGGAGGTTGCATCTTAATTTTTCCCACTCTGTTTTCCATTCCTCATTTGTATTTTATGCCCCTCTTTCTCTGATTTCTATTTCCATTGCTTTGGTTGTATTCCTAACCCCTTTTCCATCGTTCTCGTTAACTTCCATCTTGATTTTCCATAACTTTACATTTTTATTGGCACCTACTCATTTTCTGTTCTTCTCAATCCATGTCAATAGATCGAAAGCTCCTTCAGCGTACTAGAGATACGATCTCTGACTGCCATTAGTCTCAATCAGGTAAGGTGTATATGGAATTCACAGAATTTAATGTTAGTTCACCCATTGTTTACATGGTTTCCTTTCTAACCCCTACTGCAGATTCTTATTGAGACTGAAAAGGGAAGTTTCCAGCTCACCCTTGCTGTACAGAACACAGATCAGTTGATTAATTACATCCAGGCCACCTTATCCAAAATATTCCCCTCTCCAGATACAGTGTAAGTTCCCTCTCTGTGTAAGTCTCAGTTTATCTTTGTTTGGTAATTGCTGTTCATTCAAAATAGATAATTTTTTGACATGTGTATAGCCATTCATTTCATGTTGATCTCCTATTTTACCTTTAAAAGAACACTTTAACTCAGGGGTGTCCAACCTTTTGGCTTCGAGGGCCACATTGTTAGAAGAAAAATTGTCTGGGGGCCACACATGAAATACACAAACACTTTTGAATTGTAAAAGTAAATAAAATACACAATAAAAAACTACAATACCAGTTGGATAACCAGATGGAGCTATACACTGGAATAAGGGACGCCTGGATAGTTCTCGGGAACTGATCGTTTCAAGCTGGGCCGCATTCATATCCATCCTGGGCCACATTTGGCCCTCGGGCGGCAGTTTGGACACAACTGCTTTAACTTATTTAATAAGTATATGGAATAATAGTATGCTGTTTTTTGGTTAGCACATGCATACAAACAATAAACACAATGTAAAGATTCAAATGAAAGCTATCAGGGTTGATTCTTTGTAGAAAAATATCAATAACCTTTAAAACTGGCATTGACGTATGATACTTAAAACATTCTTGCCTCTATATTTATCCTTTATTTTTTTTACTCTCTTATTTTTAGATGTTTGGTCAGAAGGCAGTATCCCGAGTCCGCCGACAGCTCACAAAATTCATCCCCATGTTCAGACACAGCTGGGGTGGTGCCATCATCAGGCATCTGTGGTGAGAGAGGATGAAGTTCTTTATAGAGGTTAGGGTCACGTGTCTGTCTAGAGCAGTTTTTTGCTAGTTTGGGCTGATTTGCAGTCATTGCTAAATTGCCCAAGGGCAATTGCTAATAGCAACCAATCAGCGATTAGGTTTGGCTTCTACAAGTCTGTTACAATTTAGAAAATAAAAGCAAATTATTATTGGTTGTTATTGGTAACTGTGTGTGTAAATTAGAATCTATGTTCATAAATGAGCCCTTAGGTGTAGCAAAGGTTTAAAGGGAAAAAGGTCAGTGTTTGTGGAAAGTGGATAACCACCATTTTTATTGAGCGGAACTGAATAATTCAGTGCATGATTAGAACTGATTTGTACCACATAGACGGTTACAGATTAAATTAAGGAAATTGTCAGGTACATAATATATGTACTTGGATTGAGAACTGTTTGCAAAATAAAGTTCAAAGAGTGGTGGTAAATGTTCCATTGACCACAGGGGTCTGTGCTTGGTCCTTTGCTTTTAAATTTGTTTATTAATGAGGTAGGCACTGAAAGTATATATTTTTGCTGATGATACTAAATTGTGCATGATGCAATTTGTCTAAATTGGAGAACTGGGCAGCAAACTGGCAAATGAGGTTCATTGTTGATAGGTGTAAGATTATGCACTGTGGTAAAAATAATATACATTTTGAGATATACACTGTTATACAAAATGTGTAACACTAGGCAGAGTCACTCAGTCACAAATAAAGCAAATAAAGTGTTGTCTTGCATAAACTCAGTATTAGCTTGAGGGATAAAAATATAGTTTTGCCTTTTTATAGGTCCCTGGAAAGGCGTCACCTTGAGTTTGCAGTGCAGTTTTGGGCTCCAGCCTTTAAAAAGATGTTTATGAGCTGGAAAGAGTGAAATGACGTGGGACTAAACTGGTAAAAAGAATGGCACAATTAAACCATGAGGAAAGACTATTAAGTTTGTTTGTTTTTTCTGGAGAAATGATTACTCCTCCTTTAGATTTGAGAAAATAAACTTTCCTTTAAAGCAGCATAGTGGGTTTTACCCGGAGAGGGCAGTGCAGTTGTGGAATGTCCTGCTAGGTGATGTGATTGCTGATTCTGTTCAAACAGTGACTTGGAAGATTTCTTGAACAAGCGTAAATCTCAAGGCTATATATAAGCTATATCTTAAGATCCACATTTAGTTTAGCATAGGGTATTACATGTATGGAACCTGTTATCTAGAAAGCTCAGGACCTGTGGTTTTCTGGATAATGGATCTTTCCACACAGTAAAGTGACTGGAAGGGGGGGCCCTGGTGTGGGAGGTGCAGCCAGGCCCCCCACCACCCTCCGTGTTGGATTTTCGTCCCGGAAATTGGGCGCAGCAGCCACAAATAGACAGTGCATGAGCTGCCAGGGGGCCCCGAGGAGGTGCGGGCCCTGGCCCAATTGCACCCCCTGCTCCCCCAGTAGTTCTGCCACTGTTTCCACAATTGGATCTTCATAGCATAAGCATACTAAAAAATTATTTTAACTTTAAATAAACCCAGTAGGATAGTTTTGCCCCCAATAAAGATGCATTACATCTTATTTTGGATCAAGAACAAGGTAATGTCTTATTATTACAGAGAAAAGGGAAATCCATTTAAAAAAAATTATAATTATTTGATTAAATGGAGTCTATGGAAGAAGGCTTTCCCTTTATATGGAGCTTCTGGATATCGGGTTTTCGGATAAAGGATCCCATAACTGCAGTATAGTTTATATATTTGAGTACACAGACTAATCTGTATATGTATGTGTGTATCTTTGGGGTTCATTTGGAAATGATGAACTTTTTAGCTCAAATCTGTAGATTATGTGTATCTACTATATGTTACTGGTACAAATAGAGAATCCTTATTGAAATAAAGTAAACAGTACAGAGCCTTTAGGGCTGGGACAGACAGGGAGATTCCGGGAGATTCTGTCACCTGGCGTTTAATCACAAGGGACAATCTCCCCAAACTCCCTTCTCCCTGTCCGCCGCTTGTTTTAAATGAAAAAGCACCAGCGCTGATACATACGCGGCGCGGTGATTTCCGGGATCGCCCGAAGTTACTTCTTGAGGAAACTTCGGGCGATTCCGGAAATCGCTGCGCCGCGTGTGCACAGCGCTGGCGCTTTTTCATTTAAACTAGCGGCGGACAGGGAGAAAGACGTTCGGGGAGATTGTCGCGATTAAACGCCAGGCGACAGAATCTCCCCGAATCTCCCTGTCTGCCCCAGCCCTTAGTGTCTCCCTTTATACTGCCATTTGTAATATAGGGATTAGCAGCTTCACATGATCACATTTATTGCACATGTATTGTAAACCACAGGGTAGGGACCAGTTTTTGCCTTCTTATTAGCTTTTCCACTGTCAGTATTGTAGTCCCTTATGTTCATATGTCATATACCACACACGAGAAATCTTTATAAACATTAAAGAAGAAAATGCCCCTGAGTCATGCACAGCTATTTAATGATTATATGAAGGCTTTAATATTTAATGTTGCACTGCTAATGAGATCTATTTAAGTGTGTGTGGTACGTGAAATGTAATTTAATGTAATTTAATGGCAATCATGTTGTGATCAACCGTTAATAACTATTTTAAGACTCTCACCAAAAAGCCACACAATTATGCTTTTTTTCTTTCCTTTTTTTAATTTACAATATGTGCACATTTGCAATATTACAATAATGCACATTTATTTATTTTTTCTATGTGTTTTACAAATGAGATCATTTCTAATAGTATTTATTATTTAGTATTGATATATGAAATAAATTTAGTACTTCATATGATACTCTTGTAGGAGATTGTCCATGGCTCATTTACTCGTATAAATATTTCATGATAGTCCAGGTTTTCCAAGGGCAGTTATGGGTTTATGTAATCTGTTGAATATGGCAAATAGGCACCATGGCCTGGGTAGATTGGGGTGAAAAGTATTGCAACTCCTTTTGTAATAAGAATTTTGGAATGTGTTGATATTTAATATATTATATATGTTGTGATGCTTTCTCCAGTCCTCCCAGTTGCATACCCAGGGTCAGTTGTTCCTTAAAGGGATACTGTCATGGGATAACATGTTTTTTCAAAACTCAACAGTTATTAGTGCTACTCCAGAAGACTTCTGGAGTCCAATTCTCAAAAGAGCCAACAGATTTTTTTATATTCAATTTTGAAATCTGACGTGGGGCTAGACATATTGTCGGTTTCCCAGCTGCCCCGGTCATGTGACTTCAGCCTATACTGTAGGGTGGAACTGCTTTCTAGTAGGCTGTTATTTCTCCTACTTAATGTAACTGAATCAGTCTCAGTTAGGGTTGCCAACTTTTTTGGAACAAAATACCGGCCTTCCTGTATATTTAGATTTTGTCCCTATTAATAAAATTGGAGTCAGGCATAATTTTTACCTGTCAGGTCGGTAAAATAAAAGCCAGGTGGCAACCCTAGTCTCAGTGGGTCTTGGCTTTTACTATTGAATGTTGTTCTTAGATCTACCAGGGAGCTGTTATTTTGTGTTAGGGATCTGCTATCTGGACTCCTTCACATTGTTCTTTTGTTAGGCTGCTGGTGGGGGGGGGTGATATCACTCCAACTTGCAGTACAGCAGTAAAGAGTGACTGAACTTTATCAGAGCACAAGTCACATGGCTGGGGGCAAACTGAAATATGTCTAGTCCCATGTGAGATTTAAAAACTGAATATAAAAAAAATCTGTTTGCTATTTTGAAAATGGATTTCGGTGCAGAATTCTACTGGAGCAGCACTATTAACTGATGCATTTTGAAAAAAAGCATGTTTTCCCATGACAGTATCCCTTTATGTTTTGGGCTGGTCAGAAACTCAAGATGTAACAGAGAACAAGCGTCACAATAAACTCCCCCAGTATATGAGGAGGTCCAAGTGCACTGCCTTGAACCTACAGCTAAGGGAGCTGATCCAGACCATAGAGTAAATGGACAGGCACTTAATTGGTGCAATCCTCCACACAACAATTCATGGAACAATTCATTTATGCATCAGTGTGGAGGATTGTTCCAATTGAGTGCCTGTCCATGTTCGCAAAACTCAAGATGGTTAAGTACCTTGAGTATTTTTAAATATGGGACCAAAAGATGCTTTACATACTCACATGTTCAAAAGACAAAAATTTTCTCATATCATGTTACTCATAGCAAATATATCAAGCATTACATAAACTGCACAGATTATGTAGTTTATCTCAAACCTGCCATATACAGTATGTAGGACTAATTTCCCATCCTCTAAAAAAGGGCAACATGTTCTTGATATCAATAAGAAAAATTTGACTCTAACATTAAAGGGAAACTGTCATGGGAAAAACGTTTTTTTTTTAAAAACGCATCAGTTAATAGTGCTGCTCCAGTGGAAATCTGCACTGAAAACCATTTCTCAAAAGAGCAAACAGATTTTTTTTTATATTCAGTTTTGAAATCTGACATGGGGCTAGCCATTTTTCAATTTCCCAGCTGCCCCTGGTCATGTGACTTCTGCCAGCACTTTAGGAGGGAACTGCTTTCTGGCAGGCTGTTGTTTTTCCTTCTCAATGTAACTGAATAGTACACAGTGAGACATGGGTTTTACTACTGAGTGTTGTTCTTAGATCTACCAGGCAGCTGTTATCTTGTGTTAGGGAGCTGGTATCTGGTTACCTTTCCATTGTTCTGTTGTTAGGCTGCTGGGGAGGGAAGGGAGGGGGTGATATCTCTCCAACTTGCAGTACAGCAGTAAAGAGTGATTGAAGTTTATCAGAGCACAAGTCACATGACTTGGGGCAGCTGGGAAATTGACAAAATGTCTAGCCCCATGTCAGATTTTAAAATGAAATATAAAAAAACTGTTTGCTCTTTTGAGAAATGGATTTCAGTGCAGAATTCGTCTGGAACAGCACTATTAACTGATGTATTTTGAAAAAAAAATGTTTTTCCCATGACAGGATCCCTTTAACATAACCAACAACTGATACAATGAGGGGGATCAGTGGCACTGGTCGGCACTGGGATCCAAAATCCTCACATTTCAAGTACACAGAGGCCCAATCAGTCCCCCACTAGCCCAATAGTTACAACACTGGGGGGGAGGGGGGAGTTGATTGAGATTTCAGGTTACCTGCAGTACCTGTTCTTGATACAATTGAATGGCTGCTACAGTATTGTTTTCATACATCTGTAAAAACAATTTTGAACTAAGGGGTACATGGCCAATTGCTGGACCCAAGCGTGAGAGCTAAAAAACTCTGCCCTAGATATACTGATCCCATGTTATCTGGCTTTTTCTGCTGGTAAAGTTATGCAGCAACTGCTTCATAGATTTAAGGAAAGGTAGGAAGGAAAGTTAAAATAACTCTGGGGTTAGCAAATGTTAGGCACCCCCCCTTGATTTTAATAGCTTAGGACAATGATATACAGTATGATGTTATAAACAGTAGTGTAACTGTAGCTGAAACTGCCCACATTGTTCACTGTTCACACTTTACACAAAATGCTAATGGGGCACCAGCACTGTGTCACTGTATGTAGTACATCTTATAGTTGGTGTCCTGATGGCTTTCCTTGTCTCCTGCTCTGTTCTACCTTCCCATACTCTGCCTGTGTGTGACATACTCTGCCTGTGTGTGCTAGGGTTGCCGCCTGGCCGGTATTTTACCGGCCTGACCGGTAAAAAAGATGCTTGACCCCAATGTTATTAATAGAGAAAAAAATCTAAATATATAGAAAGGTCTGTATTTTTTTGCAAAAAAGGTGGCAACTCTAGTGTGTGCCCTACTCTACCTGTGTGTGCCCTACTCTGCCTGTGTGTGCCCTGCTCTGCCTTTGTGTGCCCTACTCTGCCTGTGTATGACATACTCTGCCTGTATGTGCCCTGCTCTGCCTGGGTATGAGCTACTGTATTTTATCATGTGCTAGAGGTGCTGTGTTATACACGGGGGGAGGAGGCATATGGGTTTCAGGGTATGTCTTGATATGGTAATAAGTTATATCCCTGCAGCGAGCGCCAACCATTTGGTTTTTTGGTGAGCTACCACCATTAATGTGGATATGGTCTTGTGGTAACATGAGTGTGGTTTAAAGTGGGTGTGGTTTAAAAACAGGGAGTGGTCAACACTGGCTTCCATTATCAGCCCTCCACTATGTAGGCCAGAAAAATTTCGGCCCTTGGTACCACAAGTTGGACAGCACTGCTCTAGAATGTATACATGGTAGAGATTCTCCCACTCTGTGGGGTAATGATCCAAGTGGAGCTGTATTATATATTATGATGTGACATACAAAATAGTTTTAAAGGCAAATAGTGTATCAAATATGTTTTAGCTCTCTGTCATTGCTGCACAGGATAACTAGGAGCCAATTGATATATCAAAAGGTATCAGTCCTCTAGATGGAAAAATATAAAAACTATTTTTGTTTAATGTGAGATTTATTGGGGTTAAGGTTCAACTGTTGAGCTTTGTGTTGAATTTTATAGCTGAAATCCTTTATGACCAATACTCAATAAAACACTGAAACTGCTGGGCTGCCATTTAGTATGTAGTTGACTATGATACAACATTATCATCTTCCAATTTTTTGTTATGGAGCGCACATAAAATCACCTATGAGCAACAATCTGTTTTTGAAAAGAAAACCAAGACTTTCCATAGCTGAGTAAAAATTTTTTTATATAAATCCTCCCATATATCCTCTAATAAGAATTCTTTGTAAGGTGCTGTTACAAGGCGTTTATTTATGGGGCATGATAAACACTTTAGGCAAAGCTGAAGGTTATATTAATGTTAAAATGTTGCCCTTTGCTTCCGTAGGTGGGTTTTCAGAAACATACGCTGCTCTCTGTGATTACAACGGTGTCAGCTGTAGAGAAGAGGTTCAGTGGGTGAGTTAGACTGAGATTCTTTAGACAATCTACTCATAGACAATATATATGTCCTATGTTAGTCTCAACATAGATAAATGGAACTAAACCTACCTTTTACCTTGGTCCATTCTCAAGTGTGAGAATAAACTTACTGGCTACGGTCCTGTCCTTGGAGACCAAGAGAAAACTGAGATTGCACAACAATTTCTAAAAAAAATAATTTCTGTATTTAATTCTTCTAGTTTTGCACCCATTTTTGTCCTTTGAACATTTCGAGGTGCCAATGTTCAGTTGTAAGGCCATTTTGTCTATGAACATTTAGTATTTCTTCTGACCACCAGCATTAGAGCAATCAGTTTTAGGAAAACAGTTACATGCCAATTAAATGCTAATAGGTTCTATCCATACAGATCTAGACAGTTTGCAGGTGGACCATACAGAGGTACTGTATCTCAATAAACGAATGCTGATGTTGACTGCCTGTGTCTCCTTGCAGGACGTGGATATGATTTACCACTCTCAAGATAACCGGGAGTTTAACCTGCAAGACTTCAGTCACTTGGAGAGCAGGTATGGATGCATATATTATAGAACGTGTCTATATGCATCTGTGACCTACTGGATTAATCTGTTTTGTTTATCTTTCCCCACAGGGACCTGGCTCTAGTTGTTGCTGCTCTTGCCTATAACCAGTATTTTATCAAGCTTCAAGCTGCAAATATCAAATTGGTAAATATGTGCAAGGACTGTGATACATAGGCCAAAACATGGCAGATCCTTGAAAATGTTACAGGAAGAGAAAGTAAAGAATAAGGGAGAATTGGAAGATAATGCCACAAACAAACCATTCCTTCAAGTTGGAAGAATGGCAAAGAGACAAAGGCCTGGCAATTTACAACAGACAACTATTTGACTAAAAGACACAGAAGAAAATGGCATGCCATAGATTCTAGCATAGCAATATGGCATTGAGTGAGGCACTGGAATGAAAGTTGTCTTTACAGTGCCAATAATGTTTCATTCAATTGATATATAGACAATGAGTACCATCACCAAGACACAATATATAAGCAATTCTAAATTATTTTGCACTCAATAGGTACTGTAATGTGTCACGCTGTGGCTCTACTTTTGTCACATTACGTGTAGTAATTCATTAGAACCATGCTTTGCTGTACATTGTTGTTGCAGGGGTCTGAGGTCACAGAGCAGATCCTACACTGCGTGGGACGGTCGCAGCACCTAGAGGAACTAACCCTGGAAGACTGTGGGCTGAAAGCGTGAGTGGAGCCAAGAAATGAATTAATAAAAAACGGGGATTCATTAAAAAAACATTGTTAAATGGTACAATACATAGTACAGTATGGAAAAATAGCAAAAAATCATAAAGAAATGCGCAATGAGCTAATATAAAATACAATGTAAATTGAGCTGAAAAACACTTAAAAGCTGCCTTTTATGATTGTTTTACCCAAAGGGAGAGATATTGACAGATACAGTGAAATGCCACTGGATGTAGAGGCAGTTTGTGTATGGTTAACTGGAGTTAAAGAACGGCAGTTTTGGGGAAATTACTTTTATAAGAATGCAAAATGTCTCTTCAGAAGTAGAAGCATCCACAATACCTCTTCTAGTCTCCCTTATGTCTGCTCACTCTTTTGGTACTCTCTACACCTTATGCTTGTACTATCTCTTCTACAGGGACTTTGCCAACCGACTGGCCTCTGTGTTGTCAGATAATGCAGTATCCTCCCTGCACTCATTGAACTTGTCACATAACCCACTGGAAGACCGAGGTAAGCCAGGCTCAGTGCACATGTGAAATCCAAAACAAATACAGCACCATACACATACCATATGCCAGTCATTCTCAGCACCTGTATCCTTCCCCCTCATTTGTTCTAGGAATTTCTGCTCTCTCTCAGCAGTTTCTGTATTTCCATGCTGGACTACGCAACCTCAATCTCAGCAAAACTAACATATCTGGAAGAGGTACATAATTGTGAGCATGTTGGAAAAGTGTGCAGAGTATATTCCTGTCTGTGGGGATGTAATAATGTAGGTAAATATCTGAGAAAGAACAGCTAAATTTAAGTAAGCTTTATCAGAAAGGTTTATATAAATACACTAGTAAACCCACAAAGTAGTGCTGCTCTGAGTCCGCTGTCAAAAGAAACACTGCATTTCTTTCCTTCTATTGTGTACACATGGGCTTCTGAATAAGACTTCCGGCTTAAACCTCTAGAGCTAGGGCTTGAGCATGCTCAGTTTTCTCCTTTCTCCCTCTGCCCCGACCTCTTCCCCTCCCTGCTGTAATCTGAGCCCAGAGCTATGCGTTAGCAGGGAGAGACTCAGGCAGGAAGTGATGTCACACCAAGCTAATATGGCAGCTGCTATCATAAACAAACAGAGAGAGCTTCTAGAGCTTTTTACTCAGGAATGGTAATGCATTCTGCAGACTAAATATAGTGGTATAGCTTGCACTATTGTGGCTAATCTATTGGCAATAATCTGCTTCAGTAGCTTTCCTTCTCATTTAACTATCTCAATACAATTTAGGTAGTGGAAACAACTTTATTCTATGTTTATCCGATACTGTAGTCTACAGCCCACATTTTG
Source organism: Xenopus borealis (assembly GCA_024363595.1). Classification (NCBI taxonomy): domain Eukaryota; kingdom Metazoa; phylum Chordata; class Amphibia; order Anura; family Pipidae; genus Xenopus; species Xenopus borealis. Next base: position 151,894,610 of record CM044431.1, read on the forward strand.
AAGGTTAAAGGCAGTGGCTAATGGGGAGATTTGTCACTTGAGATTATTTATGTGAGACTGTGTGCAACAAATAAGACAAAAATGCATCTCCATTGGAAATAACTGAAATCTCTGGCGGTAAAACCAAAATAGTGAAGTCACATGAAGTTTCATCCAGAGGCAACCGGGTGACTTTGCAATATGTTGTCACTTGCATAAATAATTGCAGGTGACAAATCTTCCCTGTACGGGGCCCCGTGATTTCTAATGGTGGCCCTGGGATGCACTGATATTGCTACACACAAGTATGCCATTCTCAGTGCCAGAGTAGAGTAGGGCACAGACCTTCTTCTATTGTAAATGTGCCTAGCTGAGCTTGACAAGCTATGCCACCTTTAACCTTTTTAACTTTACCATTTTATGTCTGTAAATGTTCGTTAAAACCAATATAGTTTACTCCAGGGATGCACATAATTTACAGCATGGCATTAACATGAATTTGATCCCTCCTGCCCTTTTTTAGATGAATTGCATACAATGCCAGTACAATTGATTTTCATATTATTAACCTATGAAACAGTGGGTAGAGACTGCAGATTATTTGAGCCGTTTTGCTACTCTTGTTTTTAACAATGAAAGTCAAGTCAAGACACTTGAAAATGTCATAAGTCTATAGGTCTCTGAGTCTTGTAAGAAAAAATTCTATAATAAGCCAAATACTGAATCCTATCCTGGTGGATCCATGCTTTATTCTGAACAGAAAGCATTATTTATCTCTATATTTGCTGTTATTAATAGGAGTGCAAACTGCTACAAGGTGAAATGAAATCTGATTCATATACTTCAGAGAAGCATTTTCCCCAGTGGCCAAATGATCATCATGCTTGCTGTTTTGACTAATCTCGAGCCCTCAGTGTTACTGCATATGGTCACGTGAGTGTCCAGTAACACCAGAAAATGAAAGGATTTTCTATTTAAAGATATTTCCTGTTACCCATCCCTGATACAAATATGTGTTTGCTTCTGAGGCTTGAATGCAGTTGATATAAATAAACCCTGTGTAGTGTTGTGGGCGGCCATTTCAATTCAAGGACACTACAGAAATTATTTCCAAGCCAGATTAAAGAAATTTTCTGCTCAATACAAGGTTTAAGTACTTATTCAGGGAGATAAACAGGGATCAAATGTCATTAGTGAGTCCTATATTTTACAATAGGAGTATATTATTTCCTATACAAATTACCATATTTTTTCTCTCTCTAGGGGCACTTGCACTGTTCCAATCTCTCTGCCAGAATGCTCTTTTCTCCTCCTCGCTGCATTCTCTTACCCTCAGTAAGAATCCTGGACTTCTTGGGAGCGAGGAGACCAATGTGAGACTAATCCCCTTAAGACATCATATGAACCCATCTCCTGTAAAATTCCATGTAGAATACCCTTTACCTCCTGTCTTCACTGCTTCATCAACCATTTCCTCTGCAATAACTCTTAAATGAAATTTACCTTTGTTTTAATAGGTTGGAATAGCTCTACCAAATTGCCGTTTAATGCATATATATTTATATATTTGCATTTGGGGTTGTAGATCTATTATTAATAGTAATAATAATAGCAATAATTTTAACACGGGTACTTAAAAAAGTACTGACTCTGAAAGAAACAGTGAATGTTCCTTTAGTAACATTACAGATTTTCCAGCAGATTTAATATAGAGAAATATTTATTTATTTAGTCAAGACTAGTCAATATTTCCACACGCTTGTGGGGTGGGGACCACTTATAAAATTGTATTAACTCTGTTTTCCATATAAGACCTACAAGAAGAATACCTGGGGTATGGCCTAGTGTACCAGCATGGACTTGGGCACTTGGTCAGCTATAAAAGCCACTGTTATGATGATAATGTTCTTCCAAAACAGAATAGCAACAGGAATGTGTCACTGATTTTTTCTCAATTCTTGTACAGAGTCTGACAAAAATTACACAGTATAGCTATTTTCCTTTACTAAGTGCAACTGAACAGGAAAAGTTTACTAACCCTTCATCTTCATTATTGCTAATCCTCATTCTGTTTATTGTTCATTTACACCTTAATTCACCATGCTTTATATCATGCACAGTGCTCTATATAATATAATAGCTGTTTATATATACTGTTTATTCATTTTACTTATGCCTTCCTCTAACTACTCCAAATAACATATTGTAATGTCATATAATCTAAACACCACCACATTCTGCTATTGAAATATTCATATTTTGTTCCCTTGACTTTCAATGTATGAGGTTTGCCAGCAGCTCTTTTTTAAGTTTATGGTATTTTGTCAATGATTGCTTAGATACATTTGCATATGTGAGCTGGCTTATAGATGTATTTGGAGCCAAGAGGAACAAGCTAAACTGATGATATGTAGGTCACTGTTCAGACCTCACTATATACAATTCTCTGACTTTCTATTCTACAGAGATATGTTTATAAAAAGAGAAACTCTTCAGAGGAGATCGACTAAATGGTATAACATGAACATTTTAACTTAAGTTGCAGAGAGAAAGCAAATGAAGGAAGAATATCATCAGTAGTCCCTCCCCATTGCATTAAAAACTGACAGACCTTAACAGACTCTGGAATGAATCTCTAAGGGCAATGGCACATGGGGAGATTTGTTGCCCGCAGTATGAAAGAGGTACAGTTGGGTGACAAGATTTGCCCTTCCTTCCTTTGCATTTTCCTGTGATTAAGCCAAATCATAAACATTTAATGTAATTTAGCTGTAACAATTCTAGTGCTAGTAAAGGGGATGGCATTTTGGGGAAATGTAACCAAAGATGACATTGCCCTAAGGAAGCTCTGAACTTTGGGCAAATAGGCTTAGCCACAATGCCAGTGTGAGGCAAACGTTTATTTTCTGCCATTTATATGCCTAAAACTGTAGCACAATCTTCTTGTAAGTAAACTTAGTATGAACTAAGGTAAAAGCAAAATTAGAAGAGAGGAGAGCCAATTTCAAGAGGTACCAATACGATTCCCTTTTGCCCTTCTTTTCGCCACATCAGACTCATCACCTCAGTACTCTCCTCTCGCCCTTTCAAGAATTTTAGAGTCAGTTGAGGCAGACACAGTTCAGATTGAATGGAGAGTATCAGTCAATACATTTTTTTAAATTTGAAAATCCCACTCCAGCAGGGGCCTATTCAGCCTAGTTGTGGCTCTAGAGAAGAGGGCCCAAACAGACTAAAATCTTCTGGTGTCCAAGTATGGGACCTATTATCCAGAATCATCGGGACCTGGGCCTTTCTGGATAATGGGTATTTCCGTAATTTGGATCTTCATACCTTAAGTCTACTATAAAATCATGTAAACATTGAATAAACCCAATAGGCTGGTTTTGCTTCCAATTTGCTTCCAGGATTAATGATATCTTAGTTGGGATCAATTGCAAGCTACTGTTTTATTATTACATATAAAAAGGAAATCATTTGTAAAATTTTGGATTATTTGATTATAAAGGAGTCTATGGCAGACGGCCTTTCCGTAATTCAGAACTTTCTGGATAATGGGTTCCCAGATAACGAATCCCATACCTGTACTTCACTGTGGTGCTCTAGATATGACAAAGATAAAAGAGGAGGTGGAAAAATACAGGGAAATTTATCTTTTTTGCTCCCAGCTGTTTCTTCCATTCAGTATTTCACACAGAAAGCTCTACAATTGTGTTTAAATTGAAAAAAAAAACCCAGTGGGACAGCATCTAGCACAGATGAAGCCTTGATGATGTAGCCCTAATCTTGGATAGAATAGTACCTGTGTGCTTTGTTAAGGGCCACGTGTGTCTTTAACACTTCTTGTAAGATTTTCAGTATTCCCAATATAAAATCTTAGAGCAGAATATCTCAGGCTTTGATGTTTCCAATTTTTGGCTCACCCTACAGTCAAATTTGTCATTCCACAATAGGTCCTCAGGTATGTTGGAAAACATAAGCATATACCTTCAATCCAAGTTGGGTTGTCCCGTCCTCTTCTTTCAGCATTTCTCTAGGTACAGCCATACAGTTTGGGAACATCTTGCTAGTGAAGATAAAGAGTTATCAAAATGTTGATACATTTTATAGAAATCAAGGGATTCATTTAGTTCATGGTGGAAGCATTTTTTGTTATAGGGGATAATTTACAACTAGAATACACAAAAAGGTTTGAATGAAATTGGCTATATACTTGCCATTAATCTCTGCCATATAGTCTGTATACACCACTTATATATTATACTAGACCTCATGAGAAACATAATTACTAAATTAATGTAATAGCTGTTGTGTTGCCCAAACATTTTCTACCTGCTGTTTTCTTGTGCTCCTAACACCAGTACTTTTCATGATATTCATTTCATCACCCCTGAAGGAATCTCCATAAATAGACTGCTGTTTCTGCTTTTCTCATGAGTGATGATAGTTAGGTATCTTGTCAGATACCGGATATTGTGAAGACTGATAAACACAGTGAGTTGCTGACTAATAAATCTCGTAGGGATTTACTGGGCAAAGCCATGGAATACATGTCTAAATTGTGCTTGTGAGTATTTAGTCATTTTTTTCCCTCGCTTAAAGGCTTTCCAAGACTATTTTCACGCAAGCTCCATTTGTTCTAATCTTAGATGTATGATGAACTTGGTGTCAGCTTGGAGGCACAGAGATGTGTGCTAGCTTCATGCTGTGTTCCCACCGGTAATTGAAAACAAGCTACTGTGTCGCTAAACATCACCTTACTTCATGGAAACTTTCTTACTGTATGAAAAATATTGAATGGATGTTTATTTATCATCTTTCTACATTGCAATAGGGCAACTTGTAGCAACTCACAGAACAATATATTTTTGGTTGCAGACCCCCAGAAATATTGGAGGAAATTCAATAAGATACGAAAATTCGCTAGCGTTGGCTTCGCTAGCGTACTTTTCCAGGCGAATTTTCGCCAGTGCTACGCAAATTCACTAAAGTGCGAAGTTACGCTCAGGTCGGCCAACGGTAGCATAGTTTCACTGGTGTTACTTCGCCAGGCAAAGCGCAGTTACGCTAGCGATGCCTAATTTGCATACGGCGGGAACTTAAGCGTGTAATAGAAGTATATGTTACAGCCACTACATTCCACTACACAAGCCCAGGAAACCTTTAATAAATTATATAAAGTTGTCCTATTGCCCTACATGTGCCTCCTGTATAGTTGTGTTGCCATATGTTAGGAAATGTAGGGGGGAAGGAGGGTAACCCCCCCAAAAAAATAACCATCTTTTTCAGACTATCACACTACAACACGCCAGCGTTTTTTTGGGACTCCTATGATCTCCTAAACTCCTATCTATTGTATTGAACTTTGCCAGGTCTGAATAGGCAAAGTAAAGTCTAGTGTAAGTGGTAACGTTCAGGAAAACTTTGATCTTAGTGAATTTGCGTAATTACGATCCTTCGTCAGTGCTCAACTTCGCCTGGCGTAAGGGTGCGAAGTTGCGCAAGTCTATCTACTTCGCTAGCGAAAATTCGCCAGAGTCGGTGTTAGTGAATTTCCGAAGTTGCAAAATGACGTCATGCTGGCAAATTAGCACTAGCGTTATACGCTTCGTGCTTTAGTGAATTTGGGCCATAGTCTACTACCCCATTTGCCACAGAGCTTATTAACTTATAATAAAATGATAATAACAAGTTAGGAAATAATTTACATAAACCTTACGAATATTACTTACCTTGGCAAATGGCCTATGGAAATGGCAAAATTCTGGCCTGCACACTGGTTCACCATTTTATGACCAAACAAAAGGTCAGTTAATAGCATATTGACTTGGTGAGCACCACCCACCAAGCCTGCCAAGAACCACTGCCACTTTCTGCTGTGGCAACCTTACCCACCATAGCCTACAACCTTTTGTGTGCACTCCAAGCTATAACCCTTTACTTATCCTTGAAGGAGAGTAGGAGATCATCTGCACTACTGCCCAGCCCAGTTCTAAAAATTGTGCTACATTACTCTTAACTCTGATACATCCCCTAACATGATCTATGCCTGCCCCATGCAACCCATGAAACCCCAAGTGCATTGCCCCACAACCTATGGGACTGTTCTCCATTGATGACATGCCTCCCTGTCACTCATTTCTTAAGGTAGTACAGAAATTGAAGGCAGATACTTATCACTCTACTGAAAAAAAAACTCATATGAAGAGCTGTTGAAAAGTGGCATTCTTTAACTTATTAAACGTTAACCAAAAGGTTAACTACACCTTGAATTAGACAATACATTTGTTTCCATGCTGAACATTTTATACAGTGATGCATCATTGTGAGTGGAATAGCTATAAACTGACCTATTTAAATAGCAAAAGAAAAAAGTTTGTCATTACGTCAAAAAAAAACAAAAAAAACGACTATTTTATGTATGTCAAGAGACAGCTTGTAAAAACACAGGTGTTTGTCTCACACTCCAGAAATAAAACAATAAAGGCCTAGTAGGAAAGTTTTCAATAGACATCAAAGATCTAATTTTGGATTAAGCCCCCACTGTGAGATTATTCATTGGCTGGTGACCTATCCCAGTTTGGGGGCATATATATATATATATATATATCAGTGAACCTAGAAGATGCCCTATGCGTTATTTAGAGTAGGATCTGGAAACTGTTGTCACTTGCTGCTGTGTGCAAGTGTCTTACATAAAAATGTCTCAGAGTTAATTCATGCTTCATATAATCCTCATTCTAAAATGATTTATCCGATTAGTAGATACTTTGCTTTTTATTTATTGTATTGCTATATATTAATATACAGGTATGGAACCTATTATCCAGAAAGCTAGGGACCTGGGGCTTGCCAGATAATGTTTTTTTCTGTAATTTGGATCTTCCCACCTTAAGACTACTAGAAACTCATGTAAATATTAAATAAACCCAAGAGACTGGTTCTGCTTCCAATAAGGATACATTAAATCTTAATTTGGATCAGAAAAAAAGGAAATAATTTTTTAAAATTTGGATTATTTTATGATAATGGAGTCTATGGAAGATGGCCTTTCCGCAATTCTGAACTTTCTGGATAACGGGTTTCTGGATCCCATACCTGTATAATAATCTTCAGACTGATTTTTACTGCACATCCTTATGATAACACTCTAATGGGGGAAGGTAATAAGACACACACTGAGAACCATGTACTGTAACCTGCAGAATATACATGCTCTTCTTGCTCCAGTACCAACATTTCCAGCTTATCCTTTTTCTCTTTTTCTCTCTAGATCTAAACACTTTGCTCAATCTAACTATTCCATGTAACACTTTAACCTACCTCATAATTCTGTTGTTTCAGGCACTTTACACTTTTCTGTCGCATCCAAACTCTCTGGTTTATTTGGATCTTTCAGGAACAGACTGCGCTGTGGACACTGTAAGCAATCAAGCATTAGAGAGGTTGCTTTTAACAGTGTAAAATAGCTGATTGCGAAAGAAGCAGTAGTAATGAGTGAATATTTAAGTCATTAGTAATAAGTGTTACAGAGAAACAGTGTTAAAAGGCTTAATCATAAAGCAGCTTTACTATTTATTTGTTCAGATTTTTGGAGCCCTTGCGCTTGGATGCTGTTCCTGTCTCTCACACCTTGACCTCTCTAAGAACACATTGTCTCACAGGTAAGTATGACATGGTGTCTGTAGGGTCTTGTTTGTGGGGTATACAGTGCTTTTGTCAAAACTGCTGATTAAGGGCAATTTGCACTGATTATTCTATTATAATGAAAAAAATAAAAACTAATTGTAGGTACTTCTGCTGTGTTTTACCATGCAGCTATACAATGAGTTGTGTCAATCACAGTCCAGCCTGAGGGCAATTTGGTTGAGATTTTAAGTTGAAGGTTTGTTGCCTTGGATATATCTAAAGCAGTGGTCCCCAATCAGTCGCTTGTGAGCAACATGTTACCAGTAGCCTCAAAGCAGGTGCTTATTTTTCAATTTCTGGCTTGGAGGAAAGTTTTTGTTGCCTAAGGCTAAGTCCAGACGGGGAGATTCGGGGGTGACTTTTCGCCGCGACGGATCGCCCCCGAATCTCCCCAAATAGGTAGGCATTGGCGCTGCTTCAAAGCGCCGGCGCGTGTTCACACGCGGCGGCGCGATTTTTAAAAGCGCTCCAAATTGCCTCGTCAGGCAATTTGGAGCGCTTTTGAAAATCGCGCCGCCGCGTGTGAACACGCGCCGGCGCTTTGAAGCAGCGCCAATGCCTACCTATTCGGGGAGATTCGGGGGCGATCCGTCGCGGCGAAAAGTCGCCCGGCGACGGATCGCCCCCGAATCTCCCCGTCTGGACTAGCCCTAAAACAGGTGTAACTGTCAAACAGAGTCTTGCATAGGCTGCCAGTTCACATAGGGGCTAACAAATAGCTAATAACAGCCCTATTTGGTACCCTCTGTGCTCCCCGACTCTGTTTATATTTGAATTTAGCTCATGGGTAAAAAAGACTGGGGATCCCTGATCTAAAGCAACAGCAGAGCGACTCGTACAACCAAATTTGCATACATCTGTAACTTTTCGGTTGCTGTTGGGCCTGGTCGAGCAATAGAACAAGTAGACTTGCCCCCCAGAAGTGTTAACATGTTGTGTGTAAAGAGAAAAAGTTTTTTCCTAACTGAAGTCTGTGAATTGATTTGGGATTTTGTTTCATTATTTAAATGTATTTAGGTAGGTTCAGATTCATTTTAGTTTTAAAAATCATTTTGGCAAAATAAATATTTATTTGTATTCTCATAGTCTTTTCCATCTTTCTACCCCAATTTTTTGTATTAGTCATTTTATTATTTATTGTGAAGTGCATTGCCATATTTGCTGCATGGGTCTTACCTGGATATGTGCCGCTTTGGGTAAAGGTCTGTCTAATGGACAGTTACGTAAACATATCTTACTGGGCTCAACATGCTACTGAGGCCCCACCCAGCCATTGGTTTGTATGGTCAGACCCTTGCTAAGTAGATGTAATAGGAATATCTATTTAGTATCATTAATTATTTCTGATTTAGGAGAACCCCAGAGACATTACCATCTGTGGAGAAGTTTTTTGGCAGCTCTCTGTCACTATCACATGTGTCTTTGAGTGGAACCAAAGTGCCGCCTGAACTACTGAGGTAAGAAACTGGCTTCAGCAAAATGCAAATCTTTAAGAGTTTCTTGGTATATCTATATGTGTCTTTTGTTTAATTGTACAACTATATATATGTATGTATACTTTTATTTATAAAGCACTTCAAGGATATGCATGCCTTGTATGTTACCAAAAATATTTTGTAGGTTATCCTTTGCTTAACATGCAGCCATGCTAAAGATTTTACCAAGGGATGAACAGGTCGACTCTTAGGAAAAATCAGGAGGTCTCAGCAGCATGATTATAGGGGAGAGACATTGCCTATACATCAATAAAACAGTAGTTGTTATTTAGACATTGTTCAGTATTTATTTCCTCAGCTGAAACAAGAAAATCAGCTCTTCAATTATTGACAATGTAGACATTATGTTATCTAAAACAAGACAATCAAAGCCTTTATGGACATTATAAGACAGCCTAATAAAATGCCTATTAAAGATTAATCAGCTAAATTGGCACTCAAACAGAATAAAAAATCAAATTATGGTATGTACTCTATACCAAAGCATAATTAGAAATGGATCACAATTGTTTGAAAGCTGATGCCCTCTGGATTTCTAGTTTAATGGGATTTATTAGTTGTGCCCTCTGGGAGCTGTAAGCTTTCAAAATGATGAAGTCATACAAACAGGATCTGTAAGGTCTCACTTGGGGGTTTCTGTAAAAAGTCCCCCCCCTTACATATTTTTTCAATCCCAGCACAAATTACTTGGGTTTCCATTTAGGGTCATTGAATGGTTTGAGACCTTACCAGGGTTCTGGGATCTCAGATAACCCACTGAATTCACTTAACCAGGACTGGACTGGGATTCAAAATAGGCCCTACCATTCCTACTACACAGTTACTACAAAGCTTTTTATACCATATAGTCATGCGAAGGCTGTCCAGTTAAAGCTGCTTCCCTAGACACAGGCTTGAGTGCTTATGTATGCAGACTGTATCTCATGCTTCTCTGTACCTTGTACATCTGAACATGCAAGGCATGTGTTGGGGGAATGTGCAAAAATCTTTTTAATGCAGTTGATTTTTTGCACTATGCACACTGTATGGTCTTATTGGTGCCAGAATCTCTTGACACTTCAAACCTGATAAACATTTAATATCACATATCTGGAAGTAAAGGCATTGGGCTGCAACTAGGGTTGCCACCTTTTCTGGGAAAAAATAGCAGCCTTCCTATATATTTGTCTTTTTTCCCCTGTTAATAACATTGGGCTCAACCATCATTTCTACCGGCAAGGCCAGTAAAATACCGGCCAGGTGGCAACCCTAGCTGCAACACTGAAATGAGCCAGACTGCATGACACTGAAATTATGCATGGGGGCTAGGAACAAGTATTTGCCTTTGCTATTGAAAAATATAAGCTGATATTATAGTATGCATCAAATGCAATCCACACCTTTCATTTGAAGCTATAGAAACCTATAGGTTTTAATATATATGTAACATTAATTTGGGAAACACAGACCAAAAGGGGTTAATGACCAGCTAGTGATAAGAGCATGGGTTATATATGACTCCAACACTACAGGCTAGGGCCTTTGCTTAGTGGAAGATTTTCAGCAGGTGATGTAGTAGAACTACAACTCTTAGGCTACTGTGCAATAAAATAAGGAATAATGGACGCCATGAGGTTCTTATGGTAGCAGTTTATTTGTAATTGACAAAAATCCCACAGGTTTACTTACAAAGTGAGGTATATGAAGGCAGTATTTGCAGTGCTGAAACAGGCATAGGATGGTACAGCTGAGGAATGTGACTCCCACAGGCATTGTAGTCATGCACATCACCAGGGCAGATATGCCTGTAAGTGGTCCGGATCCCACCCAGTGGTGTGGTCAGGGAGAAGGAGTCTAAGCCTGGCACCCTATTCACTGTAGTCCCTTCACTAAAGGCAATCTGTGAGCCTTGCAGGCCCGGATTAGTGGAGAGGCCACCTAGGCCGGCAGGATTTCAGGGGGCAGCATGCTGCCCAACCACACCCACATTGGTTCAGAAATTTAAATTTCCTGTGTGCCAGTACCCATTGCTCTGTCCTGATCATGAAAATTGGAGCAAATAAAAGGCAGGGGACAGGGGCGACAAACGACAGCGGGCTAGGTAAATCCGGCCCTGGAGCCTTGGGAAGCTACTCCCTGCTACAGATCCTCGATGGAGCACAAAGCTGCTTCTTCTAACCATCCTCTCTAACTTACTATCCTAGAGAGTCTATGACATATATAACCTGTTCCTAGCTAACCTTGTTCACTGGGTACCCTGCTCCCCGACTCAGACACTAAGGGGCTGATTTACTAAGGGTCGAATAAAATTAGAATTTCAAAGTAATTTTGGGCTACTTCAACTATTGAATAGCCCAAAATTCGATTTGAATGGTTAAAATTTGAAAATTAAAATTTTCAACTTTCGAAGTACTGGCCCTTCAACTTCAACTATTTGCCAGCTTAAAGATGCCAAATTGCAATTTTAGCCTATGGAGGACCTCACAGAACTTGTCCTGAAAAATTTTCTAAGTTCTGAGAAATCGAAGGATTTTGGTAAATGATCAAAAATAACCTCCCAAAAAATTTGATGGTCGAATTTCGAAGTATTTTCCACTTCGAAATTCGACCCCTAAGTAAATCATCCCCTAAAGGTGCAGTCCTTTTAGGCAATTACTTTACTGGGTCTTGGTATACCCAGACTCAGTGGGAAACAACCAGAAGGTAGGACACCAGCAGCCAAAGAGGAAGAGCCACCCCTTTCCATACACTTCATTGAAGTGTGGTAGGAAGTGGTCATTACATCTCTTGGTCAATAATACAGAATATGTTAATACTTTAACTAGATTCATGGGCTTTTGCCCAGCAACTAGGGAAAAGGAGGAAGGGTAGGAAATTAAAGCCATGTGGCATATTAACCCCTATGGGTCCCTATATATCTACAGTTGTGCTCATCAGTTTACATAACCTGGCAGAATTTATGATTTCTTAACCATTTTCAGAGAATATGAATGATAACACAAAAGCTTTTCTTTCACCCATGGTTAGTGGTTGGCTGAAGCCATTTATTGTCAAACAACTGTGTTTACTCTTTTTAAATCATAATCACTACACAAACTACCCAAATGATCCTGATCAAAAGTTTACATACCCCAGTTCTTAAAGGAACAGTAACATCAAAAAATAAAAGTTTATTTAAAGTAATGACAATATAATGTAGTGTTGCCCTGCTCTGGTAAAAATGCTGTGTTTGCTTAAAGAGATGCTGACACATGAGATTAAACTCTTTTTTACATCTATTATAATATTGGCTTTGAAAGCTACTTCTTACTTTTCCATAAAGTATTTGCATGATGCTTTAACATTACCTGTCTGATCCCCCATGTTCCTGTATGAGGGGGCTGCCATATTTGTGCAGCAGGCATTTGTTATCATTAGAAACTGTAACTAACAGGCTGAGATGGGACTGTTAGGTTGGCAAATTCAGAGTGTCAGAGAGTCAGGCTTAGACATTTCAGCTAACAATTATATATACGACAATCTCCCCGAATTTCCTTCTCCCTGTCTGCCGCTAGTATAAGTGACAAAGCCCCAGCGCCTGTGCACACGCTGCGCGATGATTTCCGGAATCGCCCTTTGTCACTTATACTAGCGGCAGACAGGGAGAAGGAAATTCGGGGAGATTGTCGCCTGCTAAAAACGCCAGGCGACAGAATCTCCCCGAATCTTTCTGTCTGTCCCCAGCCTAATGCTCTAAACAGTATAGTGAGTACAGTGGCATCTTCAGGCCATTTGTATAAACACCACACAAGGGTCTGTCAGGAGTCCAGAAAGTAATTGATTTATTATAAACAGCCATTAATTACAAGCAAACAGATCACAGGTGAAGATGGTTACCTTTAATAGCTACTCTAACCCTTTTGTGTCAAGTTGTATCAGGCCAAATCACTGTGAAAACTTTTGATCTGGGTCATTTGGGTAGTTTGTGTAGTGATTATGATTTAAAAAGAGTAAACACAGTTGTTTGACAATAAATAGCTTCAGCCAACCACTAACCATGAGTGAAAGAAAAGTTTTTGCAGTAGCATTTTTATTCTCTGAAAAATGGTTAAAGGGATCCTGTCATGGGGAAAAAAAATTTTTTCAAAATGCATCAGTTAATAGTACTGTTCCATAAGAATTCTGCACTGAAATCCATTTCTCAAAAGATTATATTTAATTTTGAAATTTGACATGGGGCTAGACATTTTGTCAATTTCCCAGTTGCCCCAAGTCATGTGTTCTGATAAACTTCAATCACTCTTTACTGCTGTACTGCAAGTTGGAGTGATATCAAACCCTCCCTTTCCCCCACCCAGCAGCCTAACAACAGAACAATGGGAAGGTAACACAAGATAACAGCTGACTGGTAGATCTAAGAACAGCATGCAATAGTAAAAACCTGTGTCCCACTGTGTAGTATTCAGTTACATTGAGAAGGAAAAACTATATATATATAGTTACTTTTTTTAGTATTACTAAGAGTAGATTTGGTTTCCTTCCCTTTAATTGTAAGAAAACATGTTTATATATTGTAGCACAGAGTATTACTTGTCTGCATATCTCTTGACACTTGTAAGAAACACATTCTGTACTCCCTGGCTAGATCAGTGCATGTTCTATAGATATCTATAGAACATCTTCACATTCGGATATATAGCTGTCAATAGAGTATACCCTTTCTAGAAGGTTTGCCCAAGGCAAGCTGCATACACGTGCGAGAGTAATGGTGGATGGGTGCAACAAAAAGCCCAAACAGTGATCCCCTGGGACCCTAAATTAGGGGTAGGCAGATAGAAGCTATACATGCCTCGTGTCCCCCAGCGTTTATCCATACTATTTGAGGTCTTTGTTTTAAATCTGCCATAGTAAGATAAATTATAAGGATACCACTCCTTTTTATTGTACCCTTGTAAGAGTGAACCTTTATGAACGTATGTCTTTTTTCAACCTAATAAACCTGGTGTTATATTAGACTCACTTATGAATCCACCAGCCAGTAATTTCCCAGCAGCAAAGATTTATTTTTGAGAAGATGCTGGCAGCACAGTCCATCTTGATGGCCATTGGCCAAAATGAAGCTAATAGCAATAAATCCAATCTGCATGCTATAAGCATTGTGGTGATACTCATTCAACGACCCACCCCCATCCAATACAGTGTGTATTTTGATGTAAGTAGAAGAAAAGAATGGCCAAAATGAAGCGAATAGCAATAACCCCGACCTGCATGTTATAAGCATTGTTGTGATACTCATTCACCAACCATCCCCAATCCTATACAACATGTATTTTGATGTAAGTGGAAGATAAAAATGGTATCTACAAATAGCATGTACTGTATTTATCTTATGCAGAGAGAGAGGTGTATTCTTCAGCATTGTTCTTAATATCGTTTTCAGTGCTAATCCTTTAAAATAAAGTATCAATCATATATTGTCATATGTTGAAAATACAAATAGAAATGTTGAAAAAGAAAAAGCACAAGAAAAAAATTAAAATAAAGTATCCTACTATTTCATTATGATTTTTTATTATTATCATTGATCGATATTCTACATTTTCTGATCAAACAGCACTGCATAATATTTATATGAATTATGTTTATAGATAGGGAGAATAGGAAACCCCATATTATAAAAATGGGGAGGAACCAGAATATGGATGATCCACTAGGTGGTGATATTGTTCTTTATTTGGATGCAACGGCAGGCACCATTTCAGTTTGCAAAAATATTCAGATATATTTGTACTGCAGATCAGATTATAAGGATTTTCTTTTTTTGTAATATTTCTCATATTACATTGTTCAAGAAATATGTGCTCTGAGCAGCTGTTGAGAAGCTCAGCTTAGAGGTTGTCACTAATCAGCCTTATATTGTGACATTTATATTCTATATGTACTGTATATTGAGTGTCGGTCCGTAAGCAGAAAAGAAGATGGGGAGCTACTGGGGCATCTTTGGAGACACAGATCTTCCCGGCTATAGGGCTGTGATTGCTTTGGGTGGGTAAAGAAACCCAAAACATAATGTACGACATTTCTAGCTACTTCTTTAGTTAAGCTTTAGTTCTCCTTTAAAATCAGTTGCACATCCTGGCTTAAAGAGTAAGGGCAGGGGCACACGCAGATCATCTTCCACCCATATACTCCTTTATGTAGCTCTGGTAACATGCCTGGTGTCAACCTACACTAAGCTGATTTCAGTGTAACAATGTAAACTCATCCTTACAAAATGCAGGTGGAGGAAAGTGGATCCAGTGTTATCTGCTCCTTTGTGTAGTCCCACTTACTGACTCGGCACCTACCTGTCTGGAGCTACAAGTGGCTATAAGTTTAGAAACTCGAAATTTAGCATTTCTGTCCGAGTGTAGCTCCACACAGGTATGTGTTGTTCCTGCCAATGGGGCTAAACAAAGAAGTGGATGATACCTGATCCACTTTGCTCTGCCTGCATTTTGCATAGACAATATGCTCCATGTGTACACTTTCCCTAAAGTTGACCATACACTTGGGCCCCCTGAACATTCTTTTGCAGGGAGCCAGTTAGTTGAGGTTGGTACAGGTGCCATATGTTTGGCCCAAACTACCCTATGTCACTTACGAAAATAATGAAGATCCTATGAAATATGTGCACTAATGGAAAAGTAGGTTTAGGGCATATTTAAGAAATATCAGACGCAAAACATGTTGTGTATTTTGTGCTACATAGCACTTAATCATTATGCTGTGTAGCTCAAAATGCATAAAGCTACAATTGCCAAATACAAATTTAGAAATACATTAGAGGACATTATGGACAAATATCAGGGGACCTTTTTACCCATAAAGAGGATCACCGCACCAGAGGCCACCCCTTCAGACTAGAAGAAAAGGACTTTCATTTGAAGCAGCGTAGGTGGTTCTTCACAGTGAGGACAGTGAGGTTGTAGAATGCACTGCCGGGTGATGTTGTGATGGCTCATTCTGTTGATGCTTTTAAGAGGGGCCTTGATGATTTTTTGGACAGACATAATATCAAAGGATATTTTGATACTAAACTCTACAGTTAGTATGCGCTTTGGGTCCTACGGGAGAAAAGCGCTTTACAAATGTTGTTTGTTGTTGTTGTTGTTGTTGTAGTATAGTTATGGTTTGTGTGAAAGAGTGGAGGGGTGTGTGTGTGTGTTTAATTTGGAGGGGTTAAACTTGATGGACATTGTCTTTTTTCAACCCAATTTAACTATGTAACTAAGATTTGACACAATAACAGAATGAAACAGAATATATGGAATAAAAAGATTTAGATCTATCTCTGAGACTCAAAGAAAGCGTCAAAACATAGATAAAACAGTAGCATTAAGCATGGGGTGAAGGATCAGTTTGAAATGGCTGATAAGCATTCATAGGCCTGTAATATTATTGCAGTGTGTGGCTAGGAGAGAAGAGGTAGATTTCAGTAGCACCGTTCCAAAATAAAAATACTGAAAGCTAAATGAGCTGAAGGGGCTATATACACCTTTGTTTAACATGAGCACAATAAATGGGACTTGTGTTTTACCCTTACTACCTTGTGATAAGGAGGGTTTGTTTAAAAATAATGAGCTCTGTATAAACAACCCCTTCATTCACCATCTGAAGCCTGTTTCCAGTTTTCAGATAACAAGTATTTGCAGGTTGTATATTTGTAGACTGGTAATCTCGCTAATTTCTCCTTCTCCCAAAGTTGCTCTGAATAATAAACTCTAGTATTTGTCCTGTTTAATGTAAGAAATAATAAAATCTATAGATATGGGCAAAACGCATGTTCAGCACTATTCCTATTCATTGAGACTGCAAGCTGCTTTTAAACCAGCCTATACAAAAACACATAGGGAAGCAGTGAGGTGCCTTGGAGATTTAAATAGCTTAGGGATCATATTAAAGTTTATTAGTATGCAGAAACTTGGAAGTACGATTCATTTTGACAGATGGCAGAACTGTGGTACAGATGAAATCTTAAAATACAACTTGCCTGCAGTTACACTGAGATAATAAGAAAAACTGCTGCATAGTGACTTAAAAACATGGCAATTTGCATCCAGAATTACACATTGCTTACTGAACTTTTGTTAATAAATTATCGCTTAGGGCCCTTACACACAGGCGTTTTTACCTGCACTCCCCAGCATTCCGTTTTGCTGCGATCAGCTGCAGGGGAGCGCAGGTATAGGCGCACTCAATTATTTTCAATGGGGCTGTACTCACACGAAAGCATGTAGGCACGAAACGCAGGAAAAATGCATCTTGTTGCGTCTGAACCTGCGTTCGGCGCTTACACGCGTCTTGTGGGTACAACCTCATTGAAAAGAATGAGGTGCGTCTAGACCTGCGCTTCCCTGCAGCTGAACACAGCCAAACGCAACGCAGGGGAGCGCAGGTCCAAAACGCCCGTGTGTAAGGGCCCTTATGTGTGAGAGTAAGCAAGTTAAAGGTATAAGGTGGAACAAAAGGGTAATTTAAGAAAATATCTAGAAATTGTTAGGAGCACCACACCTTAAAGCTGCTAAAAGTAATTTGGAGTCGGACATTTAAATGCCCTTGTTTTGCCAATGACATGGATTTATGCAACTTAGTTACCGTCAGGTACCCAATTACCCAGTATGTACTGATCCAATCCAATCACTGAAAGATTGTGCTAATAAACATTACCTAATTTATTTACAGCAAATAATGCGGGAATTAGCTTGTATTTACTGTAATTAATACATAAATGGTTTTGCAGACTTTTTAAATTGCCTCAAATCGCAGTTATACAGTATCAAAACTGCAATTAATGTTAATTAGGGCCATTTAAGATGTTAAACTTCTTCTTATGGCCCTCTGCCTCTCTCCATCTTCTTCTATTTCTCAGGGCTCTGCTACAAGGACTTTGCTCAAACAGTCACATCCAGGACCTTCATCTAGACCTGAGCAGCTGTGAGGTGAGGAGGGAAATGTGAGTAGAGGTAGTGACAAGGTGTGTGTGGGGGCTGAATTAAATATTCCAGGTCAGAGAATTACATTCAGACCAAACCTTTTCCAATATACAATACATCACTCTCCCTTTTTCTCATATTCTGTGCGCACCTCGCCAGGTGCTACTTTCCTGCTCACTGTGGCATACTTCTCATTTCATTCCACCTTCTATCTTGTCTTCTCCCTACTGATTCTCCTTTATCCATATATACGGTCTGTGTGATCTCTTGGCTTGTTGACCCCTTATCTGCATGCCAAAAACAAAACTACAAATTTAGCCGCCAGAATAGAGTGGGTGGAGAGGACACAAAACCTATACTTTGCATCGTACTCCGCTTTCAGCTAAATATCAGTTTCATAATCTACCTCCTGTATTATTTGAACAGAGGTAAGATAGTACAGGGCTCATTTGCTTGTTTTTCCAGAATGAAATCTAAACAGATGCAGTTCATATTGAGCTGGTATTATCTGAAAATAACATTAGATGCAACTAATATTATAGGTTTGGCCACCCTCTGTTTTTTTCATCTTTGTTGAAATCCCTACAATCCCTCCCTCTTTCCTTTTCATGCTCCTCACTTCATATCTTCCAAGATTTTCCCTTTAGCACCCAATATTTTCTATATGCCTTGTCAGACTTTGCAAGGTGAGATGCAAGAAGTGGAGATAGTGGGAATCATAGATGTAAAGTTATTGGTCCATAATTATAATTGAGTACCAGTATAGGACCTGTTATTAAGAATGCTTGAGACCTGGGGTTTTCCAGATAAGGGGTATTTCCATAATTTGGCTCCCCAAACTTTAAGGAGTTGTTCACCTTCCAACACTTTTTTCAGTTAAGTTGTTTTCAGATTGTTCACCAGAAATATACACTTTTTTCAATAGTATTCAATTTTCTATTTAAGGTTTATTTATTTTTTTACTTTCTAAAGCAGCACTGGGAGGTGGATCACCAACTCTTCCCCAACTTTTCTAAATGATTATTATGATTATTATTTTTGGCCCTGCCGATTAAAAATCCCATTTTTTTTTTATTAAAGGCGGATGTAAAAATTGAAACAACAGTTACTAATATTCCACAGATGCTGCTGGAAAAAATGTATCAACTAATGTAGCAAATTGTAACAGTTCAGAATCTGCACCTGGATTACTGAGCTGCCAGTGAAACTCCAGAGACAGGAACATTAAACTTTATACTTCAATTTTGAAAAAAATTGGAAATCAATTTAAAAATGTCTGGTGAACAATCTGAAGAGGAGTCCATATGCACTAGATGAACTCAAATGCCAGGGTCAGCCCACCGGATTCCAAACTTGGGGGGCCCATATGCATGAACGCCGCACATCATTGCTTTGTATTCGGAGCCGGCAGATTAGGGCAGCAGGTTCCAACTCAGAATAGAGTTCTGTTCTGCCGCAGCATTGGCAGATAACACAGCTGAAAAAGAAGTTATTGTTACATCATCAGCCTTAACTGTCAAGCATGGATAAGATTGTTAAAACAAAAGCAGCAAAAAAAAAAAAAAAATCCCACGGGAGGACCAAACAATACCTGTACCTTCACATTAAGGCTGCCCCCACTGCTTCTCCATTCCCACTCCGCTTGCACCCGAAACATTGTCTATGCTCAGCTACAGGCAGACACAGTGGATTTCAGTGCTGAAACACAATGCCTGTAGAAATTCATCTGGCCCTAGCCTAAAAGTGTAATCACCACATCTAAAAAAAAGATCCTGGATAATCACTTGAAATTTCAGAATGAGGCATTGTAGACAATTGCCCGAGATTGCTGCATCCAATGTGTTTTACTTGCAGCAATTCCAACTAATGTAAGGATCAGTTATTTTCAGAAGCATTATTGCCAACAGGACAGGTGATTTTCCACACAACAATTAAGCACCCTGTGTGTCAGCACCCTAACTCTTTCGTAGACAACAGTATTGTAAGATAATTTTCGAAATATATAAATTTTTTTGGTTCAGTGGAATTCCAGCTGTATATGGCTGCTTCAGAAATCAGGTCGCTGTCTGAATGGAAGATCATTAGGAAGGGGTAAATAAAAAAATAAAAACTGCATCATCACAGGTAATCTATTCAATGAACCCCAATTACTAGGCTGGAATTAGACGTAAATTACATAAATAATGAAGACGAGTTGACAAGTTGCTTAGACTAAAAAATAAAATAAATGTGAAGATCCCCTTTAATATTTTGCCTTTTTCATATGCATTTATCAAGTGTGGAAAACTACTTGGCACCAGGAAACAAATCTTCCAAAGCTAGCCAACCTTGACCTGCCCCACCCCAGTCACACGCCTACTTGCGTCTCCCACTCCCTGCCTGCTCTTAGATAGGAGAGTGGTTGGGGAGGGAAGATTTCTATACAACTTTAGAGGAAGTATGCCCTGTGATCTGGGCCCCCCTGATCACATGGTCATTTCCTCTATAGTTACGCCAATGGTCGATGGGTTCATTGAACCTAACTTTGAATTTTTTCCATATACCAACATAAATATATATACAAGACAAGACCAGTTATAACCTCGACACAGGTTGACTGATGGTTGTAGACTTGTAGTAGATAAATGATTAGTGATTTAAGACATCTCTTTCTTGGTGGAAGGTTCTAATAAAACATTGATTGATGTTAACATGTTGTCATCAGCTGCTGACTTTTCGAGCCCCTGTGCATTCACTAACATTCTAGTTCCCCTGCAGTAGGAGAAATCGATACACTAGCTAGTACAACAATTCTAGTGTTCTCAGATGTAAGCCAGCCTGCACCGTGGAAGGTTGTGCACCCCTGAGTTAAAAACATGACTTACTTCTGTTGCTGTACCCTTGGTCTCAGCGGACTAATAACCTCTTTCTTTGTAGAAGGTAGTGAATGAAACATTCATTCATGTTAGCATGTTGTCATCAGCTGCTGACCTTTCCAGCCCCTGTGCATTCACTAAAAATCTAGTACCCCTGGAGTATGAGAAATGTGTACACTGCTTAGTACAATAATTCTAGTGTTTTCAGATGTAAACTAAGCTTCACTATAGCCCTGCTTGCCATATAAAGCCTTGTTTGTCCTGTCAGTTCCAGGACATTTGCTGTGATATTCCATACATTATTTAGGAAAGACTATCAATGCTGTAGTTTGTTTTCTTACTACATATCACAGGGTTTGGGGTAACTTGCAGAGTTTAAAAAACGGTGGGGATTAGGGAAGCTTGACAAAACTAAAGAGGCAGATGATCTCACCCGAAACATCTGAAGGATATGGATTATTAAAGCAAATAATAAGGCATCTGACATTGATTTAGCCACTACTTGAGAATTTCATCCTTCAGGGGAACTGTTTATCAAATAAAAATAGAAACTAAAAAGATAAAAGGGGTAACAGAGTGTTCCTGGAAGCCCCATGTTGAGGCCCTTGGTTGCACTGTATTCCAGCTGGGAAGCTTGATTTAAAATTTTAACTATGGCTGCCTCCAGCTAACTCTTTTATTGTACATTTCCTGTACAAAGAAGACACCTTCCTTTTCCACATTCTCTTAGCTATTCTGTCTTAGGAAGAGATTCTGGAAGCTCTATTTAGTATGTCAAACAATGCTGTTGCTTGGATGTGTTGTAGCCCAGGGCAAACAAAACTCCCTTTAACTAGGGTTGCCACCTTTTCTTGAAAAAAATACCAGCCTTCCTATATATTTATCTTTTTTTTCCTATTATTAACATTGAGACCAACCATCAAAAATACCGGCCAGGCCGGTAAAATACCGGCCAGGTGGCAACCCTACCTATAACTCACAGAATACCTGGAGGTGGATGCCGCCAGCTGATACTCCCTTGCATTTCCCTACAGCAGTCCCTTATCCTAAAGATGTAAATCAGCAGGGTACAGTGAAGTCCTTTACTTCAAACTGTTTTCACTGTGGAGTCTCTGCTTGTACCCGAGCACCAAAGCACAGCAAACCTTGTGTTGTTGTCATTTTCAAATTTGGTACATGATTGCTAAGGTAATTTAGACACTAGCAACCAGATTGCAGAAATTGCAAACTGGAGAACTGCTGAATAAAAACCTAAATAACAATGAAACCACAAGTAATAAATAATGAAAACCAAATGCAAATTGTCTCAGAACATCACCCTCTACATCATATTAAAAGTTAACTGGAAGGTGAACACTCCTTTAAGCTTTGATTATATGCTTAAAATGTATAGGGCTGTTCTTTGATTTTAAGAATTTAATACTAATACTACTTTACTGCTTCTCACATACTTCACCAGATCTTCTTTCCACTCCCAATATCCGTATCTCATGCACTTTAAATAATCTCCTGTGTCTCCTGCAATGGATTCTTCCCCCACCTTATTGTTTCAGTCATCACTCCCTACATCTGTTTCACACACTGGCCTTCTCTCACTTCTTTCCAGCTTCCTCACATCTACATTACCCATCTGTATGCTTTGAGGGAATTATGTTTATTGTCTCTGCCTTCAGATACACTTTCCAGAATGTATTCATGCATGCCATATGTCAGTATATCCTGTGTGTGGGAAGTATAGGCCTGCCTACTCTTTACAGACTCTGTGCTATTGCTATTTCTATGAAAACTGCATCTTTCATTAGCAGATTAATTTTTATTGTGTGTGTGAAAAGGTTGTTCCTGTACCAGCAACCAAAAGCAACAAATTAGCAGGTAGCATTTCCTTTTGCTCGAAAGCAAACATCTGAATAGTTGATATTTATTACTAGACCTAGGATAAACTTTCTTATGTTATTATACAGGTGTAGGATCCATTATACGAAAACTCATTATCCAGACTCCGAATTACGGAAAGGTGGTCCCTTCGTAGACCATATTATAATCAAATAATTCAAATGTTTTTAAATGATTTCCTTTTTCCTTGTAGTAATACAACTACCTTGTACCTGATCTACATCCTTACTGGAAGCAAAACCAGCCTATTGGGTTAAATTAATATTTAAATGATTCCTTAGTAGACTTAAGGACAAGGAAAGGTGAAAAATAGAATCCCATTTTTACTTTCTTTAATGAATAAGAAACCAAAATCTCCAATATACTTTAATTAAAAAATGTCTAACTTTTTTTTATAAAAAAACCTGACTTTATGCAGTGAAATTCTCCCTTCATTTACTTCTGTAGATAGGAATTGTCAGATGGTCCCTCAGGGAAACAATCATACTTATAAACAGCAGGGGGAGCCCCTGCCATACTTCCCAGCCATGCAGAATTCAAGCAGCTTTGTTTGTTTCCCTG
Organism: Xenopus borealis; assembly: GCA_024363595.1. NCBI lineage: Eukaryota > Metazoa > Chordata > Amphibia > Anura > Pipidae > Xenopus > Xenopus borealis. The sequence continues at coordinate 151,918,016 of CM044431.1, forward strand.
TTTTGATAATTTATGTCAATCCCTAAGCAGCCAAGACCGCACTGAGCATGCGCACAGTCTTGGTCTTGCAAAGATGTATAACAAAGTTACAAGATGACAGCCCCCTGTGGCCAACTTTGAAAGCATAAATAATTTGTTTGATTAGGCTTATGGTGCAGTAAATTCATGTTTATGTTTAGTATACAAAATACAGCATTTCTAGCCTTGTTCTATTTTACACTTTCCTTGTCCTTTAAGGTATAGAGATCCAAATAGCGGAAACATTCATTATCTGGAAAGCCCCTGGTCCTGAACATTTTGCATAACAGGTCCCATGCCTAAACCAATTGATATACCACCAAAACAAATGCAGCCCTTTGTTTTACTAAGCAGCAGTTTTATTACTATTACTCAAATGCCTGATGTGACCCCTTTGTGTGTTTTTTATTCCACCCCAGACACATAGATTAATTTTATTTGGTATGCCATCACTATTCCAATAATATCTAGCCTGTAAATACATTGTTATAACAGATCGCCTTCCAGCTGCATGTTGTATAGCACCATTTTTATATATTTGTGAAAACTATCTAGAAGAGACAATCAACAACACCTGAGGGCTGCAGCTTATTAATTTCTGTCTTATATCCACATAGCATCTCAGTGAATTATATTTAGCTAAAACACATGGTGAAAGATGAACCATATCCTCCTGTTCTTACCATTTTTCTCCTCACTCATATGTTTCCCCTTTTCCTTTTCTTGCCAGCTCCCTTGGTTCAATTCTGTCTCTTTCCCTCCCCCAGTGCATTTCTTTTTGCATTTCCAATGTGATATTAAGATATCATCCACCTGTCTGTTCTGCAGTGGTATCACGACTACTCTGCGCATCAGTGGGCGCCAAATGTCTGCATTTAGTAATGACTGACAGCCAGTGAGAGATGTTATGCAATGAAAGGGAAACTCATTACAGCCCACACAGCTCTACATCATTGTAATGTGTGTGCACAAATGATACATTGTTCTGTGTAACTTCTAGTTTGACTTTACATGGAAATGATGCTAATTCCAGCTTCGGCACTGCATGTCTGTTAGCTATTCTAATGCTGACCCAAGAGTTAGAAAATAATGAATTCATATGTTATTTGTCTGACTATAACATACATCTTTTCCAGTGGGGATCCAATAAAAAGCAATTCTTCTCGGTCATAATTCTGAGTGAAACAGCTGTGTGCTTTAGCCCTTGCCTAGAATTGAGGCCAACACAGAGCCCCTAGCACAACATCAAAACAAGTGCAGTGGTCACACACAAGGACATCAAAAAGCCTCTGGCATGCACTGCAGCCATCATAATGCCAGGTGGAAAAGCATTTTGGCCTGCAAACGGATTTTAGAGGCTAATTGAGGGCAGCAGCTGTTTAAACTATTTTCCAGCACACTTGTTAAAGATCCCCTTTAAGGTAGCGTCATATAGTTACTTATTAAAGCAAACCATCCTCAAATTGCTACTTTAAGGGAAAGGAACACTTATACTAACAAACAACATTGTTTATCCATTAAGACGATGTTGCAATATTCACAGAGTTTTAGGTAACTTTCCAGACCCTCATGTGATTGTTGTGGGGGTTATTTAAAAGAAATTGTTAGAATGTTGCAGACACTAGATACTCAAATAAAGTTGTAGGTCAGCTTTTTTTATACTTAACTAAAATGAAATTACAATATTTAGCAATGTGATAGTGGGATGAAAGCCTGAATGAAGATAATAAGCAAAGAGGAGAATAAAGTTCATTAAACACTGAAGGGTCCACTGTCAAGCTTACCCGATCATCTGGTGTCTGGGCCAGCAATCAGATCACAACATGGGCCAGTTCAGACCCATTTGCAGATAGACCTGCATGGTCCATGCATGATGGTACTTTCAAACCTGCCCAATCCCTGACCACATAATGATAGACCAGGATGTTTTTTTTTTTTTGACCCAATATATTTAGGCCACTAAGACACCATATCAGTCTAGAGTGACAATGTCAGCAACCACTATCAGCTGTCTATGGTTGCAATGAGAGAGGGGGCTTTTTTGCAGAAAAAAGGCCAAAATATCATGCCATTGGCATTTCCCTTGTTGTAAACTGCTGTGGTTAAAATTCTCAAATCGAGAAATGGAGTAAAAATACTTTCTACCACAATGTCGCACAATTATGTGATTTTAGTAATTTACGCACAGCAATTTATGTGGGCAATTTCAGTTAAACATGTGGGCAGCAAAATACCCCATCTGTCACTGCCTTAAGACGCAAAACTACCTTTATGATCATGTTCTAGTTATGATTTGGAGAACATCGAGGTAAAGGCTAGGCTGTCCATTTGCACAACTCCAACTAGATACCCTGTTGAGACATGTTGGTAACAGCATTTCAGCAACAGTTGGAGACTGTGGCCTGAAAAATACGTGAGATTGTCTGCAATCTGGTCTAATATGTATGCCTGCATTACCATCTTCCTTCCACTTCCATTAATTTGATGTTAATTGATTTGACCTCATTCAGTTGTAAAGCAGTGCCTGGGGCCAACTGGCAACAATCAGCCGTTCTTTGTATTGAAAGCTATAGATTATGTGACTCAACAGGAAGAGGAAACTGCAGAAAGCTTGGATTTTACATTTATTTTATAGAACATTATATTATGTGTTGCAAATCAACATTGGTACTGTGCAAATAAAGGTTTAGTATGTCCCTAGTCATAAAATGATGGAAAAGTAGTATCTTTCATGTTCTCTCAATTCCTTATTTTTCTCCCTTCTTCTCCTCTCTCTGTGTATATACCTTTCTTCATTTATATGTTATTTTACGTTAATTATTGGGCTTCTATACTATACCCTATTTTTTTGCTTCCAATAATTTGTCATCCCCGAACCTTTATGTAGCTGCGCTCTATAGGTGCTCAGATATTACAAGAACAGTTTCCTCCAATCACAAGCATTGGAAGTCTAAACATATCCGATAATGGTGAGAATATATTTTTATCAATATGGCAGCAGTATGTCACGTTTTCTCACTTTCTTTCATTCTTTATTCTGTTCTCCAGAAAATCATTTTCTTCTGTTCTCTAGTTGTTTTGCTTATATCATTCTGTCTCCTGTTTTGAATTCAGCCCTCATTCTTGCTCCTACTGCCTGCTGAGCCGACACTGTCACCCCATCTGTCTGCATCTTTCTGTCTTCTCTCCCTTTATTAATATATGGCCAAAAGAATCAGGACATCCCTTCTAATTATGGAAATATTCCTACTTTGCTGCAAAGGTTTAGAGGTGCTCCCCTCATGTGTCAGCAGGAAAATATCCCTTGTGCATAAAGAAAGGCCCATTCAGAATGGCTTTGCAGAGATTTGAGTGGATAAGGTTGACTGGCCTGCACAGAGCCCTGACCTCAACCCATGTAGGATTCAGTGCCCAACATTTTAAAATGACTGGAGGCTAATTCTTCTACAGCTAATGAAAAGCCTTCCAAAAAGTGTAGTGCTAAAATTTAGCAGCAAAGAGAAGACCAAATTCATATTAGTAGCCTTGGTTTTGCAATGATATATTGGCAGGCAGATGTCCACATACTTTTGGCTATATGTGTATCTACATGTATCTGCAGTATATATATGCTGCCTCTCTTGCATTAATCATTAGTGTGGCACCTCCTGCAGTCTCTTTCAAGCAATGTTATTCTTTTTATTAGGACTGGATTCTCACTTATTGTCTCTTGTTCCTGCTCTTGGCCGAAACAGACATCTCAAGCATCTCTCTTTAGGCAGAAACTTCTCTGTTAAATCACGGTAAGAATCGCTAGTTCTGAGACAGAATTCAGCAACCAAACAGACCACCCTCAGAGATCACAAAATGGCTTATTATGAATAGATGTAATAAAAAGAGAACATAAGTATTTTTAACAAAAGATTGAATGTTTAGTAAAATAAATAGGTACTGATGAATACATAGAGTATCTAAGCATAGGTCAATAGCTTTTTTCAAGTAAAGGAATGACAAAGAAGGTGTCGGCTATCTAACCTCTCTTTTATTTCAGAGTCTTGGAAGATATACTGCAGAGAATAGTGAATCTTCTACAAGATGAGGATTGTGTAAGTGACAAAATAGTCCTCCCCCAACACCCATTATGGTAAATTTTAATAAGCAGATATGGTAAATGCTGTAGGGCAGTGATCCCAAACCAGTAGCTCGTGAACAACATGTTGCTCTCCAACCCCTTGGATGTTGCTCCCAGTGGCCTCAAAGCAGGTGCTGATTTTTGAATTCCAGGCTTGGAGGCAAGTTTTGGCGGTATAGAAACCAGATGTACTACCCAACAGAGTCTCAATGTAGGTTGACAATCCACATAGGGGCTACCAAATGGCCAATCACAGCACTTATTTGGCACCCCAAGAACATTATTCATGCCCGTGTTGCTCCGCAACTACTTCTACTTCTGAATGTTGCTCCCGGGTTCAAAAGGTTGGGGATCCCTGCTGTAGGGGAAGGTAAAGCTCCAGTTTTCTCATCTATTCATCTAGCTGCCCTGGGCTGGCTGCATGGCAGGACAAATTACCTAATATTATCAGATTATACAATCTCTTCTACTTCTACCTTCTGTACCACCAGCAATGGTGACATTTCTTATGCTGCCACTGTTTTCCATACCAACTGTGTGGCCAAATCTTCTGCCACCATACAATATTCCAGCATTCCATCATTTCCATAATTTATTAGGAGGTGAACTGCAATGTTATTAAACCTGAAAGCAATTAGTTATAACACATACATGGTGTGGTAATCTGGTTAGGGGTTTGACAGTAAAAGCCACTGTAACACCTATTTTACATTTAGTACTGCCCATGGGCTAAATTCTTAATCTGCCACTGCTCACAATCATCACTGTGTTTAAGGATGGTAATACATGTCAAATATACATTTGTTTGGACAGTCTGACCCATTTCTAACCTGCTGTTGTTTACCATATAATTCTTGAGACTGACACAAATGAAAGCTTTTTATTCTGAAAGTGAAAGATTTTTAAAGTCCAGTTCAGAATTTCTCTTGGTACATGGTAATATTTTACCTGGCAAAGTTTTATATGTTTTTATACAGGTGACTAAAAGGAAGAAAGTTTATTTTAGGGCACCCAAAATTTCCACATATTGAACTGGGCTTTTTACTCTTTAGCCCCCACCCCTTGCAGACTCTGTATCTATCTCCTCTACAGTTGACCCTGGACCACTATTTTGGGTTATTAGGCAATGCCTCTTCTAAGAGAACTAAGACAAGGTAGGGTTGCCAGTGTTCAGGTAGTAGGTTATACTGGGCCAGGATTGGCATAGGCTGTGAAGAAGGCTTTGTTGGGTCGTAGTACAAGAATATAGTGTGGGAACCATTTCTCAGTCCATTAGTCTCAGTCTATTAGTGCATTAGAAAAATCAGTTATTTTCCAACCTCCTGCCAAGGGGTTCCTAAACTTCAACTCCTCAAGCCAAGAGACTGCTAAGGTTAATATCAGTCAATTCCAATTGTTTGGATTGTTACAATGGCACTAAATTAAGTTCTAAAACATGTAGAATTCTCTTTCAATCTCAATAGAAGACAATAGAGGATCGCCACTGAACCAATCAACGCAGTTGATTCATTCAGCAACAACAAGTGGGAGGATTGTGATCATCAATAAAAAGTTTTACTTTTCTCTATCCACCCTCTCTTTCAGTGCCTGCAGTCTCTTTCCCTTGCAGACTCTCGCCTGAAGTCTCGCACCTGCATTGTTTTGAATGCTCTTGGAAGCAATACATCTCTACAGGAGCTTGAGATCAGTGGAAACGGAATGTCAGATATTGGAGCCAAGATGCTAGGCAAAACTCTGCAGATTAACAGCACATTGCGGTAAACACACACAATGTTCAAAACAGTCTACAGTATAAAACTCAGATATATAAAGACAGCACTAGCATAAATACGTATGGGGTCCAATATCAGGAAATCCGTTATTCAGAAAGCTTTGAATTACAGGAAGGTGCTCACCCATTTTAATCAGGTAGTTAAATTTTTTTTAAATGATTTCGTTTTTCTATGTAATAATAAAATGGTACATTGTATTTTATCCTAATATATAAATATTCCTTATTGAAGGCAAATGAATTCTATTGGGTGTAATAAGTGTTTAAATATTTTTTTTTAGATAAAGTATGGACATACAAATTAAAGGGAAACTGTCATGGGACAACATGTTTTTTTTTAAATGCATCAGTTAATAGTGCTGCTCCCGTAGACTTCTGCACTGAAATCCATTTCTCAGAAGAGCAAACAGATTTTTTTATATTCAGTTTTGAAATCTGACATCGGGCCATTTTATCAATTTCCCAGCTGCCCCGGTCATGTGACTTGTGCCAGCACTTTAGGAGGGAACTGCTTTCTGGCAGGCTGTTGTTTTTCCTTCTCAATGTAACTGAATAGTACACAGTGGGACATGGGTTTTTACTATTGAGTGTTGTTCTTAGATCTACCTGGCAGCTGTTATCTTGTGTTAGGGAGCTGTTATCTTCCAATTGTTCTGTTGTTAGGCTGCTGGGTGGGGTAAAGGGAGGGGGTGATATCACTCCAACTTGCAGTACAGCAGTAAAGAGTGATTGAAGTTTATCAGAGCACAAGTCACATGACTTGGGGCAGCTGGGAAATTGACACTATGTCTATAGAAAAATATAAAAAATCTGTTGCTCTTTTTTTAAATGGATTTCAATCCACAATTCTTCTGGAACAGCACCATTGACTGAAAAAATTACAGGATCCCTTTAAGAAAGGACAGCTTATCCAAAAAACACCAGGTCCAGAGCATTATTAACAATATTATTAAGCAAGGGAAACAGTCAATTTATTAAAGAAAGCTTTCCTTCTCAACATACTTACATGTATACATACATTTATAATATCAAACCTCCTGGCTTATTCAAAAACAAAAAAAGTGAGGTGCACACAGGGAACCGTTTTAAATGGCCCTCTAACTCCATTGTCTTATTGTGGAGCAGAGTTCTGGGGCACAGTTTAACTTGTGTCTGTCTTGTACCAATTAGTAGTACTCTTGTGCCCATTGTCATCTGCTTTGTCTGTGTTCTCAATCTCCCTGTGCTGTGCAGGTCGGTGCTTTGGGACAGGAATGCAGTTACTGCCTCTGGGTTTATGGATGTAGCTCGAGCTTTGGAGAAGTAAATATAGAAAATGTGTATTACAAAAATGTACATGCATGTCGTCAATTTCCATCATTTAATTTATTTACCACTCATATTATTTTATAGCCTCATATGCTAAATGTTAAATCTAATAAACATGATAAAAAAATATAGTTTTCATCTACATTAAGCCCAACAGATCTTTTCTGTCCCTATTGAAACCCACACATATATACTTATCTGAGCACATTGCCCGCTTTGTGATTAGTGTAAACTTTTTCTGCAACATCACAGGAATAGAACATTGCGATTTATGTCTTTTCCTGTGGGAGATATCTGCCAAGCCTACCAGAGACATCCTGACAAAGCTGAGAGTGCCTGGAAAAAGGTAAAATAGTACAGAAACTAAGGGGTAAGGTCTTCTTCCTACTCTGTCTGAAGTTGCATGTTGCAAGAAGTGCCCAGTAGGGGTAAAATCAAGTGCCCTGGTTAAATCCTTCTACCTTCTGTCCATGGGAGCTTCTTTACTTTATCATCCTTTTACATGAACACTAATGAGACACACCCCTCCATCATGTTTCTGGCTACAGAGCGTATTAGTTATAGTTCTTTGCACTTGTAACAAAAAAATAACTTCTAGAATCTGCATCATAACGCTATGCACTTCTCAGATGTACCTTCCTCTCATGTTATTATTTGTGTCTCTGTTAGATACACAGCTGTCTCCTGCGGAACTCTCAGACATTGGCTGTTTCAGACCAGAGAGCTCTACGGTTGCAGCAGGGTGTTACAAGCAGTGCGGAGCAGGTAATAAGCATCACTGTTTATTCTTAGGACATTCAGAAATATTTTAAATTTAGATCATCTATAACAGTATAATTAAAATCAGTGCACAATAGACTGGATGGGAACATTTGGGTCATACAGAGAATATGTAATGTAGAAGAGAAAAAGTCTTCTTTCACCCATCTGCAGAGGCTAGATAGGGAATGTAGGTGAAAGCTGATTGGGCCTCTTTTATACTTCAAACACTCAGTCCCGGATTTGTGGAGAGGCCACCTAGGCCTAGGGTGGCAGTATTTTAGGGGGCAGCATGCTGCCTAACCACACCCACCCACTATGTAAATCCGACCCTGGTCCCACTCTCAGCCAGTTAGTGCCATTTTTTTTTTAGCAAGCAAGGCACCCAAGTGCATTTTAGGAGGAAGTAAAAAAATGCATATATACATATATAACACTGATATTTCCAATCCATATTAGATGTTACAGACACTCTCACTGATGATACATGATCACATTAATGCCTTGCGCTCCTGTGACCTGGAGACTGTTCAAGAGGACATTATATGTGCAAGACAGTTGCTCCGAGATGCAAAAAACTGTCGAGCTGTGAGTAACCTTTTGCTTATGTTACATATAATTATATTTAATTACGGTAACCATTATAAAGTTGGGATGTTAGGTACATGTAAAGAAAAAGTGTAATATAATGTAATATATATATATTTTTTTGTGTGTAATGATTGTGAGCAAGGTCTGCTGTTAAGACCTAAATAAGACTGTGCTAACCCTGAATCCAAATATAGATTGTATATCCTTGTTAATGCCACTCAAATTATGCATTCTGGGGTCCATCGTTTACTGTATACTATCAATGGAGGTGGCTTCTATAGTGGGATTTAGATCATTAAACTTAGTTAGGAAACATCCCTGGGCACAGGATGTGAGGATCGATATGGATATTACGCTGTGTATGTGGTTTAAACTGGAAGATGGTCTTTCCATAATTTGTAGTCAATCAGCATTACAATATGCAGCCATGTAGTAGAATTTACAGCCCCTAGTTTAAAAGTGGGCTACTGGAAAGGAAAGTATTCTTAGTTAAAGTTTGAATTGTTTCATTGTGCAAACATTGTTCTATACATTGGTGTTTACATCACATCCAGCTTGCTGCTCTACAACTTGAAAGTTGCCACCAATGAAGTCAACAGATCCTGGTTGTAAGTCAGCAATTGATGAAAGGCTCCCAGTTTAGCTTGGGGTACAGCATTTCCTGTATTACCTGGGCATAATTTAACCTCCCCATAGTGCTTGTCTATTTTCCTTCACAATTCACAACCTTTCTCCTTAGCTGCTGCCACGCCTTCTGGAAGCAGGAAGCTGGTTGTCTCCATCAGGCCCTGCACAGCGTCTCTTAGAGACTGTCTCATTTGAGCTCTCTCGAGCAGTGGACAGAGAAATGCAGGTATTATGATAACACAAGGTCTGTGTTGTAGGATGTTCTTTCACACTGTATATTCCTACTATTGTGCCTCTCCATTTCCTCATAGAATATTGCAGATTCCATGTGGGAAGCAACTCAGGACTTGTTCCCAGGAGCTGCTCGTGATGCTCAAAGAGGGAGCGCAATGCTCTGTAGGCTGAAAGAACAACATGGGCTTAGTCCACCCCATATCCGAGACATGCTTCGCCAAGTTGGGTGTGAGATACACAGCAAACTGAGGTGAGGGGCATGTGCAAAACAGCTGATGCCACAGAACCAGAGAATATTTTAGATACCTCCATAATTCTAAATGATAAATCTCACATGATATTTCACAGCTAAAAAGGTTATAGACACTTTTTGTGTTACATGAGGTAGTGTACAGTATTTCCTGGATATTATGTCACTGTCATTACTTCTTTCGGGGAAAATTGTCCAGTCTTGGTTAAGGAACATTGGTATAAATTCATTGTACATATGTCTCACAACTAAAGGACCACTAGATCCTCAGATATAGACTGGGTTATCTCTTTGTACAAGATATTGCAAAGACAAAACAGTGCATCTTGCCTTGTTTAAATGGGAATGTGTGCACATACTGGATGAAGTTGTCTGTCTTAGTCCCAGGAAGTACTGTATGAAACAACCTCTTTCTAATTACTTTAATTTAAAAAAAATGTAACTGTATAAATGCATTAAAATATCAAAGCCTAAACCTCCTGAGAGATGTGACTCTTATAGACCTATATCCCTCCTTAATTGTGATATAAAGATATTCGCCAAGATCCTAGCGAATAGACTTAAATTAGTACACCCGGACCAGACAGGCTTTATGCCTTCTAAGGCCACAGATATTAACGTGAGGCGTTTGTATACTAACTTGGCGGTCCAACATAATAATGTGGGAAATAGAATTGTGGTATCCTTGGACACAGCAAAGGCATTCGACACAGTCCAATGGCAATACATAAGGGAGGTACTAACCCTTTATAAATTCGGCCCCAAATTTTTGAAATGGATCAAGGCACTATATGCACATCCTCGGGCTAAGGTATTGGTAAATGGGCAGATATCTGCAGGCATTACACTGGGAAGGGGCACCTGACAGGGATGCCCCCTCTCACCTCTGCTCTTCGTCCTGGCCATAGAGCCCCTGGCCATTAAAATACGAGCAAACGAGGAAATAGAGTGCTTGTGCTTAGGAAACTGGACCTGAAAAAATATCGCTCTACGCTGATGATATGCTGTTGTACTTGGCTAACTCAGCTACACCCCTAGAAAACCTTTTGACAGTGGCTGCTGAATTCAGCCAATATTCAGTTCTAAAAATAAATCTCTCTAAATCTGTTGTATTCCGCATAGTCCCCCTTCCCCTGGGTACTCCTAGTACTTTGTTACAACTTAAAGTAGTAAACTCATTCAAATACCTGGGCATAGTAATCCACAAGGACCTCCAAAGCTATCAACAGCTAAATTTAGACCCAGTGCAGGCGTTGAGCAACAAAGTTTAAATATGGCAAGATTTATCTCTCTCTTTCCCAGGTAAAATAAACATGTTCAAAATGATTTTTCTCCCCAAATTCTTAAATGTTCTCCATAATTCTCCCATAACTCCCGGAGCTCAATGGTTCACTAGAGTGGATAAAATAAACAGGTGCTTCCTGTGGGCAGGGGAGCATCCGAGACTAAACTATAGAGTACTACAGGCACCATCCTCAGGGGGAGGCCTAGCATTGCCCAACCTCAGACTTTATTTTCTTGCTGCACAGCTGGTATATGCACTTTGGTGACTAGTTCCTGACCTGAGTAATACAGCAACAGTTTTGGAAGCTGCGGTTATAGGTTCCCTTGAGGCTCTTGCAAAACTCCCCTACCGTGGAATCTCACCTCACTATGTCACCACTACTCCTATGAGTACAGTGGTACAAGTCTTTTAGAAAGCTCAAAAACTAGTACGGGGTACATCTACAGCCTGGTCCCCACATACACCGCTGTGGGGCAATACTCATCTCCCCCACTTCCACGAACTTCCAGACATTGCCAGATGGGCACAGTTGGGGATAAAAACAATAATGTAAACCATATGTGCAATATGTCAGGAGGTCGATCCTCACCCAGGTATGTTTCAATATTTGCAAATACGCCATGCTTTCCATGCACAGTTTCCTGCAAGACCTGTAAATCTGGAGGTGACAACACTGGAGACTTATTTATACAGATTAGACCTGAAAAAACCCTTATCCTGGTTATACACTATAATATCTACTGCTGGGCCTTCGGTCCTAGAGAGAGTCAGGGACAAATGGCAAAGAGATATCCCTGAACTGGATCAAGAAAAATGGAAAGACGCTCTCAAGCTGGAAACGGAAATATACATATCTACAGTATGAGAGATAGGTTCATACAAATAAAATTCCTAAACAGAGTCTACTTAACCCCTTATCGCTTGTCAAAAATTTATGAAACAGCTTCAGATCAATGCCCCAAGTGTAAAGTGGAAACTGGCACCATGTTCCATATGTTCTGGTCCTGTCCGGTAATTCAGAGGTTCTGGGGTGCAGTACTTCAATACTTAAATGAAAAGCTTGCATTACCAAATATTCGCTCACCAGAACTATGTCTACTGGGGTTAACAGGAGACTTACAGCTCCATTCCTACTCTAGAAAATGTTACTTACAGCTGCTATACTATGACAAAAAAGCCATATTAATGCATTGGAAATCACTTAACCCTCCAACAATACACTATTGGCAAAAAATTATAAATGATTCCCTCTCGAATCAGAAACTGACCTATTTGGCTAGAGGCTGCCCAGAAAAATTTGAGGCTATCTGGGGTACCTGGTTAAATGTGCAAACTGTTTAAGTGTTCTAGTTAAATATCTGAACTCGTACAATATAATATATAAGTTGTCCTATACCTCTGTCCTACCTTCCCTCAAAACCTCTTACCGTCTCTTTCAACCTTCCTTCTTCTTTCCTCTTGTTGTTATTGTTTTGTAAATGTTTAAATAAAAAATAAAAAAACTTAAATAAATATCAAAGCCTAAAATTGATTTCATGAATCAGACCATAGGGCAAAGAAAACGCAGCCCCTTTTTTGCCCTTTGTCAGAATGCATTACCCATAGCTGCTTGCAAGAGGTACAGGAAGTAAGTATCAAAAGTATTCCCTGGAACACCCCAAGTTTGCTGCATTGCAAGGTTGTAGTTAATCTTATATTTTACAGTAGAATTTTGGACTGGATTTTTTAAATCTGGTGCAGGACACAGATATCATGCCCTTGATGCCCATGACTTTGCAACTAGCCTTTCTAGAACCACAGCCAACATTGGACATTATTAGTAATACATAATAAATATAATAGCAAGGTTTACTTCTTTGTTTTAATCTTAATGGTTAGTTGCAGGTTGGAATGAATGTTTGTTCATCCAATATAGCCTAATAATCTGCACGTCTATGGCCAACTTTAGAACAGAGATCTGTAGCCTGCCCCATAAACTGTGCATCACCATGCATGTTGTAAGACAGCAGACCTAGGAATCGGGATGGGGGTTACTTTAAAATGCAGGACTGCTCCAAAATTCTACTGTAAAGATGTGTTATACTGTCATGTTTATTTTGCAGGGCTGCACAACTTTCCCTCATGACTCGCCTCAGTAATTCTGTTCTGGAGCAGGTTCTACAGGAAATGCAGAGAACACACAGAAAACTGGTAACTAGTGTGAGAGTTTAAGGCCACGTTCAATAATTTCATAGATACTGATCTTATATGTGTGTATTGTATTGCACACAATAACATTAATGGGGGTGATCATAAAAAAACTAACAAATTAGATTTTATAAAAATTTTAAATAAATTTAAAAACATATTTTAAGGGGCAGATTTACTATTGGTCGAATTCAAGGGTTAATTAACCCTCGGATTCGACCAATCAAATTTTGGTAGAATTTTAACCCTTGCAATTCGAATATTGAATTTGAAGGGTTTTACCAAAATTCGATCGATCAAATAGGAAAAATTTGATCGAACGATTGAATCGTTCGAATCGAACAATTTTAACCATTCAATCAAATTTTTTTTATTCGATCTAAAAATGCTGAAATAACCCTATGGGAGCTTCCCATAGGGTTAAACAGCAATTCAGTAGGTTTAATCTGGCGAACTAGGGATTTGAATAAAAATTTAAAGGGCAAGTAATTAGACCATTGAATGTTCGAAAATTTGATCGAATTTCGAATCCTTCACACGAATTTAGTAAATCGGCCCCTTGGTGTATTAAATATGAATACTGCAAATTAATGTGTTCACTGGTGAAAGGGGACTGGACCTGTACAATTTTGTTGTAAAACATCTGCAAGTTATCCTCTTTCTGTTCTTACTAATTTGACCTTATTAAAGGCCCAGTGAATCAGTAATTACGTTGTATGCATCAGATACACATCTGGCAGTGATGTCTGAGTGAGCCATATTTGTTTAATAAAGTACATTTTGCCCTAAAAAGGAGCTATTGTTAGTTGAATGTGTCATGGTTACAGAAGCTGTGTTTCTCTAACTCATCCAGGAATGAAATCTAGGTGGACAATGCTGCAGCAGTAATTTACATGTTAAAAGGCGCTAGGGGGAGATGGGGAGAAACATGAAAAATGATTTTGCCCTCCTATAATGTTTTATACTGCAGGAAAGAGACACTGGAGAAACTGCAGGAAAGTGTGATTCAGATGGGGTTAGTAAGGCCAATATTTGTAATTTGATTAAATGTGTCTTTTCTTTTGTTTCTTCATTTGTTAGTCCCGTCACAGATCCCAATTGCAAATCCTGATGGAGGAGGAGCAGAGGATTCTGGGATATCTGCCCCAAACACCACCAAGAAATAAACAAGAAAATCATGAAGGAGAGATCTACTCCAGCATTGTAAGGAACATGACTGACCCGGCCCCCCCATCTAACATATGTAAATATATTGCTAATGAATTTCACACTCTGTATTTATATATCTCCATAGGATACCATGGTGATAAAGAAGCGTCTTCAGGGAAGGAAAATCCGACCAGTCTCTGCATTTATAAGTGAGATTCCAATAATGCTCCTCTGCTTTAATGCTTCTTTATGTGCTTTAAATACTGTAATTTCCATAACTTTTGGACAACTACTAGATGTATGTTCCATGCTTCTTCATTAATCCTTCTGAATATACCATACTACTGTGTTTGTCTATCCAGTTCTTTATTGATATAATTTCTTTCTTTATTTCCCTAAGACAATACTGTGAATACCTATTGCAATAAATCATTTTCAGGTGACAATTCTGGCAACATATTTATGGCACTTCCCAGTGTAGTTACCTGCAAATGGGCCATTGCCAATTCCTAACCGTTTATAACTATTACAGGAGATCCCATTCTATGGGAAAAGTTGTAGCCTTAAACTGCGATGAGTGCCATCACTTCAATATCCCTTCTTTTAGCTATTCGGTAACTGTCTTTGGCAGTATTTTGTCAGCTTTGTAGTGTGGCACAAAGAAATGTGCAAAGTGTTAGTACTTATTTGGACTCTTAGGAGTACACACTAGTGTTTCAATTGTTCCAAATTTGTAAGTAAAAATCCCTCCAGTACATCCTAATTGAACTGATGCATTTACAGTAGAGGGAAACTTATTCTGGAGGACATGATAATATCATATAAACATTCTTGAACAGGATGGGGGCTACAAAGTATTACGAAGAGCCACATCTGGTGTGAGGTCCCCCAACTGAAGCTGTGGTTCACCTTTAATTTAGCTTTTAGTATGTTATAGAATGGCCAATTCTAAGAATCTTTTCAATTTTATTCATTTTTTTTTAGTATTCAAATTATTTTTCTCCTTCTTCTGACTTGTTACAGCTTTCAAATGGGGGGGTCACTGACCTCATCTAAAAAAACAAATGCTTTGTAAGGCTACACATTTATTGTTATTGATACTTTTTATAACTCATTCTTCTATTCAGGCCCTCTCCTACTTATATCCCAGTCCTTATTCAATTCAGTGCATGGTTGCTAGGGTAACTAGAACCCTAGCAACCAGATTGTTGAAATTGCAAATGAGGAGCAGCTGAATAAAAAATCTAAATGATGCAAAAAATACAAATTATCTCAGAATATCAGTCAAAATAGCAAAAGTTAAGTCAAAGGTTAACTGAAAGCTGAACAACCCATTTAATGATAAACTAAAACCACTATTGGTGTTGTTAACACTCGTAAGGTCTGTGGTTATGTTCTGATCAGCTCTCATTTGCAGACGTTAATGCTACAAAGTCAGAAGCAGTATCCCTTCTAAGTTATTTTCATTCTTTTCCATTAAAGGGGTTGTTCACCTTTGAGTTAACTTTTAGTATACTGTAGAGAGTGATATTCTGAGACAATTTGTAATTGGTTTTCATTTTTTATTGTTTGTGGTTTTTGAGTTATTTAGCTTTTTATTCAGCAGCTCTCTGGTTTTCAGTGTCAGCAATTTGGTTTCTAGGGTACAAATTCCCCTAGCAACCCTGCATTGATTTGAATAAGAGACTGGAATATGAATAGGAGATGGACTGAATAGAATGATAAGTAATAAAAAGTGGCAATAACAATACATTTGTAGCCTTAAAGAGCACTTGTTTTTAGATGGTGTCAGTGACCCCTATTTGAAATCTGCAAAGAAACAGAAGAAAATTGCAAATCATTAAAAAACTATGAAAAATAAATAATGAAGACCAATTGAAAAGTTTCTTAGAATTTGCCCTTCTACAATATACTAAAAGTTAACTTGAAGGTGAACCACCCCTTTAATGAAATACAGAATATTACTTTTCTTAAAATCCAATTGTAGCTATAGAATATGTAGATAATGCAAAGCTCTATGTATATTAGTTTAACTATTGTATCATTGTTTTGGATCCACAGTGAGGGAATAAGAAAAGCCAGTAGGAGTGAATAAGCACTGGAAGTTACCTGTTATACATTTTTAACATGTGGGCAAAATAAATGCACTACAATTCATTCACTCTTTTCCAGTCAAACGTCAACACCATAGGCAGTGTATTGCTGTTCTCACTGAATATTTCATGTAAACTGGCATCATTTCAGATATTCTAGACAATGAATGTAATATACATAGCTACAGAATTATATGTTTATGCTCTCTCAAGGTGCCAGTGACCAGGAGTTAAGCCCCAGGACCCTAGATTTGGGTTCTCCAGGCTCACGTGACCTTAGCTCACCACCTGCACTCTCCTCATCTGCTAGCAGTCAACTGTCCCGCTCCCTTAGTGTGTCTCTGGAAGGTCTATCTGAGCTCCCCACAGAAGGAAGTAAGCTTCAGCATCAGACTCGGGATCGGCCAAAACAGCAGTCCAGGCGCGCACCAGGAGGGGGAAAGGTTAGTTTTAGTAACTGTGTGTGTTTTTTGTTTTTGTTTTAAAAGGACATCACTAAAAGAAGATTTGATAATTTTCTTTCTTATCACTTAGGTTCGAGGCCCAGCATCTGATTCAGAGAGGACAGACGCATCACTTGATGAAGGACTAGATGATTTCTTCCATCGCACAGTGTTGACTCAGTCTCACAGGTACTATACTCTCTGCCATTGTCAAAAAACATTTACTTCATCATCATAGATATATATTGATAAGATTGACACTTCAATATGACACTGTTGCCTTTTCTTTTCTATTCTTGTCTGCCCAAAAGTGTCTCTTCAGCCCCACCAGGTGATTCAGAAGGCCCACCAAAAAGACGTCGTAGGAGTCTCTTTCATTTCCGTAGAAGTAGGACCCCAAAACGTGAGCGAGGAAGAGCAGCTCCTCCACCTTCCCCAGGTCCTGAGGGAAACATAGACCGCATAAGGCTGGAAGGGATCCCAATGACTAATGGAACACCAACTAGCAATGGAACTGAAGGGCCTTATATGGGAGCAGTGAGAGGACTGCCTGGTCGAGGAACTCCGGTTAGTGTGGGTGCAGGCAACTTAGGAGAGAGAAGCACTTCAATGAGAAAGATATATTTGATACAGAAATGCAAAGATAATTGTTGAGTGAAATAGAAGTTGATAATGAAATAGAAGTTGAGAAAATATAAAACACAATGGAAATGCAGGGCAAAAGCTACAGAAGTAACCTATGCATTTTTCATTTACAGTCCTGTGAGCAGACTGTGGATGAAGTGCAGCCTGCAAGAATGCGAGGAGTCCCTCTGCCTGGTGGAGTCCCACTTCCTGGAATGGACAGTGTTCGTATGTGGCGGGAGGTATGTGAATAATGTGGTAAGAATAGTAATGCTGAATCTGTTAAGAAAAGTTAAATAATGCTATGCTTATAATGATCTCTGTACATATTCCAATACTATACAGATGGATACCTTGGGTGGCACCAACTGCATTCCTGAAGATAGGCGGCGTTCATCTGGGGATGGGGGTAAGTATTTTATTCAGCCTTGTCTCATCCATTACATCCATAACAGTTCATCTTCAGGCTTCCTCTGCCATCTACCAGCAATCCATCTTATATCACTGCTCTTGTTGCCAGGCTTTCCTTCTCCCTGTTATTCTCTGGAGTCTCTTTCTGGCCATCCCTCTGTGTATCTATCACAGTCTGTCTCAGTTCTCTGCCTTTCACTTTTTCTGTCACTGTTCTGTCCCTCCCTTTTCCTCTCCTTGTCTCTCTCTCTGTGTCTCCCAGAGGAGGGTGCTGCGTTTGAGGACAGACAGCCTTCAATATCCAATGGAGACAGAATCAATCAGAAGAAATTATCAAGAGAAGAGGTAACAACAAAGCTTAAAGGCAGTTTAAACTACCGACACCTGTTTTTCTTAGTTAATTAGTGCTCATACATAAAAGTATTGCCATGCACATGATGAGTGATATGTGTGCTTCCTTTTGGGTCTGTGACTGCTAATAGAATCAGAAGTTAGATACAAGTAGGCTCACAATAGCTGGGCCATATGCAGTCAAATAGTACCTGTATTTACTTTATGTGCCTCAGTTCCATCTCCAGGAATATGAATTCTCCATTATCTGGTACCCTGTGCCAGGTATCTCTTTGAGTCTACCAAACTAAACAAGGGCACAGAGCATGCTAAGTTTGTGCAAATATTCCTATATTCACTAGCTTTAAACCCAGCTAAAAAATAACACAATTAGCAAAGCAATAAAGCTCATAAAAAGCTAAAAATAGCACTTAGGTGCTAGGGGAGAAGTACAGAGACATTAAATAAGTCTGACATAAATATTACAACCACATTGGTGCAGAGAATTAGTGGTTCTCCAAATGTTTTTTTTATGGATTATGAGCTAGTGTTGTTAGTGGGGTAGCGCAGGGCTCTATACTGGGTCCCTTGCTTTTCAACTTGTTTATTAATGACCTGGATGTGGGCATTGAAAGTACGGTTTCTATTTTTGCAGATGATATTAAATTGTGCAGAGCTATAGGTTCCTTGCAGGATGCTGCCACTTTGCAGAGTGATTTGTCTAAGTTGGGAAACTGGGCAGCAATCTGGAAAATGAGGTTTAATGTTGATAAATGCAAGGTTATGCACTTTGGCAAAAATAATATAAATGCAAGTTATACACTAAATGGCAGTGTGTTGGGAGTTTCCTTAAGTGAGAAGGATCTTGGGGTTTTTATAGATAACAAGTTGTCTAATTCTGGGCAGTGTCATTCTGTAGCTACTAAAGCAAATAAAGTTCTGTCTTGCATAAAAAAGGGCATAAACTCAAGGGATGAAAACATAATTATACCTCTTTATAGATCCCTAGTAAGGCCTCATCTGGAGTATGCAGTGCAGTTTTGGACTCCAGTCCTTAGGAGGGATGTAAATGAGCTGGAGAGAGTGCAGAGACGTGCAACTAAACTGGTTAGAGGAATGGAAGACTTAAATTATGAGGGGAGACTGTCCAGGTTGGGGTTGTTTTCTCTGGAAAAAGGTGCTTGCGAGGGGACATGATTACACTTTACAAATATATTCGAGGACATTATAGACAAATATCAGGGGACCTTTTTACCCATAAAGAGGATCAGGACTGGACTGAGAATCAATATAGGCCCTGGCATCTCAGGTACACAGAGGCCCAATCAGCCCACATAGAGGCCCAAACAGTCCCCACCAGCCCACTAATACTGACTTTCTATGGCACCTTATAGCAGCCCATCTGGCATTTGCCCTAACCCACATATTGCCAGTCCGGGCCTGAAGAGGATCACCGCACCAGAGGCCACCCCTTCAGACTAGAAGAAAAGGACTTTCATTTGAAGCAGCGTAGGTGGTTCTTTACAGTCAGGACAGTGAGGTTGTAGAATGCACTGCCGGGTGATGTTGTGATGGCTCATTCTGTTGATGCGTTTAAGAGGGGTTTGGATGATTTTTTGGACAGACATAATATCAAAGGCTATTTTGATACTAAACTCTACAGTTAGTATAGCTATGGGCAAATATGGTTTGTGTTTGAAAGAGTGGAGATGTGTGTGTGTGTATGTATGCTGGGTTTTTAATTTGGAGGGGTTGAACTTGATGAGCTCGGTCTTTTTTCAACCCAATTTAACTATGTAACTATGTACCTACTGTTCTAGGAGGTGGGCTACAGAGGCAGAAAAACAATATAACATAACATTGAAGTCTCAGGAACTTATTCTTCATTGGGATATGGGATGGGATGTTTTTTTTTTCCTGTGGAGACCATTAACAAAGTCCATGGTCATTAGAGATGCACAACTCATTCTCAATACATACTAGGGTACAATACAGTTAACTGTAATGAGACATTTAATTAATAGCACATGTCCCCATTCTGTTTTCAGGGAGGTCTTGTTGTTTACTGCCCCCTTCCTGCAGAGGCAAGGCCAGTCGCTGCCCCACGGGGTAGAAATGTGTCCTGTGGAGGGGGGCATGGTGACACTGAATGCTTTGAAGAGACCAGGAAGGAAATCCCAGTGCCAAGACCACGGAACAGGGAATCTGTGAGAGAGGCGGCCCCCCCAGGGGGAGGTGGGAACAGCCCAGTGATCATTGAAAAGACTGCTCACCATAAACTGTACCTTTTTTATTTCACACCAATACCTTTTTCCCCATCCCCAAGTGTATCTTGTTTGCTAGTTCAACTTCTCTGTCCCTTTGTGCATTATTCAGTCTTATGTTTTTACACTCTTCCTCTCTATCTTTCTGCTCTTTGAACCACAACCTCTCCCACTTTGGCTTCTCACTATGCAATATTTATCATCACTTACCTTTAATCCATTATGCTCTGCATTCACCAACATATGATCATAATTGCAATTTGTGTATTGCAATGTCTATGCATTGCTAATTTTCCTCATAATCTCATGCCAGTTTCTTAATTTATACATTCCTCTGTGCTCAGATTGTGCTCCACCAGTACGAAGACCCCCTCTTAAGCCACAGAGATCTCGCAGGATGCAGTCATGTGACTCAGCAGAGCCACTACCACCTGGTGAGCCATGCAAAGCTTCTATGGCTTGGGTGTGATAGGCGGCTAATAGAGGCAGCAAGGCAACAATGCTCACCATTGCTGTGCTGCCCATCCTTAATTTGATCCACGTATTAACTCTTGGGACTTGAGTGAATACATAATATACAATTTGCTAGTGTATTCTGCAATACTCAGCTAAATGTCTTGCGTCCTAAATATATAGGATGTTATAATATATCATGTATTGTAAGAAGAAAAGATTTCTTGTAGAAATCTGTCTTTGGAAGACTTTTTTATGTAACCTACATAAAAAAAGTTTTTATTGCCTGGTGTCAGGGCCGAAACTAGGGGTAGGCAGAAGAGGCAGCTGCCTAGGGCGCAACGACTGAGGGGCGCTGGGCAGCTGCCTCTTCCTTCTATAGCCTACCCCTAGACCGGACCGCGAACCTCTGCGCATGAGAGCCACTGCTCATGTGTGTACCGAGCGTTACAGCGCCCGTGTGTGCCAGCCCCAGTGACGTGTGCACGAGCTTCAGTGCGCATGTGCGCCAGAAAGGTAGGCTACAGGGGGGGGGG
>CM044431.1:151966512-152014741 GCA_024363595.1 Xenopus borealis
CAGGCGTGTCAGTTTGGGGACCCCCTCCTTACCATGCCCTGCTGTGACCCCCTTTAGATTCCATTTATATTAGTTAACTCTTTAAGAGCCTTCAGGAGAGTGGGATATGCCTCTTAGCTGCCTCTACCTCAGCCTATTTGCCTCAGATAGCACTAAACTGATCTTGTGTGGATTAAGGGGTGAAATGGGCAATGCCACTGACGCTGCCTGTGTGGGAGTAAATGGGGAGAAGTGGCAACACCAGGTCACATTTTATCCTGCGCATGCTTAAGGGTTCATCCCAGAGGATAAAAGTGAACTAAGGCCACAGAGGCACACAGAAAAGCAAACTTTTATGTATTTAAGCTGTTGGGCAGGATCCTAATATTTTGTGGGATAAATGCAATAACCTTTTTACAAGATACTTCTTAAACATAGTGAAACCCAAGTCAGTACTCTATGTTGCAGGGCATATCCACAAAAGTTGCACTAAAATTATAATATGGCACTGTAAAAGTATGGTACGTAGCAAATGCTATGTGTGTGATTTATTTTGTTGTGCTTACTGGATTTATCACATGTGCAAAATATTGGCATAGACAATCTGCTGTCCTCCTGTGCTTGTGAAACTACATCTTCCAGCAGAATGCTGTCAATGGGATGCTGGGAGTTAAATTTAAACAGCTGGAGAGTTTTCATTTGTACATCCCTAGTTTTAGCAAGCATTATTATTGTGTGCTCCATGGGCCAAAAGAGGCGGAGAGAGAGTGAGGAGGGGGGTATACAGTGTAGGCGTGGCATACAGCTGCACATCAATGCCTTTCCATTTCCAGTCCAAACCTAGAGACCACGTCTGCAGTTGAAGAGGGAGAGAGGAATAGTGAGGGGAACAGCATAGTGGGGGCAGTCAGAGCAAAGACACTCGGGAAGGAAAGAAAAACTTGATATAGCATGCACTGTGAATAACCTTTACAAATGACTCACTTTAAAAAGAGTTAACACATAGTTTGAGCTGTGAAGGGGGGGTTTAAGGGGACTGAACAGAGATCAGTGGATAAGAAGCCTATTCTTGCTCTGCAGACAACCACTCTTCAGAGGAGCTTTTAGTCAGTTGCACAGGATGGAGCCTCTGAGAGCAGCCTGGATTTGTCTGTTTCTGTGCTCTGTGTGCAGCTCTAACCCTGCCAAATTCAGCCCAGAGGTGAGTGTGCCACTGACAACTGGATCTTTTACTGTATTATTTGCTTAATTTAACTCCCTTACTTTCTATAAATGTATTCACAGTATTTACTTTCCTAGACCCCCCCCCCCCTTTTTTTTTCCTGGAGAAGCCGCTCTGGGCTCCCTCAGAATCTGAGGTCACACATGAATTCAGTTAGAAGCTGGAAATGAAATCTGGAAAGCATTCAATTGTGAGGGAGAGTTGGAAGGAACAAATGGAGAACAAGAACCAGGCAGAAGGGAAAAAATCCTGGAAGGTCAATAATGGAGATAGAAGGGGAAAATTACCTATATAGGACAGATGCATTCCAGATATTAATGAAAATAACATCCAGAATCCCATGTTGCTGTAAAGCTTGGAGTTTTAGGTCAATAACATATAAAAGGCCACAGGTTGTCTTTCTTTAATTAGGAATAAGGAGGAGACAATGGGCACTTTGAGATTTACAGAAACAAAAAAAAAAACATATTGTCTCTTTCTTTAGATATATCAGTCTTTTCCAACATAATGAAATGACCAGTATGAGCCAGTAAGACTGACAGAAGGGAAAAATAATTGAGTTAGCAGATAACTGTAGGAGCAGTCCAGAGAAGGGGGGAAATGAGGGAGGAGAGGTTTGAGGGAGGAGAGTGAGCTAGAGAGAGAGGCCACGCTAAGGAACTTCACTTCAACACTAACCTTTTTCTTTCAGCTCAGTGTCCCAGGCAGCAGGGGAGATGAATTTAATAACAGGGCCAACCACTCTTTTCATTATACATTTTGGACTTGGACATGGTGGGCTTTGTTTCCCATTACAGACCTTATATCATTTAATAGCTCCACATATGCTCCATTTAGAAATGTACAAATACATAAGCGTTCTGAATGTGACTTATACAATAATAAGACAAATATAATTACAAGTTGCAGGTAAATACTGCCTTTATTTAATGTAAATGATCATATTGCTTATATTGAGTCAGATTCTTTTTTAATCATGTTTGTTTTTAAATTGTTACCATATTCCTCTCTTCTACATTGCTTGCCAGACTGACCCACCTTGTTTTACTAAAGCTAAATGGTGCTGCTGACTCTGCAGAATGGGTAATACAATAGTGGGGGAATGTAGTTGCTTCGGGTGAGCAGATGAGCCCTTCCCAGCAGGGAATTTCTAATTGCTTCTCCCAAAGTCCTAGAAGTCACAAATTGCTTAGTCCGAGAATGTGGCTTGTGAGCCCATAGGCTTCAAACCACATTATTCTGATTAGTGCTTATATTCGGTATACACCAGTGTTTTTTATCTTTTTTCTCTGGGGATACAAATTATGTTGCAGAATCAGCTTTGAGACAAAAAATTGGCTTAAGTACTAATTACACTTTAATAACTAATTTCTTTTGTTTGAAAGGGGACCCATTTGTTTAAAAAGGATACATACTGTATGCTCTGAAAACTATTAGAAAACATATATTGGAAAACAATTTCGAACGACTTTGAAGCTCAGAAGCTCAGAAGCAAACACCACAGTGGAAACTAACCTGATTGTTCCTTTGAGGGAATCACATTTTGGTTGACAACAGTTCTTGAAATATTTGCTTTTGTGGTGCACAAGAGCACAAGAGCACTAATTCTCTTTCTGTGCAACAAGTATCTGATGCTGTCAATCACCAGTGATTTGGGGGGTGCAGGAAGTTCAGTCTGGCTTGTGGGAAATTTCATATGAAGCATTGCAACTCAGCTTGCCTGTGAATGATGGCATGCAAACACATATACCATTAGCATCACACTACCAGAAAGAGGAGAAAAAGGCAACTTTTTTACAGTTAATGTTCACATGAATAAAGCTAAAAATGTAAACAATGGCCTTCTATGGCTGTAGTCATACAAGTGTCAGCTGAGACATTTGTTCATGCCTGTGAGCTTTCATCCAGCTACACAAGCATTTGCTAGACAAAAATGGTGAATTGTGTGAATTGATGACCACAGGCCAGTGCAGGAGATTGGCTAGATAAGCCATTGTTTTTGGACAGCTGTTGAATTTATCCTCCCTGGACATCAACAGTTGTATATGAGTGAAATGTCCAGCACCAGTTTGCTTGGAGATCCTTCTTTCAGGGTGTGCTCTCCTCTACAAATCATACTACATTAAATGAGGACACATTGGGTTTCTTCAGTGCTGACTTCAGTTGGTCTAATCTCTTATAAAACATTTTATTATTAACGTATTTCTATAGGGCCAACTTATTTCGTAGCGCTGACATTTCAAGTTTTTTTTTTCAAACTCCTATCTATTGTATTGAACTTCGCTAGGTCTGACCTGTCGAAGTAATGTCTAGCACAAGAGGTAACGTTCAGTAAAATGGTAATCTTAGTGAATTAGCGTAGTTATGTCACTTCGTCAGTGCGCAACTTTGCCTGGCGTAAGGGTGCGAAGTTGCGCAAGGCTATCTACTTCGCTAGTGAATTTTCGCCAGGGACACTGTTAGTGAATCGGTGAAGTTGGGAATTGACGTCACGCTGGCAAATTAGCGCTAGTGTTAGACGCTTCACACTTTAGTGAATTTGCCCCTAAATCTTCTTTTCAGAGCAACGTCCTGCATTTCTACCCATTTTCTATCTTTTTCTAACCCACTGTGTGCCCCTAACCTTAGAGAAGCATGACTATGGAGGATTTTTCCTGGAACAGCTTTCAGCTGTGATGCCACACTGTGCACAGCCAAATCTTGGTATGCCAATGAAAATGCAGGGCCTGTGCAAGCACATATCCTACAAGTACCTCAGAACTATAAGTGTGCAGCCACATACAAAGATATGGAAGTTTGACATCTTGGCAGACAGTGACTTTAGGCAAGAGCTTGCCTGGCCACATAATTTTTTCCCCACCCAGAGGATGGGATATTTATCCCTTAGCTCCAGTGGGGAATGCATATTATTATTTTTATTATTAATAATACATATTTAGAAAACGCCAAAATGTTCTGCAGCGATATTCATTAAATGGATGTGCCCACTGAATATACAGATTGCATACAAAAATAAACAATATTAGAGGATAAAGAGGGTCATACTCAAGAGAGCTTTGATAATGTTATGGATTGCAGTACCATTTGTCACCAATTTTTTATCAAAGGTTGAGTTTGTGAGTTTTTTTCTACCTTGAATAAACTCTCAGCTCAAATGCTTAACTCGAATACCTTGAGAAACTTCTTCAAATGGTCCAAGGGACCTCTGCCATTGACTTCTACATGACCTCGAATGTTTTAGCCGGAGTATTTTTGGATTTGGGCTTTTTGCAGCTTTGGGGCATAATAAATCTCCAAAAATTTGATTTTGTTTTATCCTGAGTGTTTACTGAAACTACCCTTGAAAAACTAATTTTTTTGTGAAAACACAGCTCTCCACCTTTAATAAATAACCCCCCTCAATATGACAGATTTTTTAACTTCTGTCGCTTGAATTGTTGTATTCTCACTCAGTGCCAAGAGATTATGCTTTCCCAATAGTCAGAAATGTAAACCTAGCAGAGGTTCTGTCCTGAATCAGGATGATCCATGTTTTGCTCTATTGCCACATTGAAATTCTGTTCTGTGCAATTATAATATATTCTCACAGGTATATTTACAGGCAAAAAGTGTAATTCCAACATCTCTAGACAGTAATACTTTAAAATACAGGTATGGGTTCCAGAAGCAAGTCCCTCTCCCATAGATTCCATTTGATTTCCTTTTTCTCTGTAATAATAAAATAATGCCTTGTACTTGATCCAAACTAAGATATAATTAATCCTTATTGGAGGCAAAACCAATCGATTTCATGTTTAAATAATTTTTTAGTAGACTTAAGGTATGAAGATCCAAATTACTAAAAGTTATCTGGAAAATCCCAGGTCCTGAGCATTCTGGTTCACAGAATTCTTTGCTTGCTGGACCTACCAACTGGGCATATGTTGGAAATAATGATAGGGATTGAAATCCTGGTGATTGAAATCCAGCCGATCCTATTTTATGAATTTTAAGAGAGTTGCATCGATTTGGACATGTTATGGTCCCACCTTCCAGAGTAAAAATTACCAAAACAGTAGATATTAAGTCAACTAAGGGGTTGTGATTTTTTTTGCTGTGCACCTGACAAAAAGAAGTAGTATGTCTAACATATCTTCAGTAAATGGGGAAACCCCAAACACATTAAATTTCCAGTAAGTCATGAGTGTTGTTTTCCTTTATAAAAAAAGACTGTCCTAACTCAGCTGATTAAAAACCACATACTGTAAAGTAAATATTTACCAATGTTTCTACAGTTTCACAGTAGAGCAATATGCAATTTATTTATACTATATATATTTATATAGTATTAATTTAGGTCCTGAGCACACAAGCATTTAATTCCGGCCACTCACTAACCTATTCACCTGGTTAACGCATTATATACAAAGTCCATCAGAATTTAGCAAATTCCATTTGGATTTTTGCCATGCTTTGGGTTCACA
The DNA here is from genome assembly GCA_024363595.1 of Xenopus borealis. Lineage (NCBI taxonomy): Eukaryota > Metazoa > Chordata > Amphibia > Anura > Pipidae > Xenopus > Xenopus borealis. The sequence goes on from CM044431.1 coordinate 151,972,177, forward strand.
AATATGTAGGTTGTTGGAGGGTAAAGTCAAATTTCCCAAGTTCACCAACAGTATTTGCTGTTATGTGGCTAGTTTAATTCACTTACTGATGTAGAAAGCTCTGTTTTAGAATAAAGGGAAAAAGCCTCTAGGGATTCAAACTGTCTTGTAATAGTGTGTTTTCTGTAAGTGAGTACGTATGTGAAAAACATTGATTATAACTGATGATATTACTATGCAGTATTTATACAGTGGGTAATACACCTCCTACTGTAATTTATTAAGATATTAGAAGTCACAGAGGAGTTTAGTGACTATATATAAAGGCAAGAGGCCACACCACGACCATGTAAAGCATCAGTCATAAGGCTAATGGCACAGGATCAGCCCATCCGCATGCACACAGAGTGGACTTTGGTGTGGAAATGCATTTTCATGCTAAAATCTGCTCTGTGTGTACACTGACAGGCAAATTCCTTGCCTTTTAATACAGACACATTAAGGGTAGTGAGTGACACACTGGCAGATTTAGGGAGATTTAGTTGCCAAACGACTAATCACCTGTTCTTCTGGCGACAATCTCCCCAAACTGCCTTCGCGTGTCTTCCCTTCCTCTATAATGAAAAGTCGGCTGTGCTATGCACACACGGCGCTTTGTTTTCCGAAGTTGCTTCACAAGGAAACTTCGAGCGACTTCGGAAAATGAAGAGCCACGTGTGATTAGCGCAGGCGACTTTTCATTATAGAGGAAGGGAAGACACACAAAGGCAGTTTGGGGAGATTGTCGCCCAGAAGAACAGGAGATTAGTCGCCAGGCGACTAAATCTCCCCAAATCTGCCAGTGTGTCACTAGCCTTAGAGAGCAGAATTGTTGTATATATATACAGTACGTCAGCAGAGAACACAACCCATCAGTAGCGTAACAAATAACATCACTAAACACAGTAAAGAAGAACATAATTTACAGGATATTCGTGTTTTTGAGTATTATAAGGATATATATAAAGGTTAGTAATAGTGCATTAAATAATTATTTTAATTATGGCACAAATATACATTGACATTACTTCACCTGATTTTGGAAACTGCCTTCCTAGTCTTTACCCTTTTAGATGAAAGGCATTTTTATTGATTTCCTTCCATGTAATCCTTGCCTCTGATAGTGATCTTTCTCCCATTATAGCTGTGTCCGGTGGTCATTTCCTGGTATATAATATCTTTTTGTCTGGAGGAAGGGTGTCTGGATTTTCCATTGTGTCTGTTTAATTTATAAATGGCCAATATATATATTTATTATGCTGCTTGTCCTACACAATTACCCAACAAATTGTTGCTATTCTACAGCAATTCCAAGATGAATGCACTTCAGTGTACATGTTTTGGTATTTTTTCTTTTTTTCATAAAGAAGTATAGGAACCCTTATGTGGAAGCTTGTTTTCCAGAAAGCTCCGAATTTTGGGAAGGCCACCTCCCATACACTCCATTTTCATCAAATAATTAAAAATATAAAAAATGATTTTGCTTTTCTCTATTTTAATTAAACAGCTTGTGCTTCCCAAATAATTAATCCTTACTGGGTGCAAAACAATCCTATTGGGTTAATTAATGTTTAAATAATTTTTTAGTAGACTTAAGGCAGTGATCCCCAACCAGTAGCTCATGACCAACAAGTTGCTCCCCAACCCCTTGGATGTTGCTCCCAGGGGACTCAAAGCTTATTTTTGAATTCCAGATTTTGAGGCAAGTTTTGGTTGCATAAAAACCAGGTGTACTACCTATTAGAGTCTCCTGTAGCTGTCAGCTCACATAGGGGCTACCAAAAGCCAATCTCAACCCTTATTTGGCTCCTCCCGGGAACATTTTTCATACTTGTGTTGCTCCCCAATTCTTTGTATGATAAATTCAGCACCATTTTTTACTTATATACACCACTTATTTAACATAACAGAAAGTTGTTGCTTTTTATTTGCTTTAGCCCCATCTGTCCTAAGCTGACTTATTTGCAATTGTATTGTTTTGCCATACCATTAGCATGCCCCCAAATAAGCAGCAATGGGGAATTGAAGCATCCTATAAATATTCTTCTTGCCAATACTGAAGAGTAAGATTTTGCATGTTTCTTTCTCCTCTACTTATGCTTTTCATTATTTCATGTTTTACATAACTGGCAGTCTGTCCCTGCGGTACTTGCTATATAAATCAAACTTTCAACTATATACTGTAGAACAATCAGGCTGTATCCCTAACGGTGGCCATACATGTAGATAAAGCTGCTGATATCGGTCCTTTAGATCAATTCGGCAGCTTATCTGCCTGTGTATGGGGGCTTCTGATGGGTCTTCCCGATCTATAACCGTTCCATGATATTGAACAGGAAGGTTTCATTTTTCCGCCATCCAAGCCCATTCCTCCTCATTGTAATCCGATTGTTCAGCCCTAGGGATGTTCGAATTACCCTTATATAGCCCTGCCATTAGTGGGCACTCACTTTCTATTCATTCCTGTGGGATTTCTAAAACCATATCTATCAAATGGTGAACTCCATTGAAAAAATCCCATAGGAATGAATAGAAAGTGAGTTTTAATGTGGTGAGTTCTAATCTCACACTTTGATAAATCTGCCCCTTAGTGTCTGGCCGTGTCCCACTCTTTCCTCTTGCTTCTTCTCTGTCTGTAATTAGCCTCCTCACACTATACACACCCATCTTTTTTTCTGTCTGTTGATTCATTTAAAACTGTAATTAAATGCATTGTTGTAAGATGACAGCTATGGCTTATTGTTACTATGAAAAGGCTCATTGTCTGAGGCACGTGATTGGTTTAAATTGAATCCTTCTGCAGGCAAGGGTTTGCAGCTATGAACATTTTTTTACTAAAATAGAGGAAGTTAAGGTTTGAGTCACATTGGCAACATTAGTTGCCTGATCTGAACTTTCCTCTCTGTGAAGTGTGCAGAGAACCAGCCAACACTAATGTCCCAAATCCAGAGTAACAATTTCATTATGGTCATTATGATTTAGGACAGTTAGGGCAGTGGTTCCCAAACTGTGGGGCTGGCTTGGGGCAGTGGTAGGTAGGAATGAGACTTAAGGCCAGTTGGGGCAAGATTTGGGGGGGATGGCTATTTGTTCTCCTTGGTACACCTGAAATCCTAGCTTGATGGTCAGGGTAAGCTTTGGAGAAAATATGTGTTTGCTGTCATAGATATTCTTGAAACTATGGCTGAATGTCTGATACCAATATTTTATATACATCCAAAAGGTTGGACGTTTAATGGGATACTGTCATGGAAACTAATGTTTTTGGTTTTTTTCCAAAAAGCATCAGTTAATGGTGCTAATCCAGCAGACTCCTGTACTGAAATCTGTTTTTCAAAACAGCAAAAATATTTTTTATATTCAGTCTTGAAATCTGACATGGGGTTAGACATATTGTCAGTTTCCCAGGTGCCTCCAGTCGTGTGACTTGTGCTCTGATAATCTTCAGTCATTCTTTACTGCTGAGCTGTAAGTTGAAGTAATATCACCCCCAGCAGCCTAACAACAGAACAATGAGATGTTAACCAGATAACAGCTCCCTGACACAACACAACAATAACAGCCTACTGGTAGATCTAAAAACACCATTACATTGAGTAGGAGAAACAAAAGCCTGCCAGAAATCAGTTCCATCAGTGCTGGCTCTTTCTGACCTGACATGACCAGGCAAAATGACCTGAGATGACTGCCTACACAGCAATATTACAAAAAAAATACACTTATTGGTTCAGGAATGAAATTTAATATGGTTGATTGAAATGTTTGCAGTGTAAACAATGTCATTTAGAAATAAAAACTACACCATAAAAATCATGACACAATCCCTTTAAGAAGAGCTTGAACAACCACTGGTGTAGAATATTGGCACATAGGACTAATTTCGGCAATTTAAGAGCTGGCTTTTTAGGGGACATATTTCTAGTGTTGGCATCGTGTTTTTGGCTGAAAGTGGCCCTGTGTGCCATTAGCATCAGATAAAAATCCAGGATTGGATAATTATCACCTGAATGGTGTGGGTTTAGTTGACAACTCTGCAACATAGAGTTCATAGAATAATAAACTACTAAAAGTGAGTCAGTGCCATTTAGACAGGCCTGGACTGGGCTTCAAAACAGCCCCTGGTATTTCATGTACACAGAGGCAAAAACAGCCCCCACATGATCAATAAATAGTGTCTGTCTTACAGCAATCCCTAGCAATCCCTATGGCATTTGTCAGAATTCACAGATAGGCAGTGCAGAGTTTTCAGTGTGACATCAGCTCTGCCCCCCCCCCCCCCCCCCCCACACACACACACACAAAGGCAAACAATGTATAGTGTTTACAATATGGACTTTAAATGGTTTTTTAATTATGAGGGATTTTGATTCTCCTCCCAGCAGGGTACGCTGATAATAGAAATATAGTTCTGTAAACCTAAGCTCTTCTTTGGTACACTCAGAATCCACAGGCCTGATCTTGTACATTGTTGTTTTCCAAGAAAAGGCAGGGTTAACATGGGGGGGGGGGGCAGGATTCTTGAGAGGGGGCAGGGAAACAGAAAGAAGGGAGAGGATCGCTGGCATGATTTAGTTTACGAGGATAAGCAATGCTTTTCACTCGATTTATAGACTTATTGCGTAACGCTGTCCTGTCACCCCTGCTGCAGATGTTGTGATCTACATAGTTATGGGATACTGGATTGACTATGCTGACTACTACTAGACGTAAATTGTAGCTGCGTGAAAACTTCTGTATATTTATTCATGCCATAATAATTTTAGCAGATAGAAATAAAAGCAACAGCAGGCCCTTGCAGAAGATATTTAAGTATAACCAAGGACTGATATCTAATGGAAGTGTGAGCAATCACTCACCACCAGAACTACATTTTTTGAAGGCTAAAACGCTATAATACACAAGAGCAATGAATATCCTGTAAATAATATCCTTAGAAATGGCGCTTAATGATGTCATCAGTTATAGTCAGTTGTGGGGGGGGGGGATTGTATTTTAACAAATAAAGTACCTACTGTTTATTCGTACATTATTCCCAATATAAACAACACTTTAGATATCTTTCAAAGTGAAAAAAAGCCTTTATGCTGGCTGTTGACCAAAATTATTTTTTATTTAAATTGGAATATCTCTGGACTGCTGTCTATGAAACTGCTATGGAGGATCATTCTGTTCTATTTTGTATCTGATGAGGAAACATAGTTTTCTTTTGCAGTGTTTTAGAGTAAAGTCCAACTAGTTTTTCATAAAGTTGCACATTAAGAGGCCATGTGCTGCTTCCGTTTTTGATTTTATCAAAGTGAAAATACCTAATTTCTCTATGGTTTTATTGGGTAAAATAAGTGTGGAACTAGAACAACTGCACTTATGATGGCAGTGTCACTTTATACAACCCCCCTCTTCCACTTGCATAGTAAAGGTAGAAATGTGTCATATGTTAGTTTTATGATAGAGGATCAGTGTGGAGCATAAGGCCCCGAAGACCTCCCTGACCCAACTCAGAGAAATAGCTAGTTTGAGATCTGGAGTGTATGTTGGGGTAAGCAGCCTAATCTCCACAGAGGAGGGTGGATAGGGTTGGCACCTTAGGAGTATCCACCTTGGGACCCAAAAGTAAACTTATAAGACTTATCGAAGAGGTGATACCTTTTAGTTTTCTTTAGGGAGTGCGCTGAAATATTTCTTCACTAAAACCCTCACAACTTCAGTAATACAGAGAAGGATCATACTAATAAAATATAACCTTGACTCTATTTATTGTAGATTGTACATTGTGCCATTAGATATATCGTTTCTGCTGGTTTGTGCTGAGTTATGAATAAAAAGGTGCTGAAATCAGGGTTCTTGGCAATGTTCAAATCAGCATGTTCTCCGTATTTATTTTTCCAACAACAGAACCCATCTGCTTTTTATCAGGCCGCTAACCACATGACTTACATAGTATACCATCAAAGAGGACTATAATTTTAAAAACTTTTTTTAAAAAGGGAGTTCTAATAAACCTTACTGAGCTCTTTGTTCAGTTGTGCTGGTTATGTTAATGACTCAGAGTTCATTATCTGGTACAATGACACGTATGCTTGAAATAAAGGGATGCAGTGCAGGAAAACATTTGACACTTTCAAACATTTCTTCTAGGGGTAAAGAGTTAATAATAATAGCCCACATAATTCACTAAAACAACCTGCGCCTCAAAACAATGCACTGTGCATGGACCAAGCTTTGGGCTGAGACTAGGGTTGCCACCTGGCCTGTAAAAATGATGGTTGATCCCAATGTTATTGATAGGGAAAAAAGGATAAATATATGGGAAGACCGGTATCTTTTACCAGAAAAGCTGAGACTACCATACAGAAAAGGACAACCTTAAAAGTTATTGATAGAAACAAAAATATTTTTGGGGTTTACTTGAAAATATAATTGTCTTTTGTCAATTATCCTAAATCGTGTGATCTGGCCTAGGCCACAGCAGCATTGGTGCAATATATACATTTTAGGCCTACAGAATACCAGACATTTATGGTCTTCTCACTGACAATTGTCAAGGTCCTGGTGAACACCAGAAATATATTTTTGTGGATGGAATGAGGCCAATGACAGGGGCTTAAGAACAAGAGTGGCCTTAGGATTAGACTGGTACTTTCTAAGGTGGAGTTCTTTTTTTCTTCAGCTCTGCACAGATGAAAAGCTAACCTACAGACTACGTCCAAAGGATGGGTCAGCCTACAGCTTAGTTTCATTAGTGTGCAATAAAGAAAACTCAACATTTATAACTCAAGAACACTTTGTTTGTAATTGGAAAGCAGTTTGCCCTCATTCACAGGAGTTGAATATCTAATGAAAACTGTCTGAAATGCCTGGGATGTGTATTTATAATGGTTGCTTGATTTTAATGGAGTGTCTTCCATTTGATATACAGTATATTTGTTGTGCCCACTGATGATGCTCTTTTCTACAAACTCGTGTAAAAGGAAGAAGTTGCGTAACTAAGCGTGAGAATGACAGGATATTTCCAGTACACAGTTTCAGGAACGTCACAAAGATATTTTTCTCTTACAGTTCTGTCAGTCATTGTACAACCCATTTTTTTTTTAACTGATACATCACAATGTAATACCAACAATTCTCAAAGGTTTGTTATATTGGCTGAAGGGGGTTCCCAGCTCAAAACACCACGGATGAGGTGCCATCTGTATACTATATTGGTGATATTTGCTTTTTTCATTCTGGCATCACAGACTTTAAATATGATTAGTGCTGGCAAAAACTGAGGAGTTTTTTTTTTACCCGCCCCTACCCCCACCATTTCCCTAGTCCAGTATAGCAGTGTGTTTATTTCCTGTAACGTTAGACCCCTTCCCATTTTTCCACAATCTCTGCATGCCTCCCCCTCCTACGCACACCCTTTGAAGTTCTGTCCATTCATTGTAGCCTCTAGGCATTAACATCCATTAGTGTTCAACATATATAGATAGTCAGTCGCCCCTTCCCCCGGTTTGCTTGAGGGAATAATAAGATTGGAGTGGTGACTCACTGCAACAGCGGAGCAGAGAAACCATTCTGCATAGGGTGAAAAGGACTACAAAGAACCAAAAACTGAACATTTCGACAAAAGATGTGCTCATGTGTATTATAAGCCTAATGACAAGCTGTTAATGTTTACTAAGAAGGTTATCTTTTCATAAACCACCGTACATGTACCAAGATAGTTCTTTATGCAGATCCACACATTCAACCACTGATGCCCAAATAAGTGAATCATTGGTCAACTGAAATGTGGCAGTCAGCATTAGAATGTAGTAGGTGTAAAGATGGCTAAATGGCATCATTAATTAACAAATGACTGGTGAAAATATAAGCAAAGGTTCACACGCTAATAAAATGAGGACTGTAAGAAGGGGTACTAAATTAATTTCATTGGTCTGAAATTGTTTATTGTCTCTACAGATACAACAAAACCATGTTTACGGCTTAGGCTTTCACAGAATAAATATGGCCATGCACTTTTTCAAGGCAGAGCTTGGTTGAAAGCCCAAATTGTCTACATTTATTTGTATGTGGCAATATGTTCATCTCTGTTTTTCTGTAACATTGCATCACTTTCTGCTCATATCTACCATGAAAGGATATTGAATTGCTCCTCATTTGAGGCTGGGGACAGACGGGGAGATTCTGCTTATCAGAGCACAAGTCACATGACTTGGGGCAGCTGGGAAATTGACAATATATCTAATCCCATGTCAGATTTCCCAATGAAATCTAAAAAAATCTGTTTGCTCTTTAGGCTGAGGACAGACAGGGAGATTCTGTCGCCTGGCGTTTAATAGCAGGCTACAATCTCCCCGAACGTCCTTCTCCCTGTCCGTCGCTAGTTTAAATGACAAAGCGCCAGCGCTGTGCACACGCGGCGCAGCGATTTTCGGAATCGCCCGAAGTTTCCTCATGACAGGGAGAAGGAAGTTCGGGGAGATTGTAGCCTGCTATTAAACGCCAGGCGACAGAATCTCCCCGAATCTCCCTGTCTGTCCCCAGCCTGAGAGTGCAGCTATACAGTATATGTTAGCAAGAAAGCAGCTACTATATGAGTGTAGAGGAATAGCATAAGTCTTCACAGGAGATGTAAATAAGTAGAGATATAGAGGACTTCATAGAATGTAACTTGAAAATGTCCTCCACGAGTAACTGAAATATTCATACAAATAACAATGCTTATTAAGTCTTTCTGCTGACTGAAGGGCATGCATAGACTTGTAGTTGGAGCACAACAGGTTTGACAATCCTGCTTTAGAAAATACCCTTTCGCAATATTTAAGCAACCTCCTTACTCCTAACATTTCTGTAGGGCTTTCTCAGTTGTGTATGCATATTCTTGTTATTTATTACATCATTATTAAACTCTGTCTGAAATGTGGTGCAGTCTATAAGCCATACCTGTGTTTTTTTTTTTTTTTTCAACAGGCCTGGCTTCAACAGTATGGATATCTGCCCCCTGGAGATCTGCGGACACACACCTTACGCTCCCCTCAGTCCATGAATGCTGCAATCGCTGCCATGCAGAAGTTCTATGGCTTAAAAGTGACAGGAACGTTTGACAGTGACACAGAGAAGTATGTGTGTGCGAAGAACTTGTATATTTATCATAATGGCTCATTTAAGGATGGGGAGCTTTGGGGCAACATTCACTGGCTAAATGGTGGTATTAGGCAAGGAAGTCATTCCAGACACAAAGGGGCCGATTTACAAAATTCACATGTATTCATGTGAATAAAATCGAATTTGATGGAATATTTGATCGTAGGATCTATTCGATTGGTCGAATATGCAAATTAGGCATATTCGATCAACGAATAGCGAATGATTGAATAGATTCGAAAGATCGAATATTCGATCAGCGAGGGAATTAAAATTTAAAAATTATTCGATTGCCTACTTCGCCAGATTGGACCTACCAAATTGTAATAGAAGCCTATGGGAACCCTCCCATAGGCTTCTGAGGCTAAGTCCTGATCGAATAGGATTCGTACGATCGAAGTCTTCGATCGTTCAAATCGTACGAATCATTCGAATGATCGAATAGTTCATTCGAATGATCGAACGATCGTTTTTTCGATCGTTATTCGATCATTATTCGACCGTCGAATAATCAAAGATAGAATAAAAGGGTAGCCTAAAACTATTCGATTAGCATTCGAAAATCGAATGCTAATCGAATATCAAGTAAAAACGAATATTTTTTTGGGGAATAATAGTAAATTTTTCCCAAAAGGATGGCTCAATCTGTTTGGCTTTAGTTTTTTTTCCCCCAGTCTCTAGGGTTCATTTGCTTATATTTGGGGTAAATTGCCATGTTTGTCATGCACAATGCACTATTCCCCCAGAATTCCAACTTAATAGCAGTCACAGGTGCTGCAATTTGCACACAATATATTGACGCAGGTGCAAAGTAGGGTCAAGTCAATTGTGTGTGTAGGCAGAGTATGCTAAGACAGCTCTCAAGAAGTAACACCTTGTAAACACAAGTGTCAGGGCTCCTTTGTGTCCACGTGTCATGTACTTTGCAGTTTCTATGGTGCTAGGCACAAGTTGCAAGGAGCTTGTAGAGTTGCAAGTGGATAATATTTAGGTTTATTAAAAAAAATAAAAAAATTGAGCTCAACTTTTCCCGTTGAGTGTGGTACTATGTAACTTTATTCACCTTATCTGCCAGCACCCTGGCAGGTTGGTAAACTAGTTTAGGGTGTGCTCCTCCATGTTTATAGATATATGTTAGGGTCATGGAAATTATTTTTGTGTTCTGAATTATTTGAGTATATGGGAATGGTCTTCCCACAATTTGGAGCTTTCTGGATAATTGGTTTCCAGATAACAGTTCCCATACCTGTATACAATTTTTTACTTTGCTAAGACAGGTTGAATAAATGCTGCCCAATTCTATAGAAAGCATAATAAAAGAGCAAGTAGCACTGCACAGCGATAACACGTTTGTCAATTCCCATGTGCACAAAGGGACAAGTTGCAGCACTGTATTTTTCCAATGTCAGCAATTAATATAACCTTTTCTTCTTGACATCTGTGTGCGGTGGTAGTATGGACATTGTGTAAGGGTATTGGCACTGGGATTATTTTGGATGTTTTGAACGCCACATCCCTAAGTGCCTGAAATTGCACCTTATTGCTGTGAATTGTATTTGCCTGCTGCTCCGAAGCAGCTCTACAAATGCCAATGTGACCTATGCCAATATCTGCATCATTTTGGTCACTATCATTGAAAACAAATTTATATATGTCCCCAAAAGCAAGGTTTAGTGCTTAGTAAGAAGGAGAAGTTTATGTGAAAATGTCATTTTCGTTTTGAAAAGTTAATCACATGCATAGGGAAGTGTAACCAAGTGGTCAAGTCTGCTTCTGTTTATCTCAGTTTTATGATTGAGATTTAAGCAATCTTTATAAAAGAACACACAGACCACAATGGTCCAAGAGTCTGAATGAATGCCACTGTTTACATTACTGCGTAATGTCTTAACCCACAGTGGTATCCAGACGTTTTCGGTTCAAACCCCTTTTATTGGTCCAACTTTTGGTGAGGGCCTCTCTTAGTTCACAATAAGGATTCACATGATAAATTCATATGTATGAGCTATTTAGTAGCGGTGCACCAAATCCACTATTTGGGATTTGGTCGAATCCCCGAATCATTTGAAAGATTTGGCTGAATACTGAACTGAATCTGAGTCCTAATTTGCATATGCAAATTAAGGAAGGGAAGAAGTGAGGGGAAAACATTTTTTACTTCTTTGTTTTGTGACAAAATGTTATGAGATTTACATTTGCATATGCAAATTAGGATTAGATTCAGATAGACATGAGGATTCAGATGAATCCTGCTGAAAAGGCTGAAACCCAAACTCAATCCTGGATTCAGTGCATTACTACTATCTAGCCTTTCAATTAGCACTTTTACCTCAACCCATTGAAAGTCAAAGTGCAGTGTTGACAAGGAAGCCATGTACTGTTCTGTCTGTTCTAATTGATGTGCAACAAGGTCATTTTGGGGGTCCACACAATCTCAGTTGGCTGTTCTCATGAGGATCGGTGAGTTAGATTTGTCTCTTAAAGTTACCTGGGGTTGTCATCCCTGGTAACTTTCCTTCTTGCCTTTTGGCAGGGGGATTGTCCCAATGTGCAAGGTAGGGGGTGTTTTGGGGTTTTTCACTTATCACACATGCAGCAACTCCAGTTTTCAGCTCTTCCTGGCACAATTTGGGGTGGCAGTTGTGAATTCTGTGCAAAAAAAACATACTTCTATGCCATGTTGCTTTTCAAATGGCGCAAACTTATTTTGCATACACTGCCCCTTTAAGCTCTGACCATCTGTTTTACGCCTTATCTTTTGTATGTTGGATTTATAATGTGCATTATGTCTGTCTTTGTCATGAGACCAAGAAAGACTGCATTAAGTATTAGTTTTACAATGTCTGCATATAGAAGTACTTTAGCAGATGTTGGCAGGGAGAAAACAAATTCCTGAATTACAAAATAAAGAATTCTTTACAATTAATGTAGTAAGGGACCCGTTATTTGGAAACCCGTTATTCAGAAAGTTCCAAACTACGGAAAGGCCGTCTCCCATAGACTCCATTAAAATAAATTAATCCAAATTTTTAAAAATGATTTCCTTTCTCTCTGTAATAATAAAACAGCACTTGTACTTGATCCAAACTTAGATATAATTAATCCTTATAGGGAGCAAAACCAGCCTATTGGGTTTATTTACTGTTTACATGATTTTCTAGTAGACTTAAGGTATGAAGATCCAAATTACGGAAACATCAGTTATCTGGAAAACCCCAGGTCTCGAACATTCTGTATAACAGGTCCTATACCTCTATAAGCACTTGCAGTAGTTACAACAAGGCTACTATAGGAATTTCTGTTACTGGTAGCCTAGGAATGCACTGGCTTTTTAAGTTTGCATGACCTTCTAAATGTTTTTGGCCCAAAATCTCACTCAAGGTGTATTTATTACCATTGGAGACAAACATCACCGGAGATGTTGGACATAGCAACTGATTAGTACTTAAAGCAAAAATATATTTGGTTGTGATGGGCAACATCACCAGTCTGAATGTTAATAAATATGCACATGAGTTTGACAGCCCAAATGCTCTTTTTTGTACATACAGATTATTTGTTACATATAATTAAACTTAATTAACTTTTTTCCTTTTTCTTAAGAGCAATGAAGAAGCCACGATGTGGAGTCCCTGACAAATTTGGTTCTGAAATAAAGGCAAATGTGAGACGGAAGAGATACGCCATCCAGGGTTTGAAGTGGCAGCACAAGGACATCACATTTTGGTGCGTGGTACAAATCAAGTCTGACATACTGTATAAGGGCATCTTTATCACAAAATGAAACTAGAACTCACCACAGTCTGTCAGAGTGACTTTCCTCTGCTATCTAGTCACTTGTATAGTATTTTTTAAAGTACGATTTTCAAAGGGTGATCTCTCCATTCATAAATATAATCCATAAAAATCCAACGCAAGTGAAATATTATGGGAGTATTTTCACTGTGACAGCCTGTGACAAGCTCTAGTTTCACTCTGATCAATATGCCCCCCAAAGTTTTATTGCAATTTAAGCAATTCTATATGTTTTTTAATTGGTTTATTTATTTACCGCAGCATACAGAATTACACTCCCAAAATTGGCGAGTATTCTACCTATGAGGCGATTCGGAGAGCCTTTAAAGTTTGGGAAAGCGTGACACCACTGCGCTTCCAGGAGGTTCGATATGTGGATATTCGAGATGGATACACTAAACATGCTGACATCATGCTTTTTTTTGCTGAGGGTTTCCATGGAGACAGCACTCCTTTTGATGGAGAGGGGGGCTTTTTGGCACATGCATATTTTCCTGGGCCAGGCATTGGAGGTGATACACACTTTGACTCTGCAGAACCATGGACAGCTAGGAATGATGATCTGGATGGTAAGGCAATAACAAACTCTGAGTTCCACTACAGTATGCATAGAAAGTCCTTGCATTGCAACTGTTACAGCTATCTAGTATTACAGTGACAATGACCTATTAATCATGACAGCTCTTGAAATTAATATTGTCTTTGTCCTGCTACAGGTCACTTTTATTGACGTTCTACAAAGAAATGCATATTATGAGAACTAATTACAATCAGCTATTATATAATGTATGTATGTATGTATTATATGTTTGCCTTAAATCTTTGATTTTTTTAGGTAATGATTTGTTCCTGGTAGCTGTACATGAACTTGGTCATGCTCTTGGTTTGGAACATTCGAATGATCCATCAGCAATTATGGCTCCATTTTATCAGTGGATGGACACAACGAATTTCCAGTTACCAGATGATGACCGCAGAGGAATCCAACAGCTCTATGGTCCCGGTAAGTGATACAGACAATGGGGCTAAACTGAAATCTCCTAGAAAAAAAGCTGCAAAGGCATGTTGGTATGAAAAATTACATTGAAACAGTTGGGTAGATGGTGAGATTAAAGAAAATAAGACTACCGAATAAAGGTAAAAACGAAAGTGAGCAAAATTATGTGATGTATGTGTATGAACTGAAAGGTCTATCTTCATCTGTAGATCACGGAGCAGATCGTCCAACTCATGCTCCTCGTCCTACACGACCTCCGCGACCCACACAAACCCAGAGACCAGAAGATACCCCACATGATCCCAACCCACCCACTTTTGGACCTGACATCTGCCAGGGCAACTTTGACACAATTGCTGTGTTAAGGGGAGAGATGTTTGTCTTCAAGGTTAGTATGCAAACTGAATGGATTAGATGAGAATTATTTTGTGCACTTAACCAAACTGATTCTATGTTCTGCTATAACAACCTTCCTTCATGTGCTACCCTCTTCCTTTATATTCCCTTTTCCCCTAAAACCTTATATTATGTCTAATGTTCTCTTTACCTTGCAACAGGAACGCTGGTTCTGGCGTGTACGTCATAAACGTGTAATGGATGGATACCCTATGCCTATTGGGCAATTTTGGCGTGGTCTTCCCAGCTCCATTAATTCAGCTTATGAGCGAAAGGATGGCAAATTTGTGTTTTTCAAAGGTAATGAGCATATATATATATATATATATATATATATATATATAAAACCAGACTAGTTCCTACATTTTACTAAGCTCCGGTTTATGATCTGTTTGTTGACATATGCCTTGTTTATTCAGGGGATAAGCACTGGGTGTTTGATGAAGCTATTTTAGAACCAGGGTATCCCAAAACCCTGAAGGAGATGGGCAGAGGGCTTCCCAGTGACAGAATTGATGCTGCCCTCTATTGGATGCCAAATGGAAAGACCTACTTCTTCAGGGGGACCAAGTAAGTGGAGCATAAGGGTATAAGACAAAGGCTTACATTGAATTATTGTGTCCAATGGAAGGTGCAATTTTAACAGAATGTTATTTTTATGGGAAATGTTTTTCATCCTCGATATCTTGTTTTATACAGGTATTACCGGTTTAACGAGGAGATGAGAGCAGTGGATCCAGAATACCCTAAGCCTGTCAACGTGTGGGAAGGCATCCCAGATTCTATTAAAGGAGCATTCATGGGCAGTGATGGAGGTAAATATGAAACTCTGTCTAATCCACGGACAGTAAAAAAATAGATCCATCTACTGTATGTTGATCAAAGCAACAATGAGTCCATCCTTATATTTATGTCTCATAATGCTATCCCTTCCCTTTCTCTGCCCTACAGCCTTCACTTACTTTTACAAGGGTAACAAGTATTGGAAGTTCAACAACCAGCAGTTGAAGACAGAGTCTGGCTACCCAAAATCCGTTTTAGTCGACTGGATGGGCTGCAGCACTGTCCGACAGCCAGAAGAGGATGATGATAGGGAGGTGGTTATTATTGAGGTAGACGAGGCAAGTGGTGGAGTGAGTGCTGCAGCCATTGTAGTTCCTGTCCTTCTCTTGCTTTGTGTTATTGCCCTTGGAATGGCTGTTGTGCTCTTCAGGCAATGTGGCACACCGAAGAGGATTCTATACTGGCAGCGGTCCCTTCTGGATAAAGTGTGAACACCTACACGTAGAAATTAGCACCCTCCCCCTGAATTACTGCCTCTCCAGCCCTCCTCTGTCTGCCTCATACAAATAATACATGGAGCAGTATCAGCTTCCAGGAAAGAGAGGAGCTCTAATGCAATTTGGACCAACTTTGCCTCTTACTACTTTTTGTGGCACGTGTCGTGTTTAACCCCTTCACTGCCAGACCGGGGCCACGATGTTTGACGAGACCAGATTATGATAAGTGATTGGTTATTAGGGCCTGTTGTCTCAAACAACAGCAAGTTACAAAGGTCATGACAGTGAGGGGCATGAACTTGAGCTTTAAAAGAGCTAATACTGTTTAGTTTTTTTTTTTAATTCTAAATAAATTTGGCCATTCCTTCTTGTCCTTCCTACAACCACCCAATGTTTTATCACCAGCCAGGAGTAAAAAGCCCTGCTCTTAACAGGGCAAGAATGTGCTAGTCGGAAGGAATTCTTTTGTCCAGGAATATGGAGGTGTACACTCAGGAACATACTTCTTGATCAGCATGGAATCTGAAATAGGACAGACAATGTTTTAAATATCTAGAACAAGATCAATGTCTTTCTAATAAGATATTAGGCTTCAATATGAATTGCAAAACTAGGCACAACTACTGGCTATTACCCACAGGTCTTGGTTTCTAAGCTTTTACATAGGCCAAATATTTCAGCTATCAGCTACATGGAAACTACAATAAACTGTCCTTAGGGGAATATACATATAAAATGTGCTGAAATGTGAACATAGTCTCCCCAGAACAGCCAGTACCACAAGGGCATTGTTTCGGTAACTTCTCAGGCTTTGTTCCACTTATGTATTTCTGTAAACCAATGGTAGCAGTACTTGGAAAGTTTGGTTGGTAGGAGGCCTGGACTGGCAATAGGTGGGTTCTGGCAAATGCCAGACGGGCTGCTATAAGGAGCTATAGAAAGTCAGTATTTAGTGGGCTGGTGGGGGCTATGTGGGCTTCTGTGTGGGCTGATTGGGCCTCTGTGTACCTGAAATGCCAGGGTCTATTTTAATTCTCAGTCTGTACCTAGTTGTAGTATGTTGTATTGCTATCCCTTCATATTCCTGGACAATGTACCCTAAAAAAAAGCCCCCCCAGCTCAAGTAATAAGTTGGTGGTAACCAAAATCAGTAGAAAAGCCAGTGATGGTATTGTAATGTAAGGTGTGACATGGGGATTGATGAGGAGTTAGTTTCATTATCTTTTGTATTATTTTTTTTTTGCGGAGCAGGAATCTGTGTATAGAAGTGGGGGGACAAGTCTAAGATAAACATTGCCCAACTCTTATAGTGCCTTGTTAAGTGTCCCTCAACTGCCCATTTTCTTCTTTGACGCCTCCTCTATGCCCTCCACCTGTTTATTCTGGAAGGGAAAGGGTTTAATGTGCATCTCCCTGATACCTACAGATCATTGCTGAGGGTTGGACACTGCTCTGTAGGTATTTTGGAGGAAATTAGTTATTTTTTCCTTAGATACAATCTGGCAGCAAAGGGGTTATTCACTGCTCGTTGGGTCTAGCAGGAAGCATTACATTATGCTTTGCCAGGGAAAGAGTCCATTCCAGTGGTAAGTCTAAGAAAATATGATCCATTTCTTTTCATCACTGCTATGGGTGTCTTTGGAAGGAAAGGGGTGAAAAAGGGCAGATCACATGGTACGGATAAGGGGTGGGGGTCACATTCGCTTCTTTCCCTTCTCCTATTCTTTGGTTTATATTTTTATTATTATAATTATTATTATTTGGTAATGAGGCTTCATGTATGTGCACAGCACCTGCAGGTCAGGTGGCTTTGTGTTTTACACCTATCTACTGCAAGAGGGGTCTTTGGAGCAACTCAGGTCTTGGTATAAAGAGCAGCGCTCTGCGTGCCCCTTTTGCAGTGAATCTGTGTCTTCTTTTCCCGTACCCTTAACAGCTACTCTAAGACCAGTGCTTGCACATTGATTGGGGGGGTTGCAGTTTGCCTCTGCTAACCTCCAACCCCACCCCCAAGTGCTTTACAACATCTAAAAGAACACTCACGTAAGAAAATTTACTGCAGCATTCCCTCGATTTAATGTATTTGGGTATCTGGGGGCCCCATTGTCGGGTTAATTAAAGCTTGTCAAATTGAGAAATTCAGTTTTTTAAATTGTTTTTATGTGTCCTTTTTTATCTAAAGAAAGCTATTTGTTATGTCCAAAATCATTTGTAACATTGGAACTATAAAATGCCAAAATGTGCTACAAGTGTGTGTTCATTACTGATGTATGTGGTGTGTTCTTAAGTCTTTCATTCAATTGTGGGCAAACTCTTCTGAGCCGAGAACAGAGTATGTTATAGGAATTTTTCATGGGAAAAACATTTTTTCAAGATTTTTAATACCCTGATGCTGCAAAAAGCCAAAATCTGAAAGTAAGAGAGGCACCAATCTCAGTTTGAAGTTATCGTGATTCGCTGCGAGCGAAACCCAAAAAAAAGAGCGATACGGGAAAAATCGGACGTTTCGGGTTTTCACTCAAATTTATCAGGGTTTATTTATCAATAAATGTGTCAAATCAGGCATGGGAGTTTATTTATATAATATTATTTATGTAATAATATATATTATTTATGGGAGTTTTTTATATAATAAAATATGAGATAAAGTTTAGAGTTTAGTTACAGTTTAGTGAATACCGCCCTTGGAGTATAGCCATTTTATGGATCAGATGCTTATTTTATATCCCACTTATATCTTACACAAACAACATCGTTACTCTGCTTGTGTTAGAACAAAATAATGTGCAGAAAGTACTGATTCCCCATTAGCTCTTTTAAGCAGCTCAGAGACAACAATGGCCCCCATAGGGCCTAGAATGGTCCCACATGCACTTAAGTGGAGCGCTGAGATGGTTTATCTAGACTACTTATACATTATAAACATGATATAGTAGAGAGGTTAAAAGGAAGAGGGATACCTCCAGCTATGGGATTAGATTTTACTGACAATTTACTGACAATCTTTGGTATGTACATGCAGATTTTCTTTTGTGCCACTTTTTTAAATGTGTTGTACAGCCTTACACAGTATAGTGGGTGGCTCAAAACAATGAATTCTGCAACATGTGACTTTTTTATGAACACTGGGCAGATTGGCACCAGGGCAGTAACCCATGGAGACCAATTAAACGTTTGCTTTATTGACCAACCTGCAGCTACCAGAAAAATGGCAATCTCTGATTGGTTGGCCAGTGTTTTTAAATGGCCCCCATTGACTTAAATTAATCTTTTGTATCCATATTAATCAACACGGACCACTATGGGGCGCTCAGAAAGTGCACATTCAGCTGTTTCGGAAAATAATATTTTCCAGGCAAAAATAGTCCTGTCTATATATATAGCAGCTTGAGATGCTGTTGTTAATGGAGAATATATAGTAAATAAAGTGCTCCCTCTTGTAAATCATAAAGATATTATAAGTTACCAATGAGTTTCATGACCATATGATAACACCAAGTCAAAGGCCTAGTGTTTTTATGCAGGTCATGGAACTCCAAGGTAACTTCTAATATCTTCATATTTTGCAACAGGGGGTACTTTATTTATTATAATACACAAGTTTCAGTGAGTCATGTGACAGAAATGACATCACTACTCACCGTTTATAATAGATGACATCAGTGCTAGATATTCATTGCTTTTGTGTATTAAATACATATATATATATATATATACATCCAAGTAGTAAGGTCCGCACTCTCAGGACTTAGAATAAATCAAAATGTATTTATTGTTGGGAAGACTAACGTTTCGGCCTCCTCCGAGGCCTTTCTCAAAGTACAAAATGACATTATGTGAATGCATTAAATACATTCAGTGGCGGGAAAAGGTTAATTGGCTGACTTAACTCATACATCATCAGAATGCGTCAGAAAGAAAACCTTCACATATAGGGAACATATAAATACAATTAAAAACTGGCCATTAAAACCATATATAGAGTGTTAATATTCTTGCAACCATCATTGCAAAAAACACCCCTCCCAAGAACTACTTAAAAACAAGTATTTTGCAACAGGAGCCTCAATCGCTACTTTATATGTCTTATATTTAAAAGAAACATTTGTTGGCTAAACTCCAAATGTTGCAAGGTGTATATGTATATATGTATATATATATATATATATATATATATATATATATATATATATTTGCACATCCTTAAGATCTGTATCCCCTGCAATTCTACCTAAAGGAAATAATGTATACTGACACTAAACTAATGTCCTTTACTAGATATTTGGGGGGCAGTAAACACATATATTTTACTTATAAATTATATATCATACATTAGGAATGTTCAGCTTATTTGTGTAACACTCATTAAAGGAGACCACAATGAAGAGACAGGAACATTTCTGTGTAAATTCTGCATTTGGAAAAAAAAGCCTCAGTGCCTGAAGAATAGCCATATTTAATCACGGATATTAACATTTCACAATAACTGGTATTGCATTAGTGTTGACATCAAATTGTGAACATCATAAGTGATGCAAGAGATTGTACATATTAATGCTGCCACAGAGAAAACAACAGCAAACTAATATCAAAGGTTTGACCAAATACGGTAAGTTTGTTGCATTAAAACCTAAATATTTCTGCTTTCCCTCATTTATCTTTCCTGCCTCTGTCCTCTCCCCCCCCCCCTCCATCCCACCACTATTCTTGCTGGCTGGGGTCTGTGTCCTGTGATCAGAAAAGCTGCCAACATTCCACAGAAAATGGAAACAGAGCTTTCCAAACTCGTGATCTCAGAATCACACACCAAAAAAAAATGGGACTGGGAGAAAGAGATGGAATTAAAGGCAGAGCTGTAAAAAGCCAAGCCAAAACACAGGATGACAGCAGTAAAGAAAGAAAACGAAGCTGAGATGGAGATTAAAAGGGGACAAACACCAAAAAGAACAAAAATTCACCAGATGCATTTAAAGTCAAACAGGCCACTTGTAGTTCAACTACATACACTGTCTTACTAGATTCCATTATATGTTATAGAGGAATACTGCACTTACTATAGCAGTATTATATTTTAACAGGAAACCAATTTGCATGTCCATATGAATAATGTAACTCTAGCCTTTTGACTTTGTGCATAAAGTTACATAAAATCAGGTTTATCCGATTCTGGTGATAAACGGTCCAGAAGTATCCAGACACATTGAGGGGGTTATTTACTAAAATAAAAAAAATAAAAAAAACCCACAATAAAGCTCCCATTTTAGCTTATCTATCAATAAAAAACTCAATTTAATTGGAACTCAATAAAATCGAGCGGAAACTCAAATCGCTGGAATTTTTCTGACTTTTCCTAAAACTGCACAAAGTTTTTGTCCAAAACCCCCCCAAAAAAGTAAGATTTTCAGGCTAAACCCAGCGTAGGCCATGAAAACTTCATTGAGATACAGTAGGCAGGGCCAGATTTATATAGCGGGCGCCCCTAGGCCCACTGCCATTCGTTGCCCCCATACTCTGCCCTTTATTCGCAAATTTTCAAGACCGGAGCAATGGGGATTGGCGCATGGGAAAATTAAAACACTATAGTACCTCCTGCGTATCCCCAGTGTTTCTGAATAGTGATGGGCGAATCTGGGGCATTTTGCTTCGGTGAATTTTCCGCCAATTTCCAGAAAAATTCACGTTTTGGATGCGGGCGTCTCATTTTGGAAGCAGGCATCTGTTTTTTGGGAGCCAAAAAACTGGTGCCGGCGTTGAAGAAACGGATGTCCGCAATCAAAACGAGACGCTGGGCAAATTTTCACAGTCGTTTTGCAAATTTATTCACCGGCAGCAAATAGTGGGAATTCGCCGCAAATTCGTCCCAGAGTTTTTTTTTTAAAAAGACAGTGTTTTATTTGAAAAAAAATATTTATTTGAGATTTGAATTTGAATAAATAACCCCCTTAGTCTTCTCATTGCTGTAGTTAAAGCCTTCTGGGAGAGCTTTCTGTTACATTTTTGAACATTGTTGGTGGGATTTGATTCCATTCAGCCACAAGAACCTTAGTGTGCTGAAAATTGTGGACACAAACACAAGGAATTGTCAAGAAAGTCATAGTACACAGTAGAGTTAAGTTTTGCTTTCACTGGAACATGGGCCCTAGTCCAAACCATGAAAAACTGCCTCAGACCATTTTCCCTCCTTCACCAAACTTAACAGTTGGCATTGCACATTCAGGCATGTAGTGTTCTACTGGCACCCAGACTCTTCCGTCAAACTGCCAAATTGAGAAAGGTGATTCCATCCCTCCAGATAATGCATTTCTACTGCTCCAGTGGAGGAAACCTTTGCTTACACCATTCCAGCCAATGCTTGGCATTCTACATGGTGATGTTAGGCTTGTGTCCAGCTGCTCAGTTATAAAAACTCCATGTTCACAATGAATAGTCACTTACTGACATTGGCAACTACAGTTTTTAACCCATCGCTTAGAGGTCCATTTAAAGGTCACTTTTAAGAGGTATGAGAGGTTTTTGAAACCACAATTAAACTCTATTTCTCTAAAATCATGAATGTCATGAAGGCTATTAAAAGATCCAAATTAAAAAGTATGAATGGAAAAAAGTGGTGAATGATCTAAAAAAAAAAAAAAAAAAAATTAATTTCTCTAAAACCTTGCTTAATAGAGTTTTACGGACAATTACAAGCAAAAATCTGAAAACTTCTAAAAGTCTGAATGATAAAAAAAAAAAGAAAGAGGTCAAGTAGGATCAGTGCAGCCCCCATTGACCTCTATGGGACCTCAGCTGCATTTATGAAGTTTTGTATTAGAGTTTTTTTGTGTTTTTTTACACTTAGGGGATTATTTATAAAGGTAGAGTTTGTGAGGGGTTTTTTCTACCTCTAATGGACTCACAAATGTTTGCTTTTTTATGAAAAAATCCAAATGTAAAATACTTGATTGAATGCAATCTGGAAAAAAACATGAATGACTTGAATTTATTAGGTTTATAGACTAAAAAACATTGAATTTATTGAGTTTTGAGCACAAATCAGTGTAAAACACCCAAATTTCATATAGGCAAAAGATCTTCAAATGATTAAAGGTACTGATGTAACTATGTATTATTGGGCTCCAGAGCAAATTCATTTTCAGGTCCCCAAAATGTTTAGCAGTTGACTTGTTTAACCAATATTTACTGAAACTGTATATTGGATGAAATAGATATAGCTCCGCACTCACCTAGCCAAAAATAAGATAGCTCAGTATAGAGGATCCGGCAAACCTCAAAAGCTTGAAAGATACTTTAGAAAATACTGGCACTCAAGGCAAGTTCCAAGCAGCGTTACCCCTTGCAGTTTATTGTGAGCGAACGTTGCACGTTCGCTCACAATATACTGTAAGGGGTAACCCTGCTTGGAACTTGCCTTGAGTGCCAGTATTTTCTGAAGTATCTGAAACTGTATATGAATTAGAGCCTCATGGGGCCCCCTGCAGCCGCAGGGTCTGCTTCGACTAGTGAATAGTCCAAAATTCGATCCAAATTGAAAAATCCTAATTTTCCAAGTACCGTCTCTTTAAAATCCTTCTTTCTCCAAGAGGAATCAGTAATTTGGCAGAGAATGGCAGTTTTCTCTACTATATAAACTGAAAAAGAGGTCTGTCATAATGCTCATTAAATGGCCATATATATTTTGTGCACTTATGCTGCCAAAATGTTTTCATTCCAGACATTGTGTAATATAGTCCCCTACTCTGTGTTGCACCTCCTGTACAGATCTGAGCAAAAGGTAAAGTGTTAAAATGTATCTTTATACTGTCATTGGGAAAACATATTTTTTTCAAAACTTATCAGTTAATAGTGCTGCTCCAGTAGACTTCTGCACTGAAATCCATTTCTCAAAAGAGCAAACAGATTTTATTATATTCAGTTTTGAAATCTGACATGGGGCTAGACATTTTGTCAATTTCCCAGCTGCCTCTGGTCATGTGACTTGTGCCAGCACTTTAGGAGGGAACTGCTTTCTGGCAGGTTGTTGCTTTTCCTTCTCAATGTAACTGAAGGAGTCACAGTGGGACATGGGTTTTTACTATTGAGTGCTGTTCTTAGATCTACCAGGCTGTTATCTTGTGTTAGGGAGCTGTTATCTGGTTACCTTCCTTTTGTTCTGTTGTTAGGCTGCTGGGGGGGGGGTGGAGGGGGTTGATATCACTCCAACTTGCAGTACAGCAGTAAAGAGTGATTGAAGTTTACCAGAACACATGACTTGGGGTAAGTGGGAAATTGACAATATGTCTAGCCCCATGTCAGATTTCAAAATAAAATATAAAAAAATCTGTTTACTCTTTTGAGAAATGTATTTCAGTGCAGAATTCTGCTGAAGCCTCACTATTAACTGATGCATTTTGAAAAAAAAAAAAACATTTTTTTCCCATGACAGTATCCCTTTAACACATGAAATGATTTTTAGCCAATCAAGACAGCTTATTCTAAAAGATCAGATCTATATACACATGGCTGGATTACATATTGGTGAGGAAAGAGATGAGAAAATGTTTTGCTTCCTATGTGCTGGCATGCAGCAGCTTTGGGCTGTTTCAACAAGACTCACAGAACATTGCTGATTGCTGGTCCAGCTGATTTAAATTAGAACACTGAACCTGTAGGAAGCTTGCACAGATCAAACAGCTGAGACAGAGGATGGAGCTGATACTAACTATGATATGCATGAGTGGCTTTGGAGAATTTGCAGGTGGTTTTATATGCAACAGCGAGAAAAGACACAGAACTGGCACTGTTATTAATTTTGACAAGTATTTATCCAAATAATGCTGGACATTTCAATGTAGTAGGCACACGGATCTGGACAAATCTGGGCGGCTAAGTGACAGATAAGATTCAGTGTTAGCGAATGTAAGGTCATACATACCTCCCAACATTTTGGAAATAGAAAGAGGGACAAAAAAACTTGCTTTGCGCAGTGCGCCGAACATTTTTTGACCACCCCCATTTTTGTATCCACACTAAATTTGTCAGGTAATGAAAGTTTAAACACATTCCTGTGTTTCTTTATGTGTTATTACAGTTTTGGTAATGAAGGTGAATTGCCCTTTAAACTGCAAGTCAATTTCCCCAAGAGACCTGGTTATAGGTATCAAAAGTATCTAAGCATCTATTCTGGTCTCTTTGCTAAAAGCCAATTAAGTTAGATACTTTGTATCTTTTTCTGGCTGTTCAGTGCAGGAAATCAAATAGAAATTTTGGACATTTCAGTAACAAACCCAGGACTTACGGTTGAGCTGTCAATATGGGCACTGTCCCTCAAAAAACAGAAGAATTGGGAGGTATGGTTATGTACCTGTGATTAAACAAATAAGCAATCCACTTAAACCCTATGGGTAATGGCAAACCTGGCGTTTTCTCAGCAGACATAACTTGATGTTCCTGGGCCCCACAGCAAAAAATAATTTTAGCGCCCCAGAAATATCCAGAGGTTGTCCTGTTTTACCAATATATATATTAAAAGTATTCATTAATTAGGGCCTCATGGGGCCCCTATACCTCCTGGGCCCACCTGCAGCCGCAGAGTCTGCTTCCTCTGTAGTTACGCTCCTGCTAGTAGCCCATACAAACCAAACAGGTTTCTTTAGTTGCTTTAATTATTACTGTTATTCATTTGACACCAACACATTCCTGAAGCTTAAATCTAAAGTCCCTATGACAGTCACACAACATCAGTGTCAGACTGGCCAACCGGGATAGCAGGAAAACTCCCAGTTGGCCTCTTGCTTCTAAAAATTTTGCATATTTCATGGTCATTCCCTATTTATGGGAACAAAGAGGCTTAATAATGGAAGAATAGAGTATAGTACTGTATGTAGTGAAAATAGAGTAGGAGAACATAAAGGTTGAATGAGGAGAGGATATATAATAGTTTGGAAAGTGGGCCCTCAGCCTAAAGCTTTCTGGTGGGCCCCTGGGATCCCAGTCCGACACTGCACAACATGATAGGGTATATATTACCAATAGGGTTGCCACCTGGACGGTTTTACCGGCCTGTCCGGTATTTTTGATGGTTGATCCCAATGTTAGTAATAGGAAAAAAAGATAAATATATAGCAAGGCCAGTATTTTTTTCAAGAAAAGGTGGCAACCCTAATTACCAAAGCCAATTCACCTGCTTTTTCTATGGGGGGTAGGAAACCAGATTACCCAGGAGAAACAATTAAAGTCACCAAGTCACATATTTCCATGAGATATACAGAATCCAATATATATAACTAATCTTTTAAGATTTTTTGAGGTCTGACATGGTACATTGGTAATGTGCTGCCACGTTTCCAGTTCTCATAAAATAGAAAATTATAGATCGCACACTCAAGAATATAAAGTAACAAAATATTTATTATTCCATGCCAGTCACTAAAGAGTATCATGGCATATTTTCCCAACGCGTTTCGACCAATCTAGGTCTTCATCAGGGGCACAAGACCAAAAAATCATAAGTACAAAAAATAAGAAACAAAAAGGCAGAAAGAACCCCTCTCCCCAATAAGTTTATATACCTTGAGACTGTTCAAAACTGGAAAGCGTGCTAATCAGCGCGTCTGACGTCACTTCCGCCCCCTGAAAGGAAATGCACTAAGTATGTAATACACGTGTGGAACGTTTCCAGTTCTCAGCTTGAAAGCTATAGACCTCTTAATTTGACATCAGTGGTAGGAAAGCTTTGGAGGAGGGGGGGATATGAGATAAGATAATTGAATACAATGCAAATGACAGTACTGAGAGTTTATGTCAGTATGGTTTTCTGCGTAATGGACTAATCTAATTGCCTCCTATGAGAAGGAGAGACAACATCAACTCATGAAATGGCTCATATAATTAGTAATGGAACAAGGAGGAGTGGAGCCCAGTGCAGTTGCACCCTCGGCAGGTCCACCACTGCACATAATTGCACAAAATTGTAATAATTGTTTAAAAAATCCCTTCCTCACTGATACTTTCTCTGTGACACCAGAAGTAGAAACTTGTAAGTATCCAACACAATCCTATCCTTACACTACTTCTGCTTACTCCACATTCATATTTTCCTGGAGATAAAAATATAAACCCAAGACCCCTGTCATAGCAAAATATTTCCTTCCTCACCCACTTCCTTTTCCCTTTATTATAGTTTCAGCTATCTCACCATCTGTGTGTGAGGTATACAAACCACTTGAAGGAAATTAGGCCAGCAAAATGACCTACTATTGTACCTCACACAGACCTTTCTTCCCACCCACATAACAGTGAGCATATTTTGGAGGGGCTGAGAAATCTCCAATAAAGTGATAAAGAGCTGGCATTAGGACAAGGAAAGTTTAGCATTTTGGAAGTCAGTCTGGGAGGGGATACCTCCAGTTCAAATGAACACAATTATGTTCTTGTTTGTAGGCAGTGGTACATGAGTTGTGGATATCATGGATTTATTCCTTTGTAGAATTGGTGTATTGAAGTGAGAGATTCAAACACTATATATCGATTTATATATCTTACAACAGGGGTCCCCACCTTTTTTAACCGTGAGCCACATTCAAATGTGCTTGGCCATAAACCTGCCTCCAAGCAAGAAATTTAAAAATAAGCAGCTGCTTTGAGGTGACTGGGAGCAACATCCAATCAGTAAAACACACTACAATGAGCCTAAAACATTGTGCTCTGCCTTTATAATATAAGACTTCATGCCTTGCACTTAGAGTTGCCACCTGACCGGTATTTTACCATCCTGGCCGGATTTTTGATGGTTGATCCCAATGTTAGTGATAGGAAAAAAAGAGAAATATATAGGAAGGCCTGTATTTTTTTCAAGAAAAGGTGGCAACCCTACTTGCACTATTTCTGGATTGTTCATTGGCGATGCATAATCAGAGTTAAGCTCCCCATAGACGCAACGATCTTTCCCTGCCGAACGACCGATCTTAGGGAAGTCCGACCAATCTGTCAAATTATCGTGCGGTTAGTGGGATACAAACGATCGTTCATCTTACGATTTTTCGTCCGACATTGGTCTGAAGATTGATCGGCCAGGTTAGAAAATCTTTATCGGTCCCCATGCAATCTACCTATGTTTGCAGAGCCAAGCAGGCTGCGATCCTTCAGTTTTGCTGGCAATATCGCCTGAAATGGTCTTTTTAGTTGATGGACATATCGGACATTTAAACGATCGTTTTGAGCCAATTGTGGTCTCACGATAACCATTGGATCTTTCAAAAATCTTTACGTCTATGGCCAGCTTTACAGTCTGTAGCCATTAATATTTGCAACAGATTGGTTGATTTGTTGTTGCACATCATACAATTCACCCATAAGCATTGTTCCCTCTAATTTCTTCTTTGCATGCACCAAAATGTATTATCTGTGTCGGACTTAAAGTATGTGTGTGTGTGTGTGCAGAGCACAGAAGGGAACCAGGACTGGAGAAAGCCCAGAGAGTTTTAAGGCGAATCCATGTTACTAAGGAAAAAATGTTTGCCAGTAATCATGGAGGAAAGCATTATTCTGGGTGGTGTGTGGGCATGAACATAACTAGAATGCTGTGAACCAGGTAATACTGCCAAACAGAATAACCGGAACATAGAAATAAGGAAAGAGCAGCCAACTAGGGAATAGAAAGAAAATAGAACTGCCGTGTGAAGCTGCTCAGGTGCAGGGCACATCAGGAAGCCAACTCATGAAAACTCATATTGTCTTTGCCTTGTCGTTTAACAGTCATCATATTTTGGGCTTTAGTCTCTCTCCCAGCTGGGTTAACTCATGGGATGTATAGCAATGTCCTGTCTTTGCAACAGGTTGAATCTGGCAGCATGTGCTTCCAAATGCTTATTTTCAACACAAGCGAAATAAATAGAACTTATGTTTAAAATATATTTTAACTATACTTTTAAATTTAAAAAAAAAGTACTTTTATTTTGCAGAATTATTTTGCTTTCATACTTCCTATCTTACTATTAAATTGTCAAGTGTAAGTAGTGATACAGAGCTATGTGTAAACAACCTATTTGCTATTGTATGGTTTAGCTCACATTATCTACAAGTGCTTATCATCAGTGCTGGAGGTGACACTGTCTTTCTTCATCAGGAGTTTGTAATGGTGGTTATAGTAAATGGGGTGAGGGCCTGTGTAAGTACAGCTCCTACTGTTTCTATAATTGGACCTTTACTGGGATACGTGAATCAACTGAGATAACTCCAAGAAACAAGCTGCTCAAGCCCAGCCCTATATATAAATCTATATGTTGTATGTATGTTTGGCACATATCTAAGATTCCCCATTCTGTGCATTAGTCTATAATTTTTTTTACAAACACTGTACTCTGTGATAACGAAGTTATAAAAGTTATATTGTCCTATCGATTCCTGCGTACATAAACCACTGTGGAAAGACAGGTGGCAGTGGGTAAGTATATACAGGAACAGGAAATGGCATCAAAGGAAAAGCACTTGGGCACTATATGTCAAGAAATGGAAAAAAGAGAGGAAGCTTCTCTGACAGCAGAGAATAATATTTAAACACACATATTTATATATTCTAAATGCACACATCTAATTAACCCTTTCTCTAAGATGTAAAATTCAGCTATTTGAAATTTTTTTAAGTTTATTTGAAATTATCTGTACAGTACATTATCTTATTTAGTAAGTGCATTATAATGGAGAAAATTCCCAATACACAATAAAAGTATAATAATACTAATATCTGACATTTCAAGTAAGGTAGGAACAGCCACTATAAATATTTTTTTTTTTATAAAGGTGGGATGCACAGACTATTTCCTTTGCAATCTATAGGGCTCATGGACCATATGGCAGGATCATGTGTGATTGTGGACTCATATTAAAATGGCCCATATCTCATACTTATTTTATTTATATATTTTGGACATCCATCCCAATTTTCTTGGATAAGGAAAGAACATGTAATTCTAAGGTATCTAACAATATATATTAATTACATGTCCCATCGTTTTAGTTGTACTTGTAAAGGTAACTTTAGAAAGGGATGGTTCACTTAAGCATGCTATAGAATGACTCATCAATCAATTGACCTTAATTGTTTCTTTTTTTTATAGTTTTTGAATTATTTAGCTGCTTCTTCTAACTCTTTTCAACTTTTAAATGGGGGTCATTGACCCCATCTAAAAAATAAATGCTTTTTTAGGCTACAGATTTATTGTCATTGTTACTTTGTATTACTCGTCTTTCTACCTGGGGCCTCTCCTATTCATATTTCAGTATCTTATTCAAATCAATGCATGGTTGCTAGGGTAATTTGGATCCTAGCAACCAGATTGCTGAAACTGCAAACTGGAGAGCTACTGAATAAAAAGCTAAATAACTCAAAAATCACAAATAATAAACCAACTGCACCAATTTTCTTGGAATATCACTGCCTGTCATTCTGAAAGTTAAAGGAATAGTAACATCAAAATTTTTTTTATAGTAATTCAAATATAATGCAGTGTTGCTCTGCACTGGTAAAACTGGTGTGTTTGCTTCAGAAGCACTACTATTGTTTATATAAATAAGCTCTTGTGTAGCCATGGGGGCAAGTTACACAGCAGATAGCAGAGAAGCTCTGTAGAACATAATGTTATCTGTTATCCATTACTTATCCTGTGCCATATAGCCGTTCTTGAATTTCCACCATTGCTACTTAGCAGCTTGTTTATATGAATCATAGCAGTGTTTCTGAAGCAAACAGTGCAGGGCAACACTACATGATATTTTCTTTACTTTAAAACATTTTAATTTTTTGGTGTTACTGTTCCTTTAACTCAAAGGTGAACAACTCCTTTAAAGTAGCTTCTGTCTGTCCTTCTCAGTTCCTAAAGAAACAATAGGGTTCATTTGAGTTCAATTGCCATGTTTCTTTCCCATGATGCATATTGTTTTTCTAAGAATTCCATCTTTGTAGCGGTCCCAAGAGGAAATTTTGTCTGACGTTATTGTGGCAGTTGGATTAAATTGAAAGCTTGCATGCCACTGTAAATCTTATACAATTGCGCTTAAAATGATTTCAAGTCCAGTTTGCATAATTTATGGTGTTTGATGTGAGATGCATGCATCCAGTTCTTTATAAGCAAATACACTGTACTTATTGACATACGGTGGTATCGTCAAGATTCTTCAGCGTCAATAGGTGCAACGGCCCTTGAAAGCCCTGAGTAGAGCATAACTACAAAGAAGTGCAAAAAGCTCATTTTTATTAAACCTTTAATAAGTGGGGTTTCCATGCAACTGACTGTGGTGAAAGTTGTGCAAACACATGTGTGGTAATGGACGTGAATGACCCCTTATGTATCAGGTTTCCTCCAGCCAAGCTTTCTGTCCCTCAGTGCCTTAATCACTTGTATTTTCTTAATTGTAAGATAATATGCAAGATATTGTGGGAATTGGAGTCTTGGCTGGAGAAGAGCTGACTACTGATACAGTATTACGTATGATTGGTTAGGACAAACAGTGGAGAGATTAGTATAAGAAACTGCTTTTAGTTTCATGAAAAATATTTTTGAAAAATGAACCAAAGGCAGTATTTTGACTACAACCCTTTATTTGGAAAAACACTAAATGTTTTAGGACCTATGCTCTTGATAAAAGGGCATAGGGCCTTAAACATGTTGTGCATTTTCCAAAAAAGGGTCCCAGTTAAAATATTGACTTTGGCTCGTCTTTCAAACGTGTTTTTCATGACATAGTTACAGTGTCTGCACAGTGGAACATCTTTGGAAGTATGAGCATTTGAAATAATTGTTGAAACCAGTGGGAACATAGTAAATAACATAGTAAATAGTGTATATTACCTTTCACTTGCAATACCATTTCCCAAAAACTTTAAAATCATTGAAAATGTGTTATTATAGGAACATTCCTTAGAATTACATTAAAAGGATACTGTACATGTTATTTTCAAAAGTCAGCAGTTAATAGTGCTGCTCCAGCAGACTTCTTCACTGAAATACATTACTCAAAAGAGCAAACAGATTTTTTTTTATATTCAATTTTGAAATTTGACATGGATCTAAACATTTTGTCAATTTCCCAGCTGCCCCATGTCATGTGACTTGTGCCAGCACTTTAGGAGGGAACTGCTTTCTGGCAGGATGTTTTTCCTTCTCAATGTAACTGAAGGAGTCTCAGTGGGACATGGATTTTTACTATTGAGTGCTGTTGCTGGGGGGGGGGGAAGAAAGGGAGGGGGGTGATATCACTCCAACTGCAGTACAGCAGTAAAGAATGACTGATTTCAAAATAAAATATAAAAAAAATCTGTTTGCTTTTGACAAATGGATTTCAGTGCATAATTCTGCTGGAGCAGCACTATTTATTTTGAAAAAAACATTTTTCCCATGACAGTATCCCTTCAAATATCTTGCAACAAATCAGCACCCAAATGTGTTCTTCAGGATTCCATATAAAGCATAGCAGTTCAACAATTTAATGCTGTCATGGGAAAACACATTTTTTTCAAAACGCATTAGTTAATAGTTTCTCATTTCAATTTGGAAGTCTGATATGGGGCTAGACATTTTGTTGTTTTTCCTTCTCAATGTAACTGAAGGACATGGGTTTTTACTATTGAGTGCTGTTCTTAGATCTACCAGGCAGCTGTTATCTTGTGTTAGGGAGCTGTTATCTGGTTACCTTCCCATTGTTCTGTTGTTAGGCTGCTGGGGGGGGAGGAGGTGGTGATATAACTCCCGTTGTGTTTGGTAGCCGAGGATGAGGAGAGTCTAAAGCTCCCCATAGACGCCACGACCTTTCCCTGCCGAACTACCGATCTTAGCGAAGTCTGACCAATCTGTCAAATTATCGTGTCATTGGTGGTATACAAATGATCGTACATCTTACGATTGTTAGTCCAACATCAGTCTGAAGATTGATCGGCCAGGTTAGAAAATCTTTGCAGGGCAAGCAGGCTGCAATCCTTCAGTTTTGCTGGCAATATCGCCTGAAATGGTCTTTTTAGTTGATGGACACATCGGATATTTGAACGATCGTTTTGAGACAATCGTGGCCTCACGATAACCATTGCATCTTTCAAAAATCTTTATGTCTATGGCCAGCTTAACAGTGCTTTATTAGCAGGTTTATGCAGCCATTACATAACAGTAGTAACTCTTACTTTCACTTTCAAGCTGTACAGAAAGTCCTGTGTTTGCACAGTGAAACCCGCAGGTCATTTCTATAATCACCACCTATTCCCCCTATAGTATGAAAGCATTTGGGCAAATATAATAAACAATAACAATTAAACAGTATGTTTCTTAAAGCAATATATACATTCTTCACACGACATAGTCCTTGGTCCATGCAGGTAGTTTTCTGATTCTCTCAGTATGCCTTTATAGGTTCATTTTCTTCAGGCCTGTTGTAGTTGGCATTAGGAGTAGGAAAATGTCCTTCATCAAATGGAACGTCTGCAAAGTCATATCTAGCAGGAGCAAGACGACTTGCATTCCATATGCATCCATCAGACAGTTCATATGTGTATGGCCCTCGCTGACATCTCACTTCAAGTGGTGTAGTAAATTTAGATTGTCCTTGTTTCAGTATTCCTGGTTTCTTAATTCTGACTAAAGATCCCATTACATAACAGCCGTAACTGTTACTTTCACTTTCAAGCTGTAAAGAAAGTCCTTTGTATGCACAGTGACACCTGCAGGCCATTTGTATAAACACCACAACTCCAGCTTGCAGTACAGCAGTAAAGAGTGACTGAAGATTATCAGAGCACAAATCACATTACTTAGGGCAGCTGGGAAATTGAGAATATGTCTAGCCCCATGTCAGATTTCAAAATGAAATATAGAAAAATCTGTTTGCTGTCAGCACTATTAACTGATGAATTTTGAAAAAAAAAATGTTTTTCCCATGACACTATCCCTTTAACCAAGACTGGGTAAGCTAAGCAAAGAGATTGCTCTATATCATCTGATAATATGTCCCAATTTAGGGTACGTAGAAACTGATCAGTGGTCAGGGAAGAAAAACTCTGGGAAACAGCATATTTCTTATTTGGAAGAGTTGCAGTGTCTTTCCCTTGACTGTGTGGTTCATATCCTGTGGATGTGGTTAGTGGTCAGTCTCCATGGTAATGTTCCTCGAGCCCGCTCACCTCTGGTGGGCACTAATTATGTTGAGCTCATCCCAGCCTAAAACGCACAACGGATATACATATTGCTAGTTGTCTGAAATCACAAACCCTGCACTTAGTTGCCTTATTTATAAATGCTAAATTAGCAGACAGCATGGTATAAGAGCTGAACAATAGCTTTTCTAAATCTTTCCTAAATCTTTCAATGACATATCAAGTTGTGGTGCTGTACTGCCTCCCCAAAACTTGTATCACTTCCCCCTACTTCCCCTTCCTGCCAAAACACAGAGGTGACATCATTTGAGAATGTGTCCCTGTGGGGGAGTCATGTGACTGTCCTGGCTGTGTTGTGGTCACCATACGAGACCATACGGCGAGTTTATTAATAGCTGAACATCCTACACACATCTCTTTACGTAAGCGCACATTTATACACACAGAGATGCACGCTCATCTACATATTGTGTTCTGTTTCTGGTCCGGCTGATTCTTCATCTCAGTACACGAGACATTTCATGTTCAGCATTTGCATGGATTATAAGATCTTTAGGCCTTGTATCTTTCAAAAACTCTTTTGAAGGATGCATACTGGTGCACTCCAGCACCTTCCCCATAGGTTGCCAAACTGTGGGGCTGGGATCCCTAGGGTGGATCAAAATAGTGGATTTGGGAGTCCAAACTGAGAGTGAGATTTGGGGGTGATGATAATTTGCAATTCTGCATATTGGTTAAACTATAGAAGCAACAATTACAACTGTATTCTGTAATCTTTCTATAAACTCAGCAAAACCTTGTCTAATGCTGAGCCATAAAGAGGGGTTGAACCTAGAAATTGCTAGAATCACTCTGCTCCCCTTAATTATTGGGCCCCACTGTGATTTCAGGTGTAGAGAGCTTACAGGGATTCTGTCGAGATTTTTATGGTATAGTTTTTATTCCTAAATTACTCTGTTTACACTGCAAATAATTCATTATACCATATAAAATGTTATTCCTCATCTAATGTGTATTCATTTTAGCTGTTATATTGTTGTGTAGCCAGCTATCTCAGGTAATTTTGCTTGGTCATGTGTTTTCTGGTAGGCTATTGTTTCTCCTAAGCAATGTAACTGAAGGAGTTGCAGTGGGACATGGGTTTTTACTATTGAGTGCTGTTCTAATATGTACCAGGGAACTGTTATCTGGTTACCTTCCCATTGTTCTGCTGATGGGATGCTTGGGGTGGGGGGAGGGGAGGAGGGTGACCACTCCAACTTGCAGCGCAGCAGTAAAGAGTGAATGAAGTTTAACAGAGCACAAGTCTGACTGGGTGCACCTGGGAAACTGACAATGTCTATCCCCATGTCAGATTTCAAAATTAGAAAAAAATCAGTTTGAAAAACGGATTTCAGTGCAGAAGTCTGCTGGAGCAGACCTTTTAACTGACACGTTTTGAAAAAAACATGTTTTCCCATGACAAGTTCTGACAGTGCTGACACATTTGTTAGGTCTGGCCTGCTGCATGGGAAAAAGATATTTTGCTCTGTATACTGCTATTTTCTTCCTCTTTCATTCTTTGTCATATGCATGTAACTTGGGAAGTCTCCATGGTGGTCTCAGATTACTCATTCTGGTTTAGATGAATAGTTAATCAGCTGGACGTATACATAAGAACCTATCTAAATAGATTTCATTGTTAAAAATCAGGGTCAGGGCTCCTAAGAACAAATTACTGCACATTCAGGGGGGCATCCATGACACTAAGGTTATGGCTTCAATTAGCTTATTCTGAATGTCAATAAATGCAGCCAGAAAATCAGCCCCTGCACTTGAATCAGTGTATTTTTGTCTGTCTTCAGTGTCTGCTACCGGGCTGATTTGGGCCAAGAAGTTGAGCCCCATATGAGGGTTTGGGCAGTTGGTGGGTCAAACTTCAAGTAGAGCCCCTCTGCTTTAATGATATAAAAGTGTGACTGCCATCCTAAGATGAGTGAATTTGGAAGCAGTGGGTTAGGTTGGTTTGAAAAATGACTGACTGATCCATCACAAATATTAATTTTCCTGGCTGGGAAATCTTACCCCTGTGTACTCCGTTTATGCTATAGTTTCTAGCATCCCAGAATGCCAAATTTTAACCTATACCTTAAATAGAGTACTGATTAGTGGCACAGGAAAAGTACTACATCTTATAAATATCCATATACTTGTGCATATAATTTAAATAACCCACAAGGATAGGCAACCTACAGATTTTGCTTGACAGCAGCTTTCAGAATGCCTGTAGACAGCTAAAGTGGTGTTGGAATAAAAATAGGCCACACAGCATAGGAACAAACTGGCACCACTACGGTGATTAGCCTGCACTGACTCCTGGTGGCAAAAAACAAATTACTGGGTAATGTTCGGACACATGCACAGATGTCAGATGAGAGTGAAAAGTCAGATCTTCAAAGAGAAGACATCAAAGCAAGATCAAGGCTGGGAAAGAATTGAAGAAAGTAATTTACAACCAGGAGAAATAATTAAAAGTTTTAAAAAATGTAACCTGATAGAAGGGGGTGTTCACATGAAATCCCTTCTTACCCCAGCTGCTGGCTAGTATAACAATGCTACACTGCGACTCACTTTCTCAGCTGGGCCCTCACAGAGGGGTTGGAGGAAAGGTTTTGCAAGATGAACAAAAACACTCAAAACCTGTCTATTTAAACAAGGATATGATTAGACATAAGTGGTTCTTAACCGTGGTTAATGTTATTTATTGAACAACAATACAGTCATATGAAAAGGTTTGGGAACCCCTTTCAGCCTACATAATAATTTACTCCACTTTCAACAAAAAAGATAACAGTGGTATGGCTTTCATTTCCCAGAAACATCTGAGTACCGAGGTGTTTCTGAACAAAGATTTTTAGTGACGCAGTATTCAGTTGTATGAAATTAAATCAAATGTGAAAAACTGGCTGTGCAAAAATCTGGGTACCCTTGTAAGTTTGCTAATTTGAATGTAACTGTTCAGTACTGTTTACTGGCATCACCAAATTTGTTGGATTAGCTCAAGTCTTGAACTTCATAGGCAGGTGTGTCCAATCATGCAACAAGATATTTAAGGTGACTCTCTTCAAAGCAACTCTCAAAAGATCTGAAACAAAGATTGTTCAGAATTATGGTTTAGGGGAAGGCTACCAAAAGCTATCTCAGAGTTTTAAACTGTCAGCTTCAACTGTAAGGAATGTAATCAGGA
Source organism: Xenopus borealis (assembly GCA_024363595.1). Lineage (NCBI taxonomy): Eukaryota > Metazoa > Chordata > Amphibia > Anura > Pipidae > Xenopus > Xenopus borealis. Next base: position 152,009,130 of record CM044431.1, read on the forward strand.
AATAGAAAGACACAGGCACAGTTGCTGTAAAACCCAAGTCTGGCAGGCCAAGAAAAGCGGCATATGCAGAGGATGTGAGAATGGTTACAGACAACCTCACCTCAAAAGACCTGCAAGAACATCTAACTGCACATGGTGTATCTGTACGTTGTTCTACAATTCAGTGCAATTTGCACAAAGAACATCTGTATGGCAGGGTGATGAGAATGAAGCCCTTTCTGCACTCACACCACAAACAGACTCACTTGTATGCAAAAGCTTTTTTAGACAAACTACAGTCATTTTGGAACAAAGTGCTTTGGACTGATGAGACAAAAATGTAGTTATTTGGTCATAACAAAAAGTGATTTGCATGGCGGAAGAAGAACACTGCATTCCAAGAAAAACACCTGCTACCACTGTCAATTTTGGTGGAGGTCCCATCATGTTGCAGGGCTGTGTGGCTAGTTAAGGGACTGGGGCCCTTGTTAAAGTAGAGGATCTGATGAATTCAACCTAATATCAACAAATTCTTCAGGATAATGTTCAAGCATCAGTCACAAAGTTGAAATTAGGCAGGGGTTGGATATTCCAACAAGACACTTTGAAATCTACAAAGGCATTTATGCAGAGGGAGAAGTACAATATTCTGGAATGGCCATCAGTTTCCCAACTTCAATATCATCGAAAAATCTATGGGATGATTTTAAGCAGTCTGTCCATGCAAGCAGTCATCTAATTTAACTGAACTGGAGAGATTTGTATGGATGAATGGTAAAGCTCAGCCAATGATAAACAAAACTCCAATGAATTAATATGACTGTAAACAAAGTGAGGTACTTCCCTAAGTACACAGATAAATGTCTTAAGTTGTAAGGTAAATATTAAGCAGCTTTACAATGCACAGTTATGGTGGCTGTACATTATAAGATCTCCCCATTTGGCAATATCGGACAAATCAGATCATTTGGCCATAAGGCTAAACAAGTGCATTACAAGACCCCATACACAGGCATATGAGCTGCAAACTCGGTCTAAAGGACACCAATTGCCAGTTTAAATCTGCCTGTGTATTGTCATCTTTACACAGCGTTGGCTCCACTGCTCTTAGTCTGTGGGTTTTCCACTCCTTATGCATCTCTGTGTATCTGCACTCAGGCCTGGATTTGTGGGAGCCCACAAATGCCTGGGCTAAGGGCGGCATAAATGAAGGGGCAGCATGTTGCCCAGCCCCATGTGTAGTTAGCTTGATTCTGGAGCACTAGGTCCGGGGTGGGGGGCCCTGGGGGTAGTGGTGGGGGGCCTCTGATATGGCAGCGCAGGTTGGCCTACACCACTCCAGTCCAACGCTGATTCAGAGAGATTTATTGGCCTGGTGACTAATCAACTCTACTTTGGGGCAACTAATCTCCCTGAACTGCTTCCCCCTGTCTTCCGCCTGCTAGAATGAAAAATCACCTGCAGCATGGCACTCGCATTGCTTCGTTTTCTGAAGTCGCCCAAAGTTACCTTGTGAAAATTAATTAATTAAATCCGGTAGCATTGTTTTCCCCACAATTATTATCTCTTAGAATCAAGTACAAGGTACTGGTTTTTTTTGGGGGTTTTTTACAAAGAAAAGGGTAATCGTTTTAAAATGTTTTAATTATTTTATTAAAATTAAGTATATGGGAGCTTGACTTCCTGTAATTCAGAGCTTTCTGGATAATGGATCCCCTATCCATACTAACTTCACATTACTCCTGTGGAGCATATCATTGCCCTTGAATTTGTCCTGCCCTGCCTGCAGGCTGCAGCAGACCTTTATAGCATGCTGTAAGTAAAGAGCTGAATATGATCATATTTCATACCAGATTATTGTCTAGGTTAAGGCACAAACACGTTGAAAATGAGTTTCTGTTTCCTTTAGTGTTTTTCTACTTGTTCCAGTGTTTCTGTGAATTACCCTTTTATGTTATAGGCTGATTATCCTTTAGGGGTAAAGGGAAAATAAGACCTCCCCAGCCTGGGAAAGGGCAAACAAACAGTAATCCCAGTAGATCCAATGGAATTAACATTGGAGAGAAGGGTGTGGAACAGTGTTTTGATGTCCCCAAAGGCAATGTAATACCTCAGATGAGGCCACAATACCTATCTGACTTTCTGAGGAATTTTCCACAGCATTTGAGTTCCAGAGGATTGTTCTCTCATACCACAACTTCTGGACAACAAACTATATTCAGTCTTACTATTTTTGTCTTCTGTCCTTGTCATGGTGAGGCAAACTAGGGGGGAGTTTCTCCTCCTTTATAATCTGGCCATACAACCATTTTCCATATGTCTTCCTTTGGGATAAGCATGAGTGCTTATTGAACCCTCAACTAAACCTTAAAAATGAATGTGGTTAAAAATGGCATGTTTTATATACTGAATTTATTGCACCAGCCTAAAGTTTCAGCTTGTCAATAGCAGCAATGATCCAGGACTTCAAACTTGTCACAGGGGGTCACCATCTTGGAAAGTGTCTGTGACACTCACATGCTCAGTGGGCTCTGAGCAGCTGTTAAGAAGAAGAGGCACGGCCACATCGATCGATGACCAGAAGATGAAGAAACGGTACGTTTCCGGCGGAGGGGCCAAGGGATTTTATTAAGGGTATTAAATATTACTGGCAACTACATTGCAGGAACATTTGTAATACCCGCCCCGGCCTTGGCAGGTGTTTTACCAAAATACCGGCTGGGTGGCAACCCAAACAGAGCATGTGCAGTGAATGAGCAGAAAAAGAGGATTGTGAGCTACTGAGACATCTTTAGAATCACAGATCTTCCCTGCTAAATGGATGTGGTTGCCTTGGGCTGGTACAGAAGCCCAAAACATAATGTACAACATTTCTAGCTAGTAGCTACTTCTTTAGTTAGGATTTAGTTCTTTAAACACCTTAAAGTTTGCATTGCATTTGCATTACACTCCTGAAGCAATATGAAATATTGAGCCTGGGCACTTGCCAAATCCTCTCTAAATGCCATCTCTTTCACAAAAAGGCCCCTTTCTACCCTGCCTGATAGCCTCAGCTGAAGGGAGTAATAGGTTGTAGGTGTTAAAAAAACCTCTCCAATATTGCTGATAACGAAAAAGTATATATGGATTTTTTAATGAAGCAGAACGTAAAGTTACTGCCACAACATGGGGGCTGCTTTTTGGCTTTAAAGTTTAACTCCAATAAGAAGTTTTACTGAGCTTCTCGCCGTGTGACTCGTGGTGGGTAAAAAATGGATGAACTGGCACAGACTACAGGAGATTTTTACATGAAAACAAGGGATGTAATACCGCACACTTAGCAGCAGGGGGAGTGAGAGAGCCGGAAGAGTCACGCTTTTGGAAGCAGGAAGTCAAGAGAAAAATAAGAAACAGGAAGAAGGAGAGAACTAGTGGCTGCAGTGCAAAAGGAACATAAAGTTTAGGGAAGCCTGGGAAGAGTTTATTTAGGACAATAGAAGTAACTGAGTGCGGACAGCCTGAGCAACATGTTTCTTTTCCCGACGCTTTTATTTTGCGGTAAGCTAACATTTGGCAAGCGTATTTATATGTATATGCTATAGGGCCTCATCCCTGGAAACTCTGCTGTCTGACTGTGGAGGAATCACAAACCTTTCTGACGCGCTTACTGTCTACTCTCTCTCCTTTTGTGTTGCCCTTCATTGCACATTATTCTTTCATATACACGCCTAATGCTCCCTAGCTTCTGCCTCTTCATTCTTCTTGAATGAATGATCGTTTCTAAGCACCTTTCAATTGGTCTTCATTATTTTTTTTTTTATATAGTTTCTGAATTATTTAATGTCTTCCCAACTCTTCCCAATTTTCAAATGGAGGGTCACTGACCCCTTTTAAAAAGCAAATGTTAAGTAATTCTGTTCAGCCCCTCTTCCAGTCTCTTATACAAATCAATACATGGTCGCTAGGGTAATCTGGACCATAGCAACCAGATTGCATAAAAAAAATCAAAATAATTGAAAAACCACAAGTGATTAAAAATATAAATCTGATTCAAATTGTCTCTACATATCAATGTATACATCGCACTAAAAGTTTTTTGTAAAGGTGAGCAACCCATTTAAAACTCCTGTGTTGTGGAATGCATGAAAAATAAATAAATGTTTGAAGGGGTAGTTCACCTTTATATTTATTCCTGTTGATCAGCTCTGCAGTTTGGTATTTGAGCAGCTAAGCAGTTGCTAGGGTCTTATTTACCCTAGTAACCAGTTTGAATAAGAGAAAGGAGTAGGAATAAGAGAGGGCCTGAATGTGATGTTAAATAAATAAAGCATAAGAATAACAATAAAATTGTAACTTCACAGTATAATAGTTTTTTGGCTGCTGGAGTTAATGACCTCCAGCTGAAAGCTCTAAGAGGGTAAGGACACACTGGCCGATTCGGGGAGATATAGCCGCCTGGCGACTAATTGCCTCTTCTACTGGGTGACACTCTCCAAACTGCCTTCCGCCTGCTATAATGAGAAATCACCTGCGGCAATGCACTCGCGGCACTTCGATTTCCGAAGTCGCCTGAAGTTGCCTCGCGAGTAAACTTCGGGCGACTTCGTAAATCGAAGCGCCGCGAGGGCATTGACGCAGGCGATTTCTCATTATAGCAGGCGGAAGGCAGTTCGAGGAGATTGTCGCCCAGAATTAAGGTGATTAGTCGCCAGCACATGGGACACATATTTTTGTTGCTATGCTCACTAGGTACACTCCTGCACATACATCCCCATACTTCACTAACACATACACACTAATGTGGAACTGCACCTATCGTTCCACTTTGCTTTTAATTACACCTCACATCACATTTTTTCAATATGGGCGTTGGTTAAGGCAGTCACTCCCTCTTAAAAGCTGCAGAAGCAGTCAGCGGGGGAGGATTTAGCACACATGTTGAAACCAGGGCACAGGAGATGTTTTACTCAAAGTAATGCTGTTAAGCATTCCGATAAGGTACCATTTGAATTGTGATTAGACGTAAACAAGTTAGGGACCACCATGTGGGGTTTACCTTGACGTGGTATGGTGGCTTATCAATTTTATGATCATAACTTTGTAACAAAAAATCCTGTTTTTCAAAATTTACCTGCATCTGCTTATTTACTTGAATTGGCTAGACAGGGTTTTAAATATTTAAAGGACATGTAAAGCCTACATTTTCCTCCCATGTATATAAGTTGGGCATATCTTCCCCACCCAAACTGCATCATATGTACTGCATATACCCCCTCTGTTTGCCAGCGCCATCACATTTTCCTAAAACACATAGCAGCTTTCACCTGGCGGCCATTTTCCCTCTGATACATTATCAGTACTATTAACATCTGAAATAAGACGTATGCTGTAAAGTCCATGCCGTGCAGAATGCAGGTTTACACAGGAGCAACATACTTTGATGCTGGGTTTGAGCACTGTAATTGTTAAGCTGAGCTCAGGAGAGGTGGTTAGGAGAAAAAAATAGCAACAGACTGTTTCTATAGGAACAAGCAATGCTCTCTCTTCATTGGCTGTTAGTCTGGGGGGGATGTTTGTAATCTGAGCTGAGAGGAAACTGAGCATGCTCCCTGAGCCAAGAGCCAAAGGAAATTCCTGAGGGAGGAGGCAGAGTG
>CM044431.1:152030981-152110746 GCA_024363595.1 Xenopus borealis
AATCTGTTTGCTCTTTTGAGAAATTGATTTCAGTGCTGAAGTCTACTGGAGCAGCACTATCAACTGATGCATTTAAAAAAAAAAAACATCTTTTCCCATGACAGTTTCCCTTTAATACTTGACATGTCAAGTCGATTCTCTGAAAAACAATACCTTCGTAATTAGCCCACTAATATCAGATTGTCGATTTGTTTGCTTTGGGTTAGAGAATCAAGTGCATCTATTCCCTAAACTGAAGTATATGAAATTGCTGAATATAAAGTTATCTAGAGGAAGGTAGACTTATCCATTAGGTTTTATATGTATTAGGGATGCCCTGAAACCACTATTTGGGATTCGGCCATATCCCCAAATCCTTCGTGAAGGATTCGGACAAATCCTGCTGAAAAAGGCAGAATCCTGGCCGAATCCCAAACAGAATCTTGGATTTGGTGTATATGTACATAATGAGGTTAAAAACGTTGTAGTGAGCAGGACTGGACTGAGAATTAAAATAGGCCTTGGCATTTCAGGTACACAGAGGCCCAATCAGCCCACATAGAGGCCCAAACAGCCCCCACCAGCCCACTAAATACTGACTTTCTATGGCACCTTATAGCAACCCATCTGGCATTTGCCCTAACCCACAAATGGCCAGTCCGGGCCTGGTAGTGAGGTTAAAAATACTAAATTGGATCCACAAAGTGAATAAACTGTTACATAGAGAATACACTCTGAAACAGCTGGCATTCAGACTTCATTATGATTGGTTTGCAGATACCTAATGAATAATGAGCACCATCTGTAACTGCACCTCAGAGCCATGAACTGTTTGTTCTAATCAATATTTGAGATTACCATTACCATTAAAATGCAATTAGTTCCTGGAACTTGGAGTTATTTTGAGGTTCAGAGGCAAGAATGACATTTACCATCATATCGAAAGTATGTCGGCACATCAGCAGTATATAAGGTTTCTGTTTGGACAGCAGCGCTATTGATTTTGTGACTTACCCTGCAACCTCGCAACTGTGGCAAATGTGTTCGCCAAGCTCCGTGCATAATGCCGTCAGCACTTAGGGAGCAGATATTATCAGTTCCAGGGATGATCTGCAGATCATAGCACAGTACATTTCACTCTGACACCTTTAACCCATTCCCTAGCATATGGCAAGGATCCATCGATATCAAGATGCTTGCTGGCAATTCAACTCCTCATTGTAGCCAATTGTTTGATATTCTAAAGTATTTCTTGTTATTGCATTCTTAAAGGAGTGGTTCACCTTTAAGTTAACTTTTATTATGGTATAGAATGGCAAATTATAAGCAACTTTTTAATTGGCCTTCATTATTTATTTTTTATAGTTTTTTATTTGCCTTCTTCTTCTAACCTTTTCCAGCTTTCAAATGGGGGTCACTGACCTCATCTAAAATAAATGCTCTGCAAGGCTACACATGTATTATTGTTGCTACTTTTTATTAATCATCTTTCTATTCAGGGCCTCTCCTATTCATATTCCAGGTTCTTATTCAAATCAATAATAATTTGTATCCTATAAACCAAATTGTTGAAATCGCAAACTGGAGAGCTGCTGAATTAAAAGCTAAATAACTTTAAAAACCACAATTGATACAAAATGAAAACCAATTGCAAATTATCTCAGAATATAACTCCCTACATCATACGGAAAGTTACCTACAAAGGAGACCTTGGCCTCTAATACGCCTTAATGAGCCATTTGGGAGACAACTATCTCTCCATGTTCCCTCACTACATGCAGTTTATTTAACTCCCCTTTCATGCAGACTCCAGTATTTGTCATACGACATCTATGACAATACCTAATAAAAACATAATTAAAACCTTCATTATCAGTTTTTGCTTGCTAATGCCTGGGTATAAGGTAAACAGGCATGTTTTCTTATCCACCATCTATACACACATTTCAAGTGTCTGTTTTGACAAGCACCCTGAAATAATGCATTCAGAGCTCTTGGCATTCATAGAACTTTCTAAATGAACAGAGCTTGGCAGTGCATGACACATGAGACACTTGCTAGTGCATCTGTTTTGGTCTGAGTGGGTTGCATCCTTACAAGCATGTGTGGAGATGCCTGAAGCTTCTGCTACGCTATCACTCAATCTGTGTCTCGAGTTATTTCTGGATGAGAATTACAATGAAAGCTGGTTAGAAAAAGATGTCTGTCAATGTCAGTCCCTCCAAAACTTTCAACTGATCCAGAAAAAGTAAATGAAAGAGTGCTGGGCACCCAAGGCAAAGGCAGTAACCAACTCCCCCCACCCCCCATTGCCACACCATTAACCCCTGTTTAGAAGAGTTAGAAATGGACACAAATCAGCTGGCCCTGGAAGGGTGAGAAGGAAGAGGGAGCTAGTCTAATGAGTAGCCAGTCAAATAGTGTGTTACTTTATATTCCAATAGATTTTTTGGACCTGCCCCCTTTCTGGTCCATCAATCAAATTTAATGGCATCTGAATTCTTCCCTAGATTTATTATTAAAGGTTATGTAATGAGCAATAATGCTTTGAAATATTCATACCATGTATATGGGGACTGCTGAGGGCCGACTGGAGGTTGGCAATGTTGCCTTTGAAGGGCACAATAAATTTCCTTTTCATATTAGAGTGCAATTAAATATTTATGCACAGCTATGGTGGGAGCAGGGCTTGCACCTGACACCACACTGGTGATTTAATTGCTGTGTAGAACTCTAGTTGCTGCATACATGAAGATATTATTGCACAGCTGAAAAAGCGCACCTCAAGGCCAAATCATTATTTCCAGCACCAGCCTATGAAACAAACCTTGTGCAAAATTATTCACCTAGGAAATGAAGCAGAAGCATAATAGGCTGCACAAGTGCAGTTTTCCAGTTTTCAGTTTTCTTTGCATCTACTTTGTAGCTTGTAATAGATCAAATTACGCATCTGTTGCTTCTGGCAACTGCACTGGTGCTGTTTAGAAATTATGTTTGGAAATCGTCCCCTAAATAAGTGGATAACTTTGCACAAGCATTGTTTTGTAGCCTAGTGTGGAAATGGATGTTTTGGCCAAGAGACACCCTCCTAATTGTTCTTTCCACAGCAGGAGTTTCCATGGTGTAAACACTGCCACTTGACAGGGGATAAATAATTTGCATGTCAATAAAATGAAGAATTTTCATTATCTTTTTTTAGTGTTGCTGAACTTTTATCATCCCAGGATCCTAGACCCCTTTGCACACTTATTTTAGCTAATTTTTCTTGGTGACTATGCCAACCTCATTGAAAGGTTACTAAATAATGTGCCCTAGCTTTCCCACATACTATCCCAAGAACATTGGTACTATTAAACAGCTGTTAATTACTGCAACCAACCCAGGACACACCAGTCTTATGCTAAGAGGCGTGCATTCAGCTTCTGGGAACATCTCTAGGTAAAGCAAGGCAAGACAAAACACAGTGGGGATATTCACAGCACTTAGAAACTTGATCTTTATATTACTGGTCTGCACCTCAATGTATATCCTCCTGCATACTGTGGGACATATATAGGAGCATGGAATAAAGCAAAGACACATAATATGGCCTGCAATACCACAATGTTCCAAAATAACTGCTCCAAATGCTGGGTAACAGGCAGGCCTGGACTGGCAATATGTTAGTTCTGGCAAATGCCAGAGGGACTGCTGCAAGAGGCCATAGACCAGTGATCCCCAACCAGTAGCTTGTGAGCAACATGTTGCTCTCCAACACTTGATTGTTGCTCCCAGTGGCCTCAAAGCAGGTTCTTATTTTTGAATACCAGGCTATGAAGTTGCATAAAAGTATAGTGCCAAGGAGAGCCTCCTGTATGCCACCAGTCCACATAGGAGCTACCAAATAGCCAATCACAGCCCTTATTTGGCACCCCAAGGGACTTTTTCATGCTTGTGTTGCTCCCCAACTCTTTTTACATTTGAACGTGGCTCATGAGTAAAAAAAGTTGGGAATCCCTACCATAGACAGTCGCTATTTATTGGACTGGTGGGGGAATGGTTGGGCCTGTGTGTACTTGAAATGCCAGGGCCTATTCTGGCTCCCAGTTCAGACCTGGGAGCAAGGGTGTAACTACAGAGGAAGCAGACCCTGTGGCTGCAGGGGGCCCAGGAATGATAGGGGGGCCAATGAGTCACAAGTACTATTGTTATGGGAGAAATCCACAATCACACCATCTTGGTCAAGAGTGTTTCTTTTATATAGACAGCTATATTGTGTCAAAGCAAAAGTGTGACCTGTTACCCCCTCTGATGGGTGTAAATTCCTTGTTAAATAACGTTAAACATTCTGAGCTAGAGCTTGTCATTGGTAGAGCCTGTTAAATGCCATTATTTTCCAGAAACTACGAGGTTGGAGTTATCCTAATAAAGATTAATTGTAAATAACAAAGTGTAATATAATATATGGACTGACTGTCCACAGTCCTCCTGAGGGCCCATATAAGAGATGGGAGTTCCTGCTTGCAGTCTTATTTAAGGAGTTTAGAGTGACATTAATATCTGATTTGTGTAAAATATTTTTATTCTTTGGATTTGCCATCATCTCTTTAGAGCTGCGTATGATTTTTAAAGAAAATTATTTTATCCAGGTCACCTGGATCCAGATCCAGGTCACCTCATTTACTGTTTTGACACTTTACATCCTTGTGGTTTTATGACTCCTAGCAACAAGGGGATAGGGACTGCTCTAAGATGCCATAGAAAGCCACAATTTAGTGGGCTGTTAGGGGCAGTTTGAGCCTCTGTGTGGGCTGGTTGGGCCTCTGTGTACCTAAAATCCAGGGCTTATTGTTATTCTCAGTCCAGACCTGATTGGGGGTAGGTAATTGGTGACAGATGGGTGGCTGGAAAATGGGACACTCACTTGTGAATATTCATACATATTTTGGAGCGCGATGGGACACGGGTTTAGCGCCCTTTTAATTCTACAGAAAGCGCGAAGTTATTCTCCATCTTGTTTTTTCTGCTCTGGATGCGCGCTGAGGTGGAATGAGAGAGCTTTGAACAGACTGTGGGAGGCGGAAGGTTTCAGTAGATATGTGCAGTGAATCACCTTGTTGCTGAGGTACCAATATTGCAGTGTTTTAATTTAGCATCAAGGCGCAGCTGTGTCTGGGGTTGCCCATGTTTTGCACTAGAGCCACCTGCACCCACGGGCACAGCTGGGGTCTGAGAGAGGGAAGCGCGCAATCTCCTTAGACAACTGGAATGTTTCTAATGGGGCAGAGACGCTTCACTGTCACGTGTCCTCCTAAAAGGGAATCCCAGTGACCTCACTCCTGTGCTTTCCATATATTGTACCAGCAGAGGGAGGGACTCCCCTGCCCACAGTTTGTGTCATGAGGGAGCTTGTTTAAAAGCGGAGGGAGGCGCAGTGCAGATGGGATTAAGCGTCTGTCACACGAGAGGGGAGACACGGCTAAGAAAGTGATATATACAGTGAGGAGCTGGGCACTGGGGGAACAAGAACAACTGACAGCAGGCACGAGAAAGTGACAGCTACAGGTAGGTGACAACACAGGGAATCCTGCTCACATGCTGACAGGAAAATGTGTGTGGGGGGGGGCCGAAGCTCAGACAGGTTGGACTTCATTTCCACGGGACAAAAAATCTCACCTCTCACACTAGTCACTGTTCACTAGTCACGGTCATGTACATGTTCAAAAGTTACAGAGGAAAGATTCTGTATAATATATGTGTGCATTTATAGCTTTATTTTCATACTCACAAATGCCCTTATGCATAGTTGAGCAGGTAAGGATGGCTGAAGTTGATGATTGCCAGTCAGTCAGTGCCCTCTGCACTGCTAATACAGCTGAGAAGCTGCGTCAGTATAGATCCCTTCTATAGCTGCGGACACTGCTCACCCTACAATCACCCTACAATCAAGTTCCAGCTCAAACACAGCGTATAGGCATGGGGTGAATAAATCCACAGTAAAGATTCATGTTCTGCTACATCAACTTAGGCAGGGAAGTGGTTAATCACGGCTTTACAAGTTTATGGCAGGGAAGAAGTTAAAATAAATGCCCCCTCTTATTGATTTCTTACTGATAAATTGCTGCTCTCAGAGACTCATTGCCTTGCACAGCTGTCATCCTTGATCTACAATTATCTGACAAGGAAGGAGTTGGTCATTGGACCAAATGTCCCTAGCAAAGAAGCGGTTAACTTGTTTCCAAAATATAAATATCATTTCAATCCAATTAATGCAATCTTTATTTGTTAAGTTATTGGACCCCCCCCCTTGTTATAAATTATTTTAAAGTGCTATGTAAGTTGCTGGAGATAAATGATGATAAAAGTGTCAACCCCTGCTCTACAGATTTTTATAAGTTGGGGGTTCTACAATCCATTTACAGGTAAGTATTCATTTCCAACCCATTCTCTGTATGCAAGGAATTTGTATGGTTTCCCCAATGCCTGTGTTTTTCCTCCCACACTCCAGGCAGGTTAATTGGCTCCTGATAAAAAAAAGTCACCTTAGATTGCAAGCTCCACTGGAGCAGGGACTGATCTGAATGATATCTAATCTGTGTAAAGTGTGGCAAAATATGCTGCCATTATAGAAATAAAGTACAATAATGATCGGGATGCTTTAGATCTTTGCTGTGCCAAACATATCTGTAGCAAAGAATGAGCGTATGATTGCCTTGCAATAACTGGTGAATAGCTGCAAGCATGGAAGGGTTTAATGATCACTTTACAGAGCTCTAGCAAAGAAGTAGATGATCAGTGCTCTACAGACTCTAGCAGTGAAATAGTTAAACACACATCTATCAGTGAAGGGGGTACTGGTTTTGCAGCTCTCTGGCAGTCAAATGGTTAATCATAAAATGCTTTCCTCTGGCAGTATGAGACGTTAGCCAGGTCTCTTGGGGAATTTGGAAGTCTCAGTCTCTCAGGTACAACAGCTAACCCCATACCATTACCGAGATAATCATCCAATCCCTGCCTTTCTCAGACTTTATTCCATGTCACCAATCAAAGTGAAGAGTGATAAGATTTTCTTTTTTTTTTTAAATTCAGGACATTATCACCCTAATGACGTCAAGTTACTTGATGTCTTTGGGGGGGGGGGAGGGGGGACACATTTATAACATAGGGCTGATGCACAGACAGGGATAAATATATAAATTATGGGTGACTACAGTCAGTAATGAGCCAGTAATGATGAGTCATATCAGGAGCAAAAGTGCCATAAAAGCAATTATCTGTGCTAGGTACCAACGGCAAAGCATGTATTTTATTCCTACAAGGAAATTATAGTGGTACAGCATTAATCTAGGTATAAAATGCTTGAAGGGAAAAAAATCAGCGCTGGAGGTGTGGACTTTCCTTAATACAATTAGTAGATGTGGGGGGAGGCATAATCAGAGTTTGTCCTGTTTGCTGATCAGAGATCATCCTAGATTATGAAGCAGGGAGAGGTGACATTATATAATACTCCGAGACGGATTTGATTAGAAAAGGGAAGATTGGCATTACATAATATGGGGGGGGAACCTTAGCACGAGGAAACAAGAGACAAAACTAAGCAGCACTCAGCCCCTTGAAAACAGATGGTGGGGACAACAATGCGATTCCCATTAACATCTTGATGCATTCACATATTTAGCAACACAAAAATAAACATAGTGGGAGATCACTACTACACCAGCGAGATGAGGATCAGTGATGTTGAGAATATATATATCTCTTTTTTTTAGTAAATATACCCCACATTATAAAAATGGAACGGTTGCTATGGCTAAACTCTAGTTCCCACCTGATTCAGGGAGACAAAGTTCAGTAATAGACAGCATTCGGCACACCCCCAGGGTGCACATGGACTGAGCCAATGTTCAGCACTAACCAATGGCTGATAACGGCTACTGGCAGCTCAGTATTTCCCCAGCAACATGTGACTTCAAAGCTTTTGGGGGGTCATTTATCATGGCAGGTGTATTGATTGGGTGCACCAGAGAGTGGGTGGCCATTATAAAGGTCAGTGAGGTATTGGACAGGACCCATTTAAAGGTTATGGGTACAGAAAACTGAAACTGAGGCCATAAAAGGCAATATTTTATGCCAAGCTACAAATGACCACAATTGTATTACTTGTACAGGGCAACAGATGGCAAGGAAGGTTACTAATGGCAACCCTGGAGAAGCACCATGCTCTATTGCACTGCTGTATTTGCTTTTGTTTGTTATTATTTCTTCATTTATTTAGCACTTTATAAATATGCAACAACAAAAACCAGATACCAGGCCCGAGAATCATGGTGGATGAATGTGGAAAAAGGAAGGAAAAGGGGAAACCTAGTGAAAAGAGAAGGAAGAATAACAGAAGTGCTAATGACACACAAGGCTTTTTGACTGTTGCTGTGCTCAGGCAGAACAAATCGGCAAACAAAAGCTTAAATCCAATTGTCAGAACAAGTGGATTTAAGTGCTGGTCCAACTGTCACTGCTAGGTCAGCCATTGGCAGAGCATTTCCTATAAATCTGCAAAGCAGTGACAGGCAGATAGGGGCACTTTTCCTTAGTTCAACTGCTGGTCAGAAGTCCAACTTGATTTGGACCGCATACATAAATGTCAGTATCTCTGGGTTATGTATCAGTGATTATTTCTTTTTTTCTTCCCAAAGAATCGACTATGACATTAAACAAGAAAGAGAAATTGGGAGGGTTGCAGCAGCACCGGGGGAGTCTTCCCCTTTCCACAGGACCTCGCAGACGGGGCAGTATGCCATTGCCTTACAAGCACCAGCTGAGACGCACACAAGCAGTAGACGAGCTGGACTGGCCAAGTGTCCATTCTGGGTCATCGGACTCCGTCAGGTCTTCAGAAAGCAGCCCAGACACCGGGGTGTACAAAGTGATGCTGCTGGGCGACAGTGGAGTGGGAAAGTCAACCCTGGCTGGCATATTTGGAGGAGTGGAGGACACCTTTCCCCATGGATCAGAACATCCAGGTAACTTTAGGAGTATGAGAAGTAAAGGGATCAGAAACTTATTCCAGTTGAATCTCACCCTTACTATTCTGTTACTTGCAGATGACACTTATGAAAGGAATTTGCTTGTGGACGGAGAGAAGACTACTTTGATTGTATATGACATCTGGGACCAGGTGAGATGGTGAACATAATGCATTCCAAGTCATATCATTAATGTCATACACACACAAAAATACCATTCTCTCACTCAGCTATTTATCACCCATTTCCTCCACACATGGTAACAGTGACCCATGTGCCCACCTTTCAGGCTGGTCCGCAGAGTTGGATGCAGGACAGTTGTCTCCAGATGGGGGATGCATTCCTTCTCATCTTCTCAGTGACAGATCGGAGCACTTTCCAGCACCTCCCTAGTCTCCTCTTGCAATTGCGCACAGCTCGTCCTCATCGCCACATTCCCATCATCCTTGTTGGCAACAAAGGAGACCTGGCCCGCTCAAGAGAGGTCAGCAAGGAAGGTAAAGTCTCTCATGGGTGGGATTTCTTTTATCATAGTCCTTTACTATCAGGAAATAATGTATAGTTACTAGGTCATTACTGTCATTTTAAAATCCAACTGTGTACTTCACAGCCGAGACTCTGATTATTTGAGTAGCTAAGTCTGTAACAGGATAATATAATTTTGAATAGAAGGCTATAATGTTAATATTTGGACAATTAATCACCCTGAGCCTCTGAAAAGCGCTATGCTGCCATGAAATGAATTAACAAGCATTCTCAAAGGGGCATAGATTCCTACAAATTCATGAGAAAATCAGTTTTTTATTATTTGGGCTTAAGCTTTGTACGTGTCCCCCCAAATGCATAATATTTAGCGAAGCAGAAGAGTTTGGCAAAAAAAAACGATTTACATTCTGGTTTATGCGTGCGTTGGTAAGGATAAGATATCATTTGAATATCCTTCCTTCCCCACAGTGCTGAAACTCTATCTATTTTTAGAACAATACATTCACACCACATTGGCCACCGATCCCATCTGAAACCTGTTCATTCCATTACTGCAGACTTTGAACTTTTCCAAGACAAGAGAATTTGGTCTGTGAATGGGTGATATATCTCTTAAAGGGGCTGTGTTATATATTTTCAGAGGGACGGTCTCTGGCGGGTATGCTGAACTGCAAATACACAGAGATATCAGCTGCGCTACACCACAACACCCACGAGTTGCTTGAGGGGGTGGTAAGACAAATCCGACTGAGGAAGGATGAAGGAGAACACACTTTGCAGACCCCAATCCTCCTGACCCCTGGCCGCAGAGAGAGTCTGACCAAAAGAGCACGCCGCCTTCTGCAAGGTTTGATGGGAAAGCATCGTGGCTTTTTCAAGCAAAGGTCAAAGTCTTGCCATGATCTTTCAGTACTGTGAACAACTGACTTGCCACATGCAAAATGAAAGCAACATAGTGATCACGTGAAAAAAGGAATGTTGTTACACCAAAGAAGGTGCTGACTGATACGACTGACAATGCTGAAACACAGACTAACCACATCAGTCATGGTAGCTACAGATCATCTGTGACCTAATGGCATTGCTATGGTGGGCACAGGGGGTTAGTGGTGTGTTAGAGTCAGTGAATGTCATTCCAGAAAGGTCTACTGGCTGCCAGCCTCAGCGTTGCCTAACCCCTGCCTGAACCATGCAACGCCATTCACTAGCCGCTCGGCCACCATTCTACTGCTATATTTCAAGTGCTTCAGACTGTAACTGCACATTTTCTAGGTCTCATTTCTACAGAATGTTCTCATAGTGCTGAACACACCTCATCTTATACAGAACCTTGAATTGAGTTTTGTGTCAGCATTGCAAGGCAGGCCCGGACTGGCAATAGAAAATCAGTATATAGTGGGCTGGTGGGGACTGTTTGGGCCTCTGTGTGGGCTGATTGGGCCTGAAATGTACCTGAAATGCCAGGGCCTATTTTAATTCTCAGTCCGGTCCTGTTGCAAGGTGCTTTTGTGTGGAAAGAGCCAGCAGCGTCTCACAGTGCAGACATGTAACTCACGGCAGATTGCCACGTTCTTTTAGAACCCTAGAGAACAGGGGTAACCATTGTTGGACCCTTGCACAGGGACAGTTTGCTGCAGGTTATTATGGAGGAGAGAAATGTAATGACAACAAAAGAAATAAAGTCGTTTTTTGAAGCTGTTGGAGTCGTGTGCAGGTGATGTGCTGATTCTCTGGGCTTCAGCAGCGAGAGACAAAGTAAAAATCTGCATGTGAGAAAACCCAAAGGGCTATAGCAAATCAATATTTCAGGCACACATTTCTATATGTCACATGGATCAGGAGAGGTTGCTATGTGTTTCAGTTCATATTTTCTCTAGACACCTTTCTCCCTCCCCTCAAAACAATCTCTCTAAGTCCCGACCTTAAAAGGAGATATTCATCTGAACAGCTTTTGTTGTCATGGAAACCACAAGCCCACCATCTTGCACGGCTCCCCTGGATCTGGGGGAGCGGTTTCCTTGGAAACTCATGCAAGGTACAGCCCCCCCTTCCATAGCACAGCGCAGGCTATTGTGATTGGAGCAGGAGCAACATAAAGAACCAAATGTTCCCGTAAGCAGCTTTCTCAAGGCTCTGCTTAGACAGAGAATAACAATATTGTCAACTTGCTTGGTATTAGTACCTGACAAGTTGTGGAGGATGATCAAGTGATTATTGGCAGGGACTTTTTACATAATAAAGTCACAGTCGATGGTTTGTAACTCACAATCCTGTTTTCTACAGCGACACTTTCTCATAATCAGATAATGCACAAGAAAAGGAAAATTCTAGAACACCTCCAATAACCCAGGCTAGTCTCATATTGTAGCTAGATGCTTTCCCTTTATTGCAGAATACATATGAAATTAACATTCCACGGAAAATCCTGTATTATGGGTATGTCTGCCAATGTCTGCCCACCTTTTTTAAATATACCTAGAATAGGTAGTGCCCCTTGTGCAGAGGTGTTGTAACCCCTCCCCTATGGATATAAGGTGCTTGGTAGCAGATCTCCGCTTGTTTCTAGATTATGTGCTATTATTCCTCCCCATAGCTGCAGGATACGTGCACTCACCTCTGCCCCATGGCTGCAAATACAAGAGGTCCTCTGCACTCAACCCATTATCAGTATATTTAAGACATTGAGACAATTTGTGCATACAGCTACTAAAAATGCCTTACCCTTTAAACAAAACAGAGATTGTTTGTCCATATATTGCAATATATTTAAAGGGGCATTCAACCCCCCCCCCAGGCGCTAACCCCTCCCCCCATAAGCCCCAATAGTCCCTTCTCCCCCCGGGCTATTGCCCCTAAGTTGCTACTTACCCCTCTGTGTAGGTCCCTTGCAGCGAAGTTCACAGGGGCCATCTTCTTTTCCAACCGCTTCTTCCTGGACCCTCTTCTGTTCCAATGGCTTCTTCTTGGATCCAGCTCCGTTGGCGGCGAATGCGCGAAACACTGGTACTACTGCACATGTGCACAAAGTTCAATCTGCGAACTTTGTGCGCAAGTGCAGTAGCACCAGCGCCTACTGCGCATGTGCCGCCGAGCGCCAACGGATCCAGGAAGAAGCGGTTGGAAGAGAAGAGGGTCCAGGAAGAAGCGGTTGGAAGAGAAGAGGGTCCAGGAAGAAGCGGTTGGAAAAGAAGATGGCCCCTGTGAACTTCGCTGGAGGGACTTACACAGAGGGGTAAGAAGCGACATGATCAGATGTAATTTGACAGTAAGACTGGCCAGATCTGGCCAGCTTAAATATATTGCAATATATGGACAAACAATCTCGGTTTTGTTTAAAGGAACAGTAACACCAAAAAATGTATGTGTTTTAAAGTAAAGAAAATTTCATGTAGTGTCCTGCGCTGTTAAAACTGATCTGTTTACTTCAGAAACACTACTATAGTTCATATAAACAAGCTGCTAAGTAGCAACGGCGGAAATTGAAGAACAGCTATATGGCACAGGATAAGTAATGGATAACAGATAACATTATGTTCTACAGAGCTTATCTGCTATCTGCTGTGTAACTTGAGCCTTTTCTCCTTTGAATGACTGCCTCCATGGCTACTCAGCAGCTTATTTATATAAACAATAGTAGTGCTTCTGAAGCAAACACTGCAGTTTTACCAGTGTAGGGCAACACTGTATTATATTTTTATTACTTTAAAACAATTGAATTTTTTGATGTCACTGGTCATTTAAAGGGTAAGGCATTTTTAGTAGCTGTATGCACAGAATGTCTCAATGTCTTAACTATATTGATAATGGATTGAGTGCAGAGGACCTCTTGTATTTGTCTATATGTATTTTGTGGTCACAGCCTCATTGCTCCCCCGCCTAATGGTTTTAAAAATTAGTGGTGAGCACAACTTTCCCTTGTTTGCATGTTACGTGTTGGCACTGGTTGTTACACATGACTTCAGTGGTACCAGCAGGGTGTTAGGGGGTTCCCCTATACAGAGGTTGTTTCCAGGCCAAAGTAAAAAAACCAACTCCCCAAACCCAGAGCTCGAGGTATGTACTTTAGTAGCTGAGCAATGGTACCCCTGGACCATAATGTGCCATCCTCATGCTCTTTCCATGCTGGATAAAGTCAAAAGCCTGTACTGCTTGAACAACTTGCCTCCTGAAGAATGTCTCTAAAAATGAAGAAACAATTCCAGCAGTTTGCTCTTAATTGTGCATATGCTGATATACCTGTGTACATTTATTTATTTCCTGGTATTTATATATAGTGCCCACACATTTCTGCAGCGCTTTACAGAGATTATACATAAGCCGCTGCCCTAGTGGAGTGTAGGACCCGATAACATTCACACACAGTAGGGTCAATTTTATCAAAAGCCAATTAACCTGCCTGTATGTTTTTAGAGCATGGGAGGAGACTGCACATAGTGGTTGCACTGGTCACCCTCGACTGTGACACACACCAGCTAAATGCATTGAGGTGCTCTGTATTTAATGCATTTAAAGGGATAATGTCAGGCATGGGAAGATTTATTTTTTTCTTTCTTCAAAATACATCAGTTAATAGTGCTGCTCCAGCAGAATTCTGCAATGAAATCCATTTCTCTAAGGCTGGGGACAGACAGGGAGATTCGGGGAGATTCTGTCGCCTGGCATTTAATAGCAGGCTACAATCTCCCCGAACTTCCTTCTCCCTGTCCGTTGCTAGTTTAAATGACAAAGCGCCAGCGCTGTGCACACGCGGCGCGGCGATTTCCGGAATCGCCCGAAGTTTCCTCACGAAGTGCGTGTGCACAGCGCTGGCGCTTTTCCAATTAAACTAGCGACGGACAGGGAGAAGGAAGTTCGGGGAGATTGTAGCCTGCGATTAAACGCCAGGCGACAGAATCTCCCCGAATCTCCCTGTCTGTCCTCAGCCTAAAGAGCAAACAGATTTTTTTAGATTTCATTGGGATATCTGACATGGGACTAGATATATTGTCAATTTCCCAGCTGCCCCATGTCATGTGACTTGTGCTCTGATAAGCTTCAACCACTCTTTACTGCCAGTTGGAGTGATATCACCCCTCCACCCCCCACCCCAAGCAGCCTAACAACAGAACAATGGGAAGGTAACCAGATAACAGTTCCCTTAAGCTGGCCATACATGGGCAGATAAAGCTGCCAATGGTCGTTTAGACCGATTTGACAGCTTACCTGCCCGTGTATGGGGTGGTCTTCCCGACCAATATCTGGACACAATATAAATCAGGAAGGTTGGATTTTCTTCTGACCAACCTGTTAGAAGTCCGCTGTGTTTCTCAGAATTCGATCATTTGGCCGGTTAGTGGCATATCAGGGAATGATCCGCTCATTTGGCAATGTCGCCAAACGGATCTTTGCATCTATGGCCAGCTTAACACAAGATAACAGCTGCCTGGTAGATCTAAGAACAACACTCAATGGTAAAACCCATGTCTCACTGAGTACTATTCAGTTACCCCCTGATAGCCACACCTGTCTCATGCTCACCTTATACACAGGTTAGACTAGCATAACCCCACCCCAAACAAGCCCTGACACCCCAAAACCACTGCCCCCTCTACCCACTAAGAGAAAGTATAACCCTAAATGACTGAACAGAATAAAAAGTAGTGCATCACTCTTAAAGGAAGACAAATGGCAAATTACACTTGGGATGCCAAATATTAGGCACCCCAGGGGCGCTCCACCAATGAGGTAGGTTGAGGCACTCGCTTCAGGTGCCAGCTCCCCCCTGGTTACCAGGGGCGGCAAAAAAAGCCGCTCCTGGTAACTAAGAGCTGAATTTCTGGCTAGGGCAGAGCACACACTTTTGCACTAGTGCCGTGGACCCACCTACCCTTGTATGGAGCTGAAAAATTGAGCGCGTGGGGAAGGGCGGCGGCGTATTGAAGGCCACCTCAGGCGGCAATATCATCAGGATCAACCCATCAGGAGGCACCCCCAAGAGATTATATTTACTTACCTGAAAACCTGAGCTGGTGCTCCTATCAGCAGAAAACTGCACTGGCCTGGGGTTATACCAGTGAGCACAACAGAGCCATCCTCTTCTTGGTTTCCTTGGTCTATTCGAGGCTGTGCATGTGCCTTTCCTTCTTTAATGGGAAAACACTATGCAGAAAGCTCCATGTTATCTCTCAGTCTCCAATTTAATCAAACAATTGTGATTTTTTATTAAAACAAATTTCCCCTTTCTGTAACAGGAATAAAATACTCAGTAAAACCCATGTACTGTACACTACCATGTAGGAATTTCATGCTCCCTGATGCAAGGTGAAAAACTAAACACACTAGATCTCCCCATTTTTTTAAAGTTTGACCACATTTAGGTGGTTTTTACGTATTAGTACAGTTTTGCTAATGAAGGCGAATTGCCCTTTAGGGCAGAGACACACAGTGTGATTTCGGGGAGATTAGTCATCTGGCGAGAAATCTCCTCTTCTTTGGGGTGACTAACCTCCCTAAACTGTCTTCCTGCCGGCTACAATGAAATTGGCCAGCGGGATGGCACTTGGAGTCGCCTGATGTTTCCTCTTGAGGCAACTTTGGAAAACTAAGCGATCCGAGTGCCATACCTCCGGTGAATCACAGCATGTCTCTGCCCTTAAACTGTTCTCCCAAGAGACTTGCTTATCTTACAAATGTTACAAAAGTACATAAGCATCTATTTTAGGCTCTCTGCCAAAAGCCGGCTGTTCAATGAAGGAGATCAAAGAGAAAGTTGGAACATTTCATTACAAATGAAGGGCTGAGGGTTGACCTGTCAAAAGCGAGACTGTCCCACGTCAAAAGTTGGGAGGTATGCCTATGTATGAGGTGGGAGTGCACGGGAACGTGGGATTTATGGCCCCTAATTGGTTGCTATTGGTAGTTCCCAGTACTAAATATAATCAGGAAGTTACTGGCATGGTGTGTTTACAGGTTGGCAGTCAGAATGATAACAAATACAGGGGGTGGGGGGATCTGATCAGGCCTGGACTGTGGGTTCTAGCAAATGCCAGAGGGCCATAGACAGTCACTATTTAGTGGGCTGGTGGGGGGCTATTTGGGCCTCTCTGTAGTTGGAATGCCAGAGCCTATTGTGACTCCCAGTCCAGTGCTGGTACTGATACTCTTGTTTCCCACCCCAGAGACCACCGCTTCAAAGTGCTGGGTATACAATGGCCTCTTCCTTAAAATTTCGTTCAAAGGGAGCAAACTGCTGTCAGCTTGCTATCCAGATTGATGTGAATCCTTACAATGCTGAGCTCTACTGCACTGACATGACAGATCAGCTTTCATGTTTGTATCAGAACAAAATATGCTCATGCTGCCCTCTAGTACAAGAACGAATTACACCTGAAAAACACAGCTCTTAGGAAGCTGTAGCCTGGTCTACCATTAAGCAGTCTCCGGCCACATTTCAGCCAATCTAAAGCTCAGGTATAAGCGGACCATGGGACTCATCAGTGAGAGAGCGCATTATTAACAATAATATCTGGATTAAGTGTAGCTACAGCCGGCAGAGAATACTGGGAGCTCAGCATGAACTCAATCACTGCAGATTGCATATCACCTAACTTGCTTATAAATCAAATCATTCTTTATACAGGTGTGAAACCCATTCTCTAGAAAGCTCACAGTTATGGGAAACTTCAGCTCTCATAAATTTCATTTTAATCAACTAACATTTTTAAAAACAATTTTTATTTTTCTCTGTGTTAATAATAAAACATTACTGTGTACTTGGTCCCTTCTAAGACCTAATTAAAGGTAAAACAATCCTGTTTGGTTTCGTTAAAAGGGTTGTTTACTTTTAAATCAACGTTTAGTAGGATGTTAGAGAGCAATATTCTGAGACAATTAGGGATGCACCAAATCCAGGATTTAGTCTTTTACAGCAGGATTCAGCCAAATTCTTCTGCTCGGCCGAACCCAAATTTGCATATGCAAATTAATGGTGGGGAGAGAAATTGTCACAAAACAATGAAGTAAAAATGTTTTCCCCTTCACACCCCTTATTTGCATATTAGGATTCGGCCGAATCTAAAATAGTGGATTTAGTGCATCCCTAGATACAATTTGCAAATTGATTTTCATGTTTTTTAAATTATTTGTGTTTTGAGTTATTTAGCTTTTTATTCAGCAGCTCTCCAATTGTAACAATCTGGTCACTAGGGTCCAAATTACCCTAGCAACCAGACTGGAATATGAATGGCAGAGGGGCTGAATGGAAATATGAATAACAAAAAAAAATAGCCATAACAGTAAATTTGTAGCCTTACAGAGCATTTGATTTTAGATGGGGTCAGTGACCCCCAGTTAAAAGCTGGAAAGAGTTAGAAAGAAAAGGCAAATTATCCAAAAAACTAGAAAAAAATTAAGACCAATTGAAAAGTTGCTAAGAATTAACCATTCTACAATAAACTATAAGTTAACTTGAAGGTGTGCCCCCTTTAATGTTTAATTTTTTTAGTAGAGTAAAGGCACGGAAAAGACCCCTTATCCGGAAAGCCCCAGGTCCCATACCTGTACTGTAATAAGCATGGCTTTGCTTGTGACATATAGCTCAGCAACACCTAGAAAAGTGCTGACTAGACATACTGCTCATTTCCTTATTAAGTTAAGAAGCATATTTTTTTTCTCCAATCTCACATGAAAGCATGTATAGTATCATTGGTTCTGTGTGCTGCAATCACAATATAGTCAAAACTTTGCAGAGCAGCTCAGAACCCTCCATTGCACATGGACAACTGTTCAGTTGTGATATATGTGATGGGGATTCCCGGACTCATTGAGGAGCCCCATTACCAAATAAGGCACAAGGATCCAGGTCGGATTGTGACATCAAGGAGTGATTTAAAGCAAACTCAAAATAAGCATTTCTGCAGAGATAGTTTGCAGTATATTCAAGGTCCTTGGGTATTATTTGGAGACAGGCCGCCCGGACTGGCAATCTGTGGGTTAGGGCAAATGCCAGAGGGGCTGCTATAAGGTGCCATAGAAAGTCAGTATTTAGTGGGCTGGTGGGGACTGTTTGGGCCTCTATGTGGGCTGATTGGGCCTCTGTGTACCTGAAATGCCAGGGCCTATTTTGATTCTCAGTCCAGTCCTGTTTGGAGATGTCCTCTGATAGTACTGCAGCTATCTGAAATCATCCTTATCTGACCCATAGTAGCCCAATAGTATGACCTACATATAGGGCACCGCATTGACACTGTGCAACATAAACCACAAACTGTGCCCAAAAAAGTGGAAGGATACAGAGCCACCAACCTGTAAAGCCTGGATACATTTGATGGAAGAAACCAGGAAACTGGAAGAGATTACAGCAATTATTCATAACAAAAATACCAAATATGGTCCCCCTGGATCAAGTAAAAATTGACTAACTTATAGGAAGAACTAAATTAAATCAGAAATATCCATGCTCAAAC
This sequence comes from Xenopus borealis, assembly GCA_024363595.1. Lineage (NCBI taxonomy): Eukaryota > Metazoa > Chordata > Amphibia > Anura > Pipidae > Xenopus > Xenopus borealis. The sequence continues at coordinate 152,049,892 of CM044431.1, forward strand.
AATTATATCGCTGATTTTCTCAAACCATCTCACCAAGCAATAAAAATCGATTAAATTGGGTTAGACTCAATATAAATAGAATAGATATAAGCCAGTGAGCTCTCTCTCTTGAAGGAATATACAACAGTACTCTAAATAAGTGTATGCTCTGCGAATATTACTACTTATAAAATGTACTGGTGTAATTTGTGCTTATGCATTTATTCCCCCCCTTCTTTTCTGTAACTACTTAGAATTTTTTGAAATAAAGAATGTATATATATATAAAAAAAAAATGGAACAGATTAGAACCTTTTTTATCTCAAACTCATAACTTATCTTTATTCTAAAACTACAACTACCCTTTTACTATTATTATTTTTGCACACTACACATCACTTTCATGAGAAAAATCCCTTTAAGCTTTCCAAACATTTATTTTTTGGCCCTTATGTAATCTGTTTGGAGCAATTTTACTTGCTATAGATTTAGCTTTCCTACAGGAGAGTCTACATTTCGAATACTTTTCTTTACTGCTCCATACTGCCACCATATTCTAAAATGCATCTCACTTCACCTCCTTTACTGCAGATTTTCTTCTTTGCCATATCATTTTTTCTATTTTTGATTTCTCCATTCTCTTCATTGCTTCTAGGTCACATTTTCTACAGCTCCTAGAGCTTAATCTTTCACACTCTCCTTGGGTTTTCATCCATGCAATTACAAGATAGTCTCAATAGCTGGGCAGAGGGAATAGATTTTACTGTATGGGAAGGTTGAAAAGAATCATTTCATAAAATAGGGTTTCCAGCTAACAAATATGAAGAGCCTCTCCTGTAGAAAAACCCTTTTTTCTGGGTAGGGTGATAAACAGTGGGAGGACCATCCACCTTTGATCCAAAAGATATGTTGAAAACCAGGTACACTGTAGCACCCCAGACTTGAAGATGTGTTTCAAAGTTGTTTTATTGGCCCCAAACATGCAAGGCAACATTTCTGACCCACTGGGCCCTTTAAGCCTATCAGGCTTGAGAAAGGGCCCAGTGGGGTCCGAAACGTTGTCTTCCATGTATCTACTTTGTTTGGGGCCAAAAAACTTTGAAACACATCTTATATAGTTTTCCTGTACACAAAAAGTCAAACCCTATAGAATGAGCAGCTCCTTATCTCAAAGCATGTAAAAACCTTTAGTTGGGGGGGGGGGGGGGGGGTGGAGATTAAAGCATCACTAACTGAGAATTGATCTCTATAATTTGAGCCAGTTGATTTTCATTGGGCTTTGTTAACCTTCCACCAATAATTGTAATTCTAAGTAACTTTCCAACAAACAGTAAAGCTTCTTGAAGTTATTCATCAATGTATTTGTGATTGAAAGCAGAATTTGTTGATCGATATTGTTTTTTTGTTCTGACTTTTAAAACAATCTAATAGTCAGATCTCTGCCTGGCCTGTTAAAGCAAATTAGTAGAAGGCATTATAGTTTTTGGAGACATACCATCATCTCTCCATCAACTGGGGGTTAGATTGATGTATAGGTGTGATTGAATACTCACTGGCTCTAACAAAAATGCACAACTGTCAGAAGTTAAATTGCAGTTTATTTTCACTTTCCTGCTAAACCAAAAATTAACCTTTTAGTATAAAAAAAAACAAAAAAAACTTAGAACTGAAAATGCAGATATTATACCTGGCTTATTAAACTTACTTTACAGTATAACACAGGAGTACAATATATTCAAGACAAAGTCAAGATCACCAATTTATACAAGTTATAAATGTACCCTAAAAAGTAAATATACAAAATATCTGTAGTAATAAGTCGAATCAACGGGACTTGCTGCATCTTTCTTGAAGATGGTTCACTAGTCATCCAACTGGCTTTCTGAATTGAGAAGCTGGATGACTGGAGAAACATCTTCAAGAAAAAAAAACACACATCAAGTCCAGCTGATTTCACTTATTTCTACAGATGTACCATGACTTTGGATGAATGAGAATCTTCATAAACATAAATATACAAAATATCCTTCACAACGTGAGGAAAGCCGTCCCTTTCATAAACACAGATTTTCCCGCATTATCCTCACATTCGGCTCACATTATTTTGAATGAAAAGTGATGGTGGAGGTGCATCACCATAAGGCCCAACTCCCACCCTACTTTTTACAGCCTCTACTGATTTTACAAAGAATAGCAAATACAAAAAGTATATATATATTAAAAAAAAAAAGATTCTGCACTCCCTTAAATAGCTATGGACAGCATTATGCCACAACCTCTTCCTGGTATGCCATTGTAAACCTCATAACTCATCAGATTTTTGTTTGCCAGTACCCTCAGACCTAAAAGAGGCAGACATACGTATATTTCCCCCGTGGCACAGATTTGGATACTGGAATTTGGAAAGCCATAAGCAACACAACTGTACTTGCATTTCTAATGACACAATTCACATGCCTATTTGTTACAGTTTTACATAATGACCAGCAAAAAGTTTAGCCATTTTGAATGCACTTCCACCCAATATCATAAGCACACATGCCATGAACAGTATTATTACCTTGGTTACTTCAGCTTTGCCATTCTGAAATAGCAGAGTGACAAAAAAATGCCCATGCAATGCAGAAAAATGCACCCCACAAGGGCTGCATACTCACTGCTAGCACTCAACCCACCAATATTTACATTCTTAACACTGCAGCTGTGTGAAAGTCTGGTTATGAGGCTGACAGATGCAGAATGGACAGTTTACAGGAAGAGGACACACACAAAAATCCAGGAGTGTTTGAAGTGTAGAATGGAAGAAGGCTTTTAAAAAGTGAATGTATCCAGGACAGACAGTGGGGTACCAAAACATAAGCATTATGGTTAAGCATTTCACAAGAGGGCTCACTTATATTATTTAAGAAGCCCTGCCTTCAATACAGAATATACAGTCTATAAGGGATAATGTAGCTTCCAAATCTGTGCAACATGGAGTATCCCTGGAGCAGAATCTGAAATGGATCTGGAGAAAGGACGGCCCACAATTTACCTGCAACAACAAATAGGTAATTAGAAGCCAAAACCAATTATAGGACTACTGATAGTTCTATCCAACAATGGAATAAAGATGACTTACATGGCTTGATGATTGAAGATATTTGAAAGTTGGAAGCACTGTGCAGAGACTGATTGTGTTGCCAGATTGAGAGCTGGGCTAAGTGCTAGTAAAAAGCATAAAAATATTAGTATCATGAGGAAGATCAGATAAGATAACATATCCTCATCAAACTTCTCTTCAGCCTTACCAGTGAGTGCAGGGTTTAATGCAGTGAGCGGAAATGCTCCATTTAACTGCAGAGCAGCTTGGGCAGCAAGTGGAATTTGTAAGCCTGTCACTAAGGAAAGATAACATCATAAACACGTCTTGAAAAGGTTTAGTACAGGTATGGATCCGTTATCTGGAAACCCATTATCTAGAAAGCTCTGCATTACGGAAAGGCTGTCTCCCATAGACTCCATTATAATCAAATAATACAGACTTTTAAAAATGATTTCCTTTTTCTACAACAATCGAACAATACCTTGTACTTGATCCAAACTAAGATATAATTATTCCTTATTGGAAGCAAAACCAGTTTATTTGGTTTATTTAATGTTTACATGATTTTCTAGTAGACTTAAGGTATGAAAATCTAATTACAAAAAGATCTGGAATCTGGAAAACCCCAGGTCCCAAGCATTCTGGATAACAGTCCTATACCTGTACTAGCATTTTATCACAAAATAGAATTTAGAGTTTCCATCAAACAGGCATGTCACACTAGCCAGGGAGATATTACAATATATAGTACCCCCTTTGTAAAATATAAGGATAAGTCACCGAGATGTACCATGACCATATAAAAGCACAAGACCAAAGGCCAAGTGTTTTTATACAGGCCATGGAACTTTAATATCCTTATATTTTCCAACAAGGGGTACTTTATTTATTAAAATACATACATTTTAGTGAGTCGTATGACAAAAATGACATCACTAGTCACCGTTTATAAGGATATAATTTACAAGATATTAATGGCTTTTGGGTATAACATAGTGAATAAAGTACCCCTCTTGTAAAATATAAGACAGGCATGTCCATTTAGAATAAGTACAAAGAAAATGCTTTAAGAGGCTACATAATGGGTAATGGTACACACAAGTGGTGATTGGTATGTATGTGTGGGACCGTTAATACCTAACCTAAAAACTGACCAAAGGAGGATCCGTCCTCCCATGAGTGAACTGCAAGGCCCTACATGCATGGACAATATACAATTGCTTAGACATCCCAAATCACTGTACATTGCACCATAATACCTGCTTGCATGCAGAGAAGTAAAAGTAACCCTTGTTAACATATATGACTTGAATTCACAGCTGTAATACTAGTAGCAGAAAGTTTGCATGTTTATGGGGATTCCAAATGTAAAGTCATTGAAAATTAGATTTAATAACAAGCATAACAATTATAGGCCTGCTAGCCATCTACTTAACATACTTGTGATACTGCAATTCTAAACAAGCACTCTTGGTGGATAAATAGAATACCTGTGGTTTAGGCTATATCAAATCAATGATTTACATCACAATTACATATATACACAACAAGCAAAAAAACTACCTTCTGCCAGCTTAGCCATAAGTTGCAGGCGACCAGTTGCTCCCAGGTCAATACCAGTCGGCTCATTATCCAGGAATGAAGCATCACCCCCACCTTCTAAACGATCGGTTACATGGCCAACTTTCATGGGTCGACCTGCTAGTTCAAATCCATTCAGTTGTTCTAGAGCACGCCGAGCACACTCTGCATCTGTAAACTGGGATGAAAGAACAACCTGAAACTTGCTCAAACAGCACCACCTAATTCAGGCATTTCTGCAACTTAACACACTACTTACTGTTATGAATCCAAAGCCCTTGGATCTTCCAGTATCTGGTTCTTTCAAAAGCTGAATGTTTTCAATCTGTAAAGAGGTTATACAGTGACTAGTGTTCACAGATTTAACAAGTTACAAAAGTAGCAATTTAAAGGGGAACTCCACAAAAACATAAGCTTTTTGAAAAGTAAACATAATTTCAAGCAACTTTGCAATATACATCAATTAAAAAATATGCAGACTTTTCATGGTGAGTAGTTGACTAACTCAGATTTAGAGAGCTGAAAAGCATGAAGCTGTGTTGTGTTCTGTTATGTTAGACATCCAGTCACTCCAGCATTTATACATTACATTTTTGACTAACTATATTAGAAATATATTTTATTTTGCACAGCCTATTTACCCAGTTTTTATTTTTACCCTGAACTGTTCCTTTAATTATATAAAAAACATTTGTACTGCCAAATGAAGCCTCCTGTAGGCTGTCAGTCCACATCTGTTACCAAGAGCTAATCACAGCTCTTATTTGCAACCCCCAGGAACTTAATGCATGTTTGTGTTGCTCCCCAAGCCTTTTTATGCTTGAATGTGGCTCATTGGTACAAAAGGTTGGGGACCCCTGCTGTAAGCTGTGGAGAAATTGTTACAATCAGTGTTTTAGTCTCTCCTTCTCTGCCAGGATTTCAAATGATGCAGAAAGAGAAGAACTGTTACACAGCTGGATTTCAGAATAGAAAATGGCATTTATTCATACTTTCTGAAGAAACAGGTAACTGTGATTTGTATATTAAGGGTTTCTGTATCATGTGGGCCTCTTTATCAAATTTTGGTTTGGAAGTCAGAGTTCCCCTTTAACATTCCAGTCCTTATGCAAAGACATTATGTCCCAAAAAGGACTAAAAATATAATTGCCTACAATGGCAATGTTCTACAGGTCAGAACAAATATTCTATAAAGAGTATAAACTTGGACATTATTTACTAGCAAATATGCTAAATGGCAAAAGTACAGTAGCCACCAATCAGCAAAACGTTTAAAAGAAATCCTTTTATCAACATCAAAAAAATGGTCTGCTATGTCCTTCAAAAACAGAAGTCAATAAAGAATTTATTAAAAAAGGAGTAGATCCACAAGAATGGTAGTAGATGACAATAGGTTAACCAAATAGCAAGTGGATGGGTGGGCAACGTAAAGAAATGAAGAACACAGTTTCAATGCCATGGGTGTGAACATGAATGAGAACTTTAAATAATAATGTTGCCGCTAGCTTACATGCATTATTTAACTGGGTGAGCAGGGTATGGCTGGCAGTGGCAACATTAAAGGGGAAGGTACATATAAATGCTTACTTTTCCAAATGGCTCAAAGATGCCTCTCAGCATTTCCTCTGTGATATTAAAATGCAGGGATCCTACATACAAACGCATGGGCCCAGAGTTCCCCCTCTGCAAGTTGTTTGACATGGCTGCCAGACGATTCTTTTCTGCCTGCAAATATCAAATATGAGCAATGTTACCAGTACGAGGACATTTAAACCAGCAGTGTAAAAGTGGCTGTTTATTAATAAGTAATAAAATAAACATATATGAAGCAGTGTCAAATTTGTGCTGCCAATTTACTTTTCTTCCTGATATAAACAAAGGCTAAAAAAATAATCTTGCTCTAGTTATTGTGCTGAGAAAATAATATAATGAAGAGCTTTGCCACTTTTCTTACCTGTGAAGCTTGAACAATTATTGGAACGCCCAGTAACCTCTGTCCTGTTAATCCAATGGCCAGTGGCACAGAATGAATGTCGCAAAACTCAACATATGCAATACCCTTTGACCGACGAGAGTTCCTGTCTGAAATAATCTTCACATCTCGCACCTGGAACATAGGTTAAATGAGTGTACAGAGGAATAAGGCTGCCAAGTATTTAAAAGGCATAAAATTAAGACCACCAGTCATACCTTTCCAACGGCAGAAAAGAAGTCCTCTAGATCCCGTGATCGAATGCGAGCAGCTAGTTGCATGCAGAACACTGTACGTGCATCTCGTTCCTCTGGGGAGAGAATAGCTTCTGGTTCCCTGAAAATAGCATAAATAGAACTTATAGGTCACATGCAAGTTCTGCACATGGGAAGTTTTTTTTATCAAAAATTGTATGTTTATCTTCAAGTGATTCGTTTTAGCAGTGATAAATAAAATAATCTAATGCCACCCCTTCAGACTAGAAGAAAAGGACTTTCATTTGAAGCAGCGTAGGTGGTTCTTCACAGTGAGGACAGTGAGGTTGTGGAATGCACTGCCGGGTGATGATGTGATGGCTGATTCTGTTGATGCTTTTAAGAGGGGCCTGGATGATTTTTTGGACAGACATAATATCAAAGGCTATTTTGATACTAAACTCTACAGTTAGTATAGCTATGGGCATATATGGTTTGTGTGAAAGAGTGGAGGGGTGTGCGTGTATGCTGGTTTTTAATTTGGAGGGGTTGAACTTGATGGACTCTGTCTTTTTTCAACCCAATTTAACTATCTGCATCTAGGTAGTCCCAGAATTATTTGTGGCTAATCTCAATCTTTAAATAGAGCAATGATGCAAAATGAATGTCTTATACGGGGCTGAATGAATCTCAGGTTGCAAGGGTTGCTTGTTTTATAAGTTCGTTTTCAAAGGCATAATATGCTCTACAAGATCCATTTTGAGGTAGCCTGTATAGAGGGTTGATTTGAGCATTTTGTAACTGGATTTGTTCATACAGAAAGCAAAAGTACCTTGGGGGGGTCTTTTGTTTGTGTCGTGGACTGCGACTCCTACTACGGGTGTGGCGCCGTCTAAAATAAAGAAAAAATAAGTTACATCAGTTATGAGAAGAACGGTTAACAGGTTTTAAAAATAAAAGCAGCTGTAACACATACAAAATTGTTGAGATTCTATGAAAGGAGAGCTCTCATTTTTAAAGGGCAAGTCAACCTTAAAATAAAAACTTGCCTAATAAAATATAACACTAAACAATTTTACAATATACACATATTCAAATTTTTCAGTGCTTTGTACGAACAATTGCTATTGATATTGGTTGTTACTTTTTAAACCAGGGGTGTTCAACCTTATGGCTTCCCTGGGCCACACTGGAAAAAGACAACTTGTCTGGGGCCACACATGAAATACACAAACACTTGTAAAAGTAAAGAAAACGCACAGGAAAAAAAACTACAATACTATTTGGATAACCAGATGGAGCTATACACTGGAATATGGGACACCTGGATGTTAGACTTTTTCTTATATTATTATTACTAGTACTAACTGGGCAATGGGCAGAACCCGACTCCTGCCTACTCCTTTATCCTTTGTAACATGACGTTTCCTTGGGAAACGTTTCAAGCTGGGTCGCATTCATATCCATCCTGGGCCACATGCAGCCCTCGAGCCACAGGTTGGACACACCTGTTTTAAACAATGTTGCAAAAGTCTTAGTTCCTCAGCAAAGACGTTTATGTAAATCAGCTGCCTTGTCTTACATTGTATCAACTGTCTGAGCCATCAGGGCAGAGAATAGAGACAAACAAACACTGTTTTCAATAGCAATACATATACAAATAACTGACAAATCTGCAGCTGCTAAGGGCAGTGGAACACCACAAGATTTGTCGCTGCAATTTTTTAGTTGCAGCTGCAGGCTACAAGTCTCCCAAAAATACCTCTCCATTGCTGGTAATAGAAATCGGCCTCAGTCGCATCTAAAAAATTGCAGGCAACAGATCTTGCAGTGCACTACTGCCCTAAAGCAACGCCTTTTAAAATATACAAATTCTTAAGATTTCCATTAAAATTAAGAAGTTTCACCTACAAATATACAATCATACTAATTTACTCCACTTTCAACAAAAAAAAGAACAGGGGTATGTCTTTCATTTCCCAGGAACATCCGAGTATTGGGGTTTTCTGAACAAAAGATTTTTAGTGAACCAATTTTCAGTTGTATGAAATTAAATCACGTGTGAAAAACTGGCTAAAATGTGGGTAATTTTGCGAATTTGAATGCATGTAACTGCTCAATATGGATTACTGGCAACACCAATTTGGTTGTATTAGCTAGTTAAGCCTTGAACTTCATAGGCAGGGGTGTTCAATCATAAGAAAAGTTATTTAAGGTGGCCAGTTGCAAGTCATGCTTCTGTTTGACTCACTTCTGAAAAGTGAAAGCATGGGATCCTCAAAGCAACTCTCAAAAGATCTGAGAACAAAGATTGTTCAGTATCATGGTTTAGGGGAAGGCTACAAAAAGCTATTTCAGAGTTTTAAACGGTCAGTTTAAACTGTAAGGAATGTAATCAAGAAATGGAAGGACACAGGCACAGTTACTGTAAAACCCAGGTCTGGCAGGCCAAGAAAAATACAGGAGGGGCATATGCAGAGGATTGTGAGAATGGTTACAGACAAGCCAAAGATCACCTCCAAAGACCTGCAAGAACATCTTACTGCAGATGGTGTATCTGTACATCGTTCATCGTTATAATGTAGTAAATAACTAGTAATAACTTAAAGGGGTTGATCACCTTTGAGTTAACTTTTAGTATAATGTAGAGAGTGATATTCTGAGACAATTTGCAATTGGTTTTCATTTTTTATTGTTTGTAGTTTTATAGTTATTTAGCTTTTTATTCAGCAGCTCTCTAGTTTGCAGTGTCAGCAATTTGGTTTCTAGGGTACAAATTACCCTAGCAACCCTGCATTGATTTGAATAAGAGACTGGAATATGAATAGGAGAGGGACTGAATAGAATGATAAGTAATAAAAAATGGCAATACCAATACATTTGTAGCCTTACAGAGCATTTGTTTTTAGATGGTGTCAGTGACCCCCATTTGAAAGCTGCAAAGAAACAGAAGAAAATTGCAAATCATTAAAAAACTATGAAAAATAAATAATGAAGACCAATTGAAAAGTTTCTTAGAATTGGCCCTTCTACAATATACTAAAAGTTAGTTTGAAGGTGAACCACCCCTTTAATGTCTCAAAACCAAATAGAGGAAGAGTACTAATTTAAGACCGGATGCTAAACTGCATTCATTATATGTGTAAAATGTTTTCTTGAGCAGATTATTATTTTGACTGCAGCTGCTTTTTAACGGTTAGTCGTACCCAGGGCTGCGGTGTCGTGAGCGCTCATCTCTGTGCCTATCGTGGCTCCGTGAACTATGGCGCCTACTCCGACTTCGGCTCCTGTGCCTATGTTCATGGCTGCGACGACAATCTCTGCTGTTTCGTCGCTTGTGGTAGTCCCTACTTCGACTGCGGCTAAGAGCAGATTAACAAAAACAAAATTGAAAGATTGCAAGCCACAGTGTATGGTCTGCATCTTCTAGGGAAAATGCCCACAACAGAATTTGAAGCAAATATCAATCAGAATGATAGCCTTTAAGTACAAATGTTTCAATATTTAAGTGATGACATGTATATAAAAAACAAAAAAAAAAGAAACAAACCTTCTTTTGCGATCTCTGCTTTGGGTTCGACACCTTTTCTTACTGGTAAAGAAGCAGGAAAGTTCAAGTAATGATTAAACAAGCATGTAAAAGTTTGGGAATTTATTTAATAAATGATGTTCAAGACAACAAGCCAAAATAATAAAGACCACAACCCCCTAAAACGAGAACTGAACCCTAAAAGCAAATGTGCCTAGAAATGTCACTGTCTACTGAGCTTAATGCACCAGCCTAAAGTTTCAGATCAGTGAAATGATCCAGTCTTAAAAATTGTTACAGCATGTCTCCATCTTGGATTTTGATAGGAGTGTCAAGTACACCCAAAAAATGTCAGGACAATCTTCACACAGTCTGACAATCATACAAGCCTTTGTTTTATACAACTAACTTTGCTTCTATGGCCAGTTTAAAGCGATACAGACACGCTCCTATAAAAATCATAGGAACTTGTCAGTATTAAGTAAATGCTGCACAAGGAATATTTTGCCCCAAAGCCCCCCACAAAGCCACCCCCAGACCTGATCTCACACGACTGTCCGACCCTGCTAAATGATCTTCTGAACTATTTCACTGACGCAGGGCTGGGGGATGGAGTGATCCTTCAATAGGCTGATAATGAATAAAAACAGGACTCCAGCCTATGGAAGGATCACTCTGTCCCCAGCCCTGCGTCACTGCAAGAACCCAGAAGAACCAGCTAGCTGTGTCAGCCGAGCTGTTGCACACAGGTGGGTGGGGCTGGAGGCGGTTTTAGAGGGGGCTTTTCGGGGGAACTATTCCTTGCACACCATTTACTTCATACTGACACGTTCCTATGATTTTTATAGGAACGTGTCAGTATCGCTTTAAGGTTTATTCTTAAAGGGGTTGTTCACCTTCCAAACATTTTTTTTTCAGTTCAGTTGGTTTCATATTGTTCACCAGAAATAAAGTCTTCTTTCAATTACTTTACATTTTTACTGGTTTTCCAAAAGGTTTCTGTCTCTGGAGTTTCAGTGGCAGCTCAATAATCCAGGTGCAGATTCTTAATGGTTACAATTTGCTACATTCATAGATACATTTCTAAGCAGCTTTTGTGGCATATTAGCAACTATTGTATTAATTATAACAGCTGCCTTTAATAAAACTCTGGGATTCTGCTCAGCGGGGCCAAAGAAAAGAAATGCATCAATTAAATGTAGCAATTTAGAACAGTTTGCAGAGTTGGTGGCCTCTCTCCCAGAGCTGCTATTTCATAATTAGGGAAATGGTCACATACAGAAAATAACTAAAACAAAGTCTATTTCTGGTGAACTATCTGAAAATAAGTGTTGGAAGGTGAATACCCCCTTTGAATCATGTTTCCCTTCTAATTGATTTTAATTTTAAAATATCCTTCCAGTCTCTCACCTGCTGCTGCGGTGATGGTGTTCATGGTTGTCAGTCCGATTGCTGCTGCTGCTCTCCTGTTCTTTTTTTATCTCCTTGGTCTGACTTTCCTCCTGTTCAGCCTGACAAAAAAAATGTCATGCCGACGCAAGCAGAGCATCAGGGATAACAGGATACAAGAAATGTGGTAGAAGAAGTGAGGGGAGACAGCAGAAAAAGACAGATAAAAGAACATGCAGTTAGCACTATATTTTGAAGAACACTTGGTGATGTTTATAGATGAGCAGGGTTTTCCAGCCAATGACATTTTTTCCAGAATCAAGTTGTCTGCATACCTTAATGAGCTACCTGGCACACTGGCGACCCTATATGAGAGATAAACACAAGGCAGATCTATAATGTGTACCTCCCATAAAACACCTTACCTGTGTGGTAGAGGCTGATATATATATTAGTTATATGAGTATGCTATTTCCCCACCATGACGTTTCGCACTCCTGGTCCTGGAGCAAACATACAGAGGGCACATTGCTTTACCACAAAGTAATTAGGCATTAATGTATAGTCAAAAAAATAAAGTCATCATACCACAGAGGAGTACCTATGCACATCTTCTGGTGCCAGCTGCTGAGGCTGTGGAGTATTTGCAGTTTACAATATAGTACACAAAAGCATACAAGAATAAACAAAGCAAACATTCACAACACAAACTGGCCATAGCTGCAAAGATCGGGCTATATCGGGGTAATCCGGACGTCGGTCCTATTACGACAGATTACGACGAACGCAATGGACTTCCGATGGGTCAGTCAGAAGAAATGCCAACCTTCCCGATTGATAATGTGTCCAGATATCGGTTGGGAAGACCCGTCGGAAGCCCCTACACACGGGCAGATAAGCTGTCAAATCAGTCTAAACGACCAATATCAGCAGCTTTATCTGCCCGTGTATGGCCAGCAATAGTAAGGTGGACTTTGCTGAAATAGACTGTCAAATACTCCTTTTAACATTTCTGGATTGTTATCAATAAACAAACAGAACTGCAACTCTGTAGAGGGAAATACCTTAATGCTATTTGTCACTTTGTCACATAAGGGTAGTGGCACACAGGGAGATTTAGTTGCCTGCAATAAATCTTTGCTGCTGCGGGAGACCAAAATGCCTTCCCACAGGTAAGGATGTGAATCGCTGGTGAGATGGCAAAGCTTATGCCACCCCACCGACAATTCACATTCTTGCCGGGAGGGAAGGCCTTTCGGGGAGATTAGTCACCTGCAGTAGTGAACATTTATCGCAGGCAACTAAATCTTCTGAAGATTATACTGCAATTTTGCTCAACCGTGAGAAAGCAACAATTTTAACATGACATTGTGCATTTAGGACTGCATCTTGTCATTGGTGAAAACATTATTATTATGATTGATGTCTCTAATCAACATTCACCCATGTCTGCCTACTGCTGCATTAGAATATATTTCTACAAGTCAAGCATATTGTAGTCTGGATAGTTTAAAACTTTAAAAAACAATTAAAAAAATCAAACTACTGGTCTATTTGAAACATTGCAATGGGGTTATTCTGCTCTATGGCTCGGGGATCCATTGAGACACTTATTAATGGAAAAATAAAATGAGTTATGCACCCTTGAGTCAAGCAAATATATTATATAGCTAGTTTCATTATCTTCCATGTGGAAATTTACCATCAAGCCAAGCACATGGTGCACTCAGTAAATTGAACTACCCCACCCACACACCCCTGTACAGATCTTTGCTTTGGTCCTGTAGTCTTGTCTCCAATCACTTTCAATGCCCTTCCTTGGAAGAGCAGGGCAAAGAAGAGCACTAGGTTCTATGAAGAGAAAGGGAGCAGTGTGTTATTGTGTGTTATGGGTCTGTTACAGCAAAAAGGTGAATGAGGAACATCAATGCTGATTGCTACAAATCCACAAACCACAAAAAGAATACGTAGAAGTCTATTGGGAGACATTAAATATGTAATACGCCAAGTTGTGTTATATCTGAATGAGCTTAGACTTCAATTACAAAAAAATAAAGGATGGCTTCATGCAGCCAAACGGCATCAACAAGCTTCAAAAACAAGAATGTTTGGATTCCACTTGGGGAGATGCACTATAAGAAAAAATCATAACTCTAATGGACTAGAGCTGTACTTGGGGGAAAAAAAGAGAATACTAAAAATCTCAAAAATCAGGTTTAAAAATAAATAAAAGGAATCCACTTTGAAAGTAGGTATTGCAATGTGCAAATATGGAAGCACATATATTTATCCCACTGCTTAGTAACATACCTCTTTATTCTTGTAAGGAGCTTCCAGCATTGCTTCTATTACAATATCAAAATCATCTGAAGCCATGATTGAGCAATGATCTTAAACACAACCAAATGCCCTGCAGAGACAGAAAAAAATGACATATGCTCTCTAAGTTATTCAGTTTCAATGTCAGTTTAAACTTCAGTCTCCTGTTAAATGCCAACATTAGCACATCATAAACACACCCCTGCCCATGGACAATATGAATATCAGGAATGGGAGCACATATGTACAATGTTATTTTGTGGCATTCTGTTTTGATAGAATTATGACCCCCCCAGTTTAAAAAAAAAAATATTTTACCATACCAAATGTCATGCAATATGTTTTACATGGCAATACATCAACTCCCAACAGTGTGCACATATCTTAAAACTTGCATTTCCTGTACTAATGCTTTCTTAAAAGAACAATAACATCAATACATTAAAGTGTAGAATGTATTGTTTCCTTGCACTGGTACAACTGATGTGTTTGCTTCAGAACATTGTATTCTATTACAGAGCTATCTGTTATCTGCTAAGTAACCTGAGCCGTTTCTCCTTTCTCAGTTTGAATGGCTGCCCACATAGCTACACAGCACCTATTAACACCTACTACAGAAGTCTTTCTAAAACAAACCACTTTTACCAATGCAGGGCAAAAGTACATTATATTTAAAAAACTTTTTTGTACTACTGTTTTTTATTGTGAATGTTTAATTCCAAGTTTATAAATGTATATATTGTAAAATATATGACTCTGTGAATGTTGATGTAATCCAATTGTTTGGCTAGGATTAAGCCTTTGTGTCACCCACCAGTCACAAGTATAAAGAATTTGAAAAAGGTCTTATTTTCTGTTCATTTGATTTCACATATGTCACCAGAAACAAAGTTCTGGAAGGTCTTCTGCGGCGACCGGAGGGAAAGCTTTTGGAGAAGATTAGTCGCCCACAAAAGAGGTTTGTAGCAGGAAATGAATATCCTTGCCCTAAGAGCAATGACACATTGGGCAAGTTCTAGCCAGCTGCTGTGGTGAGGTGAAAATGTGTGGGGGCCGACCATTCAGGGCTGAACTCCACAGACGATTTACGCGCGATACGACATGCTGAGCTAAACCCAGTGGAGTTCAGCCCTTAGCCTGACATTTTTTGAACCATTATTATTCAATTGGCATTCTGCTGTTAATCAGCTGTGTGGGGGCTATGGAGGGTACAATATATTTTGCCCTTATCACCTCATTTGTAATTAATGAGGAAAAACAATACTGAAGGCAAATTAATATATCTGAAGCCCCGGAATCTAAATTGAGATAAATACAGTTTTAATCTGGCGTTTTATCTAAAACTAAAGAAAAAATCAGGCAAAATGTTATGCAAAATGTCCCCTTTAAATAGACTTACTATTATATTATTATTACTATCTGGGCAAAGTCCCACCCCCCTCCCCTGGGCCGCAGTTTGGGCACCCCTGCCCTATTTGTAATAATACAGCGCTACGCAACAAGTTGGCGCTATAGAAATACATGTTAATAATAATAGGCACTATGTTTGCCCAGAAGCAGTAACCCACAGCAACCAATAATGTGTAAACCAGTAATTTGTACCTGCTGATTGGTTGCTATGGGTTACTGCTCCTGGGCAAACCTAGTGACATCTATTACATAACCCCCATGGGTTGTTAATTAATTACCTGCATTACATACACCATGGGGGGGGGGGGGTTATGTAATAAATGACACCTTATTGGTTGCGATATGTTGTAAATCTGGGAGCAAGGGGAAGGCATGATTTAATGAAAGGAGCAAGAGAATGGAGTCGAGACCAAAGTCTCAAGAAAGAAAATGACCTATAATAAAAATAAAATAATCTAATGGCTGTTAAGAAAAAAAAAAGTTTGTGTGAAGCAGCTTTAGTGTGAAGTAATTATGATTCAGCTATGGGAACTGTAACTTGACAAACATTTTAGGCAGTGGTCAAATGCATAATGAAAGACTACGCATTACACACTGACACAATGACCCAACTACGTATCAAGGTCGGATACATTGCACGTAGTACGACGCGGCATAGTCACGCACAGCTCTAGTGACGGAAGAACAATAGCAAACAAACCCAACTTAAAACCCTTATAAACTAAAATGATTTTTCTTAAACCAAACAGCTACTCTCACCGGCCTTTACAGTAGCGGCTCCCAACCCAGTTGCACAAGATGGCGAACAGATATGTTTTGCCAGAACCTTCACTCTAAGTTCCTTATTAGCATGTAGCCAATCGATAGCGAATTCACCAGAGGCAAAAAGGCGGGCAAACTACAGCTGACCAATAAAAACGCGAGTAATTGATCTGTAGGCGGAGTGAAACCAGAACGAGTCGTGGAAACCATAGGGTAGTGATAACCAGCCCTCTATAAACAGAACACCCTTTAAAATTTGCGTTTCTCTAGTGCAGCTCTGAAGCGTAGCGACTTTCTGTGTTTTTTTGTTGTTGTTTTTTTAATTGTTGCAGTTTCTCATTTTATGATGTGAGCTCACTCCTAAATGTCCTTTCTGTGATGTTGCTGTTAGTGATTTACTCGTAGCCATATTTCAAAACAGCCATCTGAAAGTGTCACTAAATCAGCTGGGTACTTTCTTTAACAGACAGTATTGTGACCTGTGCGTGGTTGGATGATGGCTAATTTAAAGGAACAGCAACATGTATTTAAATATTTATTATATTTAAATATTTTCATTTAAAGTAAACATTTATTTTACAGTAGTAATAACGGGATATTTGCTTGTTGTGACTTCAACACTAGAATATTGAATTTTACATTTCATTCTAAGGCAACTCTGGGAGGGGGGGGTCACAGACACTGGAAACTGTTCTATATTGATATACAGATGATACATTTCTTTTTTTGTGCCTAAGCAGAATCCCTGGGATTCATTAAAGGCAGTTGTTAGAATTGATACACTAGTTGCTAATATTCCACAGATACTGCTGAAAAATGTATCAACTAATGTTGCAAACTGTAACAGTTCAAAATCTGTACCTGGATTTCTGAGCTGCCAGAATGAAACACCAGAGACTGTTGTATTAAACTCAGGAGTCAAACTTCATTTCATGGGCGACTGATCTCATCATGCGTCATTGCCCTTAAACTTTATTCTGCCCTTGTAAACTCACCATATGCATGCCTTGAAAAACGTCACAGACATAAAGACTTAGGTGCTTTTGCCTGGGGGAGGAGGGGGTCTATATAAGGTAGGGTTTACTTTAACATGCCTGCTCTGATATACAAACATACATATTGGCGATATAATAGACTCTCACTGTAGGCCTTGAGGACAGATATGGCTTATACAGGGGCTCCGTTAACTTTCTCACATGACATTCTTTACATTTGTGTGTAAAGCTGGAGTAATCTGCTTACTATAGAAAGAAAACTGGACAATATTGCATTACACATGAGAGATTTGACGGACTATTGGGTGTGCCTAAATAAGCAAAGCAGAATATCTTAAAGGGATCCTGTCATGCATCAGTAAGGCTGGGGACAGACAGGGAGATTCGGGGAGATTCAGTCGTCTGGCGTTTAATAGCAGGCGACAATCTCCCCGCACGTCCTTCTCCCTGTCCTTCGCTAGTTGAAATGTAAAAGAGTCGGCTCTGTGCACACGCGGTGCGGCGATTTCCGGAATCGCCCGAAGTTTCCTCACGAAGTAACTTCAGGCGATTCCGGAAATCGCCGCACCGCGTGTGCACAGAGCCGACGCTTTTACATTTCAACTAGCGACGGACAGGGAGAAGGACGTGCGGGGAGATTGTCGCCTGCTATTAAACGCCAGGCGACTGAATCTCCCCGAATCTCCCTGTCTGTCCCCAGCCTTAATAGCGCTGTTCCAGAAGATTTCTGCACTGAAATCCATTTCTCAAAAGAGCAAACAGATTTTTTTATATTTCATTTTGAAATCTGACACGGGGCTAGACATTTTGTCAATTTCCCAGCTGCCCCAAGTCATGTGACTTGTGCTCTAATAAACTTCAATCACTCTTTACTGCTGTACTGCAAGTTGGAGTGATATCACCCCCTCCCTTTTCTCCCCAGCAGCCTAACAAAAGAACAATGGGAAGGTAACCAGATAACAGCATCCTAACACAATATAACAGCTGCCTGGTAGATCTAAGAACAACACTCAATAGTAAAACCCACGTCCCACTGCGTACTATTCAGTTACATTGAGAAGGAAAAACAACAGCCTGCCAGAAAGCAGTTCCCTCCTAAAGTGCTGGCACAAGTCACATGACCAGGGGCAGCTGGGAAAATGTCTAGCCCCATGTCAGATTTCAAAACTGAATATAAAAAAATCTGTTTGCTCTTTTGAGAAATGGATTTCAGTGCAGAAGTCTACTGGAGCAGCACTATTAACTGATGCGTTTAAAAAAAAAAAAAGTTTTTCCATGACAGTTTCCCTAAAATTGAAACAAGGGTACACATATAATATGGTATTAGGTACAGGATCATGGTGGCCATGGTGAAACACTTTATTAAAGCTAGTAGTACCTTGCCTTCCTCCAATACACATTTTCTGTATAATTTTGCTTTAACAGAATTAGAGATGAAAGGCTGAGAATAGACTGGAGTCATATGTGTGAAATTAGAGCAAATCTGCCATCTCAGAATTAACAGAGATGTTAATAAGAGAATCACTTCTGCTTCTTCCGTTGTGCCCCACCCACAGAGGAAAGAGAACATGCAGCCTAGACAAAACAAAAATGTCAGGTTTCTGGTCTGTCTGAGATGAAAACTAAAGACATGGTTCAACAGCCACTTATGGAACAGGATCAGACCAGAATAGGCTCTACAAGGGTGACCACAAACTCAAAGGAGCTTCTGATACATTTAGGAACCAATATCCCCCCCCCACCCCCGCTACCTTGTTCTATTGTGAAGTGATGGATTCCCTGTGTCTTCTATAGTAATTACTTGCAAAGATTCTATGAAAAGTGAAATGGCATCATCACTTCAACAATGAACAGGAGCTTTTGAGAGATGGTCAGATTTGCACAAAAATCCATGCATTCCATATTTCTAATGAAAAACTTGATTTATTAATAGCTTACAAACCAAGCAGAATCCATGTCTAATGGTACCTTTTAATGGTTTCTGGTTCTAGAGAAACAGACTTTGAAAGTTTGTATCTCCCCTAGCCTCAAAAATGCTTTAACAAATTCAACAGACACAATCAAATAAATGTGGTCGTTTAATATTAAATGTACTTCCATCAATATTCAAAAGTAGCGTTAGAACTTCAGTATTCTCTTGGATGTTATGTTTTCATAAATAAATGAATGTGCCAGCTAGAACTCAGGGACCTTTTAATATTAACCGTTTCTATTAACACATAATAAAAAAGAACTATTAGTGAACAAACATACAGTACAACTGCAGGAATCCTCCAATAGAGGCAATAGTCATAAGTGCTGATAGTAACCTAATGTGTGCTGCCCTTCTGCAGCACAACGCCACAAGGTATTTCTTCATTCAGTGTATGCCCCAAGTCTGTCTCTTATGAATGCGATGGTTTTCAAGCTTGTCTATCACAGGCCAATTGTGTAAGAACGTCCTGTAGGATTGTGAATTGCAGAACACACAGGGGATGTTACAGCCCACTCGTACCAAACCTTCTTGCCATTGTTACAACGCCAAAATCGGACACAAACAGTATCACCCTCCCGCAAAGGAATGGGTTGCTGCAAAAGAGAGGAACTGTTTAATACAGCAATACAGAAAATAATTCACAAGATTACAATAGAACAACTATTTTGCACTACTCATACTTCCAATTAGTGGGTAAACAAGATATATGATTTAAAGGAATTGTTCAGTATAAAAGTAAAAACTGGGTAAACAGATAGGCTGTGCAAAATAAAACATATTTTCAATATAGTTAGTTAGGCAAAAATGTAATGTATAAAGGCTGGAGTGACTAAGTCTAACCTAGGTTTTCAGCTCTCTTTTGTTTACACTGACTGGTTACCCTGGTTACCAGGCAGTAACCAATCAATGACTTGAGGGAGGGCCACATGGGACATAACTGTTGCTTTTGAATCTGAGCTGAATGCTGAGGATCAATGGCAAACTCACTGAACAGTTATGTCCCATGTGGCCCCCCCTCAAGTCGCTGACTTACTCAGATTTAGAGAGCTGAAAAGCAGGATGTTGTGTTGTATTCTGTTATATGAGACATCCACTCACTCCAGCTTTTATACATTACATTTTTGGCTAACTAACTATATTAGAAACATTTTCTATTTTGCACAGCCTATCTATTTACCCAGTTCCTTTAAAGTGGACCCGTCACCCCAAAAAAATATTCAAAATCATATTTTATCACATTAGTCAAGCAAAATGAACATTAATTACATTAGATTATTTTAATCTTGTTTTCTTCAGTCTGGGAATTCATAATTATAGCAAGCAGGCAGGAGCCATTTTGTGGACACTGTTATTAAGGCAAGCCTTGCATCATCTCAGAATCTTGTTTGTGCACCAGAATGGGGGACCTAATGCCCATCCCCATGTCCTGGCTACACAATTAAATGGTTAAGAGAACTGGGAGAATATGTGGGGAGCAGTGGCATCTAGGAAGTGCTGAATGGAAAGTGAAAGTAATTATCTGCCCCGCCTTTATGCCTAAGGCATAGAGGAGTGGCAGACAATATTTGATTGACAGCTGAGATTTTTAAATGATCTTAAAACAGCTATGAATGTTTTAATAAAAATTTTAAATTGGATTTCATGTTTAATTTGAAAAGGACTTTTATTATACAGATTTTTGTGTCTGGGTGACGGGTCCACTTTAAACATAGATATTGTAGAACCTCTATAACTGTTTGTATTACTAACCTTGATAGGAAAGAGGATGGGAAACCAAGAAAACATGCCCGGGGAGTGACTTTCAGGGCAAATACCTGCAGAGGATATAGTGTATGAGACATTGTAAGTGTAAAAAAAAACTGGGGATAAAAACAGAATGTTAATGCACGATATATACACAATTAATTGAGATTAGATTATGAAAATTCTGTAACAATGTACTGCAGTTTATACTTACTCAGTGTAACATCTTTATACAACACAGTATTGAAATATCCAGCAAACCCATGCAGCACTGTGTTAAGGTCCACTCTGTACTGCAGGCAACAGTTGCGGTTATTATCAATGACAGCATCTAGGAGAGAAGAACTTATGAAACAAACGACTATATAGCAGTGCTATGAATTTTTCATGCACCTTTCTTAAATCACCTTTGTTGGGATGGTGGAATTTGAAGCATGGCAAGGGATCTGATAACTGATGGAAGTTGTGTAGCCTCACTACATAGGGCATCTCAAACTGAGCCTGGAGACATAAAAACAGCAGAACACATGTAAAACAACATTGGACTGTAAATAAGCGTACAATATAGGCCATCTGGCAAATCAGACTCTAAAGGGGGTTTTATTTATCAAAGGTCAAAAGAGTTCAAATACCTCAAATGAACTCACAACTCAAATGGTATCTTATTTAAGAAAAAAACTTTATTCTGCAAGTTCGAGTTGCAAAACCCAAAACTCCAACTGATTGAGTTTTCAGTGAAAAAAAAAAAACCTGGAATCTCTCTAATTGATCGCGTTTTCTGGCAAAACCCTCAGAAAAGAACTCGAACATCATGAAGGCTAGTATGATCTTCAAATGGTTTTGCCATTGACTCCTACATGACCTTGGCAGGTTTTAGATGCTCTTTTTGCAGGGTTGGTATAATAAATCTCGAAAAATTGCATGAAAATATTTTTAACCCAAAAAGTAACCCTGAAAACTCGAATTTTTGTGGAAAATAAATCTGCAGCTAAATGAGCGGTTTTCTGACTTTCAACTACTCCTTTGAGATGGAATATATGCCCCTCCTCTTCAGATATAATTCTAAACATAATTAGGAATAATTATGGAAAAATCTGCTGCAGAAAACCCCAGGTGCAGAGAATTCTATACAACAGGTGCCATTCCTGCATAGCTTTCCCAGAGCTTTCTCAGTTAAATATATTAAGAGGTGTGTGCCATTGATGATAAATGTGAAAAATGTTCAAATGACAAGTGTCCACAATTGGAAGCAAAGGGATGGAAACTTGATGGACAGGAAAAAAAAGACTATTTGCAAATCTGCAAATAGCACAATACTCCATGTGAGCAGACAAAATATTATCCATAATTAAAACTATTGCATCTATCTACATTCAACTTTATATATTAAATGTACTCACCTCAGGGTCTTTGTCTTTTTCTCTGCAAGCCCGTACCTCATTGTACAGTTTGGATGATGAGATTGGCGCCAAGAAAGAAGTGTATTCACCTGGAATACTAACTCCATCCTCTGCCAAAAAATTAAAGGGAGACATTATCTTCAAAAAAATTATAGGGATCATTTGGAGACATTAAGTGGGTTGTTCACCTTCCAATCCCTTTTTAAATTCAGTCATTTTCAGAATCTTCCACAAATAATGACTTTTTAGGCTAAGGCCAGACGGGGAGATTCGGGGGCATTTTGTCACCTGGCGACTTCTCGCCGCGACTTGTAGCCCCCGAACCTCCCCGAATAGCCAAGTAAGCAAGCGCACCGGCGTTGCTTGAAAACGCCGGCGCGTATCCACACAGAGCGGCGCGCTTTTTGAAATTGCTCCAAATTGCCTGGCGAGGCAATTTGGAGCGATTTCAAAAAGCGCGCCGCTCCGTGTGGATACGCGCCGGCGTTTTCAAGCAACGCCGGTGCGCTTGCTTACTTGGCTATTCGGGGGCTACAAGTCGCCAGGCGACAAAATGCCCCCGAATCTCCCCGTCTGGCCTAGCCCTTAAAATTACTTTCCATTATTTATTTTTTACCATCTAAGTTTAAAGTTGAATGTTCATATTGAGTCTGGCAGCTCAGTAATTCAGGCTCATACTCTAAACTGTTGCAATTTTGCAACACTTTGTGGATACATTTCTCAGCAGCATCTCTGGAGTATTAGCAACTATTGTATCAATTCTTATTGTATCAACAGCTGTCTGTACAGAAACCCAGAGATTCTGCTCAGCAGGTACAAAGATAAGAAATGTATCCATTAAATGTATCAATATAGAAGAGTTTGGGGGGGCGGCCCTACCCAGAGTTGCTTACACTTACACTTCAATATTAGAAAAACGGTGACACACAGAAAATAGAAATTAATTGTAAAAAATAATTATTTCTGGTAAACTATCAGAAAACAACTAGTTGTTTGAAGGTGAACAACCCCTTAAAAAAATGGAAATGTGCATGGGATCCACAATAGAATTAATGTTAATTGTGCACATTTTAAACCTTTTAGGAAGTGCTGGGCTCCATCCAGACATTCAGGAGACAGCTCATTATCCCCAAATGATCCCAAAAGCTCGCTAACTATAATATCAGCCTTCTCAGGTGCCTTCCACTCTCTCATGTCACCAGACACCACAGTCACCTGACTGCCCCATTCCTCATAACGCCAGCCTTCCAACCTAAGATAAATCAAAAGGATAAATAGTTAAAAAAGGCACTGTACTTTGTACAGTTGTATTCTATATTTAGCCAAAACATCACCAAGAGGTTTTCATTTACCCCTTTTACTACCACTCACGTTATCACAGCATTGGGATTCTTTTCTACTGCATACACCTTAATCTTGCGTTCTGCTTGCTTTGCAGCTCTGAGAGAGGCATTCACAAGGGGTCCCCGGCCTGCTCCAAGCACCATAAGGACCCTAACAGACACATTAGATCCAGATACAAAGAAATCACTGATGAGGTTATGTTGGCCAAAGAAGATTTTGTATAAGATTACATTAAAGGAGAACTAAAGCTTAACTAGAAGAAGTAGGCTAGAAATGTTGTACATTATGCGTTGGGCTTCTGTACCAGCCCCAGGCAACCACAGCCCTTTAGCAGTATCTGTGTCTCCAAAGATGCACCAGTAGCTCCCCATTTTTTTTCTGCTGATTCACTGATTCACATGCTCTGTGCTGCTGTCACTTACTGAGCTTAGGGACCCACTCACAATATACAGTACACATTGAATACAAATATCAACATATAAGGCCAATTAGTAATTAATACAGATAATTACTACTGTACATGGCAGCACAGAAACCAGTACAATTAGCATCATAATTTAATGATCAATCCTGTAGCATCAGCTTATATTACAGGTCAACCTCATTTTCTGCTTGATAATTTGTGACAACCCCTAAGCTTAACTTCTCAACAGCTGCTCAGAGCCCAGTGAGCACTGAGTTAGTGTTTCAGACAATTTCCAAGATGGTGACCCCCTGTGACAAGTTTGAAGTCCTGGATCATTGCTGCTATTGGCAAGCTGAATCTTTAGGCTAGTGCAATAAGTTCAGTATATACAATGAAATTTTAAAAGTTTACTTCTTTCAATGTACAGGAATCTTGGCACCAAAGAGAATATATTTAACAAAGAGCTTATTTGTATCATTTACAGAGAGAGAGAAAAGAATACTCAAGAGCCATGTCAGTCTGCTGTTTGAAGGCTCTCTATAAATATTCAAATTTCCTCTAATGATGATTACAGTATAAAGAGATGAAGGCTCTTTAAAGGAGAAGCACCCCCCCCCCCAACTAATGAAAACCCCTACCCTCCATAGTCCCCCATCCATGTTCCCCCCCGCACAGGCGTTAATATCTGTAAATGCCCCCAAGTCTTTAATTACCCCTCGATGCAGAGTTCGCGCGGAGGAGCCCACAGGGGTTATCTTCACTGCTTCGGGAATCTTCAGTAAATACGCACTGTATCGGCACATGCACAGTTGTAGTGATATTCCGGCTAAAGCCACGGAGATTGCAGAAGGGACCCAAGATTCCCGAAGAGCCGGAAGATGGTACCCGCGAGCTCTGCATCGAGGGGTAAATAAAGACCTAGGGGCATTTACAGGTATTAAAACCTTTGGGGGGGGGGTTGATTTTGCTTTAAGGCAAAGAAGAACTTTTAGAAAAGCACTAGACAGACCAGAAATAGGAACATCACACTTTCAATTCTCAACTCACTGAATGTTTGTCTCCTTCTCCTCCTCTGGCACTCTGTCCAGCAAACATTTATATACTGCCTAAAACATATTGAGAAAGCACATAAAATAGGTAACAAAAAAAGCAATGAAATCAATTGTTACAGAAATACATACTGCAATGTTACCAGATATACAAAGATTGATGACATTTAGTATGTCTGCCTCTGTGACAGTTTCTGACATATCGATTATGAAATCATGCATAGCAAGAATGATCACAAAATGTACACACTACCTGTTGATATTGAGAATATTTCACTGGATCTTTTTCAAATACTTCATAAGTCTGAGATTCCAAATTGTCCATAAGAGGCTAACAACAAACAGGGAGGGGGGGAGAAAACTGATCAATTAAAAGGTCCCCTGTATTGAAGTCAGATATATAGCATGCCATTAAAGGTGCAGTTCACGTTTAACACCTTTAAAGTAATGGTCAATTAAACTGTAGCTTGAAAGGGGTAGAAGAGGAAGGCAAATAAACAAAAAACTATATAAAAAAAATAAAGAAAACCATCTGCATTATTCTGGTCATGTTAACACAAGTGCAAATAACTGGTCAAAGTGACCAGAGAACTCAATAAGCTAATAAGTATAAAAAACTTCCATCTATTTTGCTTTAGTTGTCTGCTCATGTGTCCTAACAAAGCCAAATGTTGGAATGTAATTGGAGACTTCAAACTAAAAAGTTTCCAACCATCTGCCCATTTATTCTAAGCTAAAACAAGCATGATCAGTTACAATTTACCTATAATGTATGTTGTCATAACTAGATCCATCCTAGTTATTATCTTGAGGCTTGCTCATATTACCTGGAGGGGTGACTGTAGGTAATCCTCATATCCCTTGGCAAACATCTCATATGCATTTGGAGGAGGACGGTTTTGACTTAAGTACTCTAAGTACTGGAGGTAAGAGCAGAAATCCTTCTCAGAATGATGATGAGCACCAGAAATCACAAACTGCACCTCCAGCTGGTAGAGTAAAGCAAAATCAAGGTTATGCTGTGCTGAAAACTATCAGTTCTTACTTCTCCAGTAAACATAGCAATTGTGTTACCTTAAAAAGTCTAAAGATAAGACGTTGGTGCATTTTGGACAGTACTGGAAAGCCTTTTTTGTTGGTGAGGAAGATACTGGTTGGCAGAAAAGCTGCTTTGATAGGTTCACCCAACCAACGGTCAATAACATGCCCACTGGGTAGATCAGCCCCAACCTCAATTGCTGACAGAACACAAAGGAAAACAACACAATTAAAATGCAAGTATGAACATTTGAGAGAGCTGAAACCAAATCCAATAAAAAAAACTTGCATACCCAACGCAACTCTCTTGTTGTAATCGCAAAGGCTGCGGAAATTGTGCCACCTGTGAATTAAACAAAAATAAATGTAAAATTCAGTTTTACATTAACATTACATATGTTACAGCGGACCTAATCTAAGCATCTTGTCATATAGTCTTCATAATTTCTTTTGCTGTTTTTTTTTTTTCTTTATAAGCCTTCCTATTTCAGCTCTTTTTCAACCTGTTGCCGAAAACATGGTCTGGTTGTAACACAGACTCATTTTGAGGCTTTAACGGGCAAGGAAAGTGTAAAATAGAATAAAGCTAGAAATGCTGTATTTTGTATACTAAACATAAACATGAACTTACTGCACCACAAGTCTAATCAAATAAATAATTTATGCTTTCAAAGTGGCCACAGGGGGCTGTCATCTTGTAACTTTGTTATACATCTTTGTCTGACCCTGGCACTGCACATGCTCAGTGTGGTCTGTGCTGCTTAGGGATCGTCATAAATGATTAAAAAAACAAAGCTGTTTGAGTTCTGCATGGCTGGTAAGTAAGACAGGGGCTCCCCCTGCTGTTCATAAGTATGATTGTTTCCCTGCCAGAAGTTAGGGACCGTCTGACAATTCCTATCAACAGCTCTAAATGAAGGGAGAATTTCACTGCATACAGTCAGGTTTCTTATAAAAACGGTGCACATTTTTAAATTGAAGTATATTTGAGATAGATTTCTTTTTCATTAAATAAAGTAAAAATGGGATTTTATTTCTTAGCCTTTCCTTGCCCTTTACGTTTTTCATTATTCTTATTTTTATAATAGGCCCTGTATGTTTCATTTTCTGTTTTGATATCAAAACTACACCCTGGTTGCCAAGGCAATTAATGCCTAGCAACCACAGCAACAGAAATAAAAAAATACATTGCTCAAAAACCACAAAAAATAAAACCTGAAGGTCAATTGCAAACTAAGGATTCTGCTGTTGACACATGCTAGATATTTTAAAAGCTAATTTTACAGTGAACCCCCTTTAAATAGCAAAACACAAAACCCACTGTTTGTTCTTATTAGACAAACCCACCATATCCAAGTCTTTTCCTCTCCGCTGTTATCCTCCTCGCTGAGACTGATAGGTTCATTTTCAATTAGGTCATCACGTAGGTCATTAGGAGCCAATAAAGGTACCCTCATCCAGAACTAATAAATCAATCAATACAAAAAGAGAAAATAATCACTATAATTATATATTATGCAGAGCCATGTGCAGATTCAAGTGGTACCTTACCATTGTAGAGTGGTGTCCTGTGAGAATGTGGTTAATAAGGAGTCGGGATAAGTTGCTGTTGTCTTCTTGTTTAAGAGGGATCAATAAAGCTGGAAGCCCCAGATATGCAGAGAAATTTAACTCCTGCTGCATAGCCTGTGAGAGTAAGGGTGACAGTCAAAAGAAAGGGATGGATAGAAGGTAATAAAATAAATAGGAAATATGGAAATTGTATGCAACACAAACATTGTTAAACACATAGCATATACGATATGCAGCTTTCATCTGAAAACAATACAATTCCAGGAAAGTGTGTGTGTAACAGGTTCCATCTTCCCCTTACCGCCTCTGAGGTTTTGCGGATTCGGGGCACTTCAGAATCTGTCTGTATCCAGTCTGACAACTTCCCAACAATCAATGTATTCCAGTCTAAGGAAGAACAGCAATTGGGACATATTCATAAATAATCTGTTCTCCAATTAGTAACTGCACTTAGCAAAGATAGTGTTAACGAACATACAGCTATAGACGGAATATAGGGATACTGCCAGTGGCTTTACATCAGGGGTGTCCAACCTTTTGGCTTCCCTAGGCCACATTGAAAAAAAGAAATGTTGTCTAGGTCTTTTGATTTGTAAAAGTAAAGAAAATACACAAAAAGGAACTACAATGGCAGTTGAATAACCATATGGAGCTACAGACTGGAATATGGGACACCTGGATATTAAATAGACTTATTATTATATTACTATTACTACTACTACTACTAACTGGGCAATGGGCAGACTCCCCCCTTCCTGCCAACTTTGCAACATGACGTTTTATCGAGAAGCAAGTGTTTCAAGCTGAGCTGCATTCATATCCATCCTGGGCCACATGCGGCCATCGGGCTGCAGGTTGGACACCCCTGCTTTACTTACATGTTCACCATTTGGGTGATGTATAAGGTAGCTGGCCCAGGAGAACTGCAGTAATAAAGATTGTATCCCCAAACTGCAGAAAGGTACCTGTATTTACAGGTGGTCTAAGATATAAAACAGGCCCTGGCATTTCAATTTCATAGAGACACATATAGATAATCGCAGGCCCAATAAAACTACTGTCAATTGTATTTTTTACTACAACCCACTTTCACAGACCTGTACTAGTACCAGTTCATTAGCCAGCACACCATATTTGTTTAAGTGCCCAGCACACAGATTGGTAGAAATGTGTGGGTGAAGGCTGGACTGAATGAAACGTGTACAAAACCAACACACAGACGGATGTGGCTTGCCACAGCAATTACATATACAAAACAGACATAAGGGGCTTTGGTGGAGCATATCTTTGGGGTCTATACCTCTGGGCAAGTAGATTAGCAATGCGGCTACATAACAGTTACATTATCACTTTCATTTAAATCTGTGCAAAAGAGATCAGATCACCTCGGCCAGAAAGCAGCAAGTCTGAGCGGGTCTGTGGTCCAGGGCGTGATTTTGCTGGCTCCTTATAAAACTCCCTTTTAAAGCGTGGATGAAAGATGGGCATACACAGAAAGTCAAACCTAGAATATTAAAAAAAAAACAAAAAAACAAAAGTGTAGACAATGTTTATATATCACTATTAAAGATAATGTATACCCTACATTTACTTTCAAATAATGATATTTAATGTTTAATCTATCTGCTGAGCAAAGCAGTTGCAGCAGTGCAACAATAATCCTACCAGCTACTGCATCAAAAGCTCCAAGGTCAGGAAAATGAAAATGGCCTAAATGTATTTTGTCAAATTGGCAACATTTTTTTATTTTGTTTAACATCTGCAGTTTGCTTTGTTGGCCTTTGTAGAAAATTAAGGAATATGTTTTATACAATGCTCTATGGAACAACATAGACAAGATGCAAGAATGGTTCGATTACTGATTTTACAATAACACATAAGCCGGAAATAGAAAAAAAGTATGTCAGGTCAAATTAATAAATATTTGGTGCTACCTGACCGTTATCAAGCCCTTATAGATTCACGCAATGACAATACTATTGCAGTGATGACTGTAAAAAGCAGTACAGGCATGGGATCCATTTTCTGGAAACCAGTTATTATATATATATATATATCATTAGCATATAGCCTGTTATTCACTGGATCCCTTGCATTCAATTAATTTTTACCATGAAAAGGAAGATCTGCACTTATTTATACAGTAGAACCCCCATTTTAAATCCCCTGTTTTTTAAGTTTTCCCTCATTTTACATTGTGTTTTAGGTCCCACTGATATATTATGGACAATAAATTTCCCTGATTTTACATTTTCCTGGATTTTACACCATTTTTATCTGGTCCCCTGAAAAACATAAAATGGGAGTTCCACTGTATTTAATAGATGTTGCCAGATGTCAAATAGTTTGCACTGCACAAAATTTTCAGAAAAGACCTACATTGAGAGTTGAAGGGGTGGTTCTACTCTAAGGGGGAAACAAAACAGTTATAAAAAAAAAACACTACCTTACATAGAACCCCCACTCCCAGCCTAGGTGGTCCCCCAGGCAAATGCCCCTAACTCTTTACTTACCTCTCCTTGCAGATTCTGTCCATCGGAGTTCATGGGTGCCATCTTTAGCTGCTTCAGTAAACTTCGGAATGAGACCAGTGTTTCCGCAATTTTTGTGAGTTTCAACGCTGGAAGCAATGTTGTCACGAAACAGAGAACTGCTCCAGATGCGCATTTGCGCCAATATGCTGCTCTCATTCCGAAGATAACCAAATAGAAGGAGATGGTGTCCGTGACCTCCGCTTGACAGAATCTACACCGGGGGTAAGTAAAGAGTTAGGGGCATTTACTGGGGGGGCAGCTAGGCTGGGATATAGTTTTTTTTATTACAAGTTTGTTTCTCCTTTAAGCTAACTTTAGTATGTTATAGAATGGCTAATACCAAGCAGCTTTTCAAGCGTCTGTCATCATTCCTATTTTATGTTTCATTTATTTGCCTTCTTCTTCTGATTCTCCCCAGTTTTCAAATGGGGGTCACTGATCCCATCTAAAAAAACAAATGTTATTGCTACTTTTTATTACTCATCTTCCTATTCAAACCCTCACCCATTCATAGTCCAGTTTCCTATTCAAATCAATGCATGCTTACTAGTGTAACTTAGACCCTAGCAAACAGATAGCTGAAACTGCAAATTGGAGAGCAAATACTTCAGAAACCAACAATAATAAAAACCCAATCATTCTCTCCTTCTTACAAAAAAAAAAAAAAAAGCCAAACAACCCCTTTAATATTTGTCATTAACAGATGTGGCCAGATGTCAAAAAGTTTGCACAAGTGCAAAGTCCTGCAGTGAGAGTTAAAAGTTGGTCATACCATACAGATAACCTCTCATATGAGTTTTGGTGGATGACTGATCTCTTCCTGCTTTGTATAGGTTCACAATCAAGTGGGTTTGAAAAGTTCTTCTGTAATGCACCACGTCAACAAGTGAATCAGTTGAATCAACACAGAATGAAGAGGAGGCCAATAAAAACAACTTATAGATGACAGTACTGTGTATGAGCATTGTCCACAGTCTGATTTTCTAGTTACACACAGACAGTGGTGTAACTTGACTTTCCTTGGCTCCTTTGGGTGCATAGATTGGAGATCATAGTTTCAGTCGGGAGCAAGTCTGGACTGAGATATAAAACAGACCCTGGCATTTTAGGTACACAGCCACCCCAATAAATAGTGTGTCTGACAGTTTACAGCAGCCCCTCTGGTATTTGCCAGAGCCCACAAATTGCCAGTCTGGGCCTGGGCAGCAGGGTGTAATATGTGCCATTAGCAGGCCTTCCAGCAGTTGCTGTTATGCCCCTGCCGCTGTACTCACACCAGAAGGGCTGCATGAGGGCTCAGTCAGGAGCTGTGACATCACGGTCAGGCCCAGACTGGCAATCTGTGGGTTCTGGCAAATACCAGAGGGGCTGCTGTAAAATGCCATAGAAAGTGATTATTAAGAGGGCTGGTGGGGGCTGTGTGTACTTGGAATGCCAGGGCCTATTTTGAATCCCAGTCCAGCCCTGTTCACAGTTTCTCTATACGGATAGACTGCACCTTCTGGAAGATGAGATACACAATGCGAATGAAAATGTGGGCAGAATCAAATGGAGCCTGCATTACTGGGTAAAGGGGTCTGGCTTGCAATGGTACGTCCCTGCTGGCATGCAACGAGTCTGACTATTTCAGGGAAGATGCACACGCAGTTTATTCGCCTAGATGCAACGTATAGTCTGTATTGAGACCAACATCCCATGAATGATTGAAAGCACATGTATAGCACATGCATGGCTTGGCTATTGGCACATGTTCGTACAGCCTTTACAGGTCAGTGCGCTAACACGACATATAGACATGCCAATAGCACTATAGCAGACCGCTCACCCTTGCTTGGCCACCGCCCCCAGGATGTCCGCAACCTCTGTCACGCAGCCTAGATCTCTACCGCTGGACACACGGCCTCCACCGCCCGCCGCCATCTTGCAAAGTTCCACTCCACGCGCGCTGCCCCGTTCTCGTGACAACAGTTCGGATCAGCCAATGGTGATTTAGCCAAGGTTGCTGTGGGTGGAGCACTTTTTCAATACGACCCGAAACTAGTCAATGAATGCAGCAGCCAAGTTTTGCAAGCAGAAATGAAAACCTATCAGGGCTCTGATACAAGAGTAGGCGGGGCCAAGTTCTTTTAGCCGGCTTCTAGAATGCGTGACGGTGTCGAGCCCACCTCCTCACCGTACTTGCTAGGAGGAAAGCAACCAATGAGGGGTAAGAATGTCATTTTCATAGTAAACAATCTGAACCACTTTACATGTCAGCGGGCCAGTGGCGCAATGGATAACGCGTCTGACTACGGATCAGAAGATTCTAGGTTCGACTCCTGGCTGGCTCGAAATGACTATTTTTATGTTTTACAGCTTTATATTTCTTGGGTAATTTATTTTCACATTTACATTAGTTATGTTCCTGTATATTATCCACAAGCTTACAAATATCTTAGTAACAAATACCTACTTCAGATAATGAAAATGCACCCATAGTAGAAGGAAGCTCTCACCAAAATATCTAGGTGCTGAGGTGAAGTCCAACAATATGAAGAGAAAATCCAGAACTCACAATATTCGTGAATAAATAATAAATCATTTTATTAGGAAGATCAATGTTTCAGTCTATGTCTCAGACTTTTATCAAGATACCCCCACACTCCAAACAATAAATAACTCCCCCCTCAAAAAAGTAAATAGTATTGTGTACCAGCAGAAAAATGTAAACGAGAACTAGGATAAATTGAAGGAGTGTGTAAAGGGCCACCGGCGCCATCTGAGGGGAACAGGGGACACAACTGCAACAGGCCTGGTGCTTTAAGGGGGACAGACCGCAATGCACTACCAGCACCGGATTTCATCGTAGGCCGCCCCTAGACCATGCAGTGATAGCGCCCGCCCACAAATACGCCAGCACTGTAGTGCTCCCCCGCAAAGCAGCTGGGCAGCATCAGGTCCGGATTTGGTGGGCAGGTGCCCCAGGGCCACGAGTTGCTGACGCCTGGCCTGCACCAGGGCGATGGGGAGCTGAGCTCCACAGTTCAGGAAGCAGCTGGGCACCATGTAAGGTTGTCACCTTTTTTTGAAAAAAATACTGGCCTTCCTATATATTTATCTTTTTTTCCAATTAACAACATTGGGATCAACCATGAAAAATACTGGCCAGGCCGCTAAAAGTAAGTAATATTGAACACCTATGGCCACTGATGTTATTTTTTTACTTTTATGGGGGACACTGGCCACCAATGTTTTTTTAAAAAGACTTTTATGGGGGGGGGGGGCTGGCTCTAAAGTTTTTTAATTTATAGGGGGGCCCTGACCACCAATGATTTCTTTTAACTTGTAGGGGGCCTTGACCACCAATAGCTTTTTATAATGCGTGCGTTGTTGGGGGGGGTTTACTGGTTTCAGCACTGATGTCTCTGTGGTCTTTTTACTTTGTTTTGGGAAGGATCTGACTTGGGGGCTGGTGTGGGTGGGGACCAGGGGGCTGGGCTAGGGTTGGTGGGATCAGGGGGGCCAAAAAATGTATTTGTACAGGGCCCCATGATTTCAGATGGTGGCCCTGAGTTTGAAGCAATATAAAGTAGCATGTGAAAAGTAAAATTGTAACAAGCGAAGCACAACAATGTTAGTACACCATTAAAAACATGGTAACCACCTTAATAATTTTCCAGTCTGCCCCTATTTCGTGGCCCTAGGCTTGGGCCTTGCCTGGGCGACAACCATAACACCAATACCACCAATGCATATTATGTGTCATTAAGTGGGCAAAGATGGTCAGCATCAAGGTACTGCACAATCATATGCATAACTTACCAATGGGAGCTGCAATCCCATCATAAGCAAAGCCCAAAGTGGTGTCCCACAAGAAAACTGCAAACCTCTGCCAGCACCATCTGAGTTATGTGCACCAGCTTTAAAGGACACCTGGACCATGTCTTAACACTATCAGGACCCACTGCCTGTAATCTGTGTATACACTGTGATTTGGCCAATGTACTGTATACTAATACACACGGGCACTTGATACAATAGATGACACCTTTAATGTAACATATAAAAAAAAGGGTAAGATGGTAACTTTGTTTCTTTGATAATTGTATATTCATTTGGGAGTAAACTTGGAAACTTTGTTTCAATTCAATCTCATTTGTCTACATTGTTATTTGTGATGTGTATTACTTGGTTATTTTATATTGCTGGACACCAAGTATGATTTGAACTATTTCTTTATTTCTTTTTTTGGAGCTGGATAATCTACTGGACTCTTCTGTATGGACTTTATTACGTGGAGTTTACTTGGCCTTTTTATTCTTTCAGTTATAGTCTGATAAGTATGTGTTATCACGCCCACAGATTATGTAAATTGTAAATTCTTTAAATTATGTGTGCACCTATGATCTGTATGCTTGACAAAAGGGGTTTAAAGGAGAAGGAAAGGCTAGGAGAAATTGAGGGTGAATTTCCATAATTTGCATCCCCAAACCTAAACTAAAAAATCATTTAAGTATTAGGTAAACCCAATGGGATTGTTTTGCAAGCAATGCCAATTAACTATACTAAAATATACTGTTTTGTTATTACAGAGAAAAAGGAAATCATTTTTAAAAATGTAAATGATTTAATTAAAATGAAGTCAATGGAAGATGGGCTTCTTGTAATTCGGTGCTTTCTGGACCACTGTTTTCATTTAATGGATTCAATACCTTTAATGATGTTCCAAAAGAAGATCTTTAATATTTGATTGCAAATACATCTGTAAACAGAGGCATAATATAGAAGTGCATATAGGCATATATACAAAGGGCCTCTATCCATTAATGGTGTTTCACTATACACAGTATATTTTACACTTGCCAACCGCCATCTTTTATTACAACTTCAGCAGCAAAAAAAAAGCTCATTCACAAGCGATAATTTCAGGAAAGACCTATTTAACACTAAACACTAGGTGTAAAGTCACAGTTGCCATTAACACATGAAATCAATGGCATACTGGTCAGAAAACAATGCAATTTCTGCAACAGTTTTTATAAGGATTTTGTATCTAATCGTTTCCATTAAAATAGCCATAAAATCCTATATGGTGAGGCTGTTGGGCTTTATAGTTGAAGTCATCTCTATGTCCAGTTTCAAATGACCATCCTGCAATATAATTAGATTGTTTGGTCAGTCCTACATGAACATTTTATCCGCCAAAGCAACTGTGCAGTGAGAACAAACACCCAAGTGGATGATTGGAGTCGGTTTTGCAAAAACTGATGTCTTTAGGGCAGTGACTTGCTGAGTTCCTGAAGCATCCAACGGTTGTCCTTCATTTTATCTTTCAAACGAGTGTATTCTTGCACTAGCCCTTCAAATTCAGGCCCAAGGAATTCATAGGAAGCAAGAATCTGCCTGGATGTTGACAACTCCTGCTTCTCCTTCTTCACTCCAGCCTCCAAGGTGTCCCTGCAAAGCAGAAAGAGTTTATAACACACTGGGGCTCATTTATAAACACTGTGCAGTAATCCACAGCAACCAATCAGTGATTAGTTTTTTTTCAGACAGACGCAAGTTGTACACAATAAATCATCGGATTAGTTGCCATGGGTTACTGCCTAGGTGCAAATTTTCCCTGTGTTTACAAATGAGCCCCAAAGAGCCTTGTTGCAAAATTGATTGCAAAATTGATTGCAAAATCACTAGTCTCTCACCTTATCTGTCGATGGACTAAAACTTTCTCTGGGGTGTAACAGTCAGTTAGGACCTGTAATTCTTCCATCCTAAAAGGGAAAACACATTGTTGACCGTTTCCTACATAACCCACATTACACATATAGTAACCAACAAGGCCCTCACCTAAGTTTTAGAAACAGTGCATTACTTTTAGCCTCCAAATATTCTGCATTTATGCGATCAATGTCAGACTGAGCTCTAAGACGGAGTTCAGAGGCAGCTTGTCTGAGGAGGGACAGACAGCGTAGCAGAACCTATGAGAAGAGTAGCAAAATAAGGAGAAAAAAAAGTAAATGGTTTACATTCAGTTCCTTATGACAATATTTAAACTTTATTTAAAATTTAAACTAAACCCTAAAAATGAATATGGCTAAAAATGCCATGTTTTATATACTGAACTTATTGCACCAGCCTAGAATTTCAGTATCTCAATAGCAGCAATGATCCAGGACTTCAAACTTGTCACAGGGGGTCACCATCTTGGAAAGTGTTTGTGACACTCACATGCTCAGTGGGCTCTGAGCAGCTGTTGAGAAGCTAAACTTAGGGGTCATCTCAAATTTACAAACAGAAAACGAGGTTGGTCTGCCATAAATAGAAGCTACAGGGCTGATTATTAAATTCTGCTGCTAGTTGCACTGGTTTCTGTGCCGACATATAGAAAATTATCGATATCAATTACATATAAATCAGCCTTATATTGTGACATTTCTATTGTATATGTACTGTATATTGTGAGTGGGTACCTAAGCTCAGTAAATGACAGCAGCACAGAGCATGTGCAGTGAATCAGCAGAAGATGGGGAGCTACGGGGGCATCTTTGGAGACACAGATCTTTACTGCTAAAGGGCTGTGGTTGCTTTGGGCTGGTACAGAAGCACAAAACAATGTACAATATTTCTAGCTACTTATTTAGGTTAACATTTCTTGTCCTTTAAAAGAGTATAATGACCTGGCACTGTGGCACATTCTTGGTTTTCACCTTTAAGAATGCTATTACATGTATATTGTTCAGAAAGCTCCGAATTACAGGAAGGCCATCTCCCATAGACCCATTTTTAATGAAATATTTTTTTTTTTATATGATCTCCTTTTTCTCTGTAATAAAACAGTAACGTGCCCTCAAACTCTGTTTTTTGTATGTAATCTGTAATTTTTATAGGTACAGGTATGGAACCGGTTATCCAGAATGCTTGGGACCTGTGGTCCTTCCATAATTTGGATCTTCAAAGCTTAAGTATGTACTCTATAGGAGATGTCCTATCTATAGTTTGGAGAGTTCTAGAAAACTGGTTTCCCGATAAAGGACCCCATACCAGTACTTGCTTATAAAAGAAATATAATAAAAAGCTAATAAATAAAATAAATCCTAAATATAATAAAATACATCCTAAAGACACAAACAGTGATGGAGAATTCTTCATTAAATAATTTTTAGTAGCCTGGATGCATATGAATGAACATTTGCACCAAGCAGCTGGACCTGAACAAACTTCTACAAATGTGTTCCATTTAGGCCAGTGCGTTGCTTTTGGACTTTCTGTATGCTTATGGACACCTTGGAAGATGAACAGTGTAGGAAAGTATATCACTATATAATAAATGTTTCATACTGTCAAATATACTTTTATACTTGTAGCATTTCAATTTATAAAATGTACTTGCTTACATGAGGATAAATCTCTTGCTGCTTTTCTAACAGTGCCCGCATCTCCTGATGCTTCTCTTGCTCGTTCTGTAAACGTCTCTTCTCATCCTCCAGAGTGCTGGCTAAACGCAGGACTTTTGCTGCACGGAGTACATCACCTTCCTCGTCTAAGCCATAAAAATAAAAAATATGCTGTACTCTTGGTGGAAGATGAAATGGTTACAAATTTACAGATAAAGAGAGAGAACATGCAGATAGTTGGGAATATTTTTACAGAGCTTGCCCAAATATTTCACTTAAAAGTATGTTTATTTTTCTGTTTTATAATGTTACCTATGTATGAGGATAGAGCTGTCGAAAAAATATGTTTTTGTTTTAGCTATTTTCCTCTTAACTTTGTCTTAAGTAGCATAACATTCATTTCTGTACAAAATATGGGTAGGCCAAGGCCTGATTTTTATTGCAGCATGTTTTGTTCTACACTCAAATCCGTCTTTAGAACACAGACATTACGCAATGACCTGATCCCTACAAAAAGAAAATGTGTACTGACCACTAAATCCTTAAATGTCTATACCAGTGTCTAATGGCACATCTCATGTTGGGATATTCTCTTCTCTCTAACAAGGGTCCCAAGTGTCCCGCAAAGTCACTTGAGTAAATGCATTTGGTCACTAGACTGGCCTGCAAATAAATAATCACGTAACTTACAAAAAGGGTGCAATATCAAACAAATTTCAAATCATGTACTAGAACAGTGATCCCCACCCAGTAGCTCGCAAGCAACTTGTTGCTCTCCAACCCCTTGGATGTTGCTCCCAGCAGCCTCAAAGCAGGTGCTTATTTTTTTATTAATGGCTTAGAGGCAAGTTTTGGTTGCATAAAAAACAGATGTCCTGCCAACAATTCTCTCCTGTAGGCTGCCAGTCCATATAGGGGCTAACAAAAAAAGCCAATCAGAGCTCTTATTTGACATCCCCATGGACTTTTTCATGCTTGTGTTGCTCTCCAACTCTTTTTTAAATTTAAATGTGGCTCACAAGCAAAAAAGGTTGGGGACCCCTGTACTAGAACAAAGGATTTTTTTTGTTTAATTAACAGATTACCTTCTCCAGTTTTATGGAACCTCCTTTGTATAACCGGTTCTATAAATGAACTGAACAATGCTGCTGGGTTAGCCAAAATAGTACCAAATAAAAAGGATTTGACAGATTCTGCTAGGTTAACTAGGTATATCGATAGGCCATCAGCAAAAAGGGATATATTCTAAATGATAGTATCTTTTCAGGTTCTCTTATCTCTATGGGCAGGGACTCATCAGTCATAGTCTCAATGCTCGAGTTTGGCTAATTTTACACAAACACACACAGTAAACACACACAGTTTCAGTGATACGGACACTACCCTTCAAATCATTAATGTACATAAAAAAAGTTACCTAAAGGTCACGTTGATCATTTTTTGCAGATAGATCTGCTTTTGTAAGAAATTGTTGTTTGAAATTCCTAAAACAGACTGTTTTGCAAACCTGACTTTCCCTTCTCATCCTGTCAGTTAGAGTTTCTAATGCGAACGGATGACTGCTAAAATATATGGCAGCCCCCTCATAGAGGAACACAGAGGACCAGAAAGTTAATGTAAAGCACTGGGCAAATATTTTTATGGCAAAATTATAAATAGTGTGCACAGACAAGGTTAAGATAGAGATGTTATAAAGGTTTCATTTATGGTGTCAGCATCTCTTTCAGGGTATGTCAGTTATTCTGAAAAAGTTAAAAAGCAAAAAGCAGTATATACACACACCTGTCTCAGGCTGGTGAAAGGACAGAAATGTAAAACACTTCTTTTTCAGAGCCTCTTCCAACTGTTTTTGCAGACGATCTCTAACCCACAGAACAAGCTAAGAATAAACAGACACAGCAACGGGCAATATTATTTTCTGTTGTCTCAAAGTGGCAGCCTATGGTTCTCGCACCATAGTACATACAGGTATGAGAACTGTTATCCAGAAAGTGACAAATTAGGAGAAAGCCGTCTCACATAGACTACATTTTATGCAAATAATTAAAAACTTTAAAAAATGATTCCCTTATTCTAAAATTAAAACTACATTGTACAGGATTCCAACTAAGATATAATTAATCCTTATAGGATGCAAATCAATACTATTGGGGTTATTTAAGATTTACATTATTTTTTTAGTAGATTTTAGGTATGAAGATTCAAATTACAGAAAGGTCCATTATCAGGAAATCCTCAGGTCCCGAACATTCTGGACAACAGTTCCCAAACATATGCTATAAATATGCATTTTGTAGTGTATGTTTAATACAATTCAACAACTCATTCATGCGGTTTGGTAGTTCAACATTCACATTCAAAATCAACAACTCATCCTGTACGGAGGGACTTACAGCATGAGTGAACTATTTGAAAGCAATAAATAATAGCAATAAAATGATAACTATCACAAATGATAGAAAAAAATCTGATGTATTAGGATGAATTAAAAAAAAAAAGTACATTTAAAACATTGGACAGAAATTGTGTGTATTTATATATGCTTACAAAGATCTAGAAGCAAATTATACTATTGTGAAAAGAGTTACCACTTTATAACCAGCAGTTTATAGAATATATGTATAGCTGTATAGAATAACTCAATGTATTTTTGTGCTACAAACCCTGGCTACCCCCAAATCCTGTGAATAAGAGCTCCTTTTAACACCTAGTTTTAGAAATCCTAGCTACAGAGGATTTCTCTCCCTCACCACATCAGTTTAATCAATGTCTACAGAACATTCTGGAAAGTAAATTTTTCATCTTCATTGTTGGGCCCACCACACAAAACGTCCAGAGTAGCACAAGTATGTAGTCAGCAAAGGTAACCTGCTGGAGAAGGGGAGGTAAAATGTGGAGGTCACATCCTGTTAATATGTAAGCACCAAATCCTGGAGTGCCTGGCCAAACCAAATTGGACCCATTAATATGATGTATCTTTAGACCTTTGGGAAAATAAAGGTGACCTCTTTTTTTTTTTTGCTTATTTAAAAAATATAGATTCTGGATTCTGCTAATCTTTTGTGGAAAAACAAAAGGAATTCTGGGAATGAAAATGTGCTCCAAGAAAATCCCATTTGCATGGGTTTATCCTATTGGCTAAAGCTCACCCACTGGGTTTTCAAGCTAAAGCCAGGATAATAGCTGATCAGATTTCCCAACTGCAGACCGGTTTCGCCTTTCTTGAGGCTCGTCAGTGCAGTGCAGAGAATGTCTGATCAGCTTAAGTAGAGCCACCATGTGGTTTTCCAAACATGTGACAAGGGTTGAGGAGACTGCCTCATACAGACTTAGATAAACAAAAGGAATTCTGGGAATGAATTGTGGTAATTCACTTTTATTATTCAGCCAAATTGTTGATTCTGAACAGCCCTACCTACTAACTAGGTTTATTTATATTTGACTCCAAAGTTATTCAGCTACTTTGTGTAAATCACTATGGAAAAAGCTGTGGCCTGCCTAATTATAAATGCCAAGAGCAATGTGTATTAGAACTTGGTGGGGTGTTTTTATATGCAGTTAATCTGACCAAGTATACAGGGTTTTGGCCACAACAGTTTCTAGCTGGCCAGCAAGCAAGAGTAAAGACAGACAAAATGTGTGACATTCATTTCAGAGTGACATTATATCACAACCTCTACGAATTTCTTGTAAATTCAAAGGCTGTATCCCAGTCCTTCCCTGCTATACACTCCATATCTGTTCCGAGAGGTAAGCACACTTGATTTCTTCTTTCTGTAGTAAAGAGATATCTATGTCCCTCCAGCTACATAAATCAGTTGTTACGGACAGTCTTTTACTGTTAGAAAATAGCAAGTGAATAACTGAAAGCTGGACATCTACGGCAGAAAATTTTGGAACTTATTTGGCATAGGCGTTCACAACCCCAAGGGAAAATGCTACCACCAACCAGCAATGGCTGCACCAGAATAGTGTCAGAACAGGTGCAGGAACACTAGGAGAACATTATTAACACAAAATTAAAAAACAAAGTATTTAAGAAAGCAGGTCTCACCAACTTAAGAATACAAACGAGAATATCTATTTTTACATTTCCGATCTGGTGGAGCATTTACATTAGCACTTCTGCTAAAACTCCTATAGAAAGAACACTACTATAAAAGATTCATTGAACTGCTGAACATGATATGTTTCTGTATTACTGCTACCATAATTCTATTACCATATTTGGTGGAAGTAGGTTAAGCAGATCTTGCTTATCAAGCCCAAGTATAGATGTAGAGTCTGATGGTGGCACGGAGTCAGCTGTAAGCAGTCGAGTGCACTCTGAAACTAGCATGCACTGTTGCAAACCATCCTGAAACTGAAGAGATTATGACAATAGCTGTAAAGAGAACAGTTTATGTTACAAGACCGTGCTTAATAACATAAGTTTAGAAGCCTTATTATTTGAAAAGCAACATTTCCAATTTCGATTGGAGTATGTAGAATATATGTAAATGCTGTATCACAATAAATATAAAGTGAGAATCAGATTACTACTTCATATGAATACTTGAATACTTATAAAT
Organism: Xenopus borealis; assembly: GCA_024363595.1. Taxonomy (NCBI): domain Eukaryota; kingdom Metazoa; phylum Chordata; class Amphibia; order Anura; family Pipidae; genus Xenopus; species Xenopus borealis. The sequence goes on from CM044431.1 coordinate 152,092,112, forward strand.
AAAACATCAAGATCAAGCTTTACAGAAGATGCACTGAACACCATACTACATGTCTTATTAGGCTAAACTGTTATTTTTTTTCTGCCATAGTAGAAATGTCTGTCTCACACTGTGCTGTCTGCCACTGACTTGAATTCCACTGCAATAAGCAGATTTCATCTTGAAAATACTTAGGCCAAAACAATAAATTGTAATGCCTGCCATTGACCTGAACAGCTTGTCTCCATTGGTAACAAGCACATGCCATTCAAGTGAAAACAATAGAAAACAATGGCATAAAAACAAATTCTAGCCTTGTAGAACATGCAGTGATATGTCCTATGCAGTGATATGTCCTATGCAGTGATATGTCCTATGCAGTGATATGTCCTATGCAGTGCCCAAAGGGTCACCTGGCTTTTTTTTCTAACTATATATATTTTTTAAAATAATGCATATTAGCTCAAGCTATGATTATAATATATAATGCATGATCATTTTCTGCAGCCTACCCTGACAGTATTTTAGTATTCATGAAACGATATGTCCAATAAACTGTCCTGATATGGGTAGCACACGTCAAGGGAACACACTGCTGAAAAGAGCTTTGAGGCCTCTATGCACAGCTGATGCGTTTACTGCTTTGATAAATTGCAACTGTTTGGGCCAAGCGCTTTCTGTAACTATTTAGAATATGTTTCGACAAGAAAAACAAAAGAAAATATGTAGTGTAGAATTAGTGTAATGAATTGGGCAAAATTAAAAAAACACTCCTTAAAGGTTCCAGGAGGTCCCCCATAGGCTAAAATAGCAATTCGGCAGGTTTAAGGTGGCGAAGTGTTGAATTCAAATTTTTTTTTTTTTAAGAGACAGTACTTCAAAATACGAATTTTCCAATTTTTTTTAGGCTATTCTATAGTCGAAGTAGCCAAAAATTACTTCAAAATTCAAATTTTTTCTTTAACCTTTAGTAAATGTGTCCCTAATTAATTAAAAGAAGAATCAGGAGTAGGATTATTTAGAGCATTTAACATATGTATTGTATTTATGTGTTACCAGTTACTACTTACCTTTCTTTCTTCCTCAGTTAAAGAACCCTCCTGCTTTCTAACCTGAAGCTCTAGGAGCATCTCCTGCACCAGTTGATAGATCACTTCCGACCTCATCCACATTTTCCTCTGCAGCAACAACTCTCTACGTGTCTGATAATGCAAGAAAAGGTTGCAGGAATGCGCAGTTAAGTTATTCAGATAATTTTCAAGTGGAGAACTAAAGTACCTAGAAAAGTAAACTACAAGCTTTAAAATATTAGGCATCATACTTACAGGATTTAAAGTACATTCTTCAGACTGCCATTAGTCTCACAAGCAAGCGCACTGCAACATTCAGTGCCAAACTTACTTAGGTGCCGTTAGTGAATGGTCTGTACATGATCCACAGTTCTATAAAAATATCACACAGACCACACTGGCCACCCAAATACATTGCAAAGCCCACAACAGCCACTGGACATCACACCACCAACAGATATTCTCAGAACAATGTGCCTCGCAAGGACACTTTGGAAAATGAATCGCCGCGTGTGATTAGCGCTGGCGATTTTTCATTTCAGCCAGTGCAGGGTGAGGGAAGGCGTTTAGGGAGAATGGTCACCGCAAAGTCGAGGCGATTAGTCGCCAGGCGACTCAACCTCCCCCAAAAAGCCAAGTGTGTCACAGCCCTAAAGCAGCTCCATAGAGCCACAAATAACCCAAAGTGTCCCCTCGGTAGCTAGCCTACAGTCCTCCTTAAAGGAACAGTAACACAAAAAACATGTTTTAATGGAATGACAATGCAATATACTGTTGCCCTGAACTGGTAAAATGGTTGACTACTATTGTTTATATAAACAAGCTGCTGCATAGCCATGGGGGTAGCCGTTCAAGCACAGGATACACAATAGATAACAGATGTATTCTGAAGAATGCCATTGTAGAGCTTATCTGTTATCCTGTTATCTGTATGCCTTTTCTCCTTTTTTCATCCTTGAATGGCTGCCCCCATGGCTACACAGCTACTTGTTTATATATACTATAGTATCTGAAGCAAATACATTAGTTGTACCAGTGCAGCACAACAGTAGGTTATATTCTTATTATTTCCAAACATTTTAATTTTTTGGTGTTAATGCTCCTTTAAGGGCACATTGGCTTCCCTGAGGCATGCATAGTCAGCGTTCAGAGTTGTGGAAGAATAAAGGCATTAAGCACCCCTGAAGGGCATGAAAACAATAATAATTTCTCTGTACCTGCCCCCAATAATTAATTGCTAACAGCAGGAGACTGCTTAGACAGATGGTAATTGACACAGGGAAGAATAAGCGGGGATGTTAGATTAATAACATTGGGATCAACCATCATTTTTACTGGCCAGGTGGCAACCCTAGGTGTGAATGCACCCTTTGTGGCCCACCAGACACTGACAAGAATCCTGGATGAAAATTGGATACGGGGGACTGTATGGTCTACACTCGGACCAGTCAACACAAGGTCTGTTACTAGAGTAGCCACCTTTTATGGAAAAAAAATACTGTTTTATTAATAACATTGGCACCAAGCTACATTTTCAACCATGCCCATTTTGTGGCCACACCCCCTAATTACCATGTTCATTTTACAAAATTTGGCAGATTATGAAAGTCTGAAATTATTTCTCCAGTTACAATTACTTATTTTCTTATCTCAAAGGTGTTACAAGGTATCTTATTTGCATCGGTTAGCCAATCTGGGATGTTTGCCAAAAGCCAATTAAGTTAGAAACTTTGTTTCTTTTTCTGGCTGTGCAGTGCAGAGAAAACAGGGACTTTCCAGTACAAATGTGGCACTGCAGGTTGAGCTGTCAAAAGAGGGACTGTCCTTCCAAAAAAAAAAGGGACATTTGGGAGGTATGAAATTCCTACAGGCCAGGTGGCAACCCCATTTTTTTTTATCCAGACTGTTGGAAGTTCACATCTACACAGAATTACCTCCTCCAGTTCTCGGTTTAGGTTGGCACTGCCACCATTTGGCCCAAGAAGCTGACACAGTTCAATAAGAACTTTGCCAAACTGCGCATTCCTTTCAAGGTCCTCTTCATCTATCTGTAACATTGACAGCCGACTGCTTACTGCAAAGAGAGGGACGGAGAATAGATGTTAGAACACGCCAAAACATGGATTCATTTCAGCTTTTTTTTTTTAGGAAGAGCGTAATGGCAAACATGGCTTGTAAAATAAGTTTAGAGTTTCTGGTCAGTCAGGGTGCTCACCATACTGCAGTGCCTGAGACATTTTACTCAGGCTTTATTTCACTCTCTGGTGACAAAACAAAAAAATGAAAAAGGGAACCGAGTTACCCAGGCACCAGGAACAATGCCTGCAAATAGGGGGCGCCAGGATACTTTACTCAAATAGCGCGCGAAGACACTATCCTGCCGGACTCTACTCCGTCACTTCCGGCGCGCGGGCTCCCTAGCGCTTGTACCTTTAAAGGGGCAGTAATAAAAGTTTTTTTCAGCATGTAATACAACTCAAAACCATTTATTTGTATTAGTATTCCGATCTGGTGTGGTAGTTTGGTAACTGCTTGTGCCACAAGTACATCAGAAAAGGCGTGGCTTGAATCACGCACCATAAATCACTCAGGAGCAGACTGCAGTACTCTTTTCATATTGCGATTGCGTTGCGCCCCACAAGGAACATGTAGTAGGGATAGGGACAAAAAATGGTCATCAGTACATAGTGATTGCAGAAACTGTGCAAGGTCACGTGACATAAATGCATGAAGTGACTGGTTTTCAATCAGAGAACAGAAGTCAGCGCCTCTTTAAGCCTGATGCTTCCACCGTCTTTACCTCCACCACTGAGACCAGGAGGGGACAGAATCACTAGTGGAAAATACAGCTGCACTTTCTGAAATCATACCTCCCAACATTTTGGAAGTAAAAAGAGGGACATAAAAAGTTTTTTCTTGTAGCATGGCTAATTTTTTCACCACACCCTTTTTGTAGCCACACCCCTTAATTACCATATTAATTTTACAAAATTTGTCAGGTTATGAAAGTTTGAAAATATTTCTCCTTATCTAAACTGTCACAATTACTTATTTTCTTATCTCAATATTGTTACAAAGTATCTTAGTTGCATGGCTAGGGTTGCCAGTTGCCACCTGGCCGGTATTTCACCGGCCTGGCCTGTAAAAACAATGGTTGATCTCAATAGTATTGATAGGGAAAAGAGATAAATATATAGGAAGGCCAGTATTTTTTCCTAGAATTACCTGCAAGGGCCGGGGCTGGTATTACACATTGACGGTAATTTGTAATACCCTTACAAAAAGCCCTCGGCCCTTCACTTTAAACTTATTTGTTCGCCGACGCCACGTCCCCGCCCCTTTTATGACTGTCTGCCCCTTTTATGTTGCTCCCTGACCTTTTTGTTCCCGCCCCCCAGCACTAGCGGTATTTATTTTTTTTTTAAAGGTGTCAACCCTAGTTGCACCTTTTAGCTGCTCTGGGCTCTCTGCCAAAAGTCAATTAAGTTAGAAACTTTGTTTCTTTTTCTGGCTGTTCAGTGCAGAGAAATGAGGGACTTTCCTGTACAAATGAGGGACTGCTGGTTAAGCTCTCAAAAGATGGACTGTCCCTCCAGAAAAGGGACAGTTGGGAGGTATGTGAAATGTCTCACTGATAATAAATCGATAGTTAAGTAATTTTGGTTGTGTTTCAAATACCTCCCAACATTTTGAAAGTAAAAAGACGGACAAAAAATTTTTTTGCATGTAGTTCAGTGACATTTTTTGACCACGCCTGTTTTTGTGGCTACACCCCTAATTATCATGTTCATTTTACAAAATTTGGCAGGTTATGAAAGTTTGAAAATATTTCTCCTTATCTAAACTGTTACAATTCCTTATCTCAAAATTGTTACAAAGCATCTTGTTTGCACCTGTTAGCTGTTCTGGGCTCTCTGCCAAAAGCCAATTAAGTTAGAAACTTTGTTTATTTTTCTGGCTGTTCAGTGCAGAGAAAAGAGGGACTTTCCAGTACAAATGATGGACTGCAGGTTGAGCTGTCCCTCCAAAAAAGGGACAGTTGGGAGATATGGTTTCATAAAGCCAGTTTCTTAACCAGAGTTTTGCAGGGCCCGATTGGCAATTTGTGAGTTGTGGCACATTTCATAGGGGCTACTAAAAGATGCCATAGGTAGTGATAGTGGGCTGGTGGGGGGGAATGGACTGGGCCACTGATAGGGTTGCCACCTGGTCGGTATTTTACCAGCCTGGCCGGTAAAAATGCCCACCATATTACTGGGGATACATTCATGCCTTCACTGTGCATAAACAGCAAATAAAACTGGATTGCAGGAAGGCCCACTCTGCCTACACAGAAGGGACTTCCTTCCGGTCTCAGACCCTGCCTAGGACAAACTTGGCGCCGCTGTCACACCAGGAAATTGCAGGAGAGGAGAGCTGAAAGGAACTTCAGAGACGAGGGAGGAAAACACTGTTATATTCCCCACTCAGTCAACAGCCAGGGAGGAGAAATCGATCACTGCAGCATGGATAGTCGCCCTTTCGCCTTTCTTGAAGAGGACAGGAAGTGGAGTTTCTGTAAGTTATTTTTTAATAAAGGCTTTGCTATTTAAAAAAGCCTTGATTGAGTCCATCTGAAATTTTTTCTTTCTCATAAAGTTGTTTAGATATCGGAGATCTATTACCATGCAAAATCTGCCATCTGATTTCGGGACTAAAAAACCATAGAATAGACCCCTGATTCTCTTTATCCTGTTGGAACTATCTCCAAAACCTTGTTTCAGACGAATTCCAAAATGGCATACTGCAAAGCCATCTGTTTTACTGGATTTCTGCAAGGAAAATGTGGGTTGGGTATGTTTACAAACTCTATCCGTAATCCTTCCGGTATCACCTGGAGTACCCAAGGATCTTGAATAACCTCTGCCCACTGCTGCGAAAAATGACTTAACCTTCCTCCTATCCCTAACCTGGTGTCATGCTTTTGAGGGTTTAAACGGGTAGGAAATTTTACCTCTAGAGCCAACCTCTGAGCCCTTCCCAGGGTTTCTGAATTTCCCTGCCTCACTCTTGTTTCTATTTCCACTTTGTTGGCCATACCTATTTGATGATCTTCTCCTTCTACGAAAAAAGAATTTCTTCCAGTTATTTCTAGGCTTTTTCTGCGTCAAATAATTTTCCCTTATCATCTGACAGTTTCTCCATAAGATCATCCAACTGTTTCCCAAACAGATGTTCTGGTTGAAACTCCATGTTACATAAATTGTTTTTGGAAGTAACATCTGTCTCCCAAGGCTTCAACCAAATGACTCTTCGTGCTGTCAAGGAAAGCCCCATGATCTTCACCGCTAGTCTAAGATTCTTAACTGAGGCATCACATAAGAAATCTGATGCCATTTTTATATTTTGAAGGGACTTCAAAATGTTCTCCCTTGGAATTTTCCCTTCCACATCTTCCTCCAATTGCAGAATCCAGGTTCTAAAAGCCCTGGAAACTGACGTGGATGCCAATGCAGGCTTACATTGCGCCAAGGCTGCCAAATAAATCATCCTCAGAGATGTTTCAGCCTTTAGGTCCATTACTGTTCATTTGGAAAACCTAGCGACCGCAACATCCACTTTCGACGGCATCTCCCACTCATCCACCGATTGTTCTATCCGGTATAGGAGTTTAAACCTTTTGTTCAAAACCGGAGCTTTCTTTGGATTTTTCCATTCCATCTGCATCAATTCTTTCATTAATGGGTGTAAAGGAAAACTCATTGATATCTTCCTTAGGATCCTTAGACTGAGCTTCCCCTTCTGAAGCTTCAATTTCCGATCTCACTGCTTTTATCAGTTTGGGTATCTTCTCCGTCTGAAAGAGAGCTATTTCCAACTCCTCTTCTGAAGATGATGAACCAACTTCATCCAGGACTATCAGGTCACCCTCTGGCCCTGTATGGGAAGGTCCTCTCTTAGAAACACCACTTTGGTGCCCCACCTCCCGCAGTGATTCTTTAATAAGGTCTTTAATTGCCTCCCTGTCTCTCCTCATTTCGATCCTTACCGGAATCCTCTGATCCTACAGGACCCACGAGGTGCTCAGCTCTGCATCATCAGGCTCCCTGAGCCTGGAGGTATCTCTCATTCTAACCGTCCCATCAGTCCTTTAGGACAGAAAAGGGGGGGGGGTTCTTCTGGTTTAATTAATGATTGGAGGGGTGTGTCTAACTGTCCTATCTTTAAAGGAGAGGAATCTATCTCATATGGTGCTGCTGCGAAGGATGCAAAGGAAAGAAGCGAAATGCTTTCCCACCAGTGATAAAGTGAATTGCTATTGGTAAAACCCATGTATTACTTCAGTCTTCATAAGTCGCCTGAATTGCATCACACTGGCTACATGTCCATGTCAATGTGATGTTGTTATGACCCAATGTCACAAGCTTTCCACCTGGTGACACAAATGAGAGGTGTTATGATCCTGACCCCTTTGTGTTTTGCCACCTGCAACGTTGACAACCTTAGTTGGGCGAGGATGTGACAGAAAGATGTAGCCTGGATATTTATGGTGTTTGTATTTTATATATACTGTGCAAACACCCTTTCCCACATAAGTTCCGTGTCTATGACTAAGGGCGTTAACATCTGAGAAGTGTAAGTGCCTGACCTTGTTTATTACTTCAGCAGTACAAAATAAAGTTTGTGATTTTATGGAGATGATCCTGATGACCGTCAATTTTTGGTTTGTTATTCTTGTTAACAACTCAGGCTTCCTGTCCCATTCAGACGCATAGGGGAGGCTATTAGTCTTCAAACCTTTTTCAACATTACTTAGTATGTAACTTTGCACTATTGGCATTAGATATAATCTACCAATAAGATATCCAGAAAGCCCTTTGCCAAGGTCTCCCTGCACAGATTCCACATTTTGGATGGATTGATTTTTTCTGCATAATTTTTTGTTGTTGGACAAACACATTGCTTACAGTGACCTCTGCCAAGTCATTCATGAACAGATTAAATAAAAGTGGACCTGACACTGTACAAAACCCTGCAGTTCTGATGCTTATCTAAAGGGGAGTGATTGCCAAAAAGGCTTGTTTCATTACTGTTTTGAGCTTTTACTGCAAGTAATGTTCCAAGGATTTTAGATAAACGTTTTCTCCATAATATGTAGAAGTAAACAGCAATTATTAATTTGTATAAGTTATAAAGTGGGTTATAAAACATATCATAGAGTAAAAGTAACTGTAAACAACACAAAGACAAATTTCTGAAAATAAAATATAAAGCTGATAATTTCTCTTTGACATGGCTGTATAATGCTCAGGCACATAAAGAGTCAAACTGATCTTCTTGCATCTGCACAATATGCAAAGTGCCTACACCCCCTGTCAGTGCATTGGTGTGTGTGTGATTGTTACACTAAGATCATACTGCAGAAGAAAAAGATAATTGTTTTGCTGATTCACAACTTAGTAACATCAGTTAGCACTTAAGTGTCTGGCTCTTACATTGGCCACTAGATGGCATTTTTGAGGGCATGTAAACACTGCCTGATATTCTGAGACTGCAATTCTTGTGCATATAATATGTTTAAAAATATTCAAACGTAATTCGTTTTATTTTTGCCTACAATTCATTTTTTTGCCAGCGATTTTGTGAGAGAACTATATAGAAGTATCCACTAAAATCAGGGCTGTGGAGATGTTGGCGACATCCTTTCACTCTAATTCCTCTATACCTCCAACTTCTCTGGTTTTAATATATTAATGCATTCACATGTTGATTGAAAAAAACACAACATGCAAGGCATTTAATAACTGCCAAAGCTCAGCAATTTTACAACTGTTTATAAAGATGGTGTCTGCTTTTGGGAACACACCAAATAAATACTGGATGCGAAGCTGACACACTACCTTATTGGCCATTCAGGCCTGTCACTGCCATGAGGATACTGTTCACGTTTGGGTCAAAATATATAACTAAGCCTATGTCAATGTCATTGGATTTTTATTTAGTAAATAAACTACAACCATTCCTTAAAACTAAATAATAAAAACCATTAAGGCGGTAATAGTTCAGCTGGACTTTACACTAGTGAAACAACTGCACACTGAGCTTTATTCATACAGCGCAGAAGTAATTTATTATTAACCATTATCTGTGAAATAAGACATACAGTGCTCATAAGTTTACATACCCTGGCAGAATTAATGATTTCTTTACCATGAATGATAACACAAAAACTTTTCTTTCACTCATGGTTAATGGTTGGCTGATGACATTTATTGTCAAACAACTGTGTTTACTCTTTTTAAATCATAATCACAACACAAACTACCCAAATGACCTTGATCAAAAGTTTACATGCCCCAGTTCTTAATACCGTGTATTGCCCCCTTTAACATCAATGACAGCTTGAAGTCTTTTGTGGTAGTTGTGGATGAGGCTCTTTATCTTCTCAGATGGTAAAGCTGCCCATTCTTCCTGGCAAAAAGCCTCCAGTTCCCATAAATTCTTGCATGAACTGCACATTTGAGGTCTCCCCAGAGTAGCTCAATGATATTGAGGCCAGGAGAGTGAGATGGCCACTCCAGAACCTTGACTTTATCTTACTGTAGCCAATGACAGGTCGACTTGGCCTTGTGTTTTGGATCATTGTCATGTTGGAATGTCCAAGTACATCCCATGCGCAGCTTCCGGGCTGATGAGTGCAAATTTTCCTCCAGTATTTTTTGATAACTTACTGCATTCATTTTGCTATCAATTCTGACCAAATTTCCTATGCCTTTGTAGCTCACACATCCCCAAAACATCAGCGATCCACCACCATCATCCACAGTAGGAATGATGTACCTTTCATCATAGGCCTTGTTGACTCCTATCCAAATGTAGCGTTTATGGTTCTGGCCAAAAAGTTAAATTTTAGCCTCATCACTCCAAATGTGCCAGAAGGTTTGAGGCTTGTGCTGTTTGGCATATTGTAAGCAGGATACTTTTTGACATTTGCATAGTAATTTCTTTCTTCTGGCAACTTGACCATGCACAACTTGAACTCACATATCCACGGCGCTAATGGAAGGAGAATCTTCACACTTTCTTCATTGCAAATTCTGTGGCTTTATTTAGATACACATATTGTGCTAACAGTGGGTGAAGCTACATAACTGACAGGTTTCTTGCCGTTCTCACGGCACTTCCTCACGGCAAGAAACGCGTCAGTTATGTAGCTTCACCCACTGTTAGCACAATGTGTGTATCTAAATAAAGCCACAGAATTTGCAATGAAGAAAGTGTGAAGATTCTCCTTCCATTAGCGCCGTGGATATGTGAGTTCAAGTTGTGCAATACTGAACCGGCGTGAAGCAGCCCACACCACACATTGGCAGCAAAGGAGGTGACACACTTCAATCGGGTGAGCTCGGCCCTGGACCGCTTTCATATATATACTTGCAACTTGACCATGCAGCCCATCTTTCTTGAAGTGCCTCCTTAGTGTGCATCTTGAAACAGCCACACTACACTTTTTCAGAGAGTCCTGTATTTCACCTGAAGTTATTTGTGGGTTTTTCTTGCATCCCGAAAAATGTTCTGGCAGTTGTGGCTGAAATTTTAGTTTTATTTGGTTTGGTTTCAACAGAACTAATTTTCCACTTCTTTTTCGTTTGAACACTGCTGACTGGAATTCTCAATTCCTTTGATATTTTCTTATGTCCCTTTTCTGTTTTATAGAGTTCAACTACCTTTTTTCCGCAGATCCTTCACAATTTGTTTGCTTTCCCCGTGACTTAGAATCCAAAAAACATCAGTGCAGCACTGGATGAAAGATGAAAGGGTCTGTCAGGAGTCCAGAAAGTCATTGACCTTTAATAAACACCCATTAATTACAAGCAAACAGATCACAGGTGAAGATGGTTACCTTTAATAGCCATTCTAACCCTTTTGTGTCAAGTTGTGTGCATGTTATCAAGCCAAATCACCAGGGTATGTAAACTTTTGATCAGGGTCATTTGGGTATTTTGTGTAGTTATTATGATTTAAAAAGAGTAAACACAGTTGTTTGACAATAAATGGCTTCAGCTAAACACTAACCACGAGTGAAAGAAAAGTTTTTGTGTTATCATTCATATTCTCTGAAAAATGGTTAAGAAATTTATAAATTCTGCCAGGGTGTGTAAACTTATGAGCACAACTGTAGTAACATATTGCATTTGTTTTCCATTATAAATGGCCTAAGCATAGTGTGATTTGTTCTCTTTTCTACTTTATATTAATCTGAAAAGTTAGTTGTAGGTTAGAAGACTGTATCACAGAAAACATATTCCATTGTATCTGTACTTAGGAAAGCAGCAAAAAGGTAGACATATGTACAGTGCCGTAATTACTGACAATGAAGCCCCTCCCCCACAATATCCCTACCCATTCCTCCACTTCCTATCTCCCATTCCAGTCACCTGTTCGCTTTCAGGTACAAAATTGGCTGGGAAGGGAGGATTTCTATACAGCTTACAGAAACCATGGTCTGGGTCTGTTACCTCTATAGTTATGCCAGGGCAAATCTTTCCTTAGCAGCAGCTGGATTGTGAGCCTAAATTCTGATTTACTTTTAATCTCAATTATAACTCATTTAGCATAAATGCATTTGCACTCTATGCAAATGAAGTAAGCATGAGGGGTTAGGGGAAGCGGTCCAGTCTGCTACCTCAATGGGCAGCAGACCCAGAAGCACCCTTGATCTCAACGTGTGTTTAAAATAATATTTAAATAGTGAAATTCTGACCACACAAAATTCTTAATTGTATAATAAAACTCACATAAATATACAGTCATCATGCGTCCATGGATAAGGCTAATGGCGCATTATGCATTTTGTACACGTAAAAATTTCTACACGTAAAAATGCTGGTGGAGAAAATGGCAATGCGCTCCAAACCACAAATTTTGAACAGATGTTGAACAGCGTTCTCACTTTCAGTGCTCACTTACAGCTCCATGTGTGCTATTAGCCTAAGGGTCCCTTTCCATTTTATTCATGGATGCGACAAGTGAAAGTAAATTAATGTATTGCAGGGGTCACTTCAGTAGTAAATGAGGAATTTATTGGTACAGATTAGCTGGAGAATCCAGGGAGACTGTTAATTGTAGGACTGGCAGGGAAATAATTTGTACAGTGTATGGGAGTGTAGGACATATTTATCAAAGAGTGAAATGTCACAGTCCACAGTAAAATTCCACAGCTCTACATTCACATCTGGAAGTATGTGAATTCTTACTTATTTACCTTTTCACATACTCATAAATTTGTCTCTCTCTCTCTCTCTCTCTCTCTCTCTCTCTCTCTCTATATATATATAACAATAGACAATATATATATATATATCACAATAGATCTCTTAAATGGGTTTACAGAAATCTCCAAATTATGTGAAGACCATCTCCCATAGAGATTCAAGTTATGGTAAAAACCTTTATCCATAAAACTCCATGTTCCAAGCATTTGGGATAATAGGTCTTTACACCTGTATTAGTATTTTTTCAACAAGAAGATAACGTTGCTGTTTATTCAGCAATTACTTCTATTACATTCATCCCAAGCCTGGGGAAAGCTTTGCGTTCTTGCTGAACCGATTTTTCAACAAAGTCACATAAAGCAGGAAAAGCAACAGGGACGAAATTTATAAACACGGTGCAGGGTTACTCTCCCAGAGAGCATGGCTGCTATGTTGCAGTCTTAAAATCAATTAAGTAATTCAAGTATTAAAATAAAAATCAGTTGAATTTAGATAAAAAAGCATTTACCCCAGGTTAAAGGAAACACCACCTTAAGAATGTAACACTTTAATGCTAACCTCATACTATGGGCCTTAGCAATATGAAAAGTTGCTGGAGGTCTTGGGATGATTTTGTATGATTTGTATGCTGTCCATTTTTCTTTCAGGTTGCTTTCCTCCAAAAGAAAATAAAAGTCTCAGTAAAATGAACTGTAGGATAATTGCATTATAAAAAATATAAAAGGCTGAAATTAACTTCCAATGTTAAAATAAAAATGTTATAAGTAACATTTTATTTCTTACTAAACAAAAAAAAAGTTATCAAAGACAGCTGTCCTAGAGTCTCCAGATTGGTACCTTCATCATGTTCATAACAGTAGAAACTGTTTAAGAGTGTTGTCTTCCAGAGCTCCAGAGCATTTTTGTATGTTTATTTCAAACTCCTCACCCCCCCACCCCACTGCAAATGGTTTCATTTCCTATGGTTCATTCATCTTTCTCAACTTTTATCTGTATAAAAGAGTTTAAATCTGGGCAAAATGATTTTCTTCCTCTCCCACCTCCATCTACATCCCCAACATCACTATCTATTTCATCCCCCTCCCAGTTTGGGTTGTAGAGGTGGGTTTGTAAAAGTTGTGCCTCTGCAGATGGGAGTCGATCAGATAGGGCTCCATAGACACGATTTGTTTTATTGCCATGCTTGGAGTGAGAATCAATTCGATAACAAAGCCGTGTAAGTTCTGGTGCTCGGAAACGTGGTGGTCGGGCGACCCAAACACCTGGCTCTGAGAGACTGTCCTCTTCATCTGACATCAGCTCTTCTGTAACACCCTCCCATAACGCTTGGTCCTCTACAGGAAACTGCTGCACACCCCATGAACGATTGGCAAAGAGCTGTTACAAAGCAATGGGATACAGTTTAAATACACATCAGAGTAAAATGTTGATAGCAGATGCAACATGGAAGTGCAGAGATTCACTGAATACTACTGAAACAGGCAAGTATGGTTTACAAAAATAAATACAGGTATGGGATCTATTAACTGGAAACCCAGTATCCAGAATGCTCCATTTTATCCAAATTTTTAAAAATTATTTCTTTTTTCTCTGTAATAACAAAACATTACTTGATCAAACTAAGATATAATGAATCCTTATTGGAAGCAAACCCAGCCTATTGGGTTTAAGTAATTTTCACATGACTTTTTAGAAGACTCAAGTATGACAATACAAGTTACTGAAAGATCCATTATCTGGAAAAACACAGATCCTGAGCTTTCCGGATAATAGGTCCCATACCTGTACAATTTTACGGATGGAAGATATAATCCATCTCACTTCTGCACGTAGTAGCTTGGTAAATATTTACTGATTTTGTGGCTATAAGGAATCTGTTTTTTTGATTTGTGCTCCATTTTAGCCTAGAGTATTTGACACCTAGCTGTATTGTATATTTTTAGGGATGGGGTGGGAGTATGTTACATGTTCTGCTGTACAAGTTTCCACTACATTTAGGGTAAGGACACACTAGGTTATTTGGGGAGATTGAGTCGCCTGGCGACTAATTGCCCCGGCTTTGCGGCGACCAAGTGAGGGAAGGGGTCACTGCAAAGTCGAGGCGATTAGTCGCCAGGTGACTCATTCTCACCAAATAGCCTAGTGTGCCCTTACCCTTAGTTTCAATGTAACTGATAAAATGTTAAAAGAGATACTGACACCGGAAATGTTTACATATCTGTGGAGCAGTAGTCTCTTAACAATAAAAACTCTAACAGGTTGAGAAGGTACAGTCAGTTTGGCAAAACAGTCACATATAGGAATTTTAAATAATAATTACTTACAAAAGCTGCCCCGTGAGCGAAAAACCATCAACATGACCTATAGGCAACTATTAATGTACATTAATATTTGAAGAGTAGTTTTTTAGTGTCAGTATCACCTTAATATCAGAATACAAAACCATTTGTATATTTGGTGACATGTGTAACATGCCATAAGTAGTATGTGGGCTGCAAAATCAAATCCCTTAAAGTGAGGATAAGAGAACACCTTCATATGATTACATCAATAAGTTAGTCGACTCCATTTTCGAAACATTTAAATTGTCTTTATTGAATTTAGGGGAGGGATATGCTGTTTAACTGCATGGTTATATCTCAGTCATAGGGTGCAGAGCAGAATGCACCCAACCAAGGATATGTAACCAGTGATGTGAGCTTTTCCATTCAATTATATGGCCCTTAATTGAATGATAATCATTAACTGTAGGCACCAGATTCCCATAAGTAGTTTTTCAGCTTTAGACTTTGCTCTAGTGCATTGCATTTAGCTAAGTAGCTCAGACACGTTGCACCACTGGTTTTGACATATTACTAGACCTGGTTGGTAAAATTAACTGCTATATTGCAAACTGAAACACACTATATGATATACTGTATGTATGAAGAAAGGCATGGTAAGTAGTGAGATGCCAAGCGAACAAGAAATCAGTAACAATTATGCCCTAGAACTGTGTAAAAGCTTGAGAAGAAAAAAAGCGATAGGATCTAAAACACTCTAATAAATATATAATCACACTGTGTATATGGTTACCCTGTATCTCCGACTTCTTAGCTTTTTTTCTTCTTTCTCTCTCAGACTTTTGAATGGATTCATAGAGTTGCGATATTCTCTCCGCTTAGTCAGGAAGTAAGCAACACAGGCACCTAGGTTAGACAGAGATTTCAGCATTCCATAGGGTACAACCAAATGCAACAGGCATGTTCAGGTGCTGAGCTTCAATCTGGCATCTGTTTTCTACAAAATGACATGCCTGACATCTGTGATTACACAACTCCATAGTACTGGCAGCACATTGTTGCAAAAAAAATAAATGATCAGTTTACCAGCCAATGCTGGTTTCTGGGACGTCTACCTACGTGACCAGTGACGTTGTTGAATTCGATAGCAAGGGTACATTGGATAGAATTTTTTAAATTAAAGAGGTCCAATTTAAATATATCTGAAATATGATCCTTCACAGAAACCAAAATATATATAGCTATTTGAATAACGTACATGTGCAAAATATACCACAAATCAGATGAACTCCTTACTCTGGATAAAGAGTTTTAGTCCTTTCAATCAGCAGTGTTTAGAGTATGTTATGGTTACCAATAAAGTTTAATTTTATATTGAGCAGAACAGAATCACACTAGCAGTGACCATGCCATGACATTCTAAATTTGGAATTCTCATAAGCACCCTGTATAAGACGGTTCAAGTTAAAGTCAGAAGAGTAAATTTTAAATAAATGCTTACAAGTATTGCCACAGTCAACTCAAGTCAAGCCAGCATGCAACACACCTGCACTTTAAATATTCCCACTCAAACCATTGAGGATTGGTTTCTGCATGTACATTTTTGTAGGTCCACTTACATTTACCTTAAAGCAAGGTTTGCAGTATTTGTATCAGTAGATTGTATTTGGGCATATTAATAGGGTAACAGTTTAATATGGGTAATATAGAAGACAAGGTACCTCACCTTTGAACTCTTTGTCTGTGTAATGGTGGATGCTGGACACCAACTCTTGTTTTAACTTCTCCACCAGGAACTTTAGAACTGAAATATTCCAGGATGATTTGATGCTGCAATGTGCAAACAAAGCCAAGAACTGAGAATTGGTTACATGTACAGCACAGAGAAACATGTTGGCACTCTATAAATACATGTTAATAATAACGTGAAAGACCAAATAAAATGGTCCGAAGACCCGACATTTTGGCTTACCTTTCTGAACCATTGAATCGTTTGTTGTTGGAAATATGGTTGTGAATATTGTGAACCAGTTTCTGAATCAAACAACAAAAAGTTTTAAAAACATAGGAAAATGCTGCTGACATATTTGTGCAATAAGAGAGATAGACTGGAATTCTGTCATGTAGTTTTGTAAAATGTGAAAGACTGTACCTCTACAAATTAGTGCTCATTTACTAAGGCAAGTGAACAGCTTTAGGCATAAAAAACAAAAGCATAGTGCCATATTTTTACCGATACTGCAACATTTCCCCCAGAATTCCAGCATTAAACCAACTTGCATGCAGTTTACCCATGCAGGGAAAATTATTGTCCATTTTTGAAAACTGAAGCAGTATTTTCATAGGCATTTTGTGTATAAACATCACTTGTGGTGATACACCTAGTAAAAAACTATATTATCTACCAGCACTCATAGACTAATATCTCATTGTTTTTTATTGCCTTATCTGCCACAATACAGCAAGGATTGAGTTCTATTTAAGGCCGCTCTTGGACCATAGAAACTACATCTGCAACTGGAAATGTAACTCCATCGAGAACGTTCAATATAAATTATGAGTGGGTGATCCCACAAAGCTTTTTCCCCTTCCATATCATGCTTAATTCCATTTGTTGCACGAATAAGCATGACTTAATTAGACTACAGCACTGTAACTCATCAGTATATCATTTCATATTAATTCAAATTAGTTTTGTGAAATCTGAATAGGCTTAATAAAGTTTTGATTCACATTGTTTTAACTATTCTTATCTACCCCATAAAACATGGGGCATAGCTTCCTCAAAAACAAAAGGACAAGACAGGTTTAGGGTTGCCACCTGGCTGGCATTTTATGGGCCTGGCCAGTATTTTTGATGGTTGATCCCAATGTTATTAATAGGAAAAAAGATAAACATATAGGAAGGCCGGTATTTTTTTAAAAAAAGGTGGCAACCCTAGCCAGGTTTGAAATTGCCACTAGAGTGCCCTCCTCAAGTGTTCATTTTTATTTTATCATTCATTTCGACTTTTCACGATAACAGAATAAGCACAAACACACTCACCGACAGCACTAGATCTCGTTTCCGTCGGAAACACTTCTGCCCACTGCCACGCTGCCGACTGCTTGTGCATGCATATAATGGTGCCAGTGGCGGAGGTGAAATGGATGGCCTCATCTCTCCAGAAGTTGAAGATGTTTCAGCCATAATTAAGCCAACAGGACTAAGAGAGCCCTCCTTCTGTAGTAGTAGATGAGAATGTGTCGACACTGTAGGTTTCAAAACTAGGGGAGCTGACTCGCTTAGAACTTCAACTGCATCTCCATGAGGGCGAGATGTAGTCAGCTGCTTTACAAAACTGGGGGCTAGAATCCTTGCAGCAGCGGCTTCAGAGTTTAAAAAATCATCAATCACCTGTAGAAATAGATACATCCAATAGAAATTGAAATTTGCATCACTCTTTTACATTTATTGATACTGCTAAATTCATTTCAGAAAACTAAACTTTTCAACAGATTATTCATGAAATTGATCTACATGAGGTGTGTAGTATTACAGGAGCTACAGTGTTAAGATGGCTATTGGAAACTAAACCAAAACACACAGACCTTCAGCTTGCACATGACAGATGGTCTCTATATCGTACACCTGCCAAGATTGCAGCAAACAGAAGCTGTCCCTATTAAAAGTGACATACTGGGTCTCCCAGTGGAACAAAGACAAGCAAAGACTAAACAGACAGTCTGTGAAGAGATCAATTTTGTGCAAATACCCAAAACAAGAAAGAAAATTAGAAACAAAGCAGTAGGGTCAATACATACCAGATTTTAATAGAACTTAAGATATGTATGTAATAGAAAAACATATCTCAAGCCTTATATGATCCAATTCAGTAAGCTCACTGTCATTGGTTACAAACTGCATACAGTGCAATTTCACATGGACCTTGCTCTGAACAAATAACCCTTATGTGAAAGGTTGTGAACGTTATTTTTTGGTCAAAAATCAATTTCTCAAGTTTAAAAAAAAAATTATTTTTCAAGTGCTTTCTTTTTTTTTTTTTTTA
>CM044431.1:152110777-152129859 GCA_024363595.1 Xenopus borealis
TTTTTTTTTTTTTTTTTTAAATGCATTTTTTGAGATTTATTATACCCTGACCCTAGAAATAGCTTGAATCTGAAAATACATCATCTAAAACCTGTCGCGGTCATGTAGGAGTCAATGGTCCCTTTTATCATCGATGTTAAAGGGGTTGTTCGCCTTCCAAACACTTTTTTCTGTTCAGTTCTTTTCAAATTGTTCCCCAGAAATAGACTTTTTTCAGTTACTTTCCATTATTTATCTTTTACTGTTTTTCCAAAATCTTAGTTTAAAGTTGAATGTTGGTGTCTCTGGTGTTTGAGTCTGGCAGCTCAGTAATTCAGGTGCAGACTCTAAACAATTTTGCAACATTTAATTGATACATTTCACAGCAACATCTCTGGAGTATTAGCAACTATTGTATCAATTCTAACAGCTGCATTTAATAAAACCCAGAGATTCTGCTCAGCAGGGACAAAGATAAGAAATGTATCCATTAAATGTATCAGTTTAGAACAGTTGGAAACAGTCAAAGCTGCTTTAGAAGGTGAAAAATGACACTTTACACTTCAATATTAGAAAAACGGTTACAAATAGAAAATAGACAGTAATCGGGAAAAGGTCGTTATTTCTGGTGATCTATCTGAAAACAACTAGTTGTCTGAAGGTGAACAACCTCTAGTCTTCATGACGTTCAAGTTTCCTTTGGAGGGCATTGCCCAAAAATTCGATTTTCAAGTGATTTCAAGTTTCTTTCCTGCTGAAAACTTGATCAATTCTACTTTTCAGGTTGTTAACCGTGACCTAGCTGATTTGCGTTTTTTAAATTCGACTTTTTCTTAACTAATTAACCATTAGAGTTGTGGGTTCATTCAAGATATAAAAAAGGGCAATGGCAAGGGGTAGTGATGTAGTAGGAAAATCATGCTCCCATTGAGCAACACAGTGCCCAAAATCTGTGGCAGTGAATGGCAATTGCTGTGGGTAAGACAGCTGAATTGCGTAAAACTACATTTGAAGGCAAAGGTAATTTCAGACATTCTTTTGTGTACAGGAAGTGTAATTTCCCATGGGTGACAAAGCACCTGTGTACTTCCCAGTGGGCTCCTGCTGAACATTCATTTAGCCACTGATTTTAAAATAATTGAGTAATTTTAGCACTTCCTGGCCGAAAGTGATAAACTACTTACCAGTGCACCAGTGGCGGAACTACTGGGGAAGCATGGGGTATGACTGGGCTAGGGCCTGCACCCCTCACGGCCCCCCGGTAGCTCACACACCGCTGATTTCAGGGATGAAAATCACGTACAAAGGGGGATGGGGGGTCCCAGCTGCACATCCATCCCGCACCAGAGCCTGCCCCCCTCTAGTTACGTTACTGCAGTGCACAGATCAACCCACAGTATAATGAGCAGCATCTTGTGTCACTGACCAAAGTATAGACCCAAGGTGTATAATAATCATTATTATACTGTTTGTTATGGCCAGGATTGCATGCTGGTGGTCTAGGGGTTTGTTCCTAAGAAAAAGTTAGAAGGGAAGCCAGATGAGAGAAGGGCTTAGAAGGGATAATGGAAAAGTTAAAAAAATAATATTGAATTAAGTTGCAAAAGCCAAA
This sequence comes from Xenopus borealis, assembly GCA_024363595.1. NCBI lineage: Eukaryota > Metazoa > Chordata > Amphibia > Anura > Pipidae > Xenopus > Xenopus borealis. Next base: position 152,112,369 of record CM044431.1, read on the forward strand.
AAAGAAAGAAGAGAAGGGAAGAGCTGAAAAGTAAAGGGAGAATGTTATAAGGTTTTTTTCGGGTCACTTTAAAAACTATCTATCTATCCATCAATCATCTATCTAGTCTGACACTGACTTTTCATTTGGAATTCCATATTTCCTACTGAACAAATAACCCTGTTTATTTAGGGGATAGCTGGAGTAAGCTAATTTTAAAAAAGAAAAAACAGTTTTCCATTATATACATATTATAATAACAAGGTATTTGGATATTTGTATAATTAAAATAGCCATTTGGCAGGGAAGATCTGTGACTTCGAAGATTCCCCAGTAGCTCATCATCTTCTGTTATGCTGATTCCCCTGATACTCTTTACCTGTGCTTAGGGACTGACATAAAATATCAAATCAGCCTTTTAGCATCAGTTTCAATGACAGGCAAGCCTTAGTTCTACTTGATGATTTGCAACAAACCCTAAGCTTAGCTTCTCAACAGCTGTCCAGAGCACACTGAGCATGTGCATGTCACTGACACTCCTAACAAAATCTAAGATGGTGACTTCCTTTGAAGACCTAGATTTTTATAGAGATGCTGAACCTTTAGGCTAATTAATTAAGCTTAAGCTAATGCAATAAGCATTTTTAGGGTTTAGAAAACATTTTAAACATGAATGACTGAAACCACTGATGCCACCTAATATTCAATTGAATGGAAACGTTTGTAACCGATGACACAGTCAGTTTTCATCACAGGAATAACAGGTAAGCTTTATGTCATGAAAATAGGAAACTTTAATTATGGTCTATCATTTGAGCACAATGGAGTTCTGTAAACTACTCCTTAATGACCAAATTACCTAAATGTTAATTATTTTCACTTACTGGCACATGCATAGGGCTGAGCAGTGGGTTATCCTCACCAGGAGAAGGGCTTTCACTCAGACCTCCATCCTTTGGAGTCCTGTCCATAGATGGTGTATGAAAACCAGGTACCAAAGATGCAGACGCTGCACCCAACTGTCTCAGTTCTTCAATGACCACTTGCACTCCACGGATTTCCTCCACCTCATCATCATCTGATGTTTTGCATTTTGCATTAGCAGTTGGCATTTGGACAGCAAATGTGTCTTTCTCTGTTTTTTCACTAAGTTTTCTTAGACCACTCATCTCTTCTTGGAGTTGGTTTAAAAGGTTACTGTTGGCCTTGGCTACATCCAGTGCAGCTTCAGCTATTCCCACAGCTTTTTCAACTCTCTGATATATAAGGTGTAGAAGTTGTTCACATCCCTGAACTGCTACGCCATCTCCAGTGACACTGATGGGAGTGACGCCATCAACAGGAACAGAGCGTGCTTGAATGCTTTCGTTCTTGCAGCCACACTTGCCCTCAGTGTGTCCCGGTGGGGGGGTGAATAGAATAGTGGCACTAAACGACATTTTCCTGGAACACTATGCAATCCTATTGCTTTAAATAATGTATTAAGCCTCAATCTCAATTTAATTAAAATTCCTTTTTTTTACGCTATATCATAATACACATATAAAGCTATTATACAGTGCCCTTTTTCTTTAATTAATTTAGATACATTACAATTCCAAATGATGTTTACAGTATTTTGCTATAGCTGCAATTTGCTTTACAATGTATTCTTTTCAATATAACCTGCATTTAATGATGTTTGTGTTCTCTGCTATTTCATCTGAAATGTTTGGAATGAACAGAACTTTTCATTGATAAGTGACTAAATATAGTGATTTCAATAAGAATTCAAGTAGGTTTTGAAGCAAGGCACAGACATCCAAGAATGTCCTTTCAAACACTGCTTCTCTTGTATTTTACTCCTCTGCTGGATTCATTTTGTAATGTTTTTTTCCAGAAAAGTCCAGGCTTGTTCTGGTTAAATCAGAGTATTACATGAAATCTGTGGATGTAGGTTAAAGAAAATAGCATTTACTAGTCTTTATCTCACATTTTTCTTTTTTTTCCCCCTAGGACAGGACCATTGAAATGTGTTTTCATGTATGGGCCCATAAGAGATCTGCAGACATGTTTGAAGGCCAATTAAATGAAAACGGCAATATCATAAAGAGATATTTCCATATGCAGATGTCTGAATCTGGCTTGTACCAGCTGTATTGACTGGAAAGTGACTAACTGACAAATAGTTACCAAAATCAAAATAAGGTTATTTTATTTTAAAAAGATTCAAAAATATTCTGCTCTTTTGTACAGTATTGGACAGTACAGACAGATAACAGGGTTTTTGCCCAAAGATCTAGGTGCCACCCCTTTACACTTGAAGAACTGAAAATGTTGTGAAGCAGCGCAAATGCTTTATGCTGAGGGCAACAGTGCGGTTGAGGAATACCCTGCCGGTTGATGTTCCAGAAATGGAGGGTTGTAGTAACAGCTTCTATTGGAGGAACCCCCCCCCCACTGAAAGTGCAGGCTTATAGAGCCCACACTCTAGTAGGGGAAAATAATATTATTTTGTGCAAAAAATGTTCACAGAGGGTGCCATGCCACCCACACTCAAAGGGAGCTCCCAGTGTGGGTGGCCATGTTGAGAAAGCATGAAAATTAGGTTTAGTTTCCCAGCTTGCTCATTATACTCATGCATGTGACTGCATATGCATGCACATGATGATCAAACTAGGATGCTCTCTCAGCATGTGCATTCAATTGACCAAACATGGTTGCCTGCACTGTGAGCTCCCATCTGGGTGCAGGCGACATATCCAGGCAGGCCCGGACTGGCAATCTGTAGGTTAGGGCAAATGCCAGATGGGCTGCTATAAGTTGCCATAGAAAGTCACAATTTAGTGGGCTGGTGGAGGCTGTTTGGGCCTCTAAGTGGGATGATTAGGCCTCTGTGTACCTGAAATGCCAGGGCCTATTTTGATTCTCAGTCCAGCACTGTATCCAGGGCTATAGTTATCATGTGTGTGACAGGTTCACCAGACTTAATCATAGGCAGAGGGTGATTTTTTTAGTTTGCATAGGCTAGCAGATGTCCTCTACTGATAGTTTTATCAAACTGCATGAAAATATAATGTCACTGTGATGCATAATGCCCCAAATTACTGCATAAATGCAGTGCCAATGTCACATATATTAATCTTAAGACATTTTCATGACCAAATATTGAAAAATATTCCCAGACCACATAGTAAAACACACAATCTCATTTCCATGCATAATAGATCATGTAAGAAATAAAGTGCCAGTTTGATGTTGTATACCCCAGAACACATTAAAGGACAGGCCCGGATTTGTTGAGAGGCCACCAAGGCCTGGGCCTAGGGCGGCAGGATTTTAGGGGGCGGCATGCTGCCCAACTACACCTACATTGGTTCAGAAACACTGGGGATACGCAGGAGATACAATAGTTTTTTAAATTTCTCATGTGCCAATCACCACTGCTCTTGTTCTGATGATTAGTATTTGCGCAAATAAAAGGGAGTGGATGGGGCGAAGAACAGCTTTGAGTGTAGGGGCACCCACTATGTAAACCCGGCCCTGTTAAAGGATGAAACTATAACTTGCAACAGGGTGAGACTGGACAAGTAGGGCAGCTGGAAAAAAAAATTCACTGAGCCCAGCCCACATTAACTGGCCGAGGACCACTGCCCTCTCTCCCTGCTGGCCAAGACTTGCACCACCCCTCGCTGGCTGAAATCAGCAGGTCCCAAGGCAAGCGAGGAGGTAAGTGATCAGGTCTTGGGTGGCTGGAGTTTGTGAAGGGGATGAGGGTGGTGGGGTTGCAGCCCCATGGTACCAGCCTCTCCTTTAAGAGCTGAATTTCCAGGTTTTAAACCACAGAAATTTGGCTTTTCTAGTGAACCCCCCCACGACTCCCACCAGCACGGGAAAGGAAAGAGCTGTGGGCGGCATTCCAGGAGCCACTGACTGGCAATATAGGGTTATGACAGCTAATGGAGGACAGAGGGGCTCAAAAACAGATCCCCAATCCTACTTAAAAAATGTATTGCTGCATAGTAGTTAGGGTTGCCACCATTTCTGGAAAAAATAAAGGCCTTCCTATATATTTATCTTTTTTTCCCCTATTAATAACTTGGGATCAAATGTCATTTTACCGACCAGGTGGCTCCGGCCCTTTTTTGTGTCACGGTCCGCCAGCTCTAGCCCTTTTTGCATCACAGCCCGCACTCTAAATCCTGCCCCCACCACTGGACAGTAATTTTTTTTTTTTTTTAAAGGTGGCAATCCTAGAGGGCGGTCTACACAGGGGGGGAGGGTTTTTTTTTGTTTTTTTTCATTACAGGTTGGATTCTCCTTTAAAGGGATTGTTCACCTTTTTATTAACTTTTAGTTTGATGTAGAGAGTGATATTCTGAGACAACACAGGCACCTGAGGAAGGATCATTGTATCCGAAACATGTAGTGCAATGCAATAAACGTTCTCTGGGTGAAGACAAAGAAGTCTGGCGACTTCAAACTGTTTGAGGAACCTAAAACATTGAGAAATGAAGGTAGCTATTACCAACATTTGACTCATATATTCTGAGACAATTTGCAATTGGTTTTCATTTGTGGTTTTTGAATTGTTTAGTAGCTTTTTATTCGTGTTTCTATGGTCCAAATTAACCTAGCAACCATGCAACGAGACTGGAATATAGCCTTACGAAGTAATTGTTTTTAGATCAAAGGATTAAAAGAGATCTCTCCAACGAAGGAGCAATGCAATCACTGAGATAGCTCTTTCCTTACTTCGTCTTATGTTTTCACTTTATGGGCTGGGTGGGCGGTTTCATAAAGAAGAAGAACAACCCCCTCCCTTCCTACGCAAAGAAGTTCACGTCACTATCGATGTACGCGCGACATACAGCGATCAGTGTACCTAGAGTGCACGCAAAACCGCGCCCACTCTCTGCCGATTAGCTGCAGCTATGGCACTCCTTATTGGCCGAAGAGCGCTGTCAATCACGGATTGTCACTAGGTTGTGAGTGAGGGGGGACTGCAACCCCCACAGAAGTAGTCAAAGCAACTGGCCCCTAAAATTCAAAGAGCGGAACTAACAATCCGAGCAATTCCAGTGGGCGGACAATGCAACTAGAGCTGGATCCCTGATCCACCACACGGCTCAACTAACTTGATTGGCAAAACAGCAGCAGCGATTCGTATAACGCCGAGACACACCTGCAGAACAAAAGCCGCAGAACTACAACTTCAGGCATAACCAAGGATGCTGGGAGTCAGCCCAACCGTGACTTTATCTTTGACAACTTGCAATCTCATCTATAAGGACTGTAGGGCTGAGGAAGTGAAGTCCAATTAAGCCATAATGTGCCACAGTATCAGACGAGACTACATTTAGGAAGTCTCCCAGCAGTCCCACTAGCCCTACAGTGAGTTACAATAACAGATGTAGAACTAAAGCGACAGGACAGGATATACCAGTAGGGGGAGGGTAGGAAGGGCAGGGATATACCACCCAGCACAGACAGGATAAAAAAGAAAAGCCAAAAAAAGAGAAAAGCAAGAAAATGCACAAAACACTGCCCTTTCCGTATTGATTTTGTACCCTGATAAGAAATAAGACGGCTCATTTTTGATAAAAGGATACGTGAAGGTCAGCGTGTCCCCTTTGTATTCTTGGAGCTGTGTGTGTGTGCACAGACGAGTGCACAACGGGTACACGCCTCTTCTGGACCCTGATTGGTGCACACGGGTCAGGGGAGGCGGTATTCGGCCGCATACACAGGGGCCCTTTAGGGGTGTTTTGCACGTTATGAAGTCTTCCCCTTCGCACACATATTAGCTGTATATTTTATGCCAAAGGTTACTGTGAATGGTGGCATGATTCTAGTGACACAAACTGTGCTGAAACCCATGTCTACAGCTGGTAATAAAACCTGAATGAATGTATGTGAATAAAAGCCCACTGAGAGCAAAACGGCTGTGCTTATATTTAATTTCGTGGGCACCTCACACAGCAATAAAATAAAAAGCACTAACAGAGGCACATATGTTCTGTGGTACACCTGAGCATCTGCAGTTTCTTTTCTGTGGGCATAAAATTCTAAAGCACAGTCACAGCCACAGCCATTAGCAGCAGGTGCAGATGAGCAGAGGGCTAGCCTACTTCATAAAATTTTCACATTATTTCCACATTTTTCTGAGAAGAGTTACAGTAATCATCCAACTTTGCTTGCCTGGAGCCTAATATCAAGTGCTATTGTGGCCCAGTCTTTGATGCAGAAACACATACACTGCATGGCTGCCAATTTCTGAGAATTTCCATAGACCCAGAGCCCCAAGGCTAGTACATCAAACATTGCAAAATGGTCTATTTTTTGTCTGGGGTGGATCTAGGGTTGCCACCTTTTCTGGAAAAAAATACCATCCTGCTGATACATTAAGCTTTTTTCCCTGGGGTTGCCACCTTTTCTGGAAAAAAATACTGGCCTGCCTATATATTTAGCTTTTTTTCCCTATTTATAACTAGGGTTGCCATCTTTTCCTGAAAATTAAATACCGGCCTTTCTATATATTTATCTTTTTTTTCCTATCAATAACATTGGGATCAAAAATCAAAAATACTGGCCAGGCCGGTAAAATACCAGTCAGGTGGCAACCATATTAATAACATTGGGATCAACCATCATTTGTACCGCCGAGGTGGCAACCCTAGATAGATCCCCATTAGGGTTGCCACCTTTTCTGGAAAAAATACCGGCCTTCCGATATTTTTATGGTTTTTCCCTATTAATAACATTGGCATAAAGCAACATTTTCCCCAACCAGGCTGGTAAAGTACTGGCCATGTGGCAACCCTATTCCCTGTATATAACGGGTTGCATCTCATATAATATTACTTGGTAAACCCTATAACCACCTTTTTAGCTTAGTCCCTTCTTTACATTCAGGGCACAAATTTGTTTATTTTTTTTATTCAAGCTCAAGCATGCTTCAATCCCAAAAAGCTAAAATGCAAACACAAAAAGTGTAACACGTGCAAAAAGGGTGCAGAGTTAAAAAGGGCTAAGACCAAACTCTAGGGTCACCTGGCTAAAAGGGGCAAAATGATCCGTAATCTTTGGGCTCCCCTTCGCCAAAGCTTGGGGGAGCCTCTTTATTATTACCTCATTTGCAGCAAGCCCCTAATTAAAAAGTTGCTAAATGGCTAAGAGCTATCTCATATTATTTGGTGTGTGATGTGATATACATAACAGAAACAATTATGCAGCATACAAGTAATGCATATACACATACAACTTAAAATACAATACAAATAAACTGATATTAGTACATGTACGGGATCTATTACCCTGAATGCTTGGAAACTGGGGTTTTCTGGATAAGGGGTATTTCTGTAATCTGGATCTCCATTATGTAAATATTAAATCCACCAATATGGATTAATGTAGCTTAGTTACTGTCAAGTACAAGGTACTGTTTTAATATTAAAGAGAAAAGGGAAATAATTTTTAACAATTAGAATTATTAGGAATATGTGGTAAATGACCTTCTTCAATAATGGGTTTCCATGTAAGGGATTATTTATCTTTTAGGAGTGCAAACTACTGCTGACTATACTGCTACCTCATGCATGCTTAATCAAGCTATAACACCAGTGTTAGACTGATGTGTTCAGGGCCTACAAGGGCTGCCACCTTACAGGAGATCTATTGTGAAAATTACATTATTCTCACTGAAATAAGACACATTCTAAATACAATCAATTAAAAATGATGTACTGTTTAAAGGGGAACTATTGCGAAAATGAAATTTAATATAAGCTTCAGCATACTGAAATATGAAACTTTCTAAATACAATCAATTAAAAATTCTGTACTATTTCTGAAATCATTATCTTCACTATCCCTCTCTAAACATCTGTTTCTCTTCATTCTCTCTTCATGCAGGAGTTGGTGTCAGATATTCATTGACAGTTACATCCAATATATCTTATAGGGGACTTCCTTTCCTAGCAGATGCATTAGAGCTCATTCAAATAACTGATTCCAGTACAAACAAAATCTATCATATTAACTGATTGTTTTGAGAAAGTTTGTATTTAGAAAGTTTCTTATCTCAGTATGCTGAAGCTTGTATTGAATTTTCATTTTGGCTATAGTTCCTCTTTAAGAAATTATCAAGTTACTTCAGTATCTCACTCTCCACAAACTGTCAATCTTCATTCTTCATGCTGAGGTCTGGGTCAGATTTTGATGGACAGTTAGGTCTAATACCTTCCTTAGTACAATAACTCAAATAACCAACTCCAGCACAAAAAGGTAACAAAGTTACAGGTGAGCACCTAGGTTAAGGGTGCATCCCCACTCAAAGGATGTATTAGACCTAACTATCAATCAAAAACTAAAGGCCCCCATACACGAGCCGATAAACGCTGCCGACAGACCGAGTTGGCAGCTTATTGGCCCATGTGTGGGGCCATTCGACGGGCTTCCCCGATTGATATCTGGTTGAAAGTCAGGCAGATCTCGATTGGGCAGGTTAAAAAACCTAGTCGAGCGCATCTGCGCGTGTATGCTCTCCCGCAATCCGACCGCCCGTATCGCCTACATTATGATCTGACCGTTGGGCCCTAGGGCCCACGATCGGATCATCCCGATATTGCCCACTTCAATGTGGGCATATCGGGGAGACATCCGCTCGTTTGGCGAATGAGCGGATCTCACTGTCTATGTCCACTTTAACTGCATCTACTGCATGAAGAATGAAGAGAGACAGTTTGCTCAGAGTGGAAGACTGAATAGTAGAGACTGAATAGTAAGTTATTTCATAAATGGTACATAATTTTTAATTGATTATAGTTAGTTTCTTATCTCAGCAAAATAAACCTTATATTAAATTTTCATTTTCCTGATAGATCCCCTTTAAGGGCCCACCACCAGGGCTGCCATCAGAAATCACAAGACTCTGTACTACAACATTTTTGGGCCTCCTGGTGCCCGTCCACACTAGCCCATCCCCCAAGCCACACCCCAGATCCTGCCCACACCACAGTAAAAAGGCCACACAGACATCAGCACTAAAACCCCCTCACACACAAGTTATAAGAAGCATTTGAGGACATGAGAAAACCTAATATGTTGTAACTGAAAATGGACATTAATGATAGACTCTCATATGACCTAATAAAAATTATATTTTCTTTACAACTGGTTAGCATTACATGCCTTGCCCGTTTATTAGCATTTTCCAAAATGTGCTTCTGCATTATATGACCCTACCTGAATGTATATTATATAGTAGAGCAGTAGTAGAGTGACATATAAAAGCAGTATGTGGTTTTATGTATTTATAGGGTTGTATAACTCTCTGGTGACGTCTATTTTTTAATAATGATTTTCTCTTACTAGTCTTTCTCTGAAATCTTACTCTATATACCAGGGGTCCCCAACCTTTTTTTACCCGTGAGCTACATTCAAATATAAAAAGATTTGGGGAGCAACACAAGCATGGAAAAAATTAATGTGGTGCCAAGTAAGGGCCATAATTGGCTGATTGAAGGGCCCCTATGTGGACTACTAACCTACAGGATACTTTGTTTGGCAGTAAATGCAACTAAAAGTTACATTAAAGCAAGGTATTCAAAACCAAGCACCTGCCACTGGGAGCAACATCCATTGTGTTGGTGAGCAACATGTTGCTCGCAAGCTACTGGTTGGGGATCGCTGCTATATACTATCCTGCCATTGCTTTCAATGTAGCAGCTTGGGACACTGTTTTCATTGCTGCGCCCAAAGCCAGTTATACCATAACTTTTTTTTTAGATAATTTTCCATACTTCTATAAATGGCAATTTCCAGGAAGAACTACAGGTATGGGACCTATTATTCAGAATGCTCGGGACCTGGGTTTTGCCAGATAATGGATCTATCCGTAATTTGGATCTTCATACAAGTCTACTAGAAAATCATGTAAACTTTAAATAAACCCAATAGACTGGTTTTGCTTCCAATAAGGATTGTATCTTAGTTGGGATTGAGTACAAGCTACTGTTTTATTATTACACAGAAACTTTGGATAATTTCATTATAATGAAGTCTATGGTAGAAGATTAAAGAATTAAAGGTTTCCTGGGCTTGTGTAGTGCCTAATGGTGTAAATGGTGGGTTGATCAGGCATGATCAATGAGTTGAAAAATAGAAGTAAAAATAATTCATCTCACAAGAGCAGAGCACAAAATATACTGTAGATGCTTTTAAACATCCTGCCACAGTGTAGTAATAAAAATAGGTCATCCAAAAGAGAACTTCCAAAACACAGCAGCTTTCTTCCAAGCTAACAGCCGTTGAATGCTACTGCTGTTTTGTTCAAAATGCCCTCCAATATGTGGAGCAGGCTTTGTCCAAATTCAAAATCAACAGCACAATGGGATGTGACATCACAGCTGCATGTGACATCACAGCTGTACACACTAACATGCTGCAACAGAGTCTGGCCAATGAGCAGGAACCCCCAGATGACTTCAGTCCGCACCAAGGTCACTAATGTTCTTTGAGAGGTCCTCTTCTCTGGAGGCTTTGCTTCAAAAGAAGCAAATTTGAACTGATGGAACAACAAAGGGCCTTGTTGAAGCAACATTTTTGAGAAAATTGTATTTCTAACATTTCTATTTCCAACTGGATAACATTTTAAAATTAAATAAACCCAACAGGTTTGTATTGAGGACCCCTAAATTAGTGTGTATAGGGTACAACACAAAACAACAACAGGGTTGCTGACTATTATAAAGATATTTAACTGCATTTGTCCATTAAATTAGCTTTGCTTGATGCCTCTGTCTGATTCAAGATGCACAAAGCGTGTAAAATGGTGACAGATGATTATGGAAACCGGGGAATAATTCTTAATTTTTTCCTGTCTGTGGCTTTGGAGTACTGGAGCGTGTTCTATGCTACCTCCTCAAAGCTCTACTAACAGCTCATCCTATTGTCCCTTTTCCTCGCTACATTTTACGTGTCTGGCACACAAAATGCTGCCCGTTCTGCAATGCAGCCTCTTAACCTATTCATTGCAGGGAATCACAAGCTTTGTGCCAGATATTGGACAATGACACAAAGCTGTGTGAAATTAATAATTGAAGCTAGAAAAAAGTGGTTTCATGGTTATGGCAAGGAGCTTGTCTGTTCTACAACAGTATAATGTTGACAATGTAAGTTATATGTGCATGTGTTGCTTAAATGTAAGGACTCATTTTTGTTCCATTACTACCAAGTGGATCCAGCATCACAGCTCAGCCCAAAGTGCATTGCAATTTAAGTGCATAGGTCTGAGTCCCTATGTGTACATTGCTGATACTGGGTTGTATCTTTTTATACTTAAGATTTAAAGTTAAAGAAAAAATAATATGCTGAGTCATGAATGCAAAGGGATTATACCAACCTAAATACCTGTATTAACATTGTGTTTGGGACCTTTTTAGGCTGGAAAAAAAAAGGATATGCAATTGACTTGATAATTGACAATACACACAACTAGAATTCATTTTTAGGCTTATGTGGCAGTTCTAAATGGGTAATTCCATTTGCTGCTTCTTGATGCAGAAGTGCTGTACTTCATTTCAGCTTCACTTGGTCAATTAAAAAGTGATGTGGTAGCCATTTTACACACCGATTAACTTTCTCCATTATTATTGGCGGGAGGAAACATGTCAGTAAGCACACACACATCCCTTTACTCTGGAAGAAGCGACTTGGAAAGCAAGACTTCAGCACACTCTGAATGGATATGATAAATGAAAACTAAAACACAGAAGGATCCAACAGGAAGAGAGGAACTTTATACAGTAATGTCACAAGAGCGACCTCATTTGCAACACTCTATAAAAACATGCTCACATGCACCTACAGGTATAGGATCTCTTTTCCCAAAACTAAAGATCCAAATTAAGGGAAGGCAATATACTCCTTTTTAAACAAATACAGTGAAACAAGGAAAGTTAAACTAAAGCAGTAGGCTAGAAATGTTGTACATTATGTTTTGGGATTCTGTACCAGCCCATTGTACCCAATGCCCTTTATCAATAAAGATCTGTGTCTCCAAAGATGCCCCAGTAGCTCCCCATCTTCTTTTCTGCTGATTCACTGATTCACATGCTCTGTGCTGCTGTCACTTACTGAGCTTAGGGACCCACTCACAATAAACAGAACACATAGAATAGAAATGTCACAATATAAGACTGATTAGTAATTACTACAGATAATTACTACATGGCAGCACAGAAATCAGCATTTAACAATCAGCCCTGTAGCATCAGCTTATATTACAGGCCAACCTCATTTTCTGCTTGATAATTTGTGACGACCCCTAAGCTTAGCTTCTCAACAGCTGCTCAGAGCCCACGGACCCTTTCCAAGATGGTGACACCCTTGCTGGTTCAGGAATTACATTTTATGTTGTAGAGTGAACAATTTGCAGTGTAATTTAGAAATAAAAAAAATGCATCATAAAAATCATGACAGCATACGTTTTAAAGGAGACATAATCCCCACTCCCTGCAGTGTTACCGTCCCTCTAGAAAAACTGACCTCACATGCAGAGTCATGTTTGCTCCAACTGTACATGCGCCAATACGGCACGCACTTTACGAAAAACACTGAAGTGCCGAAGATGGATTCTTTAATATAGTTTATTTGTATTCTTCTTCTCTTTCCAACTTTAAAATGGGAATCACTCCCAGCACCTTAAACAAATACTCTGTAAAGCAATATTTATTTTTATTGGTACTTTTTATTACTTCTATTTTTATTTAGGCCCTCTCCTATTCATATGCCAGTCTCTTATCCAAATCAGTGAATGGTTGCTAGGGTAATTTGGATCCTAGCAACCAGCTTGCTCAAAATGCAACTGGACATTTGCTCAATAAAAAGCTGAATAACTCAAAAGCCACAAATAATAAAAAAAACTGAAAACCAGTTGCAAATTGTCTCAGAATATCACGCTCTAAATCATGCTTAGTTAATTTAAAGGTGCTCAATCACTAAGTTTTCCTTCATTTCAAACCAATTTTTTGTGGTATCATCCATATTTATACAATATATTTTTCTGATTTTACACAATTTTCTTCTGGTCTCATGAAAAATTGGTGTTCTACTGTAAACTACAGTTTTTTTCCCCTGTAATAATAAAACAGAACCTTGTATTTGATGGCAACTAGCATCTATGGTGGTAAAACTATCCTGCTGGGTGTATTCAATGTTGAAATGTTTTTAGGGTATGGCGATACAAAGTACAAAAAGATTCCTTATCCAGAATTCCACCGCCATTCCAGGTAATGGGCTTTTACTATTAGTGTTGTTCTTAGATCTACCAGGCAGCTGTTATCTTGTGTTAGGTAGCAGTTATCTGGTTACCTTCCCATTGTTCTGTTGTTAGGCTGCTGGGGGGGGGGGGAGAAAGGGAGGGGTGATATCACTCCAACATGCAGTATAGCAGTAAAGAGTGACTGAAGTTTATCAGAGCACAAGTCAACTGACTTGGGGAAGCTGGGAAATGGACAATATATTGAACCCCATGTCAGATTTCAAAACTGAATATAATAAAATCTGTTTGCTCTTTTGAGACTTGGATTTCAGTGCAGAACTCTGCTGGAGCAGTACTATTGTTTTCCCATTACAGTATGTCTTTAAGAATAGTGGTTGAAAAAACCTCACACAGAAACTTTTAAACATTTTCATTCAAAAATGATTTAATGCGACAATATGGACAGCAACTCAAACATTCAGGTGCCACAGAATTGAAAATGTTTAACTACAATTAGATTGGGATAGACCTCACTAATTGTCTCTCTCCAGTTTGTCTGTCAGTTGGTCACTTGTATTGGATTCACAACCCTTAAGAGTTCCAGCACCTAGTTAACTTGACCCTGATATTTCTGGTGCAATTCTGCAACATCATCTTGAGACACTCGCACCCAGCCATCCTCACGCACGTGGTACAAGTTCACCACTCCTCCAGAGTAAGCATCACGATATGTGGCCTGGTAAATGGAACGTCGTGCCAGCTCTTGGGCTTCTTCTACCTCCAATTCATACTTATATCCTCTGTCTAGAACGCCATAGGCATACATGGAGCCAGATCCCACAGAAAACACTGAACCTGACACACGGTTCCCTTCGCTGTCCACATAGTAGAGACCTAAGAAGAAAGAAAATAAATCATACTAGGAAAGAAGAATAAAAATGGAGCTACAGAAAAATGGAAGTTAAACTACAGAAATTCAAAAAAATCCAGGTTATACAGTCACAAACATAAGAACATATTTTACCAGACAGATAAAATTGAGGTTTCACTGTGCTATATTTTGTATTTCCATGCCTATGACTAGTGCATAAATATGTGGATACTTGAGAGTATAAGCTTCTGCTTTCCTGAGTATCTTGCACAGAGTCTTTGTGATGCACTTTTGTACCATGGCACTCCTGATGGAGAAATATCATCAGGAAAAGCAATACTTTTTTGGTTCTTTACAATTAAAGGAATCATAGTAACAACTGCATGTGGAATTTACCCAAATATATTTTGAACTATTATTACACTTTTGCAATGCAACTCGAAGGTCAATATTACAGAATATGGAGAGAAAATCATATTTTAAATACCCGATTTCACAGTAATAGGAGCCAGGAAATCCCCTAAGAAGACGGAGTACATGGTATCTCAGAGCTGTTTTAATAAATGTATATAAATATCTGAATAGCTTCCATATAAAGTGTGCATTTTCAGTGTGTTTTTAACTGCATACCGTATTTCTTTAAAATTACAAAAATACAAATTCTTGGTGTCAATTAAAGTACTTTGCTTTCTGCTTCACACCCAACAGCGAGTAGCTAGAACTGGGAGTACTGTTGAAGTCTCAGAAATTATAAGGGACTCTAAATAGTTTACTGCCAAAATGTTTATATTACAATACAGAATAAATTCCCTTCCACATACGCACACGATTGCCCAACATGCGATTGGGATAATGGTTTCACGTACTCCTCATAGGGGCCATTAGCGGGCTATTTTGGATCTTCACCCTTGCATATTTTGGCACAGCACTTAAAACCTACCAATGTACTATTGTTTTTATAGAAAATATTTTAAAGAATTTGTTGTGTTCTTGACAATATGCCAGTTAGAAGTTTTTCCATATTACTCACCAGGCCCTCTCTTATCCCAGCCACAGATCATAGTTCCCATGGATAATCCCATGCCTTTGTATTGGTAAACCATGTTGGCCAGCAGTTTTGAAGCAGCAGCCACTGAAATGCGCTCCTTGTTCCTCAGCTCATAAATGCGGCACTGACGGGCAAGGAGTCTCTCCCAGAAGCTACAGTCTGCAGCACCTCCTGCCATAGTACCTAGAAGGTACGGATTAATCTCAATCACCTTCTTCACCGTTTGTGAAGCAATGTATGAGCCAGCTGTAGCACGGGAGTCCACAGCCACAATGACTCCATGAAGGAACTGAAGAGAAAGAGAAGTCAGTGTGTAAGTATGACAAAACAGGTCTAAATGTATGTATTTTACATCGAACTCTGAAATGCTTACAGTTAGAACAAGTCTAAATGTATGTATTTTACATTAAAGAACGGAAATTCTACCAGTTACAACAAGTCAGAGCACCCTACTAACTGGGAGTCAGAAAAAACAGGTCTAAATGTATGTATTTTACATCGAACTCTGAAATTCTAGCAGTCAGAACAAGTCAGAGCACCCTACTAAAAGGGAATCAGTAATTAACATATACTGACTTCACATGGTCAACAAGCAGGACCCTTCAGCCCTCCATACTCATTTGGCCACTAATGTTACCAAACAGGTAATGGTGATGTTGTACCAAGGTGGGGTTTAAAGAAGAACTAAAGCCTAACTAAAAAAGTAGGCTAGAAATGTTATACATTATGCTTTGGGCTTCTGTACCAGCCCAAGGCAACCACAGCCCTTTAGCACTAAAGATCTGTGTCTTCAAAAATGCCCCAGTAGCTCCCCATCTTCTCTTCTGCTGATCCACTGCACATGCTCTGTGCTGCTGTCACTTACTGAGCTTATGAACTCGCTTACAATATACAGTACACATAAAATATAAATGTCACAGTGGAAAGCAGATTAGTAATTCACACATGAATTGCTACATATCTGCTAAGAAACCAGTGCAACTAGTATCAGAATTTAATAATCAGCCCTGTAGCATCAGCTTATATTTCACACACGCCTAAATGTCGACTTTTCAGCTTAGCTTCTTAAAAGCTGCTCAGAGCACACTAAGCATGTGAGTGTCGCACTTTCCAAGATGGTGACCCCCTGTGACAAGTTTGAAGTCCTGGATCATTCCTGCTATTGACAAGCTGAGACTTGAAAACTAGGCTGGTGCATTAAATGTGTAAAATATGGCATTTCTAACCATATTATTTCTTAGGGTTTAGTTCTCCTTTAAAAATCACCACATTTCACTTAGCTAGAATGTCCCCACTTTTTGGCTCACTTGCCCCACAATTCTGCTGTGTTGTTGACATGAAAAGCATTTGCAAAGTATAACATGGCAACATATTTATTTTCTGTTTTTCATTAAATGGAACATTATGGCTGTGACCATGAGTGGAGCAGTTGTCAAAATGAGAGACTGGAACCGTTATCATTTGCCTTGTTCTGAAACAGCACCAAAATACAAAACCATAGCACTGATAAAATAGTGCCGTCAAAGGGAATAGTGCTCCATATCAATCGTTACTCAGCACCATCGTTACTCAGCACCTTGAAGGCCAGAGTGGTTGTCCCGTGCAGAAACTCGATGCCAGGCTCCGCGGTTCCTTCGCCAGCTCCGGGAAGCACCTGAAAACTCGTGCCATTGAGATCAAGGCCGCAGTGGACCTGTCTATCCCGGGGCCGGTTCCAAGATAGATCTTCCGAACTCAGCACACTTGCCAGCGCCATATTAACCAATGGAAAACACGCACTTCTTCCTTCTATTGTTAAGCGACGCCGTCTAGTGACGTCACAACCATGACTATGCACTAGGCAGCCATTTTGAATGATGGCAGGCGTGCCAGTGAAAAAAGATGTGGGGTTGCCGGAAAAGGTTTCCAACGTTGTGCAGCTGATAAGGCTTTGTCACGTAGAAGCGTATCCTCCTAAGATGGGTCACTTTTAATGGTTTATATTTATATAAAAATAAACATTCTTCTACATTATACTAGGTGCTAAATACCTCCCAACATTTTGGAAGTAAAAAAAGAGGGACAAATATTTTTTACGCTGCGAAATGTTTTCACCGCACCTCCTAATTACTATGTTCATTTGGCAGGTTATGAAAGTTTCAAAATATTTCTCCTTTTCTAAACTGTTGCAATTATATATTTTCTTATCTTAAAATTGTGACAAAGCATCTTATTTGCACCTGTTAGCTGTTCTGGTCTCTCTGCCAAAAACCAATTAAGTTAGACACTTTGCTTCTTTTTCTGGCTTCCCGCCCACCCCAGATCTCACCCACACCAGAGTTAAATACAACACAGACATTAGTGCTAAAAA
>CM044431.1:152130909-152221190 GCA_024363595.1 Xenopus borealis
TATCAGCCCGCACTTTTGGTTGGGGGTATAATTTTGCCCCAATAGGTGCCCTTTAAGGGGCAGATTTACTAAGGGTCGATTTTTGTATTTTTGCTCGAAAATAGGTTAATTTTCAATTGAATAAAAATCGTTCGAATGCATTGTTCAATTCAAACAATTTGAAAGATTTTGGGAAAAAAAAATTTTTTTCAAAAACTTACAATTACACTCCTTAAGGGTTCCAGGAGGTCCCCCATAAGCTAAAATAGCAATTTGGCAGCTTTAAGGTGGCAAAGTGGCGAATTCTAATTTGTTACAGAGACAGTAGATTTTCGAATGGCGAATTTTAAAATTCGAATCAAATTTTTTTAATTCAAATGAAATTTTGGCCTATTTCATAGTCGAAGTACCCAAAAATTACTTCCAAATTTAAAATTTTTTTAATTCGAATTTTCACTTAGAGCCTTGATAAATATGCCTGTTAGGGGCAGATTTACAAAATTCACATGAAGGATTCGAAGTTCGATCGAATTTTAAAAAAGATTGTAATTTACAAATGTTTTTGAAAACCACTTTGACCAGTGAATTTTGAAAATTCGATCGAATTGAATGATTCAAATTATTCGAATAAAAATCTATTTGACTATTCGACCAAACAAATTGTGGTAAAAATCCTTCGAATTTGAGGGTTTTTTAACCCTCCAATTCTGCCCCTTAGTGAATGCAGGGTTTCAAATCCTTTTTTACTGACCTGGCCAGTTATGGTACTTGTTGCCAATATAATGTTAGAAAGATAGAAAAAGGGAAGGAAGGTTGGTATTCCAGAAATTATACCAACCCTAGACTTATTTATTTATATTTAGTTTCCTAAATAGAGCAAAACCAACTATCATAATAAAAACATTTTTGTGAGTTTTATAATGCATTCAGTGCAGCCATCGAGGGTACAAGAGCTTCCACTGCTAATGAGCAAAAGCTAAAAAGAATCAATCTCAGTGACCAGTGCCCAAAATCTCTACTAAACGAAGTTACTTAAAGGTTAGAACTAAATGGGCTATTTTGACGCGATCCAATGATTCGGAATGCTGGAGTCAAGTCGGATGTGATAAAGTAAGAAATAGAAATGTCAGATGCAGTCACAACATGCATCCGACAGTCGGGGCATCCGATGCCAGCGTTTCGTTGTGTTGGATCGCGCCAAAATCGCCCATATAGTTCTACCCTAACAAGGGCAGCAGGTAGCACCAATCTAATTGAAACATTACCTGTTGATACTTATTGGAGTGCAATAATGACTTGTGTCAGAAATAACAAAAGAGCCATTTTATTTAATTGTGTTCACTGTTTAGGATTAATTTTGTAAATATATGTTTTATTATATATTATATATTATATTTATTATATATTATTATTATCATATCCATGGCACCTGCCTGCTGTTCTGCAAAGTATACTAAAGACTTGTGCCACATTTTATCACCTACCGTATGTTAACTGATAATATTAAATGAAAATATTTTACAACTGATATTACTCAGATGTCTTTAACTTGACAGTACTTTGATTCATTTTTGATACTTACTATCTTATATGTAATTTATTAATAATTCATATAATCTATTCATTAGTGTTGTGTTTTGCGATGGTGCCAAAATCCTCAAGGTTTATAGCTGGATATAAAGTTTACTACCATTTTTAAAACTGAAATGAGTTGTTACACTTGTATAACTTGTACCAGCTATCACAATGCAAATGAATCCCTTTTATGGCAGTTTACATTGTGCCAGACAAGAAGGGCTATGTTTTCTTCACTGGTGAAGGTCCCAGAATAGAGGCTAACCAAACTACTTATGTATAAAAAAGTTTCTTCTCTTTGCTATAAACTCTAATCAAGCGGATGCAGCGGCAGGATGGCACCAACAATCCAAAGTGTGGGGAAAATCTAGTTTAAAAATGCTGTGTGGGTAAAATCTGTATGCATTATATAAATGTATTTTTGCCAGCCCAGGAATTACCATGCTAGATATGCATTGGGTTTTCAGCTCCAGTGTGAGAATCATAGATTTTTATTGTAGTAGTACATTCTGTGATTTGAGCCCCCTAGTGTTTCTGATTAATATACAATGTCTGCCAGATTTGCAGTCGGTCTCGGCACCACAGGAAATGTCTTCTCCTTACATACAAAATGAGAGCTGATCGATGCTGAACACTGCAGTGAAGCTCAAGTGTATGGAGCAAGTGCTCTAAAAGGAAACAAAAATAGATATATATACTGTATATATATATATTGTAATGGTTTAATATATTGTAATGGTTTAATATCTTCAATTAGATGAACTGAGGTGCTCTGTCGAAAAGCTCTACTACTTTTAATTTAACATTTAGCCTTGTATTAAGCTCTTTGCTAAGTATGCTGCAAATAAAGTGGCAGTGACAGTAAGGACAATGTACAAATAAAACAAAACCTTGCCAGAACTCCGATGTCTGCGTTGCCCCGTTTCAGTAAGAAAGATCACTTCCCCCATTGATACTGTTACCAACTTTAACAGTGAGACCAGTTAAAAATCCAGTTTCAGAATTTCAATCATGTAGAGGGCCAACTGATGCCAATAAAAAGGAATCCGTTATTCCCACTGGGATTTGGTAAAACAAACAATCCCTGTTTTGTTTAAATGGTAAGGCATTTTTTAGTGGCTGCATTCACAAATGTCTCAGTGTCTTAAATATATTGATAATGGGTTGAGTGCAGGACCTCTTGTATTTGTCTAGATAATAAAAAAGGGTATTTTCTGATGTCAGTATGTAGTATTCCACGTGTCAAACTCAAGGCTGTGGGCCAGGACTGGCCCATGAAGGGTTTATCTTTGGCCCACTTGATAATTTATAATTATTATAAGATCTGGCCATCTGGTATATAGCCTCCACACTATTAGAACTTCAAGTCCCACAATGCACTGCTAGTGCGACGTCAATCAAAGGCGCGGGAGTCCCGGTATATTGCCTCCACACTATTAGAACTGCAAGTAGGGTTGCCACCTTTTCTTGAAAAAAATACCGGCCTTCCTATATATTAATCTTTTTTTCCTATTAATAACATTGGGATCAATCATCAAAAATACCGGCCAGGCCGGTAAAATACCGGCCAGGTGGCAACCCTAACTGCAAGTGTGATATGACGTTAATGAAATGTGCAAAAGTCCCTGTTCCACTTGTGTATCAGCAGCTTACCTGTGTAGCTAGCATTACCCCTCTCCCTGAAAAAAGTCAGCTAAACCAGGGCCGGGCCAAGTCTGTGGACTGTCTTATTCCATTCGTGCCGATTCGCACTTGCGCATCTATTCATGGCATGCGAGCCAACATGATTTTGATCATGCGCGGTAGCGTGATTTCGTGCACATGACCAGTCGGCGCCGCAGCCAGCCAGGTTGCCTAGCGCGCATGGCTGGCCTGGCCCAGCTCTGGGCTAAACAGAAGGTGGACTTTGAAAAGAAGGGTTTTCAAAGAAGGTGGGAGGTAGAGTACATGTTCACGGATATATACAGTGTGGCTGTAATGAAAGAATATAACATAAGAAGACACTACGTGACAGGATTTGGACATGAAACAAAGGCTCCACAGAAGGTTGCAGAGATGATAAGAAGTCTGGTGTCAAGAAGTCTGATGTCACAGCAGTCCATGTTCAGAAATATCAAATCACAAAGCAAGCTGCTGTCATTTAAAGTTAAAGTTTAAATTACTCTGTGTAAACACTGCACAAAGATTTAGGTTGTTTCATAGGAATGTGCTGTGCTAGTTCCAGGTTCGATATATACAATAAGGGCATTTCAATTTGTTTACAATAGACACTGAACCTGTCCTGCCCTCAACTTGGAGCATTCTTTAATTTTGGCCCACTGTGAAACACTTAGTTGCAGATTTACTAGGGGACGAAGTGAAAATTCAAATAAAAATTTTTAGAATTTCGCAGTAATTTTTGGCTACTTTGACCATTGAATAGACCAAAATTTGTTTTGAATTGAAAAAAATTTGAATAAAATTTTAAAATTCGACCATTCGAAAATCGAAAATTATATTCAACACTTTGCCACCTTAAACTTGCTGAATTGCTATTTTAGCCTATGGGGGACCTCCAGGAACCTTTAAAAAGTGTTTACATTTTTTGAAAATCGAAGGATTTTGGGCAAAATCGTTTGAATCGAACAATGCATTTGAAAAGTTCAAATGATTTTTATTCAATCAAAAATGGACCTATTTGATCGAAAAAGGTCCAGTTTTGATCGATAAACCCCTTTAAAAAAATTAGATGGTCGAATTTCAAATTTTTTTTCTATTTGAAGTTTGGCCCTTAGTAAATCTGCCCCCTATGGTATTCTATTCGACCCTTAAATATGAAAGCAGAAGAAATATTCATCTCTTTTTTTTTTATATATATATATTTTTCAATTCTGCAGTTATTGCAAAGTTATTACCTCTGGTGAGTGTAGAAAATCAGTCTTGTTAATGGTAACTAACTGCACTTAAGGATGAGCCCTCGAGGGGGAGTCTGTGCCATGTAGTGTGTGTCACACTGTCAGTAAATTTACGAGGTTTGCTGAGGATGTTATGTGTATTGTTACATTCAGCATATGGTATGTCTGCCACAGATCTGATGCATTTCTGAGGAGACTTTTCAGTGTGCCACCGTCTCTTTAAAAAGTCCTAAATAGGAATATAGTATTGGTGTGGCTCTACGCTCCTGATTCTAGCTCCTGGAACAATGTAGCATCTGATTAACATAACTGAAGCAGAATTGAATTCTGTTTCATTGTTTCAAAAGTCAGCACCAGAGAACAGAAAGGGGAAAAACAAATACAATCGCGATTACATTTACTGATAACTATAAACACTGAACAAGTTTAATGAATGTATATTGGAAAGTTGCATTTTCTTTCATCATGCAGAAACTGTTTTTAGTTGGAAATCCCACATAAGACCTTCCATTCTCAAATGACCTTGAGAAAGTATAGTCCTGCTTAAGAGTCTCCAGGCACAGCAGCTGGGGTTGTTTATTCTTATGTAAAGCCTAGAACTGTATGCCTTGAGCCAGCAGAAGCGATAAGTTTCTGACCCCAGAGGAGTTATAAATCTGCATGCATGGGCAGCCATTCAGCATTGTACCATTTATTCTAGCAGAAGTAGCTGCAGTAGTCTGTTTTTGGAATGTGCAAAAATTTGTAGTGACAGTTTGATAGATCTTCAGTAAGAGTCTATTAGCACTTCAGTGACAATGTGATACACTACCAGTACGAGTCTAATTCGATCTGAAGTGAGACTATATTACATCCTGAGTGAGCATTAGCCCTGCAGTGCATCAGTTAGAACAACAGAGACACCAGTATAATGCAGAAAGATGGTAAAGTTAATGTATGAAAAGACACAGATTTTCTAGAAGCGCTTTTGTATTTGTTCACAGCAAGGAAAAAGCTATGCCTATCACAAGAAGATATGTTCTGTGTCAGTAAGGCTGAAATAACCAGATTGTCCTAACACATTCTGTTTGTACTCTGATTATGTGTTTTCTATCAATGCAGTCTGTTGCACACTGCTCAGCATGAGTCCCTCAAGAGCTGCTTTGGGCCTCCTGTAGTGGGGCCACACCTACGGACTGAGTCTCTGCAGTACAATGTCTGCCAGTTGCACAAGTGTTTTTCTAAGATTTATGTATTTAAGACACCGGAAAGTATAGCATAAATTGCTCTGACAACAATTTTATAATGTTAAGGCAGGGAATATTTCTGGGTTTCTACTATCCTACTGCCTGTTACACCTGGATAATATATTCTTGTACCTGCACTTTCAAGTGAACTATTCTTCACAGTCCTCTCTATAGAAGAGGTATGGGTTCTACCTAGGGATATTAGTACATTCACCAAGGAACAATGGCCACTTGCTGCCTTACCTTTTTATTTATGAACTGGCTGTTGAACAGGAAGACCAATGAGCATAGCCTTGCTTGAATGATGTCCTTGCTAGAGAGTGACCGACAGCTAGGGTATTAATAGTATTTTTTCAAGCATTGAAGGTATATACAATAAAGACAAATAGCAGCTGTTAATGGAGAAGGCAGCCCAGAGAAATCTGTTTTAACTGAGCCATTTCCATACCTAAAACACAAGTGAAGAATAATAAAGCTGTCAAGAATCTTACACCGAATGCCATCCACTGAGAATGTTCTGGAGAATGTGACTTTCCTCTTATCTTCCATTTGTTTTCCATTCTATGAAATGTTATGCTACAGTAGTCTTCCTGCTGATTAAAAAGAGAGGTCTGTCATTTCATTTAAGCATAAAAAACTGTACAGCATTAATCTATCACATTCACAATCTTGTCATTCCTGCAAGAGAGTGACTGCAGGGATTCTGCATCTTCAGATTTGCCCCATGAAATGCATGGGCTTCACCTTGGAGGTGATAATTCAAGACAAGGTTATTTCTGCACATGCATCTACTTTTAAAGGAGACATATAGGATAAATGAAGAAAACCCTAATTTTGTAGGCAATTATACGTAATATATGGTGTTGCTTTAACACGGTGCTAAAAATTAATATTATCTAATATATATAAGAGCTCCCTATATGTTCTCTGGTTCCTCTCTGTGTTTCAAATGAGGGGTGGGTGTGTCCTAACAGTCCCTGCCAGAAGTACAGGAGGAAAGGACAGCCAATCACAGGCCTGCTGTCACACAAGCGCAGAAAGGCTTCAGTTCCCTATCAGGTTTTGCTTGCTGCTGCACAGCCTGGGAATTCCGGGAGCAGGAAGTGGAAGGGAAGGGAGGGATTATTAGGGTTTTTGCAGAAATATTCAATAAATCAGCCTGAAACACTACTTTTTAAACACAATTCTTCTATATCTAAATGTGTATAATGCACTGGTACATTCTTATTTTTTACACAAAATGTCTCCTTTAATATGTTTTGCATTTTATAGTATTATATCCCAAAGGCAGTAGTGCAACCTATCATGAGAAGATATTATTAAAAAAATCCCTCTTTTGCAGATTGATTAAAAAAAAGGAAAAATTGGCAAGGAGTCATTTTTTGGAATGCTCGGGAACAATGACACAGATAAAGGATCTGTCCACTTTGCGAAGTTCCATGCTTAAGAGTAAAGCATTTAACCATTAAAAAAACAAAACAGTTATATCAGATTTTTCTGCCATCGACATGGGTTTATGTTAAATACCACTAGGTAAATAACGTGCTGTCTTCTTATTACAGATAAAAAAAAAATGTAATGAAGGTGGGGTGTCTTGAATTTTAGAATACACATAATTATTAAAAGAAATTGAAATAATGAATAAATAAGAGAAAATGAGAAAAAGCCTGCATTTTCACATTAGGCTACAATAGGAGGCTTTTAGCATATACTCTCTAAAGTTTTTTTTTTGCTTGGAAATCCTTTCTGTGTGTGCTCAATGCATCAGCCTTTTTCTGCCAGAGAATAAAAGTTTGATATGTTCCTGGCCTAAAGGGGTGGTTCACCTTTAAGTTAACGTTGAGTATGTTATAGAATGGCTGATTCTAAGCAACTTTGCAAATGGCCATCATTTGTTCTTTATTTTTGATAGTTTTAGACCAATCTTTCTGACTCAAATGGGGGTTACTGTCCCCGTTAAAAAATCCTCTGTAAGGCTATGAATTTATTGTTATTGCTACTTTTTATTACTCGTCTTTCTATCCAGGCCCTCTCCTATTTGTATTCCAGTCTCTTATCAAATCAATTAATGGTTGCTAGGGTAATTTAGGCCCTAGCAACCTAAATGCTATGATTGCAAACTGGAAAGCTGCTAAATAAAAATGAAAAGCAGCTGCAATTTATCTCAGAATGTCCCTTTCTACATCATACTAAAAGTTAATTGGAATATAAACAACTCTTTTATTACTGTGGTAACTATAGAGGAAGCAGTGCAGAATCTGTAAAGAAATGACCACCCTAGCCCAGCTGATCTCCTACCTGCAGATGGGGAGCAATTGATGCGAGCGGGTGAGAAGTAGATGGAGATTAGGTATTAGTTTATGTGCATAATAGTGCATAATTGCATTTTATATACCACAGAATATAACTATATACAACTATATACAGTGGAACACAAACATTTGGGAACCCCTTGCCATATTACAAATTTAGTTACATTTTATTTCGTATGCTTATCATTATTTTCAACCAGTATAGGAGCAAAATAAATTGCTCACTCTTCCTTGCAGATCACTTCTAATTCCGAGATCTTGTTTATTTAAGATCTAACCACAGAAGTCAGGGGACTATGAGGAAAAGTTTCAGCTTGCTTTCCTTCAAGTAGCTCAGTTGGTTTTTGAGGTATGTTTATGATAATGCCTTGTTGAGGTATGTTTATGATCACTGTTGTCTTACTCCTAAAGTTTAACATTATTTTACTGAGACCACTGGGTTGGGATGAAGGAATGGATCCAAAGTTACAAGCAAGTGAAACTGCTCGTATCTCAAGCATCATGAAGCTGCTTCCCTGTCATTAATCATCTAAATTTCACTCCATTGTGCCCCCCCCATAGAAGCTGCACACCAGCGTCAGACACAGGGATCCTATAACATGAAAAAAGAAAATTCACTCCAGATTCTGGCACCTAGCCAGAGTTTACTAAATTCCTCCATGGCTGAGTATTAATAGAGGCTAAATTAACAACACCTACAAAACCCACCCAAAAGAGATATAAATGGAAACCACCCCCAGTAATGTGCTTTAGTCAGAATCTCTCACATATTCTCTCTTACTAGGTCTTTGTATTCCATGGCTCTACAGAGTGTTTGTGGCTGGGATCCCAACCTTTCAAAAGAGCTTATGCCACGCAACCTCTGCCCCTTTCCTGTTTTAAAATTTGCAAACTCCCCTTATATTCTCCTTTCAAAACATGGGTTGTCTGCCGCATCCAGGTATCCAGAAGGGCCCCCACCTCCAGCACATGGCACTACTACACTTGCCTTCATCTATTCAGGAGGGGTGGTGGTTGCCACTGATACAAGATCCTCTGCTGGACATCTGGTCTGCAGCCCAGACAGCCGAAAAGCCACCCTCATCCATAGCCACCTGTTAGCCAGTACCTCTGGAAGTGCAGCTGACTGTCAGCTCTTTGGACGTGCTTTAGCCAGAGAATGCAGACTTTACCAGCTGCGGAATGGGTACATGCCTAGTGTTCGAGGAGCAGCTAAAATGTTAAGTATGATGATGATGCCATTCCGTGGCACAAAAGTGTGTGCTGCTGTTACCCTGTCTGGTTGGGACAGAAATGGACCTTGCATTTGCTATGTGTACAACGATGGAACTCGTATTAGCTCTAATGTCATTTCTGTAGGATCAGGATCCCCATATGCATACAGCGTTATAGATGATGGATACAGAATGGGCATGGAGGAAGAGGAGGCCCGTCAACTAGCTAGGAGGGCAGTTTGCCACGCTGGAAGGAGAGATGCCTACTCTGGTGGCTCAGTGGATGTGTACTGGATTAGAGAAGGTGGATGTGAGCGGGACCCTAGGGAGGATTTGGTACAGTTATATGAAAAACTGGTTCAAGAAGAGACAGATAAACTGGGTACAAATGAAATGGGAAAAAGCAAGAAATAGACGTGTTTAGCTGCAGTTCAGGGGCACATTAGGGTGCACATTTATTGTTACAACTTCAGTTTTGTAGAACAGGTGCATTTCATCCATTGTTCTGTTTATGTGTCATTGTCTTTGTTTCCCCTGTGGGAATGCTTATAGGGCTGCTATGTTTTGCACTGTCTCTTCTTCTGCACACAGTCCTTCAGCCATGGCCGTCTGTACCATTCTTACCGTGATTCCTCCACAGCCAGACATCTCACATGACTTTTTTTCATTTTAACACAACACATTACAGTAGCCATTAACAGGCTGGCCCCAACTGTTTTTACTGCTCAGCATTTATATTTAATGTGATAATTTTGCTGGATGATTAGAATGGTAAAATAACCAGGTTATAAAATGTGGCGTGTAACAGGAGTTACACTGTAATGTTAATGGCTCTTTGTCTGTGGTAACATCACATTTACTGCTCTGTATTGTACTGTATATTGTACATTAGCAAGCGGTACAGCTGTATATAGATATTCAGTTGTTTACCCCTTTGCTATGCAGACTACTATGTAATGAGCAACATTCTATAAATGTATGCAACAGGTAATAAAAGCTTTAATCTGTTCTATGTCGCCCAGTAATCTCCAATGTTTCATAATGTAATTATGTTTATTTAAAACAATTATTTTTCCAGTTTCATGAATTATAAACGTTTTGGGGGATGCAAGCTATGCAGATGTTCAATAATCAGTTCTGGGTTTATGAGGCATTCTAGTAGCTGCAGGACTACAGCTCCCAGCATCATTCAAACACCACACAATGCTGGCAAGAAATCGGTGGCTCTCAATCAGTGCTTCATACCCACACTATTCTATTTGTTCTTGTAAAATATATCTGCCTGTTATATGTCACTGTAACCTTCTATATACAGCCTCTATATGCTATACAAATCATACTCTTTAATGTGTGTGACAGCTATTCATAAACAGTGCAGTTTAATTATCTAGTTTCTGGTAGGTAGTGGTACAAAAAGATTTTCTTTGTTTTGTATGTGTTTACTAGGGATATTTGTAAAGATAAATTAAAAGAGTAAAGTCATATAAATTAAACAGCTTTGGTACAATGCTGAGTGAATCAATCCATCTATGCAAATTACCTTCAGCATTCACGAAGGAAGGTGATTTTGAAGCAAAAGTGTTTTTGTTATTACTACTTGCTTATTTTTCCATTCAGGACTTTTTCTATTTATCCTTGTTTCTGACAGTCAGACACGCACTTGGTTAGTTAGGTCATTGAGCTCAGAAATCAGAGCGCATTTTAATCCCAAACTGGAAAGCTGCACAAGACAAGAAAACAATCATAACATCCACACTAACATTCCTGGTTGAGAAACGGATGCATTTTAATCCATACCTTGGGGGTTGTTAATCAAGGATTCAAGCTAACTGAGTGGTTATCATTGCTGCCTTATATCACTGGGCTTCTGAGTTCATTTCTGACCTGGGTATTAAATGCAAGTTCAATGTGTGAGTTTTCCACATACAGGCAGGTTAAAGGAACACTAAACCCTGCTACACTGCACTTCTCAACTACACTTTACTCAGTTGTTGCTGGGCTACAAATCCCAGCATACTTAACATATTATCATGGTTCAGACATACTGGGAGCTGTATTCTTAAAGTAATATTCCTTAATAAAACTTTTCCTCAGTTTGCCAGGGTCAAAAGCAGCATTAAAATGGAAAATAATCCTCCAATGAGTATCCCAACTGACCTGTGTATATCTGGCTTTGTTATTTGTTAGACAGCATTAAAGGAGACCCAACCCCCCCAACAAGAAAAGCTCCATCTACTACTCTAGATAGTCCTCGCTCCATGCTTCCTCCCGACATAGTTCATTATTCCAGAATGTGCCCCTGAACAGCAGGCTCACTTATTTTTGCAGAATAGCATAGTGAAGATTATGGGTGTCATCTTCCAGATCTTCAGTCTTCTTCAGATCCTCTTCCTTCCCTTTGGCAATTCACTGCACTTTTTGGTACATGTACAGTTGCTATGTTTTCCGACTGCTCGAACTGTGCATGAGCCAAATACGGTGGTCCCTTACAGAAGGGGACAGAAGATCTGGAAATGGCACCCGTGGTATGGTATCCATTATCAAGAAACCCATTTTACGGAAAGCCTGTTTCCCATTGACTACATTATATCAAAATAATCCACATTTTAAAAAAAATTATTTCCTTTTTGTTGTAATAATAAAATTAGTTTATTTGGTTTATGTAATGTTTGCATGATTTTCTAGAAGAATTAAGGTGTGAAGATACAAATCATAGAAAGATCCATCATTTGGAAAACCCCAGTGCTTGTGCATTCTATAGAACAGGTCCCATACCTGTATTTTATTTTTGGAGCCCTAAGGTAGTGCCTTACAGAAATTCTTCATATCAATATCTGTCCAAATGCAGTCTAAAACTTAGTTAAATTCACACCCTAGGGCAGCAGTTCATAAGCTGTGGGACTGAAACTCCTAGGGGGGGGGGCTCTGGGGGGGCAGTTGGGTGCGATTTAGGGAGAATGTGGAGAAATTGTCTATTTGCTCTCCTGGATAAAACACATACATGTTTATCTATGAAACAGAACTGATTTCCTATTAAATGTATTCAGAAAAAGTATTCATTATTCATGATATAAAACAGGTCATTTTTATTCTGACAGTTCTATTATATGGTGAACTTGTCCATTGCACATCTGCATTACTTGCCACCACATCCACCAAAAACAGAACTCCAGCTACACAAACACACTGGTCCTTTTGGATATTTTTATTTAGAAAATAAAATGTTTGCTTTCCACAAATGACAAATATCAGACGGTGTCTGAAAGACTTGCAGCAAAACACAGGGGGTGGGAAGATTGGAAGAATATGAATCAGAAAAAGCACAAAATCCTATAAACATTTCACGAGCCCCCTCAGGGTCTTCATGCAGAAACACTGCAGGTCTATTTTTCTGGCTGAAAAGGCATTATTCATTCATCTTCATGTTTCCTTTCAGAAATGACTGGTCTAATTGATGCTGTGAAGGCTGGTCTACCAGGAAGGACTTATATATGGCTCTGCAAGCTTTTCAACATGAGGGTTGATCTTTCCACTGCAATGCTGTGTGGCAGGGGAGAGGTTAATCACTATTCCATATTTTGCTATGGCATGTTGATGTTTTATGGTGTTCTGCAGGTAAATTTGGCAGTGGTAAAAAGGTTAATCACTGCCTGGTATACCTGTCAGGCAAGAAAATGGATAATCACAGTACTGGAAATGTTTGGGTTAGTCACAGCTTGTTAAATTATTAATCCTCCCCTATGGGACTTTTCCCTTTTGATCCGTAGATCTCTGCCAGTGTCCTGAAATGAGGGCCCCATTCCCAAATATCTTCTACCCCTGTATCTTCCTCCCCTGCCCCACCTGAGCTACTTGTTAATGAGCTGAGGGATCCTGCTGAGGATTCGCCCCCTTCAAACCCATACACCTGAATAGAATCATAGGGTGGAGCAGTGGGGTCTCGTTCTGCCTCTCTAAGTCGATGGGCTAAAAATCGATGAACGTCAACTGAGGCAGGTTGAGGGGAGTGTGTGGTTGGCCTCGGTGGAACTCTAGGGAGAACATCCATTCGGGGAGGGTGGAAGAATCCTCCTGTTAGACCAGTCTGTGGGGGCTGCAATGCAGCCATGTCAAAAGCCTGGGTGTCCTGCTCTCCGCCGCCTTCATCATCATATGTAATGATATTTTCTCTAACATCCTCATCCTCACACAGAGACATAGGTGAAGGCTTATGTCTGCGCTGTAAGGAGAAAAGGGACACTAGGGCTGCAGGAAAGGATGGGAGTGAGGATGATTTTGAAAAGAAAAACAATCATACAAAGTATAAGTTAAGGAAAAAAAGGAATCAGGTATAAAAAGGAAAAACAAAATAAAGTGAAGACATGGATTGTATAAATATCGGAGGAATGAGAGAAAAGGGGATGTTGGGGAACAATAAATAAAAATATTAACATTTTCAGTAGTAGAAGTGTATGTTGGTGTGCAAATTAATTGTAGTTTCATTTGCGTTAGGGCTCATGCACCACTGATTTTCCATTATAATGCTCTTAACAGTCTCATTACCACCTACTGCACCACTGTAAGGCAATTAGGGCCTCAGGCATACTGTGTTTTTTGACACGAAAACTGTTCTGGCTCATGCACACTTTAGTACTGCAAGTCAACTCTGCCTTCTGGAAATAGCTGTGGTAACAGACTGCAGATTCTTAAAGTAGGCCCATTTGATAAGGATAACAATGCTGAAGTGTGCATGAGTTGGAGCCATTGATACTGATGTTACCCATGTGTGAAACACTGATTCAACCTGTTGGGTTTACAATGCAATTTGTCTTAATACGATTTTAATTGTGCCCAAAATATCTGCGTTTGTGAAACCTTATTAGCATTGTAGCAGACTAGCAATTGTTATAGTCTAAATCTAAAATATATGCAGCATTAACATGGTTATTAACTGATATCAAGATGAAAACAATGTAGTCAACTAGAGACCTTGATCCTTTGTACTACAACTTGAGATATCACCTCCATAGTCTGCCATCCATGGAATGAATGTCCTTATTCAAAGAACTCATACTTAAACTCTAACTGTACTGGGATGATTATAATTGTAACAGGCAGAAGTAACTATAGGAGGCGCAACCTATTAAATCATTGGCCCCAGGGCCTAAGATAAAATTCCCAGTTTTCAAATGGCATTCAATTAATGACTGTCATGCATTTGCTTTGACCGTCTCCTATCACACTGAAAGGGTAGAAATTGTGCAGTTTCTGAGTCCAGGTTTTAAGCACAAGCAGAGTGAAAAGGCAGTGGCAAAGGCATCAGAAAATGGCGAGGCTCCTAATTTTGCATTGGGTGGGACAGGGCTTGTGGTCTGGGATGAAATGTAAATGTTCTGGGCATAGTAAGGGCATAGCTGAGTGTATTTCAACCATCCCAATAATCACAATTACTAGTAAATACGCTTCCTCTGATGCAAGCTCGACTATAGGTTTTTTTTCTTACATTCTTACAGTAAAGTAAATTGGCCCCCAAATTATACCACTTTATATAATATTATTTCCAGGCATAAGCAAAAATGCTTATACCTGAAAATAATATTATTTTGCAAGCAAATGACAAATTAGCATTAATAGAAAGTCAGGTGACATTATTATTGCCTTATAAATATTGCCCAATCTATGGTCACCAAACTCTTGGTCAATGTCATCGACAGTAGATTGGGTATGAAAAGGTATATAAAAGTTTTTATTACCGAGAAGGCTCAGAGCACAGGCTAGAATGGCCAGAAGTGCTGGGGTGCTGAGTCCAGCCGCAGACCCTGTGGTCAGGTGACAGGTGAGGACAGCCCCGCCTGTTTCACAGTGACAGAGAGATACTGTGAGCGTATCTGTGCTGGTCAGTGGAGGGTTCCCATTGTCCATAATCTCAATTGGCACCAAAAATATGTCTTTTTGAGACCTCCAGAAGCTGCTGTGCCTTACTAGGAGCGATGCACTTCCATCTATTGATGGCAACACGAAAGAAGGGAAAACAGTGACAGTAAGTCAATATGCTGCATATTAATAAAGGTTTGTAGAATAGTTTATGTTAAAAAAAGCAGTAAAAAGTAGTGGTCAACCAATGGACTATTTAGCAAACTAAATTGTTCCACTGATATGTGAATGTGCATCATGATGACAAAAGTACAAAAAGAAAAGTGCTATTTATAAATCTCTTTATATAAATGTCTTTATATAAAAAATTTGTTTACATAAATATGTAAACATTTGTTTATAAATGTGTCTACGCTACTGCTACAAACACACCACTTTTTACATCACTGTAGACTTGGAGTTAACCATTGACGTCAACAGGACAAGTTCAGGCGGCAAAGAAATTCTGGCATGAAAAATCACATAAAAAGCAATAGCATAAAACATTGGTCTTTATGTGGTGTCAGAAAAATGCTTTTTATGCCAGAATTTTACCTTCAGCTACAACAAGGGTCCCCACCCCATTTTTTCCCCATGAGCCATATTTAATTATAAAAATAATTGGGGAGCAACACAAGCGTGGAGGGTGCCAAATAAGGGCTATGATTGGATATTGATGGCCACCAATCATAGTCTAAAGGAATCCCTGTTTGGCAGTACACATGGTTTTTATGCAACTAAAACTTGCCTCCAAGCCTGGAATTTAAAGGGAAACTGTCATGGGAAAACATGTTTTTTTTAATATGCATCAGTTAATAGTGCTGCTCCAGTAGACATCTGCACTGAAATCCATTTCTCAAAAGAGCAAACAGATTTTTATAATATTCAATGGGGCTAGCCATTTTGTCAGTTTCCCAGCTGCCCCATGTCATGTGACTTGTGCCAGCACTTCAGGAGGGAACTGCTTTCTGGCAGGCTGTTGTTTTCAGGCAGCTATTATCTTGTGTTAGAGAGTTGTTATCTGGTTACCTTCCCATTGTTCTTTTGTTAGGCTGCTGGGTGGGGGAAAGGGAGGGGTGATATCACTCCAACTTGCAGTACAGCAGTAAAGAGTGATTGAAGTTTATCAGAGCACAAGTCACATTACCAGGGGCAGTTGGGAAATTGACAAAATGTCTAGCCCCATGTCAGATTTCAAAATGAAATATAAAAAAATCTGTTTGCTCTTTTGAAATGGATTTCAGTGCAGAATTCTTCTGGAACAGCACTATTAACTGATGCATTTTGAAAAAAAAAAGTTTTCCCATGACAGGATCCCTTTAAAAATAAGCACTGAAAGCAACATCCAAAGTATTGTGAGCAACATATAATTATGTGTGTACAGTTTTATATGGCACACAATGGCATTAAAGTGATGTTGTTTGGTATATATTTCAATGACATTTTTATATGGCGCTAAGTTTACATGCTACAAAATATACAATACAAGACATTCAGATGGAAAAACAAGCTGAACAAGACAAATGCAGAGTGGTGGAGAGAGCTTAACTATAGATATCTCTACTGGGAATTGCCCACTTCGGATGTCCATAGACAGCTAACAGAATGTAAGCTCTCAGTACATCTACCCTCTCAGACCATGTAGGAAATCATCAGAGATGACCGAGTCACAGCATAACAAACATTTAAAGGTTACCTTTGTTATCTCTAAGTGTGAAGTTTCCATCTGAAATAGCTGCAGGACTTTGAAAAGAGAAAATACCGTTCTCGCTGTCTGCATCTCTCACTCTAACTGTCTGAATAACCTTCAGCAACACACAGAGAGATCAATATAGGTCAAGAAGAAACAGGGAAAAAACACAAAGAGACATAGGGAATTAAAGTTACAACAGTGAGAGAGGCTGATAAAAAAAAAAAAGAGTATAGGTTCTGCTCAGAACAGAATAGAAATGAGTTGTGTGGTTATATGGAGATAAGAGAGTAATGTGAAGTTGTTAGCAGTATGATTCCAACAATGATAAAGGAGACTAATGGAATAAAGAATGCAGGTGCGTCACTGTAAAGTTATATGGGTGGATATAAGGAGTTAGACAAGGGCTAAATATGTAGTGAACAATGTAAGAGGCTACAACAATGGGCTGTAGGGGAAAATATGAGAGTTTGATGGGTTGTACTGGTCTGTAGGAGGTTTTATACAATTTAGACTTCAGTGTATTTGGGTAGCAAGGCAACTAAATAAGAAGGACAAGCCATATTTATTTCAAAGATTCAATACATGTGGTCTCACAATTGGAGATTCACTTAGAGAAAAAGGAAATTGATATAATGCATGGTTTGCATGATAATTTATTATAATCCACCTAATCCAATTTACAATTATATGGAATCATTCACTTGTCCACTTAAAGGGGAACAATTTTTCGAATATGACTAGAAAATGGAAGTCAAAGCAACTATTCAATATACATTAAGTAACCATCTGTAACTGACATTGAAATCAATATACACCTGACTGTTTATACCCTTTGCATTGCTGATTCTTACTCCTTAAAGGGGTGGTTCACCTTTAGGTTAACTTTTAGTATGTGCTAGAAGGACCAGTTCTAATCAGCTTTGCAATTGATCTTCATTTTATTTTTTTATAGTTTTTCAATTATTTGCCTTCTTCTTCTGACTCTTTCCAGCTTTTAAATGGGGGCCACTGACCCCATCTAAAAAACAATGTGGACCCTAGGAATCGGATTGATGAAATTGCAAACTGGAGAGCTGTTGAATAAAAAGTTAAGTAACTCAAAAACCACAAATAATAAAAAATGAAAACCAATGGCAAATTGTCTTAGAATATCAGTGTCTACATCATACTTAAAGTTTAATTTAAAGGTGGACAACCCTTTTAAGAGCAGAAGCTAAACAGAATTGGATGAACTAACTTCTGCAACAATATTTCAAGAGTCAGGATGCCATAAAAGAAATGGATAAGCAAATATTGTTTCCAATTGCACTTATTAATTGTGTTTCAGAAATTGCTTAGAATTCAATTTTCTTTAATTTCATTTCGAAAGAAGTTTTAGTGGATATCCTCTTGAAATGACATACCTGAACAAAAGGGTGCTTCATTACTGATGTGCTGATAAGACTGAGAGTAAAGCTGCTTAGTATGAGATTGTTTTTTTCAATAAACTGATATTTTATTTGTGTGAAGTACATAGAATTCAGATCTCCTGCCTGTAGCATACAGAATTTTAATGGGTCAATAGAAGAATGAAAAAAACTTCAAGAAATCCACGAAAAATGACGGCACGTCTGGATCCAATTTTATTTGAAAAACCGCTGCAGAAATCACCTAACGCGTTTCGGGAATGTATCCCTTAATCATAAGGTTAATCATTCCTGAAACGCGTTAGGTGATTTCTGCAGCGGTTTTTCAAATAAAATTGGATCCAGACGTGCCGTCATTTTTCATGAATTTCTTCATATTTTGCAGTGGGGACACTGACTGACAGAGCACCTGGACCTTTAATAAGGGAAGCGCGGTGAGTTAAAGCGGTTTTTCTTTTGATTTTTTGCTGAAAAAAACTTCACCTGCTCACCCTGGCCTTTCCACTAACCTCTGCCCACTGCTCGTTAATTTGATAACAGGGCCCAGGGCAGGACTAAAAGAATGTTCAATGTACTTATTATTTTAGTTTATTCTTCCATGAAACTGAATTTGCATTTATTTAACATCTGCAAAAAAACTCATGCTGGATCAATGAAGAAAAAACAAGGCAAATTTTACATGCAACACTTTCAACTGGGCCAAAAAGCATCACCAACCCCGTTAACTTGAATTATATCAAAGGAAGCACATGTATGACCAGTTTCTATGCTAGGACTATGATTTCCATTAAAGTGAGTACCAGAGTACAGGAGGGGATCGTTTTCTGGCTAAAAATATTAACACAACACAAGTTGGAAGGTGAAATGTTAAATAAAAAAATACTCCTTACAGAAAGGGTAAAAGATACAAGGAATAAACTTTGTGCTGTTAAAGTTAATTCTGTAAGACACAAATAGGCATGGGGTGATTTCAGTTTCCTTTGTTTCCTGAATTTCATTTCTCAAACACTATGTTCCAAAGTTTAGAATGGTTAACAGTTGTTCAGGCTTGTATCCAAGTATTACATAATGCGTGTCACAATGACGTGAAAGCCGCAGAATCCTGAAACAGGTGAGAAGTACTGCAAACTTAGACCCCAATGTATAATGTACCTATCTGGCCCTTCACAAATAACAAAAAATATGGCTACTTCTTAATAAAAAAAATAGACAAAAAGTAAGTCCTATTCACTGACGTTGACTTGAGTTAGAGGTGGGCCTATAATGCCTCTTTTAAAGGAAAGTTATACCCCGAAAATGAATTTTTGAGCAACAAATCAAGTGACATATTAAAGAATCTTACCAAACTGGAATATATATTTAAGTGAATATTGCCCTTTTACATCTCTTGCCTTGAACCACCATTTCATGATGGTCTATGTGCTGCCTCAGAGATCACCTGACCAGAAATATTTCAACTCTAACTGTAACAGGAAGAAGTGTTGAAGCAAAAGAAACAACTCTGTCTGTTAATTGGCTTGTGTGACCTAACTTTATAGTTTTTTGGTATGTTTGTGTGCACCGTTGGATCCTAGGATCCCAGGAGGCTGTCCTTATTTTCTAAAATGGCAATTTTTCTATTTATGATTACCCAATGGCACATGCTACTAAAAAAGTATATTATTATGAAAATGGTTTATTTATATGAACCAGGGTTTTACATATGAGTTGTTTTAGGCAATATCTGTTTATAGAGACCTACATTGTTTGGGGGGTATAGTTTTCCTTTAACTATTTCTGGATTGATATAAGCAATTAGTGTGAGCTTTGGTCAGTATTTGTAAAATTAATATTTACCTATTATATGCCTATCTTCTGTACTTGGCTCTCTAGTTTTCTATTTTTCTCTTTGTTTATTACCTTGTTATTCCTGTCCATTTAAAACACTCCAGACATTTCTGCAAAAGAATGGTACTATCTAAGTTATCCTCAGAGCTTTTAGAACTCCTAGCTAATATCAATAGTTTATAAAAAAATTCATTTTGAATCAGTGTCTACAATATAACAGGTTGTTAACAAAATAGAGCTTTAAATAAAGGCTAAACATCACTGAGTGCGAAAATGTACGGGATTTGCATGTCAATTGCCTACACTAATGTTTATTATTTGCCATATTTTTAAAACAAGCTATTTGTTTTGTGCTCAATTGACCAAATCAGTAAGAGATTTATAG
Organism: Xenopus borealis; assembly: GCA_024363595.1. Classification (NCBI taxonomy): domain Eukaryota; kingdom Metazoa; phylum Chordata; class Amphibia; order Anura; family Pipidae; genus Xenopus; species Xenopus borealis. The sequence continues at coordinate 152,151,313 of CM044431.1, forward strand.
TTCATATGCCTATTTGGCCTTCAGTAACCCATCATGTATCCTTGGAGAACAAAACACTAATAATAATGAGGCTTTTCTTGGTTATAGCTGTGGATTCCTCGTAACTGTACTAACATTAGAGCTGAGGACTATAAATTCTGTTCTCCTGACAAGCAGGCTAGTGTGCTACACAATATTCAGTTAGGAAGGTATTGTTTATTTAGTGCCCAGCAGCACAAGGATTTATCACTATTTTGTATGCCATTTCATAGAGAGATCAGCTCTCACAGAGATGTTAATATAGCAGCTAAACCTTTATAAAGACATATCCATTAAGTACACCACTTGACTCAAATAATCCCTATGTTGTTACTAGAGGAAGGTAAAGCTATCTCCAGTTTGACACAGAAAAAATAACAAAGCCTTCCTGACTGCAAAATAGCACCCAGGTCAGTCACTAAATCAATGTTGTGCTATTTGTAATAACACCATTAAATGTAGTTTATCTCTTGCTTGAAAGTCATCCATGCCTATTTACATTTTTCTCCTAAAATATGCTATTTGATATCTTTATAATCATATTGTACATGTCATGGATATGTACCTCTGTACAGGGCTGTCTACTAGGGGAGGTGATAATGATTCATTTTAATAAATGTGGTACACATATTCTTATTCATATTCTTTTGACCCAGCAGGTCTGTAAAACTTATTTTTTTGCATACCCCAATAACACCAAGGATAGAGCTTTAAGATCTTGCTATATTTTTTTATTCTCCCACTGTCTTTGTCTCTTGGAAACTTAAGAAAAGAATATGCAATTGTTTTTGGTATTGATAATAACTGGTATTGGCTTTGGTATTCTTTGTTTTTATAAAAGTGTTCCTGTCTCTGCTCTTGTTTCAGTCGCTTTTGTTCACTGTCTGCCTAGAAACAACCTTCCCTAACATCTGTCATAGTCCTCCTGTAGTGCCATAATTAGGGACCTATGGGCCATTTGGTATTGCAGATTTCTTACACCCCCTACAGTTTTGACCCTGTCAAATTTCCTTAAATGAAGCCACTTGAGAGAGTGACCTATCAGCTAAAGGGTATGTAGGAGAATAGAAGTATGCAGTCATTGCAGTAGAAACTCCCATATCATAGCCAGGTATGAATTTCCCATAATTTAGCAGCTAAATACCTCTCTCTTAATGCTTCTGAAATGCCAAATGCCTACACTCATAGACAGAGAATAATAAGGGTGTATTCCCTCTTATTAGGAGCTCCTGCTTGTGATGCTGTAAATGTAGTTAGAAATAAGGGGTTTAAAAAGACATAATAGGTGAACATAACCTTCAGCCTGTCCTGGACACAACACAGCATATCAGTTTGCAGTTCCTGAACACCTTGTTGCAGCTGTGCCATAAAATTTACATTCAGCCATTTTGTTTTGTGCATCATCCATTTATTGTTCTACTGCCATTTTTATATGGGGAATATGTCCGGCTTTCATTGCTTTCTGAGGAAAAGTGGGAAGATCAAATTACTGAGACACTATAAGAAAAGATCAAGGCTGCGTGCAAATGCATTGCTCAGGGAATGCTGAAATAGAGCATATTCCTATAGCTTCTCAGGGAAATCTGCATTATGTTTTCTAGGCCTCATGAGACATGACAACAAAGCACAGTGAATGCCACCAGAGCAACAGACTCAGGACTTACTGTCCTGAAACGACCTCACAATCCTCAGTCTCCTTGACTTGAGGCCACAAATTACTGTGAAAACTTCACATATATCAGTATTCTTCAGCACCAAGTCTTGCGTTACAAATGGAAGAAAAGAATGATAGAAGCCTGCCTGCAGTTAACTAGAGAAAGCCAATTATCTATTGTGGTCTGCAGTACAGAAACATAAGAGTGTGTCCATGCTATAAGAAGTAAAATTCTGTAGTGCTACAATATTAAAATGACTAATTGACTATTTTGTTTAAGGAACTGTCAGAATCAACTACAAGCATTAGGGAGAAAGGTTATATTCTTCAACAATTTATTGGGTTGGTAGGGGGCTGTTTGGCCTCTATGAACGTGCAGTGTCAGGGCCTATTTTGACTGCCAGTACAGACATGATACTATATGTTAGTTGAAAACTTAAATACTTGACAAATGAAAATACTGGCATTTTTGGACTTGTCCCAGTCTGCACAAACCTTGTCCAGATTCATGTATAACCCTGTCTACTCATTTAAAGTGAAAGAATCAAAAGCAAAAGGTTTGTGAAATGGTCCTGAATGCAATGCCAGCTGTAAAATCTGAACCAGAGTTTTGGAGCCGCTTTGCAGATTGGCCCATGTTCTGCTATTAGATTTTAGAGTGTACAGAGATTTTGCTTGGAAAAAGAGAGAAACAAACAGGGAATTGGCTGTATTACTATGTTTCTCCCACAGCACAATAATTTCAAGGCAGAACTCCAAGCACATCCAAACCAAGATAGGTTTCCAGTTCCTGGCACAGCTGGGATTAAGGGTGATAACATGCAATGGTTGAGTTTCCTGATGCAAAGGATAAATACTTTAGCCCAGGGGTCAGCAACCTTTACTATCAAAAGAGCCATTTTGCCCCCTCTTCCACTAAAGAAAAATAGTCTGGAGCCACAAAACTTATTAACTTTTAAAAGTTTGGGGTGTGCTGCTGCACAGGTCCCACCTCCATACTGTAAGAGCTGCTCCGGGCTCACTACACGCTCTAGCCATGCTTCACATTGGGAAACAATGGAAAGCAGTGAGACAGTGTCTCTACAGGACAGACATGGGCACTCCAAATTGGAAAGCAGCGTGGAAAGTGCTGCTTGTAGAAAATGTTGCGTTGATGTGACAAGTACGAGCGCTATAGCCCAAGTGCGAGGGTGCTCTAAACACTCTCCTTTGTTCTTTGTGAGAGAGGGAGAGTGACAGGCTCAGGAGTCACTACGAATTGCAGCTATTCCTTGTTGGACACTGACCATTCTAGGCACAGAATGGCACAAAGCACGCTGCTCCTGTTGGCACAGCATTTCTGCCTTCTCTTCTGGCACATGCTCCCCAGGCTCTTCTAAATGTTGGTAATAACAGACCCTGCATGCTCTTGACAATGTTTTTGGTAACTAGAGGAATAGGGGAACCTGACCAGTTGTTTGAGTCACATGGAAATACTCAAGAAAGGAATGAGCTTAATTTGCCTATACCACAACTATGGGTTATTGGACAGAGCAAGTAAGCAATCTCCACTTTCACTGGTGCAAAGTAGTAACTGTTTAGAGGGAGGGGGTCTGGAAAGTTAACTAACACCCTAATGGGGTCCAAGCCGCAAGCAGGTGCGAAGGCTGTATAGACACCTGACAGGCAAAGCCGCAAGGAAGCAGGATGAAGAGTCGAATGAGGCTCCAGAGCCAAGGCCGCCATTAGAAATCACGAGGCCCTGCACAATAAAATTTTCGGGGCCCCCTTTGCCCCGCCCGCCCTAGCACCCAAGCCCCGCCCCTAATCCCCGCCCACTCCACATCAAAGTTAAAAGAGCACACAGACATCAGCGCTAAAAACGTAACCCCCCTAAGGCTCCCTTATAAGTTACAAAAAAATTTGCCGCCAGGCCCCCCCCATTAAAAAGCATTGGTGCCAGGGCCCCTCATACAAGTTAAAAAAAAATTGGGGTCCAAAAAAATATTTTTTAAAAAAATTGGTGGTCAGGCCCCCTGACAAGTTAAAAAAAAATTGGGCCCCAAAAAAAACTTAAAAAAAAAAAAAAATTGGTGGTCAGGCCCCCCCAACAAAGATGAAAAAAAAAATTGGGGCCCCAAAACAATATTTTTAAAAAAAATTGGTGGTCAGGCCCCCCTGACAAGTAAAAAAAAAAATTGGGCCCCAAAAAGCTAAAAAAAAAAAAAAAATTGGTGCAGTGGCCTATAGTGTATTAAAATAAAATATTGGTGGCCAGAGGATTAAAAAAAAAAAAACCACATTGGTGTCAGTAGAATTGAACTCGTGGCTTCAGGACTTCAGTTATAGCTGTTTTCATGACTTCATAATTGTTCGGCACTTCCGCATTCTGCGCAGGACTTCGCATAGAGCGCACGCTCCTGCGCTCGGAAGGGGGGCTCTTTTTAATATTGCAGCACTGCCGGGCCCCCCTTCAGCCCGGGACACTTGTCCCCCCGTCCCCCCCTGATGGCGGGCCTGTCCAGAGCCACGGGTTACAGACCCGTGTGTCAGGTGGAATGACTTTAAAGAATTAGGGTAGGGACAGACAGGCAGATTCAGGGAGATTTAGTTACCTGGCGACTAATTGCCTTTTCTGCCAGGCGACAATCTCCCCGAACTGCCTTCTTCCTGCCTTCCGTCTGCTATAATGAAGAATTCACTTGTGACGCTTTGATTTCCAAAGTTGCCCGAAGTTCCTCGTGAAGCAACTTAGAGCAACTTCAGAAATCGAAGTGCCGTGAGTTCATTAGCGCAGGCGGGGAGATTGTCGCCTGGCAGAAGAGGCGCCGTGGCGCCAGACGACTAAATATCCCCAGATCTGCCCCTACTCTTAGGCTTAATAGTTGCTTGCTTGTTTTAGTGGATTTGCATCACTACAATGCTAGTAATTCAGCAGAAATGCCAGCTATTTAACCCCCTTGTGCCACTGGCCTTAAATTAAGATGCACAGGGTCAGATTTACATAGCGGGCGCCCTTGGCCCACTGCCGTTCGTCGCCCCTCTACTCTCCCCTTTTTTCGCAAATTTTAATAATCAGAACCAGAGAATTGGCACATGGGAAATTTAAAAATCTATAGTATCTCCTGCGTATCCCCAGTGTTTCTGAACCAATGTGGGTGTGGCTGGGCAGCATGTGGCGTGTGGCCCCTAAAGTCCTGTCACCCTAGGCCCGGGCCTAGGTGGCCTTTCCATAAATCCGGGCATGAAGATGCATACACATTATCATTTTGCTCAGATGACTCCCCGTGTTCCACTCAGTCAGTTTATTTAAACAGATCATTAAAATGAATTGCTGTTCCATATTGTGCCTTGTGATGTCAAAGTAAAGTTAGCTCCATATATATTAAATATAGCTGTTACAGGAAGCATTAGAGGAGCACATAAGGGTACTGGAGGAATTTTATCGATGAGGATCATTAATCAGTAGGAAGAGTTGTAGTATGTAATAAAAGACACTAAGGAGCCTGTTTATCATGCTGTGTAAAAAGTGGAATGAAGCATTTTACACTTCTGTAAAACTGAACCATCAACATTTTCTGGCTCTGGTAAGCTTTTTACTTTACTGACAAGCCCCTCTGTGTTATATCATTGCTAGCCTGAGATTGGAATTCTCAAATCAAATAGCTTTGGTCCAAAAAATGGGTGGTGAAAGGCCTGGTCAAATAAGTGAATTTTTCCTTATTGGCCTTTCTCACTATTTACTGCTGTAATACAGCAAACCGGTGCAAACAATCATTGTTTAAATGGCCACTGACATTATAAAAAGGGTGACATAATAAAGGGTTGCACTTTTAATTGCTCTCCTTCAATATACACTACATAAGTCATGAGCTTTTAACAGGCAGAAATTAAGGGGCATATTTACTAAGGGTCGAAGTGAATATTTTAATTAAATTTGAATTGCAAAGTAATTTTGGGCTACTTCGACTATTGAATAGCCCAAAATTTTATTTGAATTGAAAAAAATTCTAATTTCGAAGTACTCTCTTTAAAATCCTGCAAATTTGACACTTCGCCACCTTAAAGCAGCCGAATTGCCATTTTAGCCTATGGGGGACCTCCTAGAACCTGTCCTGAAATTTCTGGGTCCTAATTATTCGAAGGATTTTGCGGAAAATATTTTGAATCGAGCCATGCATTTGAACGATTTCAATTAGACCTAAAACAGACCTGTTTAGTCAATTTTTGATCGAAAATGGCCTTTATTTCAACCATTAGTAAATCTGCCCCTAAGGGTGGTGGTATAAAGAAAGAACTTAGAGTTTGCATAATCCATAGTGTTATGTTACACACAACTTGTCTTTACATATTGTTTTCACTGTTTTCTGCATCTTCCCATATTTGTTCTTCACCTCCCCATGTAGTCCTGAAAGATGCTGTGACCCTTAACCCCCCTCCCCTCTTCAACTGTTCCAAGTTACATTTATCAGCCATATCAGGTGCTCTCCAACTGCCTAACCAACCCTGGTGATAACAATATTCTTTGACCTACTGAATTGATCTATGTATATGGGAGTTTTTATAACAGTTTTGGAATAAACTTCATCAAGATCTGCATACTTGTGTCAGTCTGGTTGAGCTGTATTTCGAGATCTGCTATTAACAGTGAGTAGTGTCCTGTAAAGGTCCCGGCTCAGATCTAAGGGACCTATCACTAAGGACAGTGGGTTGAAACACAACAGTCAAAGAATATTATTGCCAGCCAAGTTCAAATTGGGCCAGCTTTGTGTTAGTTCTGTGCTAGTAAGAAGCAGCCATCCATCAGTAGCAGCAGCACAGTGTATGTGCATAACACAGAATCAGCTATATATCTGCACACTCCAGTGTCCTCTCATCAGGATTTATCAGCATCCAGTGTGAATAATTACATGTACAGATCTGCTTCAGTTAGGAAGAGCTTCTCTACATACCACTGTTCACACAATACTGCTATCCATATTCTATATAGAGACACAAGTGGGATATATCCTGCATGAACTTTCTGTAATCTGCCTGTCTGCTAAGCACCTGCCTCTCGCCTGCTCTTAGCTGTGTGTTATACAGACCTTACACTGCATACCTTGCAAGCAGCACAGTCATTGCTATGTCTCAGTCAGGCCCTTTGGCTTCGGTTATGGATACTTCAGAAAATGTGTGTCAAGAACCACAGCTCACTGATGTACAACCCAGTGACACCTTGCCAGATCCAAAAGGAAGATCAAACCTACTTTTAAACTAGAGGAGAATTTTGAAGCTACTAAAGAGCAGCTCGCAGATAGTCCTACTGAGCTATGGAACAAATCGGTACACTGTATGTCTGTGGTTAGTGAACCTGACCAAGATGTACTGCACCTAGAGGGCGCTCTCAAAGGTCTCAATATTGCCTTTGAACATTATCAGAGACTGAGTAGTAAATATTCATCTTTCTTAAAGAGCACCAATACAGAGGATTCTTTAGAAGAATTAAGTAGATTCAATTACCTCAATGAGCAAAGAAACTGCCTAGTTCAAGAGACCAAAGTGAAGGCTCAAGCAAAAATCACACATCAGGGGGATTGCTACATCTCATGTCTCTGTATCATCTAGACACACAAAAAGGTCTTCCAAATCTTCACATTCAAGGTGTTCTAATCTTAGCGAGCAACTATTCAAGGCCCGGGTTGATTTACAGACTGCTAAAACAGAGGCTGACTTTTCAAGAAAGGAAGCTACCCTAAAAGCAGAAACAGCTTATCAAAAAGCAGAAATGGAAGCAAAAATTTCTCGTCAAAAAGCAGAAATGGAAGCCAAACTGAAGATCTTGCAAAAAGAACGTGACCAGGCAGCAGCATTGGCTAGACTGAAAGTTTTAGAACAGGCTGCTAAAGAGATTGATAGAGATAGTGTCAGTCTGATGGACACAGAAGACTTTATCGAGCGCACCAAGGACTACGTTTTGAGCCAAAATAGCAGGCACTCAGTTGCTTCTGATATATCAGAGCACACAAGCAATTCCTCAAAACAGTCACTTCATGGCATGGGAAAGATACTCCACAGCTCTAATCAACACAATGAGTGTTCTCCTCATCCTGCTTCAATTCTCGTGCTCCAACAAACTATGATTCGGGGTGTTGACATACTACCTGACCACTGCTGAAAATACATACCCCACTATGGTAATGGACTATAAAAATATTCCTATGCTGAATGCCTCTGCATCACCTTACTTCCCTGAGTCATTCAACACTAATATGCCAGATAGGGCTGGCTTTCCTCAGACAGCAGCTCCTTGCCCAAAGCCAGAGGGAAATGGAATTATGGCTCAACATGAACTCACCAGCACCAGTCTTTCAAAGTTTGATGACCGACCAAAAACCTACAGTGGCTGGAAGAGTACATTTGAGGCTGCCATAGCAGATCTTGGTATTACAGCCGGACAAGAATTAGACTGATTCCGTGGCTTGGCCCACAGTCTTCAGAACGGATTAGGACTCTGATTAGGAAATCTGTTTACACTGGCAATGTAGCTGCAGGTCTAGCAGCTGCATGGGAATGCCTGGAACACTGTTATTGCAGGCCAGAAGCCATTGAAGGTGCTTTATTTAAAAAACTGCAAAGTTTTCCAAAAATAACTGGAAAGGACAATCAGAAAACCTGAGTGACCACTTGCTTGAACTTCAGCTGCCAAAAACTGATCCTTGCTTGCCAGGTCTCAGCTATCTGGACATCGCTCATGGTGTTAACCCAATAGTAGCAAAGCTGCCATATGGCATTCAAGAAAAGTGGATAACAAAAGGTTCAAAATGTAAGGTAAAATCCAAGTTTCCTTCCCACCATTTTCATTCTTCTGTGACTTCATCAAATGGATTGCAAGGATGAAGAATGATCCAAGTTTTATATTTATTGAGGCAAGAGTTCCTAGCCCCCCTTCACCAAATCATACACACTCCAATTACAGGAATCACAGAGGTCTCTCGTCTGTTAAGAAACAGATGTTGTTCCTGCAATTACTTCTCCCAGCAAAGGTGATTAGAGTGAGAGAATTGAAAACCAAAATTGACAATGCCCTATCCACAGGATGCCTCATCCACTCAAAAAGTGTATTGGCTTCAGAGCAAAACCACTGCAGAAGCGCAAAGAAATCTTAATGAAATTTGGCATCTGCTTCAAGTGCTGTGCCTCTGAGGAACATCTTGTCAAGGACTGCACAGCTGTTATTATTAAATGTTTAGAGTGTAACAGTGACAAACAAGTGGCGGCCCTTCATCCACAGTCCTCTCCAGTGTTACCTTCAAACACTTCTTGCCAAGGAAATCATGGCGGGGAGAGCTCCAATCGATCCTCAGCTTCTACTTCAGTGTCCACTTCATGTACTGAAGTCTGTGGAGAAGGAGTATATAACAAGTCCTGTAACAAGATATGCCTAGTTAAGGCATACCCTAAAGCAGTGATCCCCAACCAGTAGCTCGCGAGCAACATGTTGCTCTCCAACCCCTTGGATGTTGCTCCCAGTGGCCTCAAAGCAGGAGCTTATTTTTGAATTACTGGCTTAAAGGCAAGCTTTGGTTGCATAAAAAACAGATGTCCTGCCAAACATTCTCTCCTGTAGGCTGCCAGTCCAATCAGAGCTCTTATTTGACATCCCCATGGACTTTTTCATGCTTGTGTTGCTCTCCAACTCTTTTTTAAATTTAAATGTGGCTCATGAGCAAAAAAGGTTGGGGACCCCTGCCCTAAAGGATAGCCTGAAAAGACAATTAAACTCTACGCCATTCTTGATGACCAAAGCAATAGGTCAGTGGCATGAACAGAGTTCTTTAATTTGTTTAACATAAATGGAGAAGCTCTACCATATACTCTTGGCACATGTGCAGGTATTTCTGAAGTAGCTGGAAGAAGATGATATCATTTCTAGATTACAAGATAGAGTTACCTTTGCCTACACTTGTTGTATGCAATCGTATACCATCCAGCAGAGAAGAAATTCCTACACCCGAAGTTGCTCTTCATCACCCTCACTTAAGGAGCATAGCTAAATGCATACCAGTCATTGACAAGAATGCAGACATTCTCCTTTTGCTTGGCAGAGATATCTTGAGAGTACACAAGGTACGCCAGGTACGCCAGCATCGCAACGGACCTCATGATGCTCCTTATGCCCAGTGCCTTGACCTAGGATGGGTCATTGTAGGAAATGTCTTTAGAGATGGTAAGAAGAAACCCACTAACATTACTTCTTACAAAACTCATGTATTCCAAAATGGATGCAACACTTATTTGGAACCATGCCCACACCCTTACTGTGTAAAAGAAAGACTTGAAAGCCACTCAGAGTTTCATCCCATTACACAGAGTAGTGTGAATTCTCACCAGTCTCAGGGAGACACTGTCGGTAGCACTGTGTTCAAATCTTCTAGTGATGACAATAAAATAGTGCTCACAACTGAAGATGAAGCATTCCTTAAAACTATGGACATGGAATGCCTTCGGGATAAGTGCAACAGCTGGGTAGCCCCTCCATCTTCCTGCATACAAAAGCAACATTTGCCTAACAATAGACAACAAGCAATCTCTAGGTTTGTTTCAATGAAACTCACCCTAGACAGGAAATCAGAAATGGGAGAACATTTCCTAACCTTCATGCAAAAGTTGTTTGACAGCAAACAAGCTGCACCACCATTAAAGGAACAATAAGGAAGCTGGTATCTCCCATCCTTTGATGTCTACCAGTGTCATAAAACGAATCAGATTAGGGTAATGTTTGACTCTAGAACTCAGTATGAAGATATGTTATTGTACAACACTCTTTTCACTGGGCCCAACTTGAAAAGCAGCCTTATAGAGGTAATCATCCATTTCAACCAAGAACTTGTGGTGATAAGGGCAAACATTCAACAGAACATTTTTATTGTCTGTGGGGATAGCAGGTACAACTGCCAATTCCTATGGCATCATAACAATTACCTGAAAGATGGGGTGACAGACTACTACATGAAGGTACATGTTTTTGGAAATAGCTCCTCGCCTGCAGTTGCAATATGTGGATTGAGAAGGACTGACCAAGAGGGTGAAAGCGATTATGGAACTAAAGCACATCAGTCTGTTGAGAGTACTTCTTGGCTCCGATCCAAGGAAGCCTGTTGCCTACAAAGTGGACTTCTAAAGTGTTTAACTGGAACACCCTTTCTCATGGCATCACATCTCCACTGAACTTATCCCAGCAGACTTTGCAATCAGGCCAACATCTGCTACAAGTAACAGTAGTAAAGTAACATGTTTGTCAGCTCCAGTCTTCTTCCAAAAGGACAATTCTTTATGTCTAGCTGAGGACACCTTCAAAATGTATTACCCATACCTTCCAACTTTTTTGACTCTTAGCACTCTTCTCACTCAAGTGGCTGTTATGTTTCCTCCAGTACACTTTGATTGCAGCAAACTCTGCAAAAGTGAGTGGAAACACACCTGTAATATTTCCAATGTGTTTCTGAATCGCTGTTCTGCAGACCCGGTTGCAAGAGGCTAAGTCAAACCTTCAAACAGGTGATTTTGTTCTGCTAAAGGACAGAGGAGTTCATCAGAATAAAAGGCCTATGGGACTTGTTACAAGCTCTATCCCCAGTGATGATGGCAAGATTCGGAAGGTTGAAGTGAAAGTAACCAAGGGTGGCTCTGCCAGGGTGTTCTTTAGACCTGTTACCAAACTGGTATTTCTCCCACCTCAAGGAAACTCCAACTCACCTGATTGCTCAGAACCACGTTGATTTCAACAGGAAATGCATGCAAGAGACTTAAGTACCTGAATTGCTATGCATGTTTTTGTTGTTTCCTTTTTCTTGTTACAGGTCCCCAGAGTACAAGAATCACAATGTTATGGACTTGCTTGATATATTTATGTTAAGTTTATTGTGAAATCTAAAGATTAGTGATGGGCGAATCTCCCGAGATTCGCTTCGCCGAATTTTTCGCGAATTTCTCTAGAAATTCGCGAAACGGCGAAAAATTAGCGAAACGAGTCGCGGGACGATTTCGGCGCGCGTCGCGTCGTTTTCGGCGCGTCGCGTCAATAAACGACGCACGACTGACGCGCGACTCGTTTTCAGCGAATTTTCGCCAAGCGAAATTTCGCTGGTGATTTGCGAATTTATTCGCCAGCGGCGAATCGCGGGAATTCGCCGCAAATTCGACCTAGGCGAATAAATTCGCCCATCACTACTAAAGATTTCATATGGGGAGTGTTATGTTACACACAACTTGCCTTTACATATTGTTTTCAATATTGTTTTCACTGTTTTCTGCATCTTCCCATATTTGTTCTTCACCTCTCCCTGTAGTCCTGGAAGTTGCTGTGACCCTTAACCCCCTTCCCCCCTTCAACTGTTCCTAATTACAGTTAGCAGCCATATTAGGTGCTCTCCAACTGCCTAACCAACCCTGGTGATAACAATATTCTTTGACCTACTAAATTGATCTATGTATATGGGGGATTTTATAACAGTTTTGGAATAAACTTCATCAAGATCTGCATACTTGTGTCAGTCCGGTTGAGTTCAGCTGTATGTGGAGATCTGCAATTAACAGTGAGTAGTGTCCTGTCCAGATCTAAGGGAACTATCACTAAGGACAGAGGGTTGAAACACAACACAGTTTTATTCTATAGATCATTAAAACATCTTTTTTCCAGTAAAACGAATACTGTAATATATTGTGCCTTGTGATGTCAAAGTTTGCTCCATTTATATTTAATGTTGTTACAGCATTAAAAAAGCACATACCGGTGTAGAAATCATTAGGGAGGGGTTCCATACAAGAGATTCAGAAATTGGTGGAAGAAATTTTAGGAAGCAGGTGCATAAATCAGTAGGGAGAATTGACAAGCAGCAAATGCATGCCTCTGGTGGAGAAAATTCTATGGAGCAGGTTTATATAGCAGAATGAAGAGTATTGTGAGTTAAAACTACGGGTTATATGGAAAGATGGAAGATCTTACATATGGACACTGGACCTTACAGGAGCAGATGCTATGGGCGTCTGTATGAAAGGTAAAAGGAATGTTAAAGTGTGGCTGTACACACCTGTCCAGGCTGGGCATGGTCACACACGTGCGGTTTGTACATCTCGGCCAACCTTGGGGGATTATCATTCACATCTAACACCTTAATCAAAACTCCAGCTTGTGACACATGGGAAGAGCTGTCTGGAACAACAACACAACACAGAGACACAACAAAGAGACGCAGCACAAAACACAGCAAATCACAGAAACACAGGAAAGCCACAAACACGCAAAACAAAGAAACAACACACAATACAAGAAAGAACATGAAACAGAAAAAAGGAATGAGTTTATGTATTTCACATAAAGGCCAGTAGAATATATTCCCCCCCTGGTGGTTGATCCCACTCACCGGACTCACTGGCCCTCACAGTGATACTATGTTCTTCCCTCACCTCCCGGTCTAATGAAACGCTTGTCCGTATGGTCCCATCCTCAGGGTGAATAGAAAAAAGCACCTCAGGATCCGAAAGGGGATCAATGGAATAGCTGTAAGGAGAAAAAATACATGAAAAGTGTGTGGAAGGAAATAAATAAAAAGCATGACTAAAAGAGAGAGATTCACTGGAAAGAGAAAACCGAGGATAATGGGGAGTTAATTTGCTTATGCACTTCCCAAATCAACCATTTCTCCCAGGCATGTAATGCTAGTGCAGAATGATGGAGCGTTGTTCATGAAACTTCAACTCCTATCTTATATTGATTTTAACTCTTTTCTTTGTTTATGTGAACTGCCAAACAAGAGAGAATTAGTAGCGAGCAGACGAAGGGATAAGAGATGGCTACAATATAAAAATGCTGCTGCAAATATTAGCCTTAGGACAGGTAAACAATGGGATAATGATGTCTTGCAGTTAAAAAAAAAACACTGCTCAAAAAACTCTGTGTCAGAGCAGCAAACTAATTAGAAATGCTTTAAAACAGGGGTGGTCCCCGATTTCCAGTATAATTCAGCTCCTGGAAACTGATATGGAATGCTGTTCTGTAAAACTGAAGTATCAACATTTTTCTGAACTGAATCTTGTAAGCTTTTTACATTACTGAAAGGCCCTCTGTGTAATCTCATTGTTACACTGAGGTGGGAATTCTGAGATCAAATGTCAAAAAATGGCCGATGAAAGATTTGGCATCCTGGTGAATTTTGTATATTTTTCCACGTGTGGCCAGTTTTTTTTTTTCTTTTTTAAGAAATTTCTCACCATTTACTACTACCATAGAGCAAACCTGTAAATACAATAATTGTTCAAAGTATTTAGATATACATAGATAATCATATATTGCATTAAGGTACAGATCACTTTCAGTGAAATGAAGCAACAGCTAGGCACCTGATCAAGCTACTGTGTAGATCAGGGTCTTGTGCTTGGACCACCCCCACAATGGCTCCTGGGGGAAGATTCTCCAACACACTCATGGTGTAAAGTTCCTCTGAGAATAGGGGAGGCTCATTCACATCCACAACCATCACTCTCACAGTGGTTACATCTTTAAATGGCCCACGGCGTATATACTGGGGGTCTATCACAGTGTTCATTACTTCAACACGGAAGGTAAAAGAGCGCTGGGACTCAAAATCTAAGGACTAAAGTGAAACAGAGAGATCATATAAATATAGTGGAACAGTGTAGTATCATGTCAGGGAGAGAGCAGGGAAATGTTGTGATAAGTATAGACAAAGTAAAAAAAGAAACAAAATAGAAGGTGGGCAAAAGAAAATAGGTTGATAAAGGGGGAAAACATTATAGTTCAATACAGACAGTGAATAAAGAAAAATTCTAAATCATTCAGGGCAGGACATTGAGGTGAAGGGTCTTGGAAGTAAATAGTGAAAGTACATAAAGAAAAGTAGTGTAAAAGCACTGCTATGGGCTATGAAAAACAGACATGATAGATTTAGAAAGAAGTGTATAAATAAGAGAGAACTAAAGGACTCATGATACATGGAAGAGTGGAAGGCCAAGCAAAAAGCATAGAAAGATGCAGAGGCAAAGTACAACTGAAAAAAAACGGAGAAATTAGGGATGATATGATAAAGAAAACAAGGAAATATTGCGGGGGGAAAACTGAGTACAAATAAAAAGATAATAGCAGAAAGGGGCACAACAGTAGTAGGAAACCAAGAACATTTACCAATAATGTAATGGGGATAGAACATTGAGCAATGTAGAAAGAAAGTGAATAAGAAAGGGATTGAGATAGAGACAAAGATTAAAAGACAGGGAGATAAAATCTGAAATTCTGAATATATAATAGTATACAGTATAAAGGTATAACAGTAATCAGGCTTCCTTTCAATTGCTTTACTTTCTCTCTATCATTTGTTGTACTTCTCTCTTTTGCACAGAAGCAGGTGTTGATCTGTGGTCAGGCCTAGGTTCTCATTAGATGTATAATAAGGTTTAATTAATTGGAAAATGGGGCATCTGGGGCTTCAGCATAACAATGCCTTGATAAATAGTAAGTTAGCAAATCCATATACAAATCATGGGTTGCCAATAAGCTGGGACGTTGTAAAGGCTTACTTTTTTGATATTGTGGTGAGTGAATAAATGAACTCCATAGTGATTTTTTACTGTACTAGAATGATGAGCCCATGTTTATCCTCCTTGTTCATATTGTACAGTATAAGGGAAAATGTGCATAACAAGAATAATTGCAGACATTTGTATTCCTGATTGTGATATCAGTGATGTTTTGAACAAATAAGGCATGTGTGGAAATGATATGAAAACATGTAAGAGTTGTAGAAAGTTGATATTCATAGCCCTAGTTGATTATAAAAGAAATAGCAACTAGAAAGAATAATGGCATAGTGGCATTTTACCTGAGCCCCTAGTAGTCAAGGTTAGTATGAACATACATTACATAATATAGTAACTGATATATATGTACATATATATATTCATTATAGATGTATAATAGATGGCCAAGTAGACATCTGGGAGATGAAGGAAGGTGTAGTTCAAAAACAAATGGAGGTCCACAATTTAAATGCGGCAGAACAGAGACTATCATTGATGCATTGCAGCACTTGGGTCCTAGGTCTGATTGTAGTCAGGAAAGGATTTAGTATGTTCTTGTATGTCTGTGTGGGTTTCTCCCTAACTTCAAAAACATACAAAGAAGTTAACTGGCTCTGATATACCTATATTACGAAAACTCTTTCTCCCCACCAGAGGAGAGGCAAATAGAGCCTAAACTAATTAATAGTATTTTGAAAAACCTTGTCACCATCACTCACTGTGCACATGTATTTGACCGATGATTGATCAAAACTTCTCTCATTAAACATATGCGTGTGCCCCAACATAGCGTCCCACACTGAAGGCTCCCTTGCATTGCAGGCGGCATAGTGCTCATGATTTTCTTGACAAAATACTATCGTTTTCACAAATTGGAGCATGTGCTCAATCAGCTTGCCCCTCTGGTGGCTGGTGTTATGTTTTGGTAGCCGAGGATGTGTAGAGTATAACAGTGCTTTATTAGTAGGTTCATGTAGCCATTATACTTCAACAGTAACTTCAACTCTAGCACTTTAAGTAGTATAGAACTTACTATGTACCACAGTATAACTCTTGTGCACAGTGACACCTACAGGCCATTTGTATAAACACCACAGATAGACACTATTTTTGTTTGATACGTGACCTTTAAATTGTAAGCACGGATGGAGGAGTGAATAATGTATAATCTATGTAAAACTCTGCAAAATATGCCAGTGCTGTATGAATAAAGAATAGTAAGAACCCTGATTCATTTTATTTTGCCTGCCTTTTTGCATTGCCAGGGCCCTTTCTTCTGTAACCACCCACCCTGCTCTGGTGGAGGAGACTGATGTGCTAAAATGGGAAATAGACAATATGGGATGAGGCTCTCCAAAAATAACTGTGACGGTTTTGAAGAGGTATAGTACAGAGTCGTAGATCTGAAACGTTTTTTACAGTTGCAGTTGGAAAGCACAGAGACAGCCAAAGTAAAGCTTCAGCAAAAAGGGAAAAATCAAAGAAAGATTCATTGCAAATGAGTGCCAAATAGGGTACCAAATTGTCCTGGAACTAGCTATGCCACTGCTGAAGGTATTGCATAATATAAACAACATGACAAAAAAAGTCTTGCAGTTGAAAAACACTTATTTTACTAGGAGAAACTGCTTATCGCGGCAACCAAATATCACTTTTAAAAAGTAAAAGTAAAAGTAAAAGAAATAACCTCCGCTGTATGATGGCAAATGCACGAAGTTTGTCAGGTAAAATGGGAGATCTAGAATTAATTGCATGCTATAAAAATTATGATATAATTGGTATCACTGAGACCTGGTGGGATGAAACATGTGACTGGATTGTGAATTTAAATGGTTACACCCTTTTTAGGAGGGACAGAGGGATTAAAAAGGGGGGAGGAGTGTGTTTGTATGTAAAGCCTGAATTAAAGCCATGCACTAAAGAAATAACCATTGCTGGTAATGGTGAGTGTGTGGAATCTCTCTGGGTAGAGATTTCAACTGGGCAAAAAGTTACAAGGAAAATTTTAATAGGTGTATGCTATAAACCACCTCAAATAAGTGACGAGTATGAAGCCCAGCTACTTTTACAAATAGAAGCGGCTTCACAACTAGGTCAAGTTATTATTATGGGTGACTTCAATTATCCGGACATTGACTGGGGTAATGGGGTTGCCAAGACAGAAAAAGCTAGTAGGTTTGTAAATATGCTAAATGACAACTTTTTATTCCAGCTCGTTCAAGAACCTACTAGGAATAACTCTCTTTTGGATCTTGTAATAACTAATAACACTGATCTTATCTCAAGCATTTGTGTGGGTGAGCATTTGGGGAATAGTGATCATAACATGGTCTCCTTTGAGATTTTGTTGCAGAGGCAACTCTATAAGGGAGTGACTAAGACATTGAATTTCAGGCGTGCAAACTTTGACAGTATAAGGGCATCTCTGCAACATATTAAGTGGGAAATGCTTTTCACAGGGTTAAACACCGAACAAAAATGGGAATTCTTTAAAATACTGCTTAATAAATATATATGTCAGCATATTCCGCTTGTAAACAAAGAACGTTGTTGCAAAACAAAACCTTTTTGGTTCAATAGGAGTGTTGGTATTGAGGTGGGTAAGAAAAGACGTGCTTTTAAGGCTTTCAAGTTAGCTGGGACAGCCGAATCATTTATAAGGTACAAGGAGGCCAATAAGTCATGCAAAAAAACAATCAGGCAAGCTAAAATCGATATGGAAAAGGATATAGCAGTAAGCAGTAAAAAGAATCCAAAATTATTTTTTAAATATATTAATAGTAGAAAAATGAAACAGGAAGGGGTAGGACCTTTATTATCAGAGGGGGTCAGTTGGTTGATGAGAACAAGCAAAAAGCTCAGATTCTGAATGAATACTTCTCATCAGTATACACAAATGAGGAACCAACTAATGAAGGTTTCCTTGTTAATAGCCCCAATTCTAATACATCCAATGATGTATGGTTCACACATGAGGAAATTCAAAAGAGACTAGAAAATGTTAAGATAAACAAAGGTCCAGGCCCAGATGGGATTCACCCCAGGGTACTTAACGAACTTAGCTCTGTTATTTCCAAACCTCTATACTTAATTTTTCAGGATTCTTTGAGGTCTGGCATGGTGCCGAGAGACTGGCGAATTGCTAATGTGGTGCCGCTATTCAAAAAGGGATCCCATTCTCAGCCTCAAAACTATAGGCCAGTTAGTCTGACGTCGGTGGTAGGAAAGCTTTTTGAAGGATTAATTAAGGATAGGATACTGGACTTCATAGCAAATAACAATACTATGAGTTTGTGCCAGCATGGTTTTATGCGTAATAGATCTTGCCAGACTAACTTAATTTCTTTTTATGAGAAGGTAAGCAGGGACCTCGATTCTGGGATGGCAGTGGATGTGATTTACTTAGACTTTGCTAAAGCATTCGATACAGTGCCACACAGAAGGTTACTGGTTAAATTAAGAAATGTTGGCCTTGAACATAGCATTTGCACCTGGATAGAGAACTGGCTAAAAGACAGACTACAAAGAGTGGTAGTAAATGGAACATTTTCTAATTGGACCAGTGTTGTTAGTGGGGTACCGCAGGGCTCTATACTGGGTCCCTTGCTTTTCACCTTGTTTATTAATGACCTGGATGTGGGCATTGAAAGTACGGTTTCTATTTTTGCAGATGATACTAAATTGTGCAGAGCTATAGGTTCCTTGCAGGATGCTGCCACTTTGCAGAGTGATTTGTCTAAGTTGGGAAACTGGGCAGCAAACTGGAAAATGAGGTTTAATGTTGATAAATGCAAGGTTATGCACTTTGGCAAAAATAATATAAATGCAAGTTATACACTAAATGGCAGTGTGTTGGGAGTTTCCTTAAGTGAGAAGGATCTTGGGGTTTTTATAGATAACAAGTTGTCTAATTCTGGGCAGTGTCATTCTGTAGCTACTAAAGCAAATAAAGTTCTGTCTTGCATAAAAAAGGGCATAAACTCAAGGGATGAAAACATAATTATACCTCTTTATAGATCCCTAGTAAGGCCTCATCTGGAGTATGCAGTGCAGTTTTGGACTCCAGTCCTTAGGAGGGATGTAAATGAGCTGGAGAGAGTGCAGAGACGTGCAACTAAACTGGTTAGGGGGATGGAAGACTTAAATTATGAGGGGAGACTGTCCAGGTTGGGGTTGTTTTCTCTGGAAAAAAGGCGCTTGCGAGGGGACATGATTACACTTTACAAGTACATTAGAGGACATTACAGACAAATATCAGGGGACCTTTTTACCCATAAAGAGGATCACCGCACCAGAGGCCACCCCTTCAGACTAGAAGAAAAGGATTTTCATTTGAAGCATCGTAGGTGGTTCTTCACAGTCAGGACAGTGAGGTTGTGGAATGCACTGCCGGGTGATGTTGTGATGGCTCATTCTGTTGATGCTTTTAAGAGGGGTTTGGATGTTTTTTTGGACAGACATAATATCAAAGGCTATTTTGATACTAAAATCTACAGTTAGTATAGCTATGGGCATACAGGTATATGGTTTGTGTTTGAAAGAGTGGAGATGTGTGTGTGTGTGTGTGTATGTATGCTGGGTTTTTAATTTGGAGGGGTTGAACTTGATGGACTCGGTCTTTTTTCAACCCAATTTAACTATGTAACTATGTAACTATGTAACTTTTTTGTAAAAATGAAAAGCACCAAGGGATCTACAGGAAAGAATCAGCATAAACAACCATCAAAGGGGTAATTAAAATGTAGTGATGAATACAACTAAAGTGGCTAACAATATTAAAAGAAAGCTCCAGTGTGCAGGTAAAATAAGCAATAGTGTCCCATCTGTTCTTTAGCCCTCTAATCAAAAGGGATTGCTGCTAATCAGAAAAAAAGCTTGACAACAACACAGAGAGGGTCATTGGACCTAGGATTCTGAAGGGGACAAGAAATGCCTACACAGATGTTTTAAGCATAATACATGAAAATACATGAAAAACAATGCAACAAACTAATGTTTGTCTTCCTTGCAGCTCAGTAGGAGCATTGTGTATTGTCCTACAGATACAGCAAAACTGGGCAGGAAAAAATCGAACTATCTGTACTATATACGTGCTCCAGTATGCCACCCCATCCTGGCACTTCATGACGGTGATCAGTTTATTTCTTGCAGAACTGCATTAAACAATTGGATGACTAGCTGCTGTACATGATAGGAAGAGGAGAAAGGGTAAAGAATTATCAGAGGAAAGTGAATCACTAAACCTTGCATAGGATACAGTAGCTGCTGTAGCTGGTGATCATACAGCAGACAGCTCAGACTAGTTCTAATAAAAACACAGGTGTAGTTAACAGTACTCTCCCGGAAATGGTATGGAAATGTGCTGTTACCTTGGTTTATTCACCAACCTGTGCATACATTAATGCTTCACTCAGCACTACGAGAGGCTTGTAGTTATTAAATGATCAGTGTATTAATCGGTACAGGAACAGAACAAGGACTGCAATAATGAGATGAGACAGACACTTAGGGCACTGTGTAAGACAGCACTTAACCATCAAGAATGAACAAGCAGAGACATTTATTAAGAAAACATTGTGCATCAGCCAATTGAAGAACCTGTTGAATTTGTCACCCCACAATGCAATGCACAGTGCAATCAGATGTACTTAAGTAGAGAATATTTAGCTACTAGCTATCACATTATTCTATGTTTTGGCCTGCTTTCTTTCTGCCAAATTACAGGGCTCACTTACAGTAAAGAAGCCAGTCCTTTACTCTGTGCTCCAAAATTTGCAAGTAAGGAAGCAGCGACAGACACAGTGGATTGCAGGAACAGGTTACAGAAAGAGATTACAGAGATGATGAAGAAGCTTTCAAAAGTCAGGATTTGCACAGTAGAATTAAGTAATTAAAATTACAGCCGAAGGAAAGATACACAAAGTATGTTCAGCATAACAGTTCCATGTTGACCGGGGACTGATCCATTTGGCACAAGCAAGTGGATAAAATGATGACAGTCTGTATGCAGCTTTAGTTGGGAGCTAATATTTTACTATACTGCGAAGGGATCTGTCAGAGGCTTTCCTCAGGCTGGAGAACTCTGTGTAAGAACAATACTCAAGCAAAAAGCCTGGGGCATTAGACAAGGTTATGAACAAAAAGCAGAAGAGATAAACAGTATATTTCAAATAGTTCAAAATACTGCATGTGGGCCATCTGCAGAACAAATGGTATCTGATAAAGTTGTGGTTCTGAAGAGCTAGAGGGCATGAGAAAAGAGGAGATGGAGTGTAGCTTTCAAACCTGCTGTTAAGCATGTCAATTTTTTGAATTGCCAAACTTTCAGACTATTAAGGCATGGTCACATGGAGCGTTGGCTCCACTGCTCTCAGCCTGCGGTTTGTAATCCGGCAGAGAAAAGTAGATCTGCTCTAATCAGAATCTCTCTGCAGCAACACTGACAATCACAGCTTCTGCCTGCGTGCAAGAGGAGATCAGCTTGAAAACCTGAAAGCAGGCATTTTCAGGACGTTCTCCGCTTCACTCCTAGTAGCTGCACTGACAAACTTCTCTCCACCTGATTACAAGCTGCAGGCAAACACTGAGACTTTAAAAGAGGTGAGCTTCATTTCTCAAGCAGACTTCCTTCTGGGTGTCATCAGCAGGTATGCGTGTTTGGGTAAATCCATAATATATGTGTGTGTCCTACACCTTGCCTTTGTGTTAGAAAATGTGCACAGAAAAAGCATTAAGCACTGTCTACACTGTAATTTTTGTTTTTTGGTATTCTACACATCTTAAAGGACAAGGAATAAATAAATAATTTGTCTCCATTTAGAGGCATACCTCTGCTGGTGTCATGCTATTGTTCAAGTCCGCTGGTTTTTAAGCAGTTTCTTTGATCAGACACCTTGTATTTAAAAAAACCCAGCTAAGTTTAAGAGAAATTCCCATAATACCGTGCTCCTGCACCAAGACCAAGACCGCAGAATCTCCACAGTTGCCAGTAAATTCTTATATCAGGATGTTCACGGTGGACCATCCGGACAAGAATAGAGATGCATCAAATCCAGGATTTGGTTCAGGATTTGGCCTTTTTCAGCAGGATGAGGTTTCGGTCAAATCCAAGTGCCTGGCCAAACCAAATCTGAATCCTTAAAATAACTTTCTTGTCACACAAACAGGGAGGTGAACAATGTTATTGTGATGTAGAGGCCTGTAGAGGTCACTGTGCACATGAGGTATACTGTGCATACACTTTATCTTCTATACTGTTTAAAAGCAATAGAGTTCACGTTACTGCTGTTGTGTAATGGCTGCATAAACCTGTTAATAAAGCACTGTTATACCCTGCTCATCCTCGGCTACCAAAACACAAAAGTTATAATGTTATAATCTCTTTCAACCATCCTACCACTAATTTGGGTATGTAAATTAGGGTTAAGATTCTGAGCATCCCTAGATAAGAATGAAGCATACTTTTAATGACATCAATAAAAATGCTTTTCCTACTACTCTCAGATATTTCTATTTACGTTGTCTGCTTCAGTCAAAAACCTTATCTTCTTCTAACAACTATGTTTGTTCGCGACTTTACCTTTCGGACTCTCAGAATGCCATCCTGTCCTACTGAATCTGACATCACACTGAATGTATCGCTAGCATCACCATCCAGGATACTATAGGACATGACTGCATTTTCCCCAATGTCTGGATCATGCGCTCTAAGACGGCCAATGACAGAACCAGGGGCAATATCCTCAAGAACAGTGAACTGGTATAGATCTGAGAAAGGAGAAACAAATTAAGGAAGACAAGATGTCTATTTCACATGGTATCTGCCATGATAATTTATAGAATTAATATCTATACTTTCCTATAAAAACCACCGCTAATTCATTCCTCTATAGCTCAGTCAGAATTTTAGAGACAGACTTTGGTTCTTACTTTGAGGGAATTTGGGGGGGTTATCATTGACATCACTTAATGTTACAGTAACTGTTGTGGAGCCTGAGAGACCCCCCACATGGCCTCCCATGTCCTTGGCTTGGATGACTACTATAAACTCATCCTGAGTCTCACGATCCATGTTGGGAATTGCTGTGCGTATGACACCTGCGAAGAAACAAAAGATGTTATGAAAACGTCAGAAGGAGATGTCTGGTTGTAGTGTGCATTAGATTAAAAGAGATAAATATTCATCTTAAACAGAATTTTTTACTTATTGGGTCATGTCTAAACGTAGTGCTACAGGGATCTAGACTAGGGTTGCCACCTTTTCCAGAAAAAAAATACTGACCTATATATTAATAACATTGGGATCAACCATAATTTTTATCGGTCAGGCTGGTAAAAAACTGGCCAGGTAGGGTTGCCACCTTTTCTTGAAAAAAATACCAGTCTTCCTATATATTTATCTTTTTTCCTATTAATTACATTGGGATCAACCATCAAAAATACCGTCCAGGCCGGTGAAAAACTGGCCAGGTGGCAACCCTATGGCCAGGTGGCACTTTCCTTTGCATCATAATGGGATGCATGTTTTAAAGTGGACAGAGTAAAGGTCAACAAACAAGTCCCTGTGATCTTACTGCTAATTTTATCAATTGCTGGCTAATTATTCAGCTACTGTATATGGCTACACAATGGTTTCCTCTCACACTTTAATAACCATACTGGTGGTTTTTTTGACGCCTTATTAAATTTAGTGTGTATGTAAGTGATGGGGGACCCTATATATATATATATATATATATAAATATATATAAATGTCTATATTAAATAAATACTAACTAAATGATAAATTTATTTCATATGACGATTAGGGGCACATTTACAAAATATTCCTATATTCGATTTCTCAATGAAATCGTACGATCGAATACCGATCGTTCGATTTCACGAAAAAATCATACTTTTTCCTTTGAGCCTCCGAAAAATTCATACGATTCGAACGATCGAGGCGTTTTATTGTACGAATGGTATTCAAGGAGGTCTTTGCCAAAGAAGCCTATGGGGGGGGGGTTCCCATAGGCTTCTATTGGTATTCGGTACCATTCAAAGGATTTTAAAATTTTAAATCCTTCGATCATCGAATGATCGAATATTCGATCATTCGATCTATTCGATAATTCGGTGTTCAATGATCAAAGATGCCAAATTTGCATATTCGATCATCCGAAAAAAGCGTACGATCGGTATTTGATCGAATTCGATCGAACTTCGATCTCTTCACACGAATTTTGTAAATCTGCCCCTTAGTCTTTGTCATAAATCAATCTCCTCACCTGTCTGAGGATCTACAGAGAAGTATGGTTGCCCCTCCAGAACAGTATATACTAATCGAGCGCTGTTCCCATAAGTAGGATCATCTGCATCACTTGCTGTTACTTGGATCACAGAGGTACCTGTAGGTAAAGGGTGCTATCATTCCAATTCCTTCATTGTAAAGTCAACATATGCCTGTTTTATTCCTTGCTGTTTATGTCTAGCATGTATCTCAGTTTGAGTTGGGAATATGAACCACTCATGCACCATGCTCATGTCATGGAAAGGATCATATGAGTGGATGAATAGAGCCATTGTTACATGCAGTTTATGTCATCAGGGAAATCTGTTGCTGAGGCTTGTGGTCAGCAGCACAAACTGAAGACTGGAGAATGTTCACAACTGTGTTTACAATTTCAGTTGACAGTCCTGTAAACTTTACTATAAAGGAGCACATATTTGGACCCTTTCAGAGAGAAACTAAAGCCAAGGAAGACATATCCATCTCCTCTGTCTAACACGCTGACACTTAGGGGGCTGTTTAATAAACTCCGAATTTATTTGGTTGGTGTTTTGGGGTAAAAACTCAAATTTATTTATTTTTTTAACAACTCAAATTTTTCGAGATTTATTGCAGCCCAATGCTGCAAATAGCCAGAATCTGAAAATCCGCCATCTCAGACCTCAGGTTGTGTATAAGTCAGTGGAAGTTTCTTTTGTCTGTGCTGGAAATAGCCCGAAACTCCGACCATTTTGAGCTTTTCGGGCAAAACCCCCCATAATGAAATCAAGCTTTTTCAATAATAAATAAGGTAAAATTGGGTATGGGTATTTGGTTGTGGTTTTTTATTTAAATTATGAGATAAATTCAGATTTTAGTAAATAAGCCCCAGAAACTCTAAGGGGGGAATGTAATAAAATTTGCCACGATTAAAACTTTGAGAATAAAACTTCGCCTGTTGCAATATAATATTCTTCATTTGGCTTTTTTGCATTGACAATCTTAATTGTGCATTGCGAACCTTTAACACCTGCTCTGGTTTGGGATTGGGAAATGTTATTACATACACTGCAAATGTTTGCAAAAGCAGTCATTGAGGTCTTTATCAATCAAATATTAAGCAAACATAGTTGCTAACGGTTGCAAGCCTCTTTGCGAACTTTTTTTGGCATAACGAAGCATATTACATTCCCTTATGTATATTAAATGGGATAATGGATTGCTGTAATGTGTATGAAGGTGTTAGGTTGCAGACTTTGACAGGTGGCCAGAAAGGAGGATTTTGTAAGGTTTTGCCCTTCCAGTTCCAATTATCAAGTTAATTCAATAGCTGATTGCACTTAGAATAAATGACTGTATCTCCTTGCAAGCTCCTCTGTTTGATTTTTGCCAGGGCACTATCTGCATGGAGTTTCCTTGTTCTCTCTGTCTTTGTGTGGGTTTCCTCCCACACTCCAAAGGCATTGTGATATGTTATTTATCACTTAGAGACACTGGCAGTAGGGAAATTGTAAGCATTGATGTTAGTGACTGAACATTCTTTGTAAAGCACAGTGGAATACCCTGGCTCTATAAAAAGAAAGGATGAAGATGACGATAGTCACAGTCACTAATGCATCTTTAACCCATCTTTCTGTAAGGCTGAAGCCTCAATTACAAATCCAACATGATATGATTACCAGTATATGAGGCCTTTGTATTGTCACATGACTTCCTCTTGACATATTCTTCACATATGTGACTTAATACATCCTTATAACAGGAGTGCCCATACTTTACTAATGTGAGGTCTACTTTTAGTGATGTTGTCCCATTAGGATCTACATCCATGATATATTGTTAGCATTCTGTTCCATGTAAAATATTACTTAAATATTGATTTATGAGAAAATGTATATTGCTATGTTTAACAAACAACTATTTCTTATGTAACCATAATGTAATAAATATCTGAATGAAAAACAGGAGGGTAATTTAAACAAGCTGTTTATTGACAGTGTCTTGAGATCTACTGACCACCAGCTAAAAGTCTACTGGTAGATCCTGTTCTACAGTCTGGGCACCTAAAGCAGGGGTGCATTTTCTCATTTCCACAGTGTAAGGTGTCAAATTTAGAGTTCCCATGAACTTGAAATTCAGAAAACAATGACCAATTGAAATTTATCAAAAATTATTCTAATATTCTAATATTTTTTTTTTTTTTTAAACTTGGGTGAATGGGATTGACCCGCAAACTCGAATTCTAATCGAATTCAAATCTGCTTCGAGTTTTTTCTCCGAAAAAAACTTGAATGTCAGAATGCCAGCAAACAACTTCAAATTCCAGAATATCCGTCATATGCTAAAATAGCAATTAGACAGGTTTAAAGTGGCAGATAGTCGAATTTGAATTCTTCAAGGACCAGTAAATGATATGCTTAGAAAATTTATTTAGATTTTGTTAACCATTCCCTCGAAAATTAGAATTTCGAATTTAGTAGTGGTGAGCACAACTTTCCCTTGTTTGTTATAGTTCATATAGGAGTAGTGACCAGCTCTCTGTTGTAGCTCCCACCCCTCCCAACTATAGTCAGGTGATCCCACTGGTGTCAATAAAAGGGCAACCATGATTGGGACTTTTACTTTGAAATTAGCAAGTTGCAGGTAAAACTTAGTCCCTTTATAAAATGTATAATGAAGCAATAGAATTCTTAATGAATCAGATGAAAATTGAGCGTAGGACTGGCCAGATATGGGATGACTTTGACGTAGTTCTCCTGCTTAAATACATTGCAATATATGGACAAACAATCCCTGTTTTGTTTAAAGGGTAAGGCATTTTTAGTAGCTGTATGCACATAATGTCTCAATGTTTTAAATATATTGATAATGGGTTGAGTCCAGAGGATCTCTTGTATTTGTCTATATGTATTTTGTGGTCACAGCCTCATTGCACCCCCGCCTAATAGTTTTAAAAAAGTAGTGGTGAGCACAACTTTCCCTTCCTTGATAAATCTTCCTCTTAAGTGTATTTTTTTAAAATAAAACTCTACTTTATAAAGACAACAAGGTTTCTAACACTCTCATGAGGGCCTTGGATTTTCATAATGAATATGAATGTGGTAGCTTCTTTCTGACCACGCTAAAGATGCATTTTAGCCAAGATTCTATTTACCCCTCACCTACGTTAGACATCTCCGGTACAGTGGCCCTGTAGGGTGGGTGCAGGAAGACAGGCGGGTTGTCATTAATGTCTTGCACCTTGATGATGAACTGTGAAGGAGGCTCAAGGGGTCGAAGGGTGAGCTTATCAACAGCCTGCGCCAGCAGCACGTACTCCTCCTTCTCTTCACGATCAAGGGATTTGGTTACATGGATGTTGCCTGTCTTCTCATCAATGACAAACACCGAACCAGCTCCTTCTCCAGTCAGCAGGTACTTTGCCCTCCCCTCACCTCGGTCTGCATCCGTATGCAACTGTGGAGCCATCATATGTATATTAATGCAATGGAAAATGTACTGATATACAACCAGTGCCTTATCTATAATACAACCATGTTGGAATCCTCATTGTTTCACTGACCCTTTCACCCAGTCTGACTATAATGTCCTTATCTTTATAGCTCAACAGGAATATTTTAAAACAGCAAAATGAGATTACAATAAAATGCAGAACTAGGAGTCTCACAAAAGTAGGAAACATTTTGAAAGATTATAATGATACCACCAAAGGCTATAGAACACTATTTGCTCAGCTAGAGATACAACATAGGGTCTCTTCATCAGTAAAACAATGAAATGTCAGTGTATGTCTATGCATTGGTTCTGCCTTATTAAATGGGGAAACTTCCACAAGCTGTAATCCACTTATGCAAATATGGTATTTTCTCTCTACTATCCATTTTTTTGGAATCCATACTTATCCTTTTCCTGAAAAAAATACTTGATGGATAGGTATACTGAGATTTACAATATAATATGTGTCTTTAAACATTTGCCATTGTCCTGTGTCTGCTGTCCTATCCTTTATTTATAGGCCAGTGATAATTTCTTCTTTGCAGCAGTATTACATCATGTCTACTATTTTCTTAATGACTATCTGTCCTCCACACCATGGGTGTGTGCATGAACTATGGGTAAGATTTAGTGCGCAGGGACTTTGCCTTTAGCAAATGCCGGAGAGCTGAAAAAAAAAGAAAGGAACATTGCAAAGAAGGAAGGATACATTTACTGTATCAAATTACTTGAAAGTTAAATAGAGTCCATCAAACAAAGTTCCATAAATATTATACAGAGATAATCCAGCACTAACAATTTATTTGCCTGTAGAGTTGTGCTAAGTACAGCGTAATATGTTTCATGGTATCTCTCAGTTCATGAAATGTGACATCAAACAAGGTTTTTCCTGATAATACTGAACTTAGAGAATTCAGTTTTACCAATTTGCAGCTAGCAAGGTTTCCAGTTATGTTTTACCAATCCCACTGCTGGTCTATTGTAAAGCGATAAAATAGCAGGAGGGCCTGGGGAAGTGATATGGAAATAACAATGTCATCTTAGAAAAAGCTAAAAAAATAATTATGGAGTTTTAGCAATTGCGTAGCTCCCAATGAGCAGTAAGAGGGGTTCTGCACCTGTGTTGCTAGATGTGCTCACAAGCATGAAGAGGCATGGACATGGAGGGGGCCTGTAAACATTTTTTTGCAGAGAACTCTGGGAACATCAAGTATTGCCACTAAGTGATAGCATGATTTTATAATGGATTTTTTTTATTGTCAAACAAATCTGATCCATTTCTGTGTAAAGGAGTTTAATAAATTCATCTCAGAATTTAAAGTGATAATGTTTGATTTTATGGATTCTTTACAACTTAATATAAAACCAGCGCAACAGAAGTGATAGCGTTTGGAGTACAGAATTTGCAAGGAACATTTCATTTTTTTAAAATCATAGATGGTGATTTTTAAAAATGATAACTTGTTAATGGAATTAATTCAGGATAAGTCAGTTTGCTGGCTGTGCCCAGTGGCGTAACTACCAGGGGTGCAGGGGGTGCAATTGCACCAGGGCCCCCATCCCCTTGGGGCCCATCTGAGCCACGAAAATGGTAATGGCAGGCAGTCTAGGGGGAGATTATACATCACACATGCCATAAGCATGCTATTTATAGAGGTAAGGGCTCCATAGGGGGGGCCAGGTGCCCATTCTGTGCCAGGGCCCACCAGGGAGTAGTTACGCCACTGGCTGTGCCTAATTTGGTGTATGTGGTTCAATGCATATGGTGCTATAGCATAAAGATGTCCATAGATGCAAAGATCCGCTAGTTTGGCGGATATGCCAATAACTGCCAGGGCTATATCAGGGTAGTTCGAACGTTCAGCCCTAAGGCCGAACGATCGGATTACGATGAGCGCAATGGACTTCCGACGGGTCGGTCGGAAGAAAATCCGACCATCCGGATCAATATCGTGCCAAGATATTGGGAAGACCCTTCGGAAGCCCCGATACACGGGCAGATAAGCTGTCAAATCGGTCTAAACAACCAATATCGGCAGCTTTATCTGCCTGTGTATGGCCAGCTTAAGTTAGTCCTGTACCTAGCTTAACCAGGTGGAATGTACCGTCCTCCCTTTGGTTGTTGCACCTGTAAGTGCAAGCTGTTGCAGCAGTTGAATAACATGAGGGAGTGTAGGTTTGTGTATGTGTACATGTCCAAGTGCCTTCCCTCACAGATACAAACAGTGCCATTTGCAATCTGCAAAATGTTGTGCCTAATTGCAACAATTCTGGGGAGGAAAGTTGCATTAAGGGTAAAAATATGGGGCACTGTGTGCTGAATATTCACAATATTTCTCTTCTGAAGTTATTCATGTGAGACGCGGACTGATGGCACAATTCACCAATCTAGAAATGCCTAGGTTTCATGATTAAGTTGGTTGCAGTACTAATTAATTGTTTTAGAAAGAAAAGACAGGCTATTTGTTAAACTGATTTATTAAACATTTACTGCAGTTTGGGTGCATTTTATATAGCTGTGCCACTCCCTTGTTGTAGTGTGTAGGTAAAAATGCAATATAGGTACACCTAGGCTAAATTAAAATGCCTGCAATTTATAAACTGAATTGAATAAATGTATGAAAAGTAGAAATGCAAAATGATTTAAAGCCAGAAAGCTGCTGCAGTGACTAATGAAATTAAGCATCCATAAAAGGGGAGAATGGAAAAGAAGAAAATATCATTCTTCTGCAGCATCAACTATTATTAAATCACCATTATACTGCATCATCCAGATAGTGCCTGTCTATAAAAGATATGAAGGGGCGTAGAAATGGGTTACCGTATGAAAGACGGAAATGGTTGGGTTAAGCCCTAGTAGATTGCGCACAATTAGTAAGTATGACACTTTCAGGAAACACACATATAAGTAATGTTTTTGAGCAATTACAGTTCTTGAGTTGCCTCTATTTATATCAAAAGGATGCAGAGGAGATAAGTATAGTAAGCAGGACGGACAGAATTTATCAGAACCAGTCTGCGCTGAGGCTTCTTATAGCTGCAAAAAGTTTGGCCACAATAAACTTGTACCATGAATGATTGAGATGCAAGGCACACTGTGGAAAGACCTATACTTTACACCTATCTAATACAACAGACACAAAATATAGTCCCATTGCACATTGTGCCAGCAAGTAAATGTGTTTCATCTGTGAAATATGGTGTGTGAAAATATAGACCTATATATCATCTGCAACATGCAATCAGTTTATTAATCAGTAGAAAACATCCCCCCTGAATTGCTTCTCAAGAATTTTATACGTGTGGGTGATATTGTGCTGGAGTAAGAAGTAAAAAAGTAAGTAAATGCACATAAATGAAATAATAGTAATACCTGTTATCCAGAATGCTCAGGACCTATGTTTTTCTGTATTTTGGATATTCATACCTTAAAGGAACAGTAACATCAAAAAATGAAAGTGTTTTTTAAGTAATAAAAATATAACGCAGTGTTGCCCTGCAGTAGTAAAACTGCTGTGTTTGGTTCAGAAACACTACTTTTGTTTAAATAAATAAGATGCTGTGTAGCAATGGGGAGATCCATTCAAAGGAGAAAAGCCTCAGGTTACACAGCAGATAAGCTCTGTTATCTGTTAGCCACTATTTAACCTGTGCCATATATCTTTTTTCAATTTCCACCATTGCTAAACAGCAGTAGCAATTGCAGCTATCTTGCTGTTTTGAGTGCTTCCTATAATTACAATACAGAGATTCTGATTGGTGGGTTGTGGTCAGCCAATCAGGGATGACATTGCCCTATATAAGGCCAGCCCTCTTGACCCTACACCTACATCTATAGGTTCCTGCTCTAGCCTCCTTCCTTGTTCTGCAGATAATTTAACAAGCCAGTGCTAAAAAGCTCAGGACGATAAATATGCAGAAATTTGATGGAGCCGAGAACACACACGCGGTTTGAAGATGGTGCTGGTCGCGGTCAGGAACTGCTGCACTTGGGTTAATTGCTTGTTGGCTAACATAAAGGAGAATCTGGCATACGGACATTTAAACTACAATTGTGAGTGTACTTTTAAATGTTTCTACACTATTCAATGCCCCATATTTTTTAAACAGTGGAATGAAAGCCGTAAATAGGACACCCTTGGCTTTAAACTACACACAGAAATATCCCCAGTACCGGAGAAGGGAAATAAGAATATATTGGGAAACTGATGTGTATAACTATAACTGCAATTTTGTAAGTACGCACCTAATATCAAATGTGTGGTGATCCACACAACTGAATGAGTGTAAGTGTTATACACCCTGGGCTAATCAGGCTTGGAAGAGGAGAGCATGTGGTGTTGTGTAACTACAACAACAATACGAAAAAAAACTACACCATATTTGCTTTAATTTGTCTCCCTCTTTTTTCCCCATCACGGCTGAAATTGCTGCATATTTATCATTCTGAGCTTTTTAGCGCCAACTTGTTAAATTATCTGGAGACTTTTTCAAATATCTACTAGAGGGGAAACGAGTTTTGTACACGGGTTGGATCAAGGGAGATTTGCAGGAATTTCAGGTATGCTCCTTTCTTAAAGGGGTTGTTCACCTTTGCGTTAACTTTTAGTATAATGCAGAGAGTGATATTATGAGACAATTTGCAATTGGTTTAAATTTTTATTGTTTGTGGTTTTATAGTTATTTAGCTTTTTATTCAGCAGCTCTCTAGTTTGCTGTGTCAGCAATTTGGTTTCTAGGGTACAAATTACCCTAGCAACCCTGCATTGATTTGAATAAGAGACTGGAATATGAATAGGTGATGGACTGAATAGAATGATAAGTAATAAAAAGTGGAAATAACAATACATTTGTAGCGTTACAGAGCATTTGTTTTTAGATGGTGTCAGTGACCCCCATCTGAAAGCTGCAAAGAAACAGAAGAAAATTGCAAATCATTCAAAAAAACTATGAAAAATAAATAATGAAGACCAATTGAAACGTTTCTTAGAATTGGCCCTTTTACAATATACTAAAAGTTAACTTGAAGGTGAACCACCCCTTTAAACACACTCCTTCCTTGTTCTGCCTTGTCCCGTCTGAACCTTTATCTTGAACCTCGTCTTGTTTGCCATGTCCTGCCTTGACCTTCCCTTGACCTTGACTTGCCTGATCCTACTCCTGTTGCAGTCCTGCTTTGACCTGGATGTTGCCTTGCCTTGGCCTTGCCCTAGCTTGTCTGACCGTGTTCCTGCTATCCAGAACTCCTGCCGTCCAGTTCTACTGTTTTCCTGGCCCATCCTGTTCTGATCTACACCCACTCTATCCTATCTGACTAGTTGCTCACACCGTCCTGCTCCAGTTCCTGTCTTGTTCTGATCTACACCTGCTCCGTCCTTCCTATCAGTCTGTACCTGTCCTGACACTTCACCCTCTCCGTCCTGTTCCTACTTGGTCTACTCCGGTCCTTACTCATCTCCCTCTTCATCCTGACCAGTCCAGTTCTGACACTATGCCCTTGTCACTCTGTTTCTGGCTTTTCCTTGACGTGTCCCTAAAGCTGGCTGGTCAGATGCGATAATGCCCGAAAGGTTTCTAATAAAGACTTTTTTATCTTATGAAGGCATGGTGCTGTTTCATCTTGTAAACTAAAGCTGGACATAAGCTTGCTATAGAAGCAAAGATCCGGTAGTATGAATCCTTGATTCGTATGATTTTCAGTGTGTGTGTGTAAGGTCTCAAACATGCAGGGATGGGATTATTATCACCTTAATGACATACAGTTAGTTGATAATTCTAGTGTAGAGCTATGGTATTTGAAACACCGTGGCAAATGTGACACTAAATTCTTTTACTAAATTCTGTTTTGCAGAGTCATAGCTACATGCCCACAAATAAAGCTCTTGAAACGACACTCTCATTTTTCACTCTTGACTCAGGAAGTAATTGGATCGACCCTATTATTTGAAGGGAAGTCAATTTACGAAACATTCAGTGGCATTAATTATTCTCTAGAGATTCTTAAATCTACTTAAACACTTTCAATTACAGTATGGTTCCTTCTTCTTGGCTCCTTCTTTATGCACTATTCTAACTATATGTAGGGATATGTAGAGAATTGCTTTAAGAAGAAAACTGTTTTGTAGAGCTTACAATTAGGGATGCACCGAATCCACTATTTTGGATTCGGCCGAACCCGCAAATCCTTCGAGAAAGATTCGGCCCCTATGCAAATTAGGGGTGGGAAGGGGAGAACATTTTTTACTTCCTTGTTTTGTGAGATTGTGGGGCAATTTCCCTTCCTTCCCCTAATTTGCATCGTTTGGATTCAGTTAGGCTGGGCAGAAGGATTCGGCCGAATCACGAACCGAATCCTAGATTCGGTGCATCCCTACTTACCATCTAAAGACACAGTTTAGGGATATAAGCTCAAAGCAACCCATTATATGATTATATTAGTTTTCATACAGAATTTAAACACATATAACAATGATTAAACCAGTGTTCTAAGTGGGCACTGGTTTAGTAACTGGCAGGCTTAACCTCATAGTGAGTTACTGTATAAACAAGACCTAGTCTGTGTTAAGTGAGGTGTCTGTGTGGCAGGAGGTCTCCTGTCTGTTTCACATTCACTTACTATGGAGCTAGTAGTGCCTGCTGTTATGCAAAAACAAATAGATCAGACTGTTGGCAATCCTACTGCAATCCTACTGCAATCCTACTGCAATCACCACTGGTGAATGGGACACAGAACAGTGTTTTTTTATGGAAAAAGAGTTTGTTGTGCCTGAAATCTAAACAGGGCACTTCATTGACCAAACAAGGAAGCTCCAAACTGTGCTTGTGTTGGTCTCCCCACTCTTACTCTACTTTGATTTTTCTTCCCCCTCTCTCTACCCATCATTTTTCATTTATACTTCCGTTCCACTAACTTCTTTCCCTTTCTATTCTATGTGCTTGGTTCAGCATTAATCATTATAAATGATTGCCCAATTGTCATTTTGTGGTACTTGGCACACACACATGCACACGTGCTCACACACATGCAATCATCTGCTTGAAATGCATCTTGAGCAGAATCTCTATTGTGAGCCATAATAACAGCAATTATCACTATTTACTTGTTCATAAACAATTCACAGTGTTTTGTCTTTTATTTGGGAAAATAGCATGAAAAAACAATGTATGATGGAGTATTAACCTTTGTTATGTGGAACACTAGGCAAGAATTAACAGCACCCCAAGTGGACAAGGTGTCAGGAGGTCTCCTGCCCATACATTCACTCATTATGCAGCTAGTTCCTGCTGATATAAAAAAAATGTAGAAATAAAACAGAATGTTGCTAATCCTACTGCAAGCCTACATTGCAGCCATTGGCGAAGGGTACACAGAACAGCAGCAACAAAAAGGCTTATTTTTACGAAACTAGGTTTATTCATCCAACTTGTTTTTCTTTTCTCTGCTTCTCCCATTTTCTCTATAACTTTTTAATATATTGAGCACTTAGTCTGTTTTAGAACAAAAGTTAAATAAAAGTAATTGTAGTCTGCTGCATTGAGGCATTTGTAAAGGAATAAAAACAACAATACCCTTTATCAACGTGCCAAGAAAACCTATTCAAATTTTATGACATTGCATTGCTGCAGAAGAGCTGAATTTAATCGTGGCACTTCATCAAGCTCCGTGCAGTGATGCAATAATCCTGATTCTCTGTAGGCCTCAGCTCAGATGAAATGGGGAGCAAGATTAATAGCTTCTCCATAAAATGTCCCCACACTGAGATTTTAAATAGCAGAGGGAAGAACACACATCAGATGATTAATTATCAGGTCAAAAAGAATGACAATGACATTTAAACAAATACTTTTCATTGTGTCATTTTAGAAATACACACCCAAAACGTAAGTGTCTCTTAATGTAACAGGATTGCAAAATGATCTCACTGAGCAGAGAATAAATGACCCACTTAAGATACGGTTGCCTAGGAATGATTCTGTGACCTGCTTATGGACCGCATGCGATGGAGATAATTACTTGGGTATTAATCCTTGTTTGCACTAAGGATTTTGTAAACAGGCAGATCACCCTATGGCTTCTTTGAGGAATCATTGCATTGCTGCTGAGACCAGGCCCTGATAGAAATACTGGTGAAATCACATTTGGATGGTAGTTGGAAGTTCCAGTAAGCTATATTTTATTGTCAAAACCAAAACCTAAAACTTCTGTATGTAAAATAATATTTTTCAAATAATGGTTTAGCTCATGTTTACAAAATATACAAGTGAATGGAAACATGAAATAAGGTCTCAACAATGCCAGTGGATCATCAACCTAATGACATGGGGTTGCAACTGTTGGTCTGTATATCAGTGTGTATATTGAACACAGTTTAAAGGAGAAGGAAAGCTAATGTATGTAATTACTGACAATAAATCCTAATAATGCAGAAATGTATCCTGGTCAGTCTCTTGTGGGTATTATCCCATCAATGGTTAGCTACGCAAAATTGATATGGATTGAAGATCTCTCTATTTATAGAATCAACTGCTTTATTTTAGAAAGCATTAATGATCTTGGGATCATGCCAATAAATTCCCAATATATTTTAGATTTTTAGTAATGTCACTTCCTCTATTGATATCTTTTTATTTTTCATGTATATGACGAAACTTTTTAAGGGAAAATACAGTCTATGTAGCCTTTACACTTTATTTTACAAAAGGTCTCTGGGAGAATGCAATTTATTTAATTAACTGAAAAAAAATGTACACTTTGAATATTTTTTGCTATTGCATGAACAATTTATCCTTATCCTTACATATCATCTGTGGAAAAGAGGTTGTGCATTTTATAATTTGCACCAATGCAATTCTTACTGGAAAATACATAATTTTTTTATATACACCACTATTTAAGGAATTATTTTGTAAATGTTGTAGAATTTTGTAAAAAAAAGACTAGCTGAAACAAAGTTTTTTCAACTGGCTCCCACCCCCAGGGTGATATTGTGGGTGATGATTTCACTGAGGTCACTGGTTACTCTCGCCCCCTACAGAGAGAGCAGACATGGGCACCCACACCACCGTAAAGTCTGCTTCCTCTGTAGTTACAGCAAGTAAAGCCAGCACACAAGGCAGATGCAAACCGGGGTCAATCCCCTGGTGTGTTTATTGCGTCACAACGTTTCGGGGGCGGTCCCCCTTCCTCAGGTGTGACGCATCTGCCTTGTGTGCTGGCTTTACTTGCTGTATCTACGGTCTCTGGGGAGGGCCATCTCCCTAAAAGCATTTTTAGCACCAAGCGGTATTGGAACAGAAGGGCCTGAGTGTGCACGTGAGTTCTTTCTGAATTCCTCTGTAGTTACACCATTGGAACATAAAAACATTTACCTGATATAAATTCAAAAAAAAATCTAAGTTTCTGGCTTTTATGAGACTCAAGTAAATGCAGAGAGTCTATCTTCCAAAAAAAGCCTTTTCTTACTGTTTAGAGTTTTGACACATAAAAGTCTAACCCCCATATGTATTAAAATGCACTAAGTTTGCCCAGGAGCAGTAAACTATGGCAACCACTAAGATGTTTGCATTTAAATAGGCGATGAGTAAATGCTATGGGTTACTGCTCCTGGGCAAACTTGGTTCCTTTCATTACATAACCCCATAGTATTGAAATGTAGTACTGTATTGAAAAAAAATTATAAAATGTAAAGTTTGGTGATACCTTTTATTGGCTAACTGAATAAGTAACAATAACAATTAGGGTTATCCTATGTATATTGGTTAACACATTATTCAGAACATTCACATTTATGTAGTAGGTAAGAGGGTTAACTTATTTACAGTTAATTAGAAATAAAAAGCATCTGATTGCACCTAAATACCCCAAATGTATTTAAGGAGAATCCATGCAATATTTGGGAATATGATGAAAAAAATTATTATTTTTTAATAAGTAACATGGTTTAAGATGAGTGGGATCTTGGTTTTAGAAATATGGGTTGTTCCAAATGTAGCAAGACCATTATTACTGAAACACATGTTTACATGGGGACCAGATAATGAAATAATAGTTTGTGAGTTCTCCCAATGTGTGAGGTTTCCTCTGAACACCCTAGTTTCCTCCCACATGCCAAAAACACAGAAAAAAGTCATGATGAAATTGAGCCTAGTGAGCCTTGTCGTTGTGATCGGCACCTTAAATTGTACAGGGCACTAGGGCAGGCACAGTGTGAATGATGTATAATGTCTGTAAAGCGACAAATAAGTAAGCTTTAATAAAATAATGATGTCATACATAGAAGTAAAGAGAGCCATAAAAATCTGGGCCATGGGCCACAAACTGGACAGCCCTGGATTAAAATATAGGAGTTCCTATTTCTAGAAACAGCCCAAAAACATTCTCTTACTCTTAAGTGTAAACCGAAATGCAGTGCAAAGACATCCTATTGTTTGCCGTGTTACTATGAGAGGCTATATAATTATATGGGAACAGCATTACTGACAACAGAGCAACCACGGAATACTTTACCTTTATTAAATCTAGTTTGTCCTTGAAAGGAAGCCCTGCACATGGATTTTATTTATGTTAAAGACATCTCATTACATTAAATTATAGGTGTAATTATGAAAAATGCATTGATGCTTCTCTTGAAGGATGTTTGCTGTTCTGTGGTGTGATCTCAATGCCAGTGCTATAGTAACGATCTGCAGTAGTTTATGTAGCCTGCAAGGTCTCTAACAAAGGCAGGGCATGATGTTTGCTAGCTTTTAGCAGTCCTAAATGGATAATCATCACAGCTGCCATAAAATTACTTTAGGATCCGCACTTCCATTTATACCACCTATTAAGTAATTCAGCTGCAAAGCCAGGACAGA
Organism: Xenopus borealis; assembly: GCA_024363595.1. Lineage (NCBI taxonomy): Eukaryota > Metazoa > Chordata > Amphibia > Anura > Pipidae > Xenopus > Xenopus borealis. The sequence goes on from CM044431.1 coordinate 152,190,138, forward strand.
TGGAAGTTCAGCAAATGTGTGTTAGACTCAGATGTTATGCAGTTTCACAGTTGTGTTCTATTCTCTCTCTCTCCTCTTTCCAAAATAGTTTTTTTCTAATACTTCTAAAATGGTTTTACTATAACGGGCCCCAACTGCATCCATACATATTACTGTAGCCCTGGTAGTTTTTACTCTGGCAAAAATGTTGTTCCTAGTGTAAAGGAATGGCCCTCACTGGCCTTTGTTCTTTCTTATGTGGAAAAAGATCCTCCGAAATCTATCATAACCTCTAACTAGAGTCCTGCATTGGGTCAGGTATCTATTGGCACCCACAAAATACCTGCAAAAAAAGCAGCTTGTAAGTTGCAGGTGAAACATAGTCCCATTGTAAAATGTATAATGAAGTAATAGAATTCTTCATGAATCAGATGAAATTTGAGCGTATATGAGCAATATATGGACAAAAAATCCCTGTTGTTTAAAGGGTATGGCGTTTTTTATTAACTGTATGCACAAAATGTCTCAGTGTCTTAAATATATTGATAATGGGTTGAGTGCAGAGGAGCTCTTGTATTTGTCTATAATACACAAAAGCCGTAAATATCTTGTAAATTATATCCTTATAAACGGTGAGTTCTGATGTCATCAGTTATAAGCAGTGAGTTCTGATGTCATTTCTGTCACATGACTCCCTGAAACTTGTGTATTATAATAAATAAAGTACCCCCAGTTGCAAAATATGAGGATATTAGAAGTTACCTCGGAGTTCCATGACCTGTATAAAAACACTCGGCCTTCGGCCTCTTGTTTTTATATGGTCATGAAACTCCTCTGTAACTTATAATATCCTTATATTTTACAAGAGGGGGTACTTTATTCACTATATATGTATTTTGTGGTCACAGCCTCCTTGCACCCCTGCCTAATGGTTTTAATTAAAAATTATTGGTGAGAACAACTTTCTCTTGTTTGTTATAGTTCATATAGGGGCAGTGACCAGCTCCTTGTTGTAGCTCCCACCCTTCCCAGCTATAGTCAGGTGATCCCTCTGGTGTCTAATAAAAGGGCAACCAAGTTTAGGAGTTTTACTTTGAAAGCAGCAAGTAAGTTGCAGGTAAAACTTAGTCCCTTTGTAAAATGTATAATGAAGCAATAGAATTCTTAATGAATCAGATGAAAATTGAGCGTAGGACTGGCCAGATATGGGATGACTTTGACATAGTTGGCCAGCTTAAATATATTGCAGTATATGGACAAACAATCCCTGTTGTGCAGTGTTGTGAGTGCAGAGGACCTCTTGTATTTGTCTAAAAATACGTGCAAAGTAGTCAGGTTTAGGGAAAAAAGACCCTGGCTCCTTAAACAGGTTTGTGGTCTGTAGGTACCCTACCTGGGTACCTGGGCCAGTTGAAGGCTTATATTCCCTCTACCTCCCAAATTTAACAGTAACTTTTTCCATCTGACCCAGTTGATCCCCCTTCAGAGTGACATCACTTCCACCCCCTGATGACATCACTTCTGGTTTGAGTAGGTCCCTGGGTTTAGTTAAAGGTTTGGGTAGTGTGGGTAGGGTCGGATAGCGGAGAAAGGGTGCTTGATAGTGGGACCAGGTTCGGTTGTGAGTTAGGGGGTCCGGGATGGGCAAGGGTCTGCCCAACTGGACCGGTGCAGGACTCTGCTGCCAACATATTTGTCCTAGGAGTAAAATATACAGCATGTTTGCTACACCTCTGACTTTAGTTAGCTTTACACTCCTATACATTGCTTTAGTACCTGTCAGGGGGAGGCAGACCCACAATTTGGGAATCTGACCAGAAATGGTAGAAGGATTGCAGCCATTAGGACTAAAATATGCTATATCAGCTGCAAACAGGAGAATGTAAAAAAATGCAACAATGTATGTCTCTGTATGAACAAATTTACGTTTCCTCCAAAGTGTAGTGTTACTTAGTGACTGTCCTGGGCCCTCACAAAGTAGCAGTAGCTGTAGGTAGAAATCTAGGAAAGATTGAGTTCCCCATTACTGTGCAGGAAACAAAGCATCACTTATACTGGAAGAGATAATAACTTCCCAGAAATGTTTGACTTTCAAAATGCAGGTATAGCAGGGTAGAAGGCAGTAGGACAGGACAGCAAGGCAAAAATAAGGGCAATGACAATGCTGGATTTACCTCCAGTTTTACATATTTGGAGCTAAATATCTAGTAGACATAGCAAGAAAAAATCAGTAGGACACATTTGCTGTCCAGATGTTCAGAAGCAAACATACTGTATGTGAGCAATCTAAGAGTTATTATTGAAGTTGAACTCTGACCACCCTCTAACACAGTGATCCCCAACCAGTAACACGTGAGCAACCTCTTGGATGTTGCTCCCAGTGGCCCCAATGCAGGTGCTTATTTTTTTATTCCAGGCTTGGAGGCAAGTTTTAATTGTATAAAAACCAGATGTACTGCCAAATAGAGCCTGAATGTAAGTTGACAATCCATATAGGTGCTACCAAATGGCCAATCACAGCATTTATTTGGCACCCCAAGAACATTTGCTCCCCAACTCGCTTTACTTCTGAATGTTGCTCACGGGTTCAAAAGGTTGGGGATCCCCAACCTTTACAAATATATTCGAGGACATTATAGACAAATATCAGGGGACCTTTTTACCCATAAAGAGGATCACCGCACCAGAGGCCACCCCTTCAGACTAGAAGAAAAGGACTTTCATTTGAAGCAGCGTAGGTGGTTCTTCACAGTCAGGACAGTGAGGTTGTGGAATGCACTGCCGGGTGATGTTGTGATGGCTCATTCTGTTGATGCTTTTAAGAGGGGTTTGGATGATTTTTTGGACAGACATAATATCAAAGGCTATTTTGATACTAAACTCTACAGTTAGTATAGCTATGGGCATATATGGCTTGTGTTTGAAAGAGTGGAGATGTGTGTGTGTGTGTGTATGCTGGGTTTTTAATTTGGAGGGGTTGAACTTGATGGACTTGGTCTTTTTTCAACTCAATTTAACTATGTAACTATGTAACTATCCATACTCTAACAGATGAACACTGTTAGGTTTTACGTGGTTTTTGATAATAGATCCTTCACTACATACAGCCCAGCCAGTCAATCTTTACCTGTTGCATGACTGATAAAAATCCTATGCAGGTGTGGCATACAATGGCTATTTTCTTTCCCTGAGAAAAGAAAAAAAACCTCAACATTTTAAAGATATGATAAGACTAGGAATTCAGACAATGCTTAGCTAAACTTAGCTAAATAATAAGACTTCAAACCACTGAAGTAGGATGCTGCATTGACTAGAGGAGCATGTAGAAATACAGCTGATATTGTACTGTGGCAAAATTAACTGTCCATAAGCATTGGAGAAGATTGTAGTAACCCCAAAAACCAATCAACAAAAGTTTATTAATCCCACAATAAACCTCCAGCTCTTTATGGCTGGGCTACCGTAACAACCCCTGCAGTTACTGTCATTTTACCTTTATTAGGACAACGCAATAATACAAATGCTATTTGACCCACTGATGCAATGGAAAAGGTACCATGGGTGAAAATGGTGTTGGCACAATCAAACATTTAGTGAACTGAGAGAGTAGGAAATTGTAGCACTGATAAGTTTATAATAATTCTTGGTACTATAGGGGGTCAAAAGATATATTTGCATAAAGAGTCATGTTGTCTAGTATCACTGCAATGTTTTAACATGTTGGAAGGAGCAAAACATTTTGCAGACTTTTAATTTCACCTGGCAAACTCCTATGCCAAAGAGTCTGAATGCCAGCACTTCTTCTTCTTATATGGAAATGCACCCTCCTTAATGCAAAGTGTTGCAGCAAAGACTGAGAGGGCACATGGGAGTGATTACATTGGATTGAGGATACACTCTGGGAACAATTATTAGGAATGCCAACTCACTCATAACTATTTCTTGTTTGTGTGAAATGTCACAGCGGAGCATAAACACCTGTAAACCTTTTTGGTGCTTTCCAGAATGTAAGTGCCTATCACCATAGAGTCTTGTGATATGAACAGATTAATGAAGCCAAGAGTCAGGCAGTAAATTTGACACTGTAGTAACTAAAATGTGATGTTAATTAGCCTAAATATACTTTAGATTTATTTCCATGAAGTGCAGGCACACAGAGGTCAGAAACCAACATTTATCCAAGTAAAACCTTGGCAAAAAAAAACGCCAAAATTGCCAAAGTGTCACTTGTTTGGAAATGTTTGCAATGCCACGTGATTCATTGCTGCTCTCTTCCCTGAAAATAATCTTAATGTAAACACCTTGGCAGGAGAAGAGCTGACTATGGTTTTATAGTCATGTTTCAGTGGTACATATAGCTGGGACCCACAGTACAGGGAACAGCAAGGAACAGACAGGTGCTGCTTAAGCAAATACATTTTTAAATATCTTAAAAATCACAAATCAGCACTTCTGAGTGGGGCATTAGTTTGCACAAATAGACCCCAATGGTTCTCTAACAGGAAATATTTCTTAATTAAGGAAGTAGGCTGAAAGGTACAAGGCTGAACAAAGTGACTACTTATGAATTCATCTGTTACTTGTCCCCTACCTGCCCCTATGCCCCTTCGGTCGGCAGTAAAAGATATATATATATATATATATATATATATATATATATATATATATATATACAGTATAACCTGCACCAGCTACATGTTGTAATTACCTGATTAAATTGAACATAGTAACTATAAACATTTGTCTTATGAAATCTCTTCTATAAGATATTGTTGACAAGGGAAATCCATGAGCAAGGATGAAAAGAAGTTTTATCATTGAACTCCCTGTTAAAACAAGGCAAGCGCGAGTGAAGCGATTGTTACGTAAAATCAAGGATTAATTCAACTGCCAACTTCGGGGTCAAGGATGAATCTTTCCCTGGCTTGAGGGAGTTTACTTTCTTTCATCTGGTTTGCTTACCTTCATCAGCACAGAGAAGGTTTTTGTAAAGACTGACCTTTATGAATAAAATGAACATTCCTGGTGGCAAACTTGCCTTTATTGGCATCCTTTCCACTTTGATACAAATTACTGCAAGGTAAGCTGTTGAATTCCATACTGTTTGATCCCTCTATGGAGGATTTGATAGACTGCTTAATGGATTACTTAAATGGAAAATTACTACCAGGGTTAGCGGAGCTAGGTATCACTAACTCAGAAATGTCTAGTTCAATCAGATAAGAGCGAGTGAGGTTTTGCCAGTGCTGGACCTCTTTAAATAACACAGTATAGATCCATAGAAACAGTCAACCATGTCAGAGGAAGCCCATTAAGTAGAAACCAATAGGGATCAATATGACTTGAGAGGAATATTTTATCAAGGTAAGTGATCAAAGACAGTTTCCCTATACTCTTGTTTGCATACTCAGTCACAATTAATTAGTACGAGGGGGGAAGGGCCGGCTCCTTCTGAAAGCTGGCTTTGCAAGGGCAGAACTAGGGGTACCACCTTTTCTGGAAAAAAATACCGGCTTCCTATATATTTATATTTTTTCCCCTATCAATAACATTGCGATCAACCATCATTTTTACTGGCCAAGCTGGTAAAATACCGGCCAGGTGGTAACCATAGGTGGAACTAACATTCACACAACAGATGCAAGTGCTCTACTGCAACATGATTAGTATAATATATGTTAAGTAGCTAAGATTATTTGAAGATCTTTTCCAGGCTGCTCACAGAAAAGTAATTGTCCAAATTACCTTTCCCCACCCAACTGCAATGCGTAATATTTTGATTTGTTCCTTCACTACTTGATCAGCTTCAGACATCATTTTCATTGAACCCACAACTCTCTAGTTTCCCCTCTCCTATTCTTTGCAGACTGAATTATCTACTCTACAGAGCAGGGGTCCACAAGCTTTATTACCTGTGAGCACCATTCAGATGTAAAAAGTGTTGGTGAGCAACACAAGCATAACATTTTTCCTGGGTGGTGCAAAATGAGTGCTGTGATTGGCCATTTGGTAGCTCCTATGTGGACTGGCAGCCTACAGGAGGCTCTTTTTGGCAGTAAACAGTATCTGGTTTTTATGCAGCCAAAATGTGCCTCAAAACCAGGAATTCCAAAATAAGCACCTGCTTTAAAGGCCACTGGGAGAAACATCCAAGGGTTTGATGAGCAACATGTTGTTCACAAACCACTGGTTGAGGATCACCGCCATAGAGTAACTGCAGTCAATAATATTAAATGAAATGTAAGATTTCCGCTATGCGTATTGTGGACTGCCAGTCTCAACTAATATCCGCGAACTTTGGATAATGGCGATTCAGGGGATCAGGCCTGATTCAAAATCTTAGTTGCAGCTGCACCAACAGTGCTAGTACATTGTGTATGGTGCATCAGCAGATAAGACTGTCTGCATGAATGATCAGAACAATAGAAAAGTGGCCTTCTTATCAGGGATGGATTAACTTCAGTGAAGACCCTGGGTGATGACCTGCACTCTCCCTGAATCACCCAAGCTAAGCTTTGGTTGTCCTTGCCCTGCCATCAACTTGTGCTCCAGGCCATTGGGCTGTATGCAAACCATAGATCAAATCATGCAGTCACTAGATGGCAGCTGGAGATATGAAATCCCTTGAAAGAGGCAGTGTAATCAAGAGACTATACTGGTTGATATATGAAAGTAAGGAATGTTCCCCAGCCTCTTTTGGCTAAGGATGAAGATACTGGTAATACTGCCAAGAGGGTGTGATGTTAGCTACCTGAGGTGTTTCAGGTGAGTCTGTTATTGGCGCTACATAGGCAGGTTAGCTAGTGATAGGTTAGACCAGGGCCCGGGTCCCCAACCTTTTTTGCTCATGAGCCACATTTAAATTTAAAAAAGAGTTGGAGAGCAACACAAGCATGAAAAAGTCCATGGGGGTGTCAAATAAGAGCCCTGGTTGGCTTTATGGTAGCCCCTATATGGACTGGCAGCCTACAGGAGAGAATGTTTGGCAGGACATCTGTTTTTTATGCAACCAAAACTTGCCTCTAAGCCAGTAATTCAAAAATAAGCACCTGCTTTGAGGCCACTGGGAGCAACATCCAAGGGGTTGGAGAGCAACATGTTGCTCGCAAGCTACTGGTTGGGGATCACTGGGTTAGACTCTGTGGAAACTGCTACATTTGATGAGAGTTAGAGGATGGCCATCTAGCTGAGAAGTTGAGGCCCCACCAAGGATGAAGGAAGGGTTCAGTACTCAGGGGTTACTTACCAGACTGGGGCACTGTGACTGGGTTAAAGTAGTACATACTGTAGGTCCTTGATGTGCATGAAGCAGCCGTAACCCTTTGAATGAAGTGTTCTTCATCCTGTACTGGACATATGTGTGCCAAGCATACCATCTGAGTGAAGGAAAAGTCTCAGGAAGGTGGGCAGTAAGAAGAAGCACTTTGTGAACCTTTTATGGTTTAATCTGTGTTTAATACTCAATCATATTGCATCATTTTATAGTCTTATAGAAGTATGAAGGAGGGCATTGTGGCAAATATGGGGTTTTTCAAAGGTTCTCAGATTCAATTATATGCCAACTCTACAATCACATAACTGCTACACTGAGATGACACTATTCCATACTACTGAAAAGGGGTTCAGCAGCACATTGATGCAAATTAGAAACCATATACCTAGGGGTTTTTTTAAAGGTGCTGAGCTTGGTTGACTTAGGTTGGTAAAACATTCAATATGCTAGCAGTGTCTCTCAAACTGTTGGCTAGCATCACACATTTTTACATCTGTGGAGGTCCGAGGAGATAAAGAAAAACATACTCCAATTGTATGGTAATGAATAATGCTACTTCTACTTATAGGGAATGGCACATGGGACAGTTCAGGGCATTTTGCAGGATGAGCAATTTTCAGCAGTTGAGTAATACATTGCTAGGAATTTCCCATAATTTTTCCAATGCAAATATCTGGACCCAATTGGTCAGCTGAAAATGCAGTAGTGTGTTTTTGAGCAACAGTCACCTGACCCACAAGACGATCTGAAGTTACAGGCAACGCCCATTGAATTGGATGAGGGGTGTATTTTGTGACCCACCTGCTGAGCTGGGAAGTACTTAAAGGACCAGTAACATCAAAAAATAAAATTGTTTTAAAGTAATAAAAATATAACGCAGTGTTGCCCTGCACTGGTAAAACTGCAGTGTTTGCTTCAGAAGCACTACTATTGTTTATATAAATAAGCTGTTGTGTAGCAATGGAGGCAGCCATTTAAAGGAGAAAGGCTCAAGTTACACAGCAGATAGCAGATCAGCTCTGTAGAACATATTATCTTTTATCCATTGCTTATCCTGTGCCATATAGCCGTTTTCAATTTCCGCCATTGCTACTTAGCAGCTTGTTTATATGAACTATAGTAGTGTTTCTGAAGCAAACAGATCAGTTTTAACAGCGCAGGGCAACACTACTTGATATTTTCTTTACTTTAAAACACTCTCAGTTTTTGGTGTTACTGTTCCTTTAAGTGACAAAATACCTTAAATCTACATGTGTTCCATTGCCCCTAAAACAACATTCACCTTTTTGTTTGCAATGAAAAATAAAACATTGCTCTGAAATATGAATCCCAAAGATTTTGTTTATATTTCTAAAATAAAGTGTACATTTCTGTATCATTTGCAGATTCTTGTAACTATACTTTATACTATACTAATTTTGCTAGTGAAATTTTAAAGAAGCATGCAAGACATTGATGAAAAAATGCTTAAACAATTGAGTTCTTATAGGCTATGAAGGTTACCATTTTCAAATCAAAGGTACTTACCCTCCCAATAAGAACAGGCTCTGGTCCTGCATACTCCTCTATCACAAAGAACTGATTCCATACCCAGCTGCGCTTGGTTCTGAGGGGAGGATTGTGACCAGATGAAAGGAATACTGGAGGGACACCATTAAAACTGAGTCCAGGAGACATCTCCCCCATTACATGGACTGATGAGAGGCAGCCCCAGAGGAGGAGACAGAAGAAGGAGGACAGATAGATGGAAGGCATGGGGCATACAAGGACCCCACTGTTGCAGAATTTATTAGAGGTCACAATGGATTGTGACTCAAGTCACGGCTCTCGGGATCTTCCATGTGGATAAATAATGGAATAATCGATATGTAGTTTATCCCATAAATCACAAGACTTGTAAAAACCCTGAAATAAAAAAACAAGTATTAAATTTCACATCGATAAGCTGTCTGGCTTTCCGTTTCACATTTCCTCATTAAGTCTGGGTGTCACAGGGTTTTTAGATGACTACATATCAACAAAATAGGATACCATTGTGTATCTCATTGTTTTGTATTTATCTTTAATGTCAGTCTTAGTGTCAATTTCAGGGCATTGTGTAATGTACAAGCCCCTTGTACATTTTTTTATATCCGTAATTTCTGTTTCATCTCAAAAAGTCTAAAAGGAAAGATACCAATACCCATGGCATTAGTTTTGCACTATCTATCCATCTATCATCTATCCAAGAGCAGCCCTATATATGTTCTGTTTGGGCCCTGTAGACCCAGAGCATTCTTGTTTTTCCGTCAGTCCTGGTCATAACCTGTCTGCAGTGCAATCTTTCCATGGCTCACTATATGTCTCTCGTTGTGTCTCTCTCTTTATATTACCACTGCTCCTCAATTGTTTCTTCCCTTCTCTATTTTTCCTTCTCAAATTCACCCTTCTATCATTTCCTCTGCCTACCTCTTGTTATGTCTTTGCCCTGCGCTTTGTTAGTTATTTCCCCATTTGGATTTCTCTGCATACAAATTGTACCATCTGTCTCTCATCTCCAGCTCTTTGCCTTTCTCCTTCCCCCCATCTCCCTTCTCGCTCTCCACTCTCCCATCTCTCTTTGTATGCCCGTCATGTTCAACACTTTACGCTTTACTGCAATAAGAAGAGGATAAGAAATCATAGGGAGAGAAACTGTGAGAGGAATAAGACAGATAAAGGGGGGACAAAGTGGAGTGAGGGAATGTGAAATAAATAAAAAAATATTGCGTAGGAGAATATGAAACATTAAAGAAGGACAGAAGGACAGGGTGGGGTATGAACAAGAAAAAACATGAACTTGGTGCAGGGGACAAGGCAGCATTTTGGACGCAATTTGTCTGTCACTGCAGAAGTTTTTTTGCTTCCAGGGACCCACATGGCCATCTGGTGGCACATCACAATGATTATATCTCCTGCAGTATCTCATTAGAGACTTGAGGATTTGATGGAGAATGAGGAGGACCCTGCCATGTATTTCTTAGACAATTGCTGTGGGTTCTCATTAGTGACTGAGTCCTGAGGCATAATAGACTCTCACATTATGGCATCATATTATTTATTTAAGTGGGCCCTTCCGCTGGTCTTGAACTAGAACAACCTGTAGCAGACTTAAGCAATGAAGGGGAGGAGGGTACTTCAAAACAACAAAAATTTGAGTAACACTGATATAGTAGTATTAATACCATCTTTTACTGTTATACCTGCTTTCCCATGGTAATACTCCTGCTTCCAGGGGCTACTCAACTCTGCACTACTGTATTTCATGCATACTCATCTTTTGTGGGGGCCAGATCACTGACCCTGTTTGTATTCCTTTAAGACAACTCTGTGTTTCTACATCCATTGATTTTGTTTGGTAAATGCCTCAATTTGTGTACTTCCCTGTCTTATATTCCTCTTATTCCAGCTGGTGCTTATACTATTAACATTTTTTTTACTTTATGCATATTGATAGATAGAAGAGAGTGTTTGACTTTAACCAAAAACTGATATTTTTACATGTACCTTGCATTCTGGTTACAATTATTTCACTGTAGCAGGATACGGTAACCGCTGGCACTCCAGTGTTTGTGGGGTACTACTTTAACATAGGACATAACTTACCTGGATATTATTGAGCTAAATGACTGGAGAATAATTTCAAGCAATTTAAGAATTATATATCTGCTAACATCTGGGGCATTAGAGCATTTTATTGGGCTGGGGTAAGCCATGACTGGCAATTGCTCTGGGCCTTAGGAGAAATGTAAATAATAGGACAACAAAATATATAGGAAAACACCATGGATACTGTTTAACAATTTTACATAGTTTAGCATACACATCAGGCATGCCCAACATGCAGAAGCTGCAAATGTTGTTAAACTACCACTTCTCTATCGCAGCTAGTGAAATTGTTTTTCATTAGAATTGGTAATTTGTGAATTGGTGAAATTACAACCTTGCCAAACAAGTGGATCTGGACCAATTTGGCCACCTACATGCTTTATGAAATTGGGATGATCCAGTTTACATTGCTGTCTATGGAAACCTGTTGGATGAGGAGTGCATCGGCACATTGTTATGGCCCTCATCTGATGGGATTCACAAACCTGCCCCATAGATATCTAGCCCATAGGTGTGCCCCAGACACAGGCAAAAAAAAGCTGCCAACATGGTTTTAAGCACAAGATCTTAACCATAAGTTACAGTTTAATGCAACTGCACTGAAATGATGCAATTCAGTCTAGACCGATTGCAGCCACTAAACCAGTCCATCTACCACGGACTTATCATTCCTAAATTACAACAAGGCATCGAACAACAATTGAAGTAAAATTGTATGTTAACTCTTACAGCTAGCCTGGGAGTTACAGATAGCTGCAACATTGTTGCAGACCCCTTCCCGTCAATTATCCTTGGCTTACTCTAAAAATTGAAAAATCTGTTTAGACCTGTTGCAGTAATAACACATAATCCCAAAATCTCTTAGTTCCATAAGCAGTATAATAAAAACTGCAGCAGAATTGTGTTTTTACCTGTGAAGGAGCTCTATGTACTCTTCAAAACTACTGTTATTGTTCTTTATACTATAGCTTGTTGTTAATGCCGATATATAATAATCCAGGTATATCTGAATGTACCTTTAATCAAAATTTTTCCATATGTTTGCTTTATAAATAATTTCAGTTAAAAACGTGTATAGCAAAGAGTGACCAGACAATTTTCCTCTATAATCTCTATAAAACCTAGTTGTCAAATACCAGTGTTCTACAAATGTATATGGAGAAATGTGTAATGGAGAAGTTCTCCATTAGCCCCTCCACTGGAGTTCCTGTTTATTCATATACCTGCTTCCTTCCACAGCTGAGACTGCACCAAATTCTGCCAATGAATCTTCTTGATTCCATCTGACTCTCCTTTACCAATATGTTTTATTTGTAGCGACAAGCCACATGGGTGCCTTGTCACTGCAACAAAATGCAGCCTTAATTTATTGATCTACACTTGCTTTAAGGTAAAGGTGCTTCCTTTCTACAGCAGCCATGGGGGGAAGCATAATTATTTCCCATGAAAATACATATTTTTGTGAACCATTCCAAATTGAGTTATTGCATTTTTAAGCCATGACATTATGGGAAATGGAAACCACAAATGAAATGAGCTAAAAAAAAAAACAATAAAAAAAAACAACTAAGGTTAGTTGCAAGTTGAAAGCAAAAAAAAATGTTGTGAGGCTTTGTTCTTTTGGTTTTAAATGAATTACACCTCAGTTCTGCAGAAAACATTGTCGCTCCAGTAAATGCTAATAGCAACAATAATTACTCCATGCAGGCAGTCATCCTTTAAACCCTCCCATTAATCAGCAGAGCTATTCTACACTATTACCCATCTTATTGCTTCACATAGCACCTCCCACCACATAACATCTTCTGTTACCCCATTTGTCTATAAAAGTCCAGTTATTACAAATCACAACCTTCCCACACCTGTAACTCAATCAACTACTATAACTCCTGCTAGCCCCCCTCCCTCAGTCTCCTCCTGTGGCCCCATATAGCTGTTCTCTACCAACAGTAAAGTGTAAGAGGCTGTGTGGAATATCAAAGAGAAGAGAAACGTAATTAGATTGGTTATAAGGCTAGACCTGCCGCTATGCATATGAACACACTGTGCAGAATTACATTCCCATACACCACTGCATCTGATTGTGTGGGCTCTTCTGGGTCAGTCTGCCTATTGTGCAGCATAGCAGCACTCTTTTTGTTATCCAGACATACACATGCACTCATTAGACTTCATCAGGCACACATATAGACGTACAATCTTTTACAGAATTGTGAATACCTAGACTCATAAACAATGTCCATGTACAATTGAGTCCCTCTTCGGTCCATAAGCACAATCCCAAAACACAAGCACTTTCTGATATTTACACAATTTGGGCATTCGCAGACAAACAGAAGTTTTTTCAACGCACCGTGTAACTCCAGATGCTTGAGACAGACTGCTGCAGAGACGGCTCCAGATGTGAGTGAGATCTTTGCAGAGCCAACTCAGGATGTATAGAAAGAAGGGAAATGTTTGGAAACATCAGATGCAAAGGAAATCCCTGCAGAGAGTTCTCCAAAAGGTAAAGAATAACGAGACCGCTGCAGAGACAGTTTGAAATCTGTGAGTGCCTGGTGCAGAGACCATGTGATAAAGATGAACAGACTGCAATAGAGATGGAAATAGAGTGATGTCCTGATGACAAAATAAATGGTGAGACAGGAAGAGAGGACTAAAGTGAGAGAAAAGATGGGGTTGAGACACTGATGGCACAAAGTGTGAGAGAGACAGTGGAAGAGGATACAGGTTTCTGCAGATGCTGCTCTGGTTTTAGAGCAGAGTGATGCTGAGAATACGAGTTGACATACACCCCCCCCCCCAAATCCTCTGCACTAGCCCTTTCCTCCCCCTCCCTTTTCCCCCTTTTTATATCTCTCCTCCTCTTTCTTCCTCTTTCTCCTTTTCCACTAATACAGGAGGACACAAAGAACAGATAGAGACAGAGACAAAGTGACAGTGAGAAACCAGTGAGACAGGGAGTGAGATAAACAGAGTGCCTGGAACGGTCAGACAACAGCAGGACACGTATAGATACACAGGCAAACAGAATAAGGAGTCTGAATTGATAGATATGTATATAAACTCTTTATTCTAAAGATAGATAGATAGATAGATAGATAGACAGATAGATAATAGTTGAGTCAAGCCTCAGGAGGTATGGGTTGCCTGACATTGTTTATATGGGCTAACTATATAATTCTGTGCCCTGGGGGGTTCCGGCATCAGCCTCTGTAAGGATGCACAGATGGGACCAAATAAGCAATAATAGGCGGGGGCTGAGGTAAGAGAGTGGAAAGACTAAAATGCTAAATTGTGAGAAGGACAACAGATAGATGAAAGGTAAGGAACAGAGAAATATATCAAGCAGGGTAAGGAACAGATTGGATTGCTTAATGATAAATGTGTTCATATATTTAGTATTGCTGCTGTGAAATGAATACATTACAATCTGTGAAGAGAACCAGTCATGCAGTAAATATTACACGTCAACTAAAAGTGAAATAAAGGTGTTAACAGAACAGGAAGGCCCATAATTAGGTCATTCATCCAGTAACAGGGAGGCACATAGACAATCAATGACTAGGAGAACGCACCAAAATAAACTCAGAAGAGGGTGCAACAAAGAGACATTCTCACCTTAGAGAATGCATTATCAACTTTCCCCTGCCAATATAGTCATACATACACTTGCTCATTCATTATGTTTTATTACTCGTATACATTGAGTGCACACTCTTATACTAGCCGTAAGATACATACACTAAATTCACATACTAGAGCTGTATTAAGGTGAGAGTTTGCTGGAGTGGTTGCCCTTGGCACTTGTCTTTGCAGGCCCCACAGTGCAGAAGTTGTATGATGAAATATACAGATACCATTGCTACCCAGCAATGCTAGTTTCTCTTTTAAGAAAGGAACTCCAGCTGTGGGATACATAGTATTGTAAGGCAAGATGGAACCAGGGTTGCCCAATTTACAACTATTACAGCATCCACTGACAGCTGATGGTTGTTGGGGGATGTTGGGATTCCAACAAGAAAGTTGCAGGCTTGATTTTCAATCAATAAGTACCACATGTGATATTTCTCCAGTCCTGCTACCATTAAGGAAAGTCATGATTTGTGCCCCAATTAACTGACGCAAATTGACAAATCCTAGCTGCAAAGATATCTTGCAGGAATGCACACATATGTTAATCCAAAAGAAAGTAGCTTTAGGAAAGATGTTCCGTGTTCCCAAAAATTTTTTCAATGGCATAGGCAGTATAACTATTAAAGGAACAGTAACACCAAAGAATGAATGTGTTTCAAAAGAATGAAAATATAATGTACTGTTGCCCTGCACTGGTAAAACTGGTTTGTTTGCTTTAGAAACACTACTAAAGTTATATTAACAAGCTGCTGTGTAGCCATGGGGGCAACCATCCAAGCACAGGACACACAGTAGATAACCGATAAATCCTGAAGAATCCCATTGTATACTACAGACCTTATCTGTAATCTGCTGTGTATCCTGTGCCTTTTTCCTTTTCTCAGCTTGAATGGCTGCCCCCATGGCTACACAGAAGATCCTTTATGTGAACTATAGTAGTATTTCTGAAGCAAGTATATCAGTTTTACCAGTGCCGAGAAATATTACATTATTTTCTTCCTTACTTTAAAACCTTTCTTTGATGTTATTGTGCCTTTAACATAACATGCAATCACATACCAATTACTATAAAAAGATTATATTGTTGGTAAAAAAAAACAAAAAATAAAAAAAACCTGTAATCCAGAAAGCTCAGAGTGACGGAATGGCCATCTCCCGTAGACTCCATTCTATCAAAATAATCCACATTTTTAAAAATGATTCCCCTTTTCTCTGTCATAATAAAACAGTACAAACATAAAATGAATCCTAAATCCCGGGAAACAAAACCAGGCTACTGTGTTTACCTTATTTTACATGATTTGGTGGATTTAAGGTATGCAGATCCAAATTACGATAAGATCTGTTATCCAGAAAATCCAAGGATTTACACCTGTAGTTTTTATCGGTAGGATATAAAGATCCTTGAATACTTTCCCAGGTGGAGATGGAGGTCATGCACAGAGAAGACTCTTCGGGCTAGGATCTTATCTATATAAAATACAAACCTCAACTGTTATAAAATACAACATCCAACTTAAGTTACAGAAATAGATTTAATTTGATTTCCTTAACTCAAGCAATACACCTTTTTTTTTCATTTTTAACAGAAAATGTTAGAAAGAAAAGATAAGAAAACAATTAAGGATTACATCTGATTTCTATTTAATCATAGTTATTAAGAAAAAGTCTGCCTTTCAGGTCTTTTTGCCAAAAAACAAGCTCATGCTGTCTACTTCTAAATGAATAGGGTTCATGGCACACTGCACTGAAACCTTCGGCGGTTCACCTCCAGATCAGTGGCTAGCACTTCTAGCAACACTTCACCCACTATTAACTTCTACACCACATATGTTCCTCATGTAAGTAGAATCTGACTCTGAATAGATGATGGTTAGATAACACTGTAGCTCTTCTCAAATATGTATTAAATAAAGTGTCCCACACCGAACTGCCATAGCAAAAGTGCTTCCGAGAAAGTCAGCAAACTCATCAGTGATGGCCGGGCCGTGCTGCACAAGCCCTAAACCTTTAGCACAGGGAGCAAATATATCTTTAAGAAATAAATTCAGGTTGCCATAAACAGGATGCAAAACAAAGGGATTTGTAATATAAAAAGTTATATTCTTTTGATAAGGTGGTTCCTGGAAAAGCCTTAAGGTAACCATACATGTAGCGACCTCACCAAACGAACGGATCTCTCCACGATGCGCCAACTTTTGGCAAAATATCGATTGAGGAAGGCCGCCAGTGGGCCCCATAAAATGTCCAATAAATTGCATCTGTCGGCAGCTTATATCTGCCCATGTATGGGGAAACCACACCTGGTGAGACAGATACAAAAAAATTACAAATAATCTGTTGTAAGAAATATTAGATATGAGTTACTTAATTTCAGTAATGATAAAAAAGTATTTAATCTTACAAATTGTGAGGTATAAAAGGTATTTATTACTAAGATCACACAGAAAAAAACAGCCCAGCGATTACTATCATCCAGAAGGATATTGCTAATCCAGAACTATGAAGCGTGATCTGTCCCCTACTTTTACCTCTAGTTCTCATGCAAGTAGTAAAACGTGCCCTAGAAGGTCCCCATAGGCTAACATAGGACTTCAGCAGGTTTAATTTGGTGAAGTATTGAAGATGAAGTTTTTTTTAAAGAGACAGTACTTCAAGTATGAAATGGTCGGATATTCGAACAATTTTACTTAGAATCGAAGTCGAAGTCATAGTAGTAGTCGATGGTCGAAGTATCAAAAAATTTACATCAAGTTTTTTTACTTAAAAAATTCCCTCAAATTCACTTCGACCCTTAGTAAATCTGCCCCTATATTTTAATGACTTTAAAACATTTTTATTTTTTGCTGTTACTGTTCCTTTAACCTTAACCCAAAGGTTAGCCCTCAGGTGAATAAAGAAATCTCTTGCAGTAATAAGAAGAAGCCTCTGAAGGACTAATATAACACAATATCACACTTCCACTAAAAGAAGAAAATCTTGATGGATGTAATGGAGTAAGATACTCTAACTAAAAGTAAGTGTCTTTTTCTTTAACCTCACTTACTATGCTACAATGTAGCATGTAACTAAAATTCATTTTAAACAAGTTGAAGACAAAGACAAAGGCTCATTTGGAAGCTAATCATAGGCTAAATAAAGAAGAACAGACCAGACTATTTAAAGGCACCAATTAGAGTGAGAATCAATATATATATATATATCTATACTTGATTGTGAAGAACCACACTCCAGACTTCTGGAGTGCGGTTCTTCACAATCAAGTAATTATGCTACTTTGAACCTGCACCCGCATAAGAAATAAAATCCGGATTTGAGTGCGGCTGCCTTTGGAAATATATATATATCTATATATATATATATAGCATAAACAATCCAGCTGAGTCACACTACTACAATATGTCAATTTAAAACATAGCATTTATAGCATTTATTTTCTCTTTTTAAAAACATTGAGATTGAGTCAATATGAAGCATATACTCATCTGCACAGAGACATAGTTCTGTTTCTGATAGGACTACAGAAGGTATCCCTGTCAGTACATAGCGATGCTTTATTTAAGATTGTTAGTAAATGTCCGCGCGATATTTAAATCATTGGGCTTTACATTTGGTCAGAAGTATCCAGTAAACAAGATGGGAGAGTGGGACGCTCAATTGCGTTGTTGCGTCACAGGGACCGAGGACGCCAGCTCAGCTATTTCTAGAGTAGTGATACATATTTGAATCTTTTGCTAGTCTTCTGCAATTTTTTAGGGGACACATTTGATAAATGGGGCAGTGGACTCCCAAAACGTGACTATATCTCCGTGTTGATGAGTAAAAAAAGCATTTCATCTGACAAGTTGTGCGGTATAAAAGATATTTACTTATTGTATACAATTAAAAAACAGCCCAGCAATCACTATCATCCAGAAGGGGATTGCTAACCCAAAACTATGAGGCCTGATCTGTCCCCAACTCTTATCTTTAGCTCTCATGCAAGTAGTAAAACTAAAGCTGGCCATAGACGCAAAGATCCGATCGTAAGATGATTCCACGATCGGATCTTTGCATCTCCCGACCTGCTCCCGACCTGTCACTAACCTTCAGATCAACTATAAGTAGTAAAAAGCACAGACAGCTGACGTTCTGCCCCTGACAAGGATCGTACGATTAAAAACCTAGTGACGGTCTCCCACTGAAAATCGTACGATCTGCAATAGACGCAAAGATATTATCGCCAGCCGACAAAAATTTTCTAACCTGGCCGGTAAAAGTTAAGTGTTTGTTTTAGAAAGAGTATTATAGTTTATGTAAATGGGCTACTGTTTAACCATGGGGGAAGCCATTCAAGCTAAAAAGGTAGAGAAGGCATAGGCTACTTAGCAGATAACAGATAAATTCTGTAATAGAATATAAAGGTATTCTGTAGAATGTATGCTTTAAATGGCTGCCCCCAAGTAGCCTATTTACATAAACTATAGTAGTCTTTCTAAAACAAACACTTAACTTTTACCAATGCATAGCAACAGCAGTCTTTCTAAAGCAAACATAACCGTTAAACCAGTACAGGGAAAGAGTACATTTTGGGGCTGATTTATCAAGGTTCGAATTCAGAAGGGGAAAAAACTTCAAAATTTGACCATCGAATTGAAATACTTCAACTTCGATATTCGAAGTCGAAGTTTTTTTCAACAAATCTGGCTATCCTGTGGTTAAAGGGATCCTGTCATGGGAAAAAAATTTTTTTCAAAATGTTTCAGTTAATAGTGCTGTTCCAGAAGAATTCTGCATTGAAATCCATTTCTCAAAAGAGCAAACAGATTTTTTTATATTTCATTTTGAAATCTGACATGGGACTAGACATATTGTCAATTTCCCAGCTGCCCCAAGTCATGTGACTTGTGCTCTGATAAACTTCAATCAGTCTTTACTGCTGTACTGCAAGTTGGAGTGAAATCACCCCCTCCCTTTCCCTCACCCAGCAGCCTAACAAAAGTACAATGGGAAGGTAAACAGATAACAGCTCCCTAACACAAGATAACAGCTGCCTGGTACATCTAAGAACAGCACTCAATAGTAAAACCCATATCCTACTGCGTACTATTCAGTTACATTGACAAGGAAAAACAAAAGCCTGCCAGAAAGCAGTTCCCTCCTAAAGTGCTGGCACAAGTCACATGACTGGGGCAGCTGGGAAATTGACAAAATGGCTAGCCCCATACCAGATTTCAAAACTGAATATAAAAAAATCTGTTTGCTCTTTTGAGAAATGGATTTCAGTGCAGAAGTCTATTGGAGCAGCACTATTAACTGATGCATTAAAAAAAACAAAACATGTTTTCCCATAACAGTTTCCCTTTAAAGAAAAATTCTTCGAACCGTTCGATTCAAACAATTTTAGAGTACGATCGAATGATTTTTCTTTGACTAAAAAAAACTTAGAAAATGCTCTAGAAGGTTCCCATAGGCTAACATAGGACTTCAGCAGGTTTAATTGAAGTCAAAGTTTTTTTTAAAAGAGTCAATACTTCAATTATCGAATGGTCGAATATTCGAACGGTTTTACTTTGAATCGAAGTTGAAATTGTAGTTGTAGTAATCTATTCGATGGTCGAAGTATCCAAAAAATTACTTCGAATTTTTTAACTTCGAAAATTCCCTTGAATTCACTTCGACCCTTTCGTAAATCTGCCCCTATATTTTAATGACTTTAAAACATTTTTATTTTTTTGCCCTCAGGTGAATAAACAAATCCCTTGCAGTAATAAGAAGAAGTCTCTGAAGTACTAATATAACACAATAGCACACTTCCACTAAAAGAAGAAAATCTTGATGGATATAATGGAGTAAGATACGAAAAGTGTCTTTTTTTTTTTACCTCACTTACTATGCTACAATGTAGCAAAACTAAAATTAATTTTAAGTTGAAGAAAAGACAAAGGCTGCAAATCTTTGAAGTAGCAAGCCCTAAATAGTTTCATAAATGAAATTGACAATGTAATTTAGAACACTTACAGACCTCAATTATATATGAATTATATATGAAACAAGTGACATGGCTATATTTGTGCAGAACTAATCATGGCAGAGTAGCAATCTGCTATAGTTTCATGACAAGTTGTCATTATGAAAGGCTCACACGGGAAGAGCTGTGTCACAATTACTTTATTGCCTGGAACTATGTGACCTTAAATAACTATAGAAAAATCGAGCTATAGCCTTGAATGAACCAGTGAAAAAGGTGTGACCCCTCTTATGAATGGTTATGCATTAGTTTAAATAACTCATATTTAATTAATGAAAAAAGGGAACGCTTGAACTGTTTTGAATTCAAGGGGAAAAAAAATCAAGATGGGTGTAAGGCCAGGTTTATTTGTAATTCTTTTCACAATGTTTTGTTTTCTATTTAACTGCTGTCAGTATGATGTCCTGCACTATAATCTTTGGGATTATAGATAATGATCTCCTGTAGCATGTGCCACGGGTGGTGCAAAAAACGCTCAAGGTGACATCTCTAGACCTAACTACTGTTACAGGAGAGAGAGAGCATACAATCTAAGAGTAGGATTGCAGTAAATCTTAATGAACCATCCAGCTAATGACTAATTTGTCCTGTGGGACAGGGGCACATATCTAAAATCCCTGCCATAAATCAAAGCAGGCAGCTCTGTATTCATGTGGAAAGTTCAGGTCCTTGCACTCCATTGTGCAGTACATGAACCTACACCTGCTGGCAATTGCTGCACACCAGGAAGCAAAATGCAAAAAACATGGCGGCTAGTATCTATTGTTTGCATGTGGCAACCTTCCCTGCCAATGATAAATTACCCCTTTTTATCTGTTTGAAAAATGCCCCTTTCATGATCTCTGGGCAGGGTCAGACTGGGCTGACGGGACACTGGGAAAAAACTTGGTTGGTCCAGGCTCTTGTGGGCCCAGCTGGTCCAGACCTGCTCCCTGCACAAGTAATCTTAATGCTACGTGGCATGTAGGGGGTGGCGGGGCAGGTGGGGGTAAACTAGGAAGAGCTGCCCATCCCCCTGTCCGACCCTGCCTGTGGGCACTTCTGATTTCAGTTTTTGGTCTCTTGAATGGCCCTAGTATAAAACAATCCCATAAAGCAGTGATCCCCAACCAGTGGCTCATGAGCAACATGTTGCTCACAAACCCCTTGGATGTTGCTCCCAATGGCCTCAAAGCAGGTGCTTTTTTTTGCATTTCTGGCTTGCAGGCAAGTTTTGATTGCATAAAAAAACAGATGCATTGAGAAACAGAGAATCCTGTTGGCTGCCAGTCCACATAAAAGCTAACAATAGCCAATCTCAGTCCATGATTGGCACCCCAGGAACGTTTTACTTATATTGCTCTCCGATTTAATTTGAATGTGTCTTGTGGGTAAAAATGGTTGGGGATCCCTGATATAGGGGTTACAAAGTGATCAAACAAGCTTTTTTATGACTAGGTATCAAAACTGTTTTATTTGCATTCAGACACGGATAGGTCAAGATTTTTGTTGAGGTTTCAATTTTCTTAGTTTGGGTTAAGTTATACCTGTTAATCAAGTTTTAGCAAATAATTGGATAAGCCAATCTAAAATCAGCTACAGCTGCACCCACATTCTTTGCTTCTCTCTATTCCTTTCTCTCACCAAAAGGTTAGAATGAGCAAACATGTGTCACAGCTTGAAGGTAGGCTAGAATAATTGATTTTAGATAGTCCCACATGGGCTGAGATGTTGTGTATCTAATCGATACTTACAAATGGATGACAGAGTGAATATTAGCTGAATTCAGAAGTGTGTGGGTGGCTGTACTTGCACTGATCTGATGTATCAGCATTTCTGGATTGGCTGGTGACACTCATGTGTCAGATAGGTCTGTAGTTTTCCTTTATGGTTTATCTGTTTTGATCAAAGTGCTTTGTGGGTCACACATGCAATGCACATAAAATGACACAGGGATTAGTATAATGTGCAAATATTTAATGTACACACAGTATAGGCTCTCTCTGTTTCTAAACTGAGAGTAATGTAAGAATAAGTAGACAGAACGTCCAACTACTAAGTAAAGAATATATTTTTGTAAAATACATTAATATTATACAATGTATGGCTATGAGATTTGTTGGAAGTAGATAGCGATATACAGTAAGAGGCATATTTTCCAATCTAGACTACAGTTTGTTACTGGCAAATATCTATATTTTTAATAAATATAGTAATTCGATTTTGAACAAATTAAGTAGAATGTCATATTGGTTGTAGTGCTAGAATTGTATGCACAACCCCAAGTGCTAGTGTAAGGGCACTCATTGGTTTCTCTTTTCCAGCTAGAAGCAGTTTACTTGATTAAACATAGGTCTACGGCAGGGGTCCCCAACCTTTTTTGCTTGTTAGCCACATTTAAATTTAAAAAAGAGTTGGAAAGCAACACAAGCATGAAAAAGTCCATGTGGATGTCAAATAAGAGCTCTGATTGGCTTTTTGGTAACCCCTATATGGACTGGCAGCCTACAGGAGAGAATGTTTGGCAGGACATCTGTTTTTTATGCAACCAAATCTTGCCTCTAAGCCAGGAATTCAAAAATAATCACCTGCTTTGAGGCCACTGGGAGCAACATCCAAGGGGTTGGAGAGCAACATGTTGCTTGTGAGCTACTGGTTGTGGATCACTGGTCTACGGTCTAAGAGAAGATAAACAATGAGTAGCGGATTATACATTGTGACGGAGAATAAGAGTGAGTGTTATGGGTAGAAAATACTCTAATGAGGTGGAGCAACATAGCAAATGATGAAAAAATACACAGAACAAGGTATTGGCAAGGTGGTGGAAACAATACAGTAAGGCAGAAAAACGAGAATGTTGGGAAAAATATAATGGCAAAGGAAATATATGATGTGGATCAAAACATACATTAAAGGAGAGGGAAAGGTTAAAATTAAATCAACTTTATCAGAAAGGTATATATAAATACACCAGTAAACCCTCAAAGTAATGCTGCTCCGAGTCCCCTGTCAAAAGAAACACCACATGTATTTCCTTCTATTGCGTATACATGGGCTTCTGAATCACACTTCCAGCTTAAACCTCCAGGGCTGGGGCTTGAGCATGCTCAGTTTACTCCTCTCTCCCCCTTCCTGCTGTAACCTGAGCCCAGAGCTATGAGTGAGCAGGTAGAGACTCAGGCAGGAAGTGATGTCACACCAAGCTAATATGGCAGCTGCTATTTAAAACAAACAGAGAGCTTCTAGAGCTGTTTACTCAGGCATGGTAAATCATTCTGCAGAATAAATATAGTATTCTAGCTTGCACTATTGTGGTTATTCTATTGGCAATAAACTGCTTTGGTAGTTTTCCTTGTCCTTTAAGAATAAACTTGGGTATATACTGAGAATGAGAGCACTTTGGGACTGTATTTGAATGAGACTAAACGTCCGCACCCCCTCATTGCCCACTGGAGAATTGTGGCAGAAAAAATCTGGCAGAAAAAATTAGCTGGGGGGTGGGTGTAAAGCCTGCACCTTGGCCCGGGAACTACTAGTTACATTACTGGCTTGGAGATATTTGCCAATTGAGGAATTTCATTTGGTTGTCGGCAGAATTTATTGACATTAACTAGTTATGAACTTTCAGGCCTGTAGGAAACAATTTACAGAGACAGAGGTTTTAAAATATGAATGTGAAGTGAAAACATCTACAGCGCTACAAAATATGTTGGCGCTATATAAATACATGTTAATAATAATATTTACTGATCGAAAGTGAGTCCGTGTGATACAGGTATGGGACAATTATCGAGAATGCTCGAGACTTGGGGCTTTCTGCATAACGGAGCTTTGTATAATTTCCATCCCAACGTCTTACGTGTACTAGAAAATCATTAGAACATTAATTACACCCACTAGGATTGTTTTGCCTTCAAAAAAGATTTATTATATCTTAGTTTGGATCAAGTACAAAGTACTTTTTTAATATTACTGAGAAATCATTTAAAACTTTTTTTAAAAATAATTTTAATTAAAATGTAGTCTGTTGAGATGACCTTCCCGTAATTTATTAGTTTCTTGATAAGGGCTTTCTGGATAACAGATCCCACTCTTGCATTATCTTGAGAAATGTTATAGGCATCCTTTAATCAAACTGTATGTTATAAGTTATTTTGTTCGTGAAGACAATAATATAAACCAATACAAAGCTGAAGTCTTAAAAATACTCGAAGCCATGAAAGGAGCCAAAGGTAAAGCCCCTAAGGCTAAGGCCAGACGGGGAGATTCGGGGGCATTTTGTCGCCTGGCGACTTCTCGCTTGAAAACGCCGGCGCGTATCCACACGGAGCGGCGCGCTTTTTGAAATTGCTCCAAATTGCCCGGCGAGGCAATTTGGAGCAATTTCAAAAAGCGCGCCGCTCCGTGTGGATACGTGCCGGCGTTTTCAAGCAACGCCGGTGCGCTTAGGTAAGTGGCTATTCGGGGAGGTTCGGGGGCTACAAGTCGCGGCGAGAAGTCGCCAGGTGACAAAATGCCCCCGAATCTCCCCGTCTGGCCTAGCCCTAAAAGATTTGAAGCCACAAAAGGAGCAAAAAGGAGAAGGTAAATTCCACAGAATACCAATGTGTTTTTTTTTATTAAACCCCTAGCCAGCAATGTATTGTTTTAACACTATATAGACCCCTGACCACCCATGGGTTTTTTTTTTTTTAAAAAGTATGTTTTCTTTTTAATTTATATGGGGGCCCTGGCCACCAATGGTTTTTTAAAAAATTTTTTATTGAGGCCCCCAGCACCGATTTGTTTTTTTAACTTATAGGGGTGAACTGACCATCAATTATGTTTTTTTGCTTCTAGGGGGGCCCAATGTATTTTTTAAATTGGTCGCCAATGTTTTTTTTTTAAATTTATTGCGGGGGGGGAGGTCCTGGCAAGCAATGATTTTAAAAAACTTTTATGGGGGCCCTGATGCAAATTTTATTTTTTTAACTTATAGGGGAGCCTTGACCACCAATGATTTGTTTAACTACTAGGGGGAACCTGACAACCATGTTTTTAAAAAACTTTTATGTGGGACCCTGGCCCTCAATGGTTTTTTTAACTTCTAATGGAGTCCTGACCACCAATGATCAGGGGGTCCAGAAAATTTTGTTGTACGGGACCCCATGATTTCTGATGGGTCTGTCCCATGTCTGCTTAATTGCTGGCAAAGTACCTAGTGATGCCAGGGAGCTGCCACCACCCCAAATATGAAGGTAACCCAGTCTTCACAGAGAAAGATATTTTAATATTCATTTTGTGATTGCGGTGGGCACAATTTGCCTCATTGTAGCAGTGGAATTATGGTGGGAAAAGTCATCATTATGGGCAAAATATATGGTGATTAGTCATGATTTTAATCACTTAATTATTAATTGCTGCTTTTGAATAATTGGGTCAAGAAATGTATAAGGAGCATTTTAAAGCATCTTGAATAACATATGTAATGTATTTTGCAAATATAACATTAAGGAATAAAATGCAGATTGTAGCTGTGCCCTGAGGGAGGCAGAAATGTAAAACAGTTATTTCTTTCACTTACTGGGAGACATGTCCGGACTTGTGTGCAAAGTAAGATAAAGGAAGGAAACTGAGGCAGACTTTGCAGACCTGAAAAAACTCCATGGTATGGTAAGGCGTTATTATAGCATCTCTGTGTTAGTGTTACTTATGTGTTTTTGTATCGTTGGATTAGATGTTTATTGTAAGAAGTTTCCAGATACAGTTAAAGTGATAATATTACCAACTATGAAGGAAAAGTGTTTACTATTACATAAGACAAGATTCTTTTAAAACTCTTATAGGGGAATGTAATGAGTCACTAAGAGAAAAACAATTTGCACCAATGAGAATGCACATCTCGCAATGTAATATTGCTCCTTAAACTGTTATTGCATTGCGAATTTTAATTGTGCACTCTTAAGAAGTGCTTGAAGGTGTCATAATCTTTTTGTAAGAAGTTTTATTACATTGATTGCGCATTGGCGCAAGCTGTAAAATTTGCAAGCGTTCTTCCACTTTCGGAAGTGGTTCGCAAAAGCTATATTAAATTCTCGCAAAGCAAAGTTTGTTCGCACAGAGGCATAACTTTTCGCATTGCGAATAGTTTTTCCGTTACTGACTTTAATTACATTCCCCCATTAATTTTCAATTCTGTAGGATTGGATGGTATAGCATAAGGTGTTTCCTTATCACTGAAATCATTTTACTAGTCATAGGCCAGTGTATTAATGAGCTGAAGAAATATAACTTATCACACAGTTATAAATCACACAGTTATAAATCACACAGAGCTGCAGGATGTTTTACCCCTGCAATTGTGTTGGAATGGCATCACTTCTGGTAAGTGGCATTAAGAAAAGAGAATTAAAGGGGTAGTTCACCTTCTTGTTAACTTGCAGTATGTTATAGAATGGCCTATTAACTTTTCAGTTATTTTTTATAATTTTTATTCTTTATGGTTTTTTTTTCTTAATTATTTGCCTTCTTTTTCTGTGAGGGAATAATTGTATCTTCCCACCCTTTTTGTGAGGGATGAAATTATATTTTTTGTTGCCTTTTCTTACTTACGTATCTTTCTATTTAGGCCCTCTCCCTGGTCAAACTGGTGGGCTCAGGGTCCACAGAGGCTGCTTCCTCATGGCCCTTCCCCCGTTGCGTGTGTGCGCATGAGCGCAAGTGCGATATGTGCAATGTGTTTTTGCCGCAACCCATAGGAAGAGAAGAAAAGGCAAAGGGTGCGGATCAGGGCCGGTGGGGCCCACCAGGTTTTTTCCTGGCCCAGTCCGACCCTGCCCTCTAATCTTTCAGTCTCTCATACAAATCTCTGCATGGTTACTAGGGTAATTTGGACACTAGCAACCAGATAGCTGCCAAAAGTGCTGCTGATCAAAAAGCTAAATAATTAAAAAAAAAATAGAACAAATAAAACATGAAGGCTGAAGGCGTGTATTGATGCTCACCACAAGTTGCAAAGGAGCACATTTGAATGCATCAACATATGCTGCTCATTTCTGCATACATTTTAGCATTTAGATATAAGAAAGTTGTAAATAATTTATAGCCATTTCCTACCAGGAGTCCCAGTGCTTACGGCGATTTACTCAGTGGATTCAGAATATCTGTTTATGTGCTAGAAATAAAAAAAAACAGCAGGTCCCAGGATTGTGTTATTGTTTATAGAAGTATGAATTCTGTCGTTTAAAGGAGAACAAAAGGGTTAATCACTGGAAAGTGTCAATTTGTTATCCCCCCATGACCATGACCATCAAAAGCCCTGTACACCCAGGACTGCTATCTTTCCAGGCTTTGTGACCCCCAACTGAATACTTGTAGTGTGGGCCAATGGTTCAGGCCTGACAGGAGGGAGGTACACAGTGGGGTGAGTTACAGTTGGGGAGGGTGTACCTCCCAACATTTTGGAAATAGAAAGAGGGATAAAAAGATTTGCCGCGTGGCAAAAAAAATTCTGACTAGGCCCATTTTTGTGGCCACACCCCCTAATTATATCCATTTTACAAAATTTGCCAAGTTATGAAAGTTTTGAACAGATTTCTGTGGTTTTTATGTGTTATTACTGCTTTGCTAATGATGGTGAAATTCCCTTTAGGGCAGAGACACACTCTCAGATTCGGAGAGATAAGTCGCCCGGCAACAAATCTTCTCTTCTTCAGGGTGACTAATAACCTTGAATTGCTTCCCCTGCTTTCCCGCCGGCAGGAATGAAAGTCGCTGGTGGGATGGCACTCGGAGTGCTTCATTTTCCAAAGTCGTCCAAGGTTGCCTCACAAGGAAACTTCGGGTGACTTCGAAAAACACTCCAAGTGCTATCCGGCGATTCACATTCTAGCCAGCAGCAAAGGCATGGGATGGCAGTTTGGGGAGATTAGTCTCCTCAAAGAAGAGGAGATTTCTAACCAGGCGACTAATCTCTCTGAGTCTCTCCCAATCTCCCAAGAGATCTGCTTATTTAAAACTGTTACAAAAGTATCTTAAGTATCTATTCTGGGCTCTCTGTCGAAAGCCAGTTAAGTTAGAAACTTTGTATCTTTTTATTCTGGCTGTTCAGTGCAGGAGATAAAATAGAAAGTTGAGACATTTACCTGTCAAAAGTGGGACAGTTGGGAGGTACTGGGGAGGGAGTTTGCAGAGGTGGGGGAGGTCACAACTAAGTTCACAGCTGTGGTTGGAGCAGCAGGAGGGTTCATGAGATGATGGTGCAGACACCCTTGTGGTGGAGACACAGTGGTCCCTGGATCCCCCACAGTCCAACACTAAATCTAATAATACAAATTACCCTCTTGGGCTGAAGAGACTTGGGCTCATTTATAAACACTGGGCAAATCTGCTCATGGGCAGTAACCCATAGCAGCCAATCAAATGTTTGTTTTCATTGTTCAAGCTGCCGCTGCCTGTAAAAAGACAGTCACTTATTGGTTGCAATGGGTTGCTGTTAGGGTTGCCACCTGGCCAGTATTTTACCTGGCCTGGACGGTAAAAATTATGGTTGATGTTATTAATAGGGAAGAAAAATAAATATATAGGAAGGTCTTTTTTTTCAGAAAAGGTGGCAACCATAGTTACTGCCCAGTGTTTATAAATATGACTTTTTGTCCTGCCCATGGTACTATATATTATAGACCAGCTGTTCTCAACCTGGGGGTCGTGGCCCCTTTGGGGGTTGAACAACCCTTTCACAGGGGGCGCTTAAGGGGTTCCAGGAGCAGGTTCATCTCTCTCCCCACTAGCTCTGGGCCAAGGTTGTAGCTATGCGGGTGTTAGTACTGGGAGTTGTAGTTCAGTAACCTGTGTATGGAAGCCAGTTGCACTACAACTTTCTATATTTATGCAGCCACGCTGTCTCCTGTACTTTTATCCGCTCTGGGCTGGCAACAAAAATATTTTAATATTTTATGGTGGGGGGTCACCACAACATGAGGAACTGTATTAAAGGGTCACAGCATTAGGAAAACTAAGAACCACTGTTATAGACAGTAAGTATACACAATCCCAATTGGCACAAGCAACAAGCAGGTTGTCACCTACTAACGATGAAGTGTCATGTGCACCAATGGATAAATGCATAAAAATCCTATAGAAATGAATACAGAGCAGGGGATTTTTACTGACAGATTGTAGCAAATTCTGATCACTCTATGATAAATATGCCCTGTACTCTGCTAGGGCAATGGTGCTACAATAGTCAAACTCTTAAGAAGAAATATCTTAATTTGTTGCAAGAGAGAAGCAACAATCCCTTTCAGAGTAATTCCCAATGAAGCGTTGTTGTAGAACTTGTATCAGAAAAAAATTATGTTTTTTTCTATGGGATAAAAGGTTCTAAGCTTTAAATGTTGAAGCTTGAGATATTGGCTTAATAGAAAATAACTGCCAATTGCTTGACAGATGGTGATTCAATCAGTTCTTTAAGGAAATTTAGCACTCAAAGCTTCTTCTGATGCTGTGTATGAATTTCAAAGGCTAGAGTGTCTGATTTCAGCTTTCTTACCCTGAGATGCAATGGATTTTCAAGCATTCCTGTCAAAAGGCCCAGGTCTGTACACAAGAGGGACGTTACCAAATCTGTCTTGATACCGTGTCAACAGATGTAATTAGATATCACAGCTCCATATGAAGCATCACTAATAGGCTAGGTTCCAAAGGGGAACTATGCCCAAGCAATAAGTAGGATTTTTTTAATTCTTTTAATAAGAAGACATGCATAGAGGACATAGCAATGTTAATAGGCGTATCTGAAAGACCCAGGGATAAGAATTTTATTTATTTTATGTATATTTTAGCCAGACGGGAGAATTCACTATGACAAATGGTAGAAAAAGAAAACTTGGATTTGTAATTTTGTACACATGAAAATGTATTAAAAACAGCTCATGGGAAGAGGGAAGTTTCGCTACCCTATGGTATATTATAAGAGAGATATTATGGGACATAATATATAGGCACTTAAATCATTGTTTTTTGCTTTAATATTAGATTAACCTGTATGATATAATATATATCTTCTGTTCTCCTTCTTTTTTCTCGAATACAGCAGTCTTGACCTGCTTTATGACCGAGATTTTTAACTGTCTCTATAATAGAGCATTGTGTCAGAGTGGCCATGGATCCTATCTGAAACCCATTGTTTACATCCCTGCAAGATGCAGAGCCCTTATCAGGATTGATTTGTGGAATGATTAAAGGAATCTATACCCTAGTATTTTCCATCTTAATTCTTCTTAGTACAAGGGAATACACTGTATCTGTCTTTAAAGGAACAGTAACACCAAAAAATTTAAGTGTTTTAGTGTCTTGCCCTCCACTGGTAAAATACGTATTTGCTTGAGAAACACTTCTATAGTTTATATAAAGAAACGTCTGTTTAGCCATGGGGTTTCAGCAATTCAAGGACAGGATACACAGTAGATAACAGATACGTTTGGAAGAATCCCATAGTATACTACAGAGATTATCTGTTATCTGCTGTGTATCCCAGAGGCGGGCCTGGCTGCCTGGGCACCCTAGGCAA
>CM044431.1:152222234-152233935 GCA_024363595.1 Xenopus borealis
AGCGCCCCCTAGTCGTTGCGCCCTAGGCAGCTGCCTCTTCTGCCTACCCCTAGTTCAGGCCCTGGTGTATCCTGTGCCTTTTCTCCTTTTTCAGCTTTGAATGGCTGCCCCGATGGCTACACAGTAGCTTGTCTCTACAGAGAGAACATAGATTAAGAAGATATAGTGTCCCTTTATTATTAGGTATTATAAGCTGCTGAGAAAACAATGCTGTACTTTTCAAATATGTAATGCTATGAAAAGTGGATACCTTATTAATATTAAATATATGATTCATTAGGCATTCATATAGAATGACACATGTCTTTAATGTATGGAACAGGTTATGAGACGCTGGCATTACACTAGAACTGACACACAGGGCAGGCGGAGGGGCAGGAGTTACTTGCATTACATTTCTGGAGATGGGCTCCACATCAGCTGGTAAGACAAGTCTATATATGTGTGTGAAGCATGAAGCTTTGGTCTTTGGATATCATGCTATCCTTGCTGTATCTGTATTTGTTCTAACTTGTCTGGTATCTATCACATTTTCGTTATCCTTACCCCAGATGAAAGCCTCCTGGCATGTACCCAGAGTCCTCCTGGAAGGGTTAAACCACTGGCAAGCCCAGTGGTGGACAATACATCCCCATCTCTTTTCTCGGACAATGAAGACAGTGATTGTTCTACTGTAATAACGGACAAAAGAAACGAAATAGATGACAGATCTTCCTATGGAGAGAGTCCTACGCCTCCAGCACAGGTAACCCTCTGACTGCCAGACAAATTACCTGAGTTTGTGGTCTGAAAGCATTTATTAATATAATATAACCCCATTTCTTTTAAAACTCAGCACAAGATGATTGAATGTATCCCTCATAGAATATCTGACATTTTAGGTGTGTGAGTGCTCAGGAGCATTTCAGAATACTGAGTGGAATGCTGCAGATGATCAAAGGCCAGAGGCTGGTAAGAAATCTGCCAGGGAATTTCAGGTTGGTGCATACAGTGTTTCTAACATTTGTGTTTTTTCCTGCAGGCTCCAGCTGTTTTTATCCAAATGCTGACTCAGAGGGATCAGAAGAGGGAGAAGAGATTTCTTACACCTCAGAGCAGCCCCTACTGGAGATCAGCAACTCAC
The DNA here is from genome assembly GCA_024363595.1 of Xenopus borealis. NCBI lineage: Eukaryota > Metazoa > Chordata > Amphibia > Anura > Pipidae > Xenopus > Xenopus borealis. The sequence goes on from CM044431.1 coordinate 152,223,358, forward strand.
CAACTATGAGCAGCGCTAGTGAAAATTGTAACTGCATGTGGCACAAATTGTATGCAGATGAAGCATGGTATTTGTATATAAAATAGGCTGAACTGACTCGGTAATTTATTGTAACTTGTAGAAGAGCGGATTGAATGAAAACCCGTTGAAACTCTGTTTTTCAGCTGGGCCCTTAAAAAGTGGTGAATGCTAATGAACTGTATTTCTCAACCAGTGGTGTTACTATATAGGAAACAGACCCTGTGGTCGCGGGGGGACCTGGAACAGGGTCTGCTTCCTCTATAGCTCTAGAGCAGTGATCCCCAATCAGTAGCTCGTGAGCAACATGTTGCTCTCCAACCCCTTGGATGTTGCTCTCAGTGGCCTCAAAGCAGGAGCTTATTTTTGAATTCCAGGCTTGGAGGAAGGTTTTGGTTGTATAAGAACCAGGTGTACAACTAAACAGAGACAGGTTGCCAATCCACATAGGGGCTACCAAATGGCCAATCACAGCAATTATTTGGCACCCCAAGAACATTTTTCATGCTAGCGTTGCTCCCCAACTCCTTTTTCTTCTGAATGTTGCTCACGGCCTCAAAAGGTTGGGGATCCCTGCTCTAGAGAATCCCCCCTCGGGCAATGAGCAGGATGGTTGATGGGGAGTGACTGGGTTGAAATACACACCAGGACCCTTGTAAATTAATAAAATAGATGGTATACTAACCCATAGTAAGTTGAATAAGGTACTTTGTAAGTACAACAGCTGTAAGGCCGTTATAGAGCCTACTGGAATAAAAAGCATAATCAGTTTACAGAAGTTAATAAATCATTACCTCTAGAAGATAGTAAGGATGTGAAGCAATAGTCTCACCAGTAAAGAGACACGTCAGTGAAGTGCAAGCTTCTCCAGATTTTGGTCCCTAGACTTAGGCAGGTGTCTACCAGAGAGTACTGATTCAGGCCCGGACTGGCAATCTGTGGGTTTTGGCAAATGCCACAGGGGCTGCTATAAGGTGCCATAGAAAGTCAGTATTTAGTGGTCAGGTGGGGGCTGACTGGGCCTCTATGAACCTGAAATGCCAGGGCCTATTTTGATTCTCAGTCTGGACCTGTATTGATTACATATTATTTCTTCTCAGAGGAGCAAAATAATACTCTGTCTAACCTGGCCTGTCTTTCTCACAACCTTGTATGATTCTGCTATGATAGTGGCAACTGCCAAGGGATACTGTCATGGGAAAAAAAATGTTTTTGAAAATGCATCAGTTAATAATGTTCCAGAAGAATTTCTACATTGAAATCCATTTCTCAAAAGAGCAAACAGATTTTTTTATATTTCATTTTCAAATCTGACATGGGGCTAGACATATTGTCAATTTCCCATCTCCCCCAAGTCATGTGCAGTGCAGAAGTCTACTGGAGCAGTACTATTAACTGATGCGTTTTAAAAAAAAAAACATGTTTTCCGATGACAGTTTCCCTTTAACCTTCTCAAGGGCTCCTTGCTTTACAACTTCATTAAGGATGTTGGTCCCCACTGGGGGTTTAGACTTCTTCCTCCCAGCACATCCACTACTGTAAAGTTGGAGACTAAAAAGGGTGAGCCATGTGCTCCCATACTTTATATACACTAGGGGGACAGGATTTTGTCTTTAAACCACTGGACCAGTTAGGAAATCTCCCTTCCTACATTTTCTTAGAATGTATGCTTGTATGTAAAGCTATGCAAAGCTTGAAAATGTACATACAAAGCTCAGAAATGCAGATATGTATTGCATGATTTGCATGATGGTAGTATTATAATCATGGGGGGGGGGTATTCGGTTTTCCTATGAAGAGGCAGTATAGTAACTGAAAAGAACAATATTTCTCTGTATATTTGCAGCCTTGAAGCTGCCATATGGTTTGCCTTAGCTGGGATTTTATCTAGTAAAATACCTCCTGGTCACAGACACTAGAGAAAGCCAGAGATGCATGGAATAGTGCAGCTGCTACTCATATCTGGAAATATAAATATGTAAGGGCAAATTTTGTTTTGCTGGGTAGGCATGTCCTTTCCCTACAAATTGTTTATTGGAAGATAAAGGCAATTTAAACCATATTGGTAAATAGGTTACCTTTTCACTTAAAATGGAGAATAAAAATAGAGCCTTGATGTTGAACATGTACTTTCATATTTTAGGCAAGCATGATACTAACACCTAATCTTTATAGAACATATATTTACCAAGGCTGAATATGAGTGGTGACATTTATCTCTTTCCTGTGTGCAAATAATGGCTGTATGACTATGTATGGCTGTATGTCTAGGAGCAAATCACCTTTAGATTTCTGTTATATGCCATAAAACATCTGGTCAACATGGCTTATTCTGAGTGCTAGTGATTTCTTTCTTTCTTTACACATACTATGTAATTATACAGGGACAACCAACAAGCTCAGGTCAGGAACACTTTTCTCCACTGACATTAGGTAAAAAGGCTTGTTATTAGCAACATATGGTGTTATTTCACTTAGATCAGGGGTCCCCAACCTTTTTTGCTCGTGAGCCACATTTAAATTTAAAAAAGAGTTGGAGAGCAACACAAGCATGAGAAAGTCCATGGGGATGTCAAATAAGAGCTCTGATTGGCTTTTTGGTAACCCCTATATGGACTGGCAGCCTACAGGAGAGAATGTTTGGCAGGACATCAGTTTTTTATGCAACTAAAACTTGCCTCTAAGCCAGGAATTCAAAAATAAGCACCTGCTTTGAGGCCACTGGGAGCAACATCCAAGGGGTTGGAGAGCAACCTGTTGCTTGCGAGCTACTAGTTGGGGATCACTGACTTAAATCTACAGAGGCTGCCTCACCAGAATTGCAGCTTCAACTCATATGCCATAATTGTCAGTGAGTACTATTCAATGCACATAATAGCATCTAGCCTCATTCTTTGGTAATGGTACATAGATTGCTTTGTCACAGCAACATATGCAAATAGCTAAGTCACTGTCAGAATAGAACAGTACAAACAAAGTACCAATAGCACGTCTTTTCACTGCGCCTAAATTTCCCACAAAGTCCTGTATGTGAGTGCACACAGATAACTGACTCAATCATTTGCATGTGTTGCTGATACAAACAATGATTGGTATACACCCTTCCATCTCTTTAAATAACCACTATACCCTATGGTATACCCATGTTTTGCCTTGCTGCACTGGCAATGAGAAAACCTCATTTTAAGTCCTATTTATGGCACCTTTAGCTTGGGTTGCCAGCTCACATCCCTTATTTTAAGAGCATTATAGCTGTAATAACAAAAGAGCATAGTATTAAGGAATCTTGGTGTAAGCCTAATATGAGAGAATAATGATAACTTGAGCAAGGTTTAAGGTGCCCATAAACAAATAAACCATGTACTGTCTCCACCCAACTGGCCCACAGGCCGAATATGTACAAGGAGCCACATATTGTTCTGGTTATTTGTGGGGAGAACAAGAACAATCAGAGCAGTTGGAAGTGAAAAGGGGAACAGCTTGTCTTCATTTCCTTATGTGTCAATGCACAATGCACTTTATTTTATAATATCACAACTTTCATATAATTTATATTAACTTATTTCTACATCATGGCCATACACATGCAGAGTTAAGTTGTTGACTTGTTCCCTTCAGACTGAGTAGACATCATATCTGCCTGTGAATGGCACAATGTCCCCTTAAAGATGTCTGTTTGTTTGTGTGCACGCACACACATTTTTAGGTCAGTTCACACAGCTAATTGTGGTGTGCACAAAGAATTTTGTATGAAAACACCAACTTTTGCATGTATTCTGACCTGAGCACACAGTTTTTAAAAATATTCACACAAGTTTGAAATGTGCACACATAATAATTTTTACTGTGCACATAGCCGAACAGGAATTTTAGGCAATATTGTGCATGGGTCCCTCCTGATTGCCCCCTCGGCAGTCAGGGAGGGCCCGTACGCGTTAATGTGGACATTCCAATGGGCCTGATTGGTTCTTTAACAATAGCCTACATAGGCACATATTATTATCAGATCATTGGCCTAAACAATTGGTTCAGCCTGATTTGACCCAGCATATTGTATATACGACCAAATCGGGAAAAGGTCTACTCCTTTGGCAACAAGGCCAATTGCGGGGCCAGATGGGCGACCTTAACATTGCTTTTAATCACTACAAGATTGACAATGATGTTTTGCAACAGCAAAATTTCTATTATCAATATAATAAATGCTCCCATTGTAGGAATGGCATGTTGCTATAGACGGCTGAGCTGCCAGTTCCCATTAATATGCTGGATATTGGCTAGGACAGGTGACAGAACCAGAGCAATTTGGGTGAAGTCAATTTCAACTATTCATACATTACAATGATGGAATTAACTTGTCATTTGTCAAAAAACATCAGAAGAAAAGTCAATGATTTATAACTCCCTGTGACAAATGAAAAGAAATATTAAATAAAATTTATACTCAGTATTAAAACATAAAAGTGTAAATGAAAAATAAAATGTATAGGTTATTAGCCTCCTTTACTTAATTTGAAACTTGCTCCCACAGATGGAAGCACTATGGAATGTGGTCAGAACATATATTCCATAGAGGACTTCATTTCAGAAGAATTCTCTGAAAAAGGAGCACCTACTTGCCTTAGCCTTGAGCAAAGCAGTAACATTCAACAATTGAAACAAAAAGGTGAAGAAATGGAAGCGGGTGCAATTTCTGCCAGAGGAAGACATCTTAACCCCCTGGTAAGAACATTGTGGACATTTTGCTTAAAGGAGAACTAAAGCTTAACTAAAGAATTAGGCTACGATGTTTTACATTATGTCTTGGTCTTCTGTACCAGCCCAATGCAACCACAGCCCTTTAGCATGGAAGATCTGCATCTTCAAAGATGACCCAGTAGCTCCTCATCTTCTTTTCTGCTGACTCACTGCACATGCTCTGTGCTGCTGTCACTTACTGAGCTTAGGGACCCACTCACAATATACAGTACACATAGAATAGAAATGTGGCTGTATAAGGCTGATTAGTATTTAATACAGATAAACACTACATGGCAGCACATAACACAGTGCAATTAGCATCAGAATTTAATAATGAACCCTGTAGCATCTGCTTATATTACAGGCCAACCTCATTTTCTGCTTGATAATCGTGACAAATCCTAAGATTAGCTTCTCAACAGCTGCTCAGAGCCCACTGAGCATGTGAGTGTCACAGACACTTTCCAAGATGGTGACCCCCTGTGACAAGTTTGAAGTCCTGGATCATTGCTGCTATTGCCAAGCTGGAACTTTAGACTGGTGCAATAAGTGCAGTATATACAAAATGGCATTTTTAACCTTTTTTTTAGGGTTTAGAGCTCCTTTAAACCATTATGAGCAGAGCCAGGAAGAACAATAGTTACTGGTAATTACACACAGACACCCTATAAAATGATTGCTGTACCCACATTTATATGGGTAAGCACGAACAGAAATATAGTAAGGTTTACTACTTGGATTTGATTACTTCATTGTTGGAATGTATAAAGCTCCAAGAGATTCTGTTGAACTTGTAATGGGATTTTCAGTAGTACAGGAATGGGATATGTTATCTGGAATGCTTTTATTTAGAAAGCTCTGAAATACTGCCCACTAGTCCCATGAATGAATGACAGCATTCATTGATCAGGCACAAATTGGGATTGACAGCTTACCTCCCCGTGAATGGGGGCTTCCGATGGGTCTTCTCGACCGATTTTCTTCTGACCGAACCATCAGAAGGCCATAGGGACGAACGTTCAGATTACCCTGATAGAGCCCTGTCAGTTAGTGGCATATCGGGGAAAGATCTGCTCGTTTGGCGATCTCGTATGGCCAGCTTAAAGAATGATAAAAGTGGGATAGCAATAGGCTGATACAGTATTTTTTTTATGGCACTGAATGGAGATGTGCCTTTGCTCTTCACTCCAAATACTGAGTCTTGATAAAGGACCCGGAGGAGACATTGCCCTTTTTGCTGATGTGCAACTAAATATGTCTTGACACAGTTCAGGTTATTGATGTGCTTCCAGATTTGCAATATTGACAATTTTCCTGACCAGGTTGCTCATTATTTAACCTATGACCCATACACAGGGTGTGTTTCCCACCTGTGAACTTACCAACTACTTGATTTATAGGTGGAAACACAATCTCTCCCCAGCATTGTGCATTTAGACTGCCAAGTAATAACCAAATCTCTCTGAGAGATAGCACTGGACATAAGGGAGTGCTAATGATTCTGTGATAAAGCTGTGCATCTCTCTGTTGCTTCCATTTTCCCATGATGGCTTGCACAATAGATTTTAGAACTGAAGAAGCACAGAGCTTTTTATCTGTAAGACACTCTAAGCTCTGGATATGTTTACTGATTCACCTTTGCTTTTACGCAGTAGTCAGAATATCTTTCTTTGCCAGTTGGAGACATGCAGATTAAGACACGTCTTTCAAATCTAAAGAATTACTTAGGGATTCTAAAGACTCTTGATCTCTAAATAAGTGTTTCTCGCTGATTCATCCATGGAATGTGCTGAATATGATTAAGCACTTGGTGTCTGCATTTATTATGGCTTCTCTGGGATCTTGGCATAGACTGAGATGTCATCTGACCTGAGTCCATGATTGGTGAAAGCAGAGATGTAGGTAATATTGTGGGGAAGTGACCCTTGAGTTTATAAAAACTGGTGACATATGGGTGTCAATGCTAACAGTAAATTCAAATGCCCTTGGTTCTAAACGCTTGTAGGTTTCTGTAGTTATAGTGGTTTGAAAAGGTTTCCTGGGTCCCGTATTTATAGATTTCAAAGCAGCAAACACAAGGAAACATGGCTGAATACAGCTGACATATAGGAGATTTAAAGGGGACCTGCTACCCAGACATAAAAAGCTGTATAATAAAAGTTATTTTCAAACTGGACATTAAATCCATTTTTTTAATTAGAACATGAATACTGCATTTAAACATCTCATCTGTCAGTCATGTATTGCCTGCCCCACCTCTATACCTTTAGGCAATAACAGATAATTAATTTCACTCTGCACTTTCTAGACGTTACTGCACTCCACACATTTGCCCTACCCTTCTTACCTTCTAATTATGTAGCCAGTGCATGGGTATCAGGTCCCCTTTCTGGTGCATAACACACAAATTTGGAATAAAATAAAGCTTGTCTTAATAGCATTGTTTTAAAATGGCACCTGCCTGCTTGCTGTGGTTGTGAATTCCCAGACGGGAACAAGATTTAAATAATTTATATAGTATAAGTTATGTTTATTTTCTTGACTAACATGATAAAATAGGATTTTGAATTCTTTCTTAGGGTGACAGGTCCCCTTTAATATGTTATGCTGGACAGCACAGAATTGACAAGTAGTAGCAGAGTGGTACAACTAAAGCCATTACCTTGCAGCTACATGGTTGCTCTAAAAGTGGATGTACTATGTAGTGTGAAGAGGGCTAGGATTGGATATAGTGTGCTATGTCAGTAAGACATATTGCAACTGCTTTTTTGTGATGGTATGTCTCAGAATATGAAACATCAAGGATACATTCAGTAATAAATTGTGAATGGTGCCAATCTCCTTCCACCCAAGCCCTGGGCCAGACGTGAACATGAACGCTTTGAAAGTGAACAGCAGCTTGAGTTCTAAAAACAGAAACTCTGTAGGGCAGAACAAAAAATGATCTTAGGTAGTAGAAAATGTGTATATGCGTGTTATTAGGGAACACAGCAATCACAAGCTCTGCAAAATGAAGAACTTGTTCCAAGACTGGAGCAAACCAGGCATGATGTTAGGAACTTAAGAAAATTAAGTCTTGAGGTTGAGCAGCCCAGATACAATTAAGGAAGCGTTTCTTCTTTGTCATTTAGTTGACAACTCGGCACTTCCCACTTAAATGTATAAGTCAATATGCAGCAAAGAAATATACTGTGCATGCAAACTCTTTCTGCACTGAATGCATGCATGTATGCAATGATTGGAACAAACTGTTTTTTTTTTGGTGTGATAATGATCCACTCTGGACATTTCTGAGATGTTATTTCATGTTACCAGAGTCAAAAGGAATAGAAAACAGGCTAATGACATAGGGTTTGTTGATGCCTCTGTTTATGGCATATGAATCAAAAAACGTAATTATTAGACTAGCCAGTCTGCAGATGGAGAAAACTTAGCTGTCCCCTAACTGTTACTCTAGAAAATGAAAAAATGTCAGGTCATAAGATTTAATACAGTGCAACACAAAAACACAAGTCCAGAATTGCTGCCGCCAGTGCTTTCTACATGTCAGAATCTGTTCAACCCCACAGTTTAGGAACAAATTAAGCTACCAAAGTAAGGGCCCTTACACACGGCGTTTTTACCAGCGCTCCCCTGTGTTTCATTTTGCTGCGTTCAGCAGCAGGGGAGCGCAGGCATAGATGCACTCAATTATTTTCAATGGGGCTGCACTCACACAAACGCATGTAGGCGCCAAACGCAGGAAAAATGCAGCATGTTGCGTCTGAACCTGCGTTCGTCGCTTACACGCGTCTCGTGGGTACAACCTCATTGAAAAGAATGAGGTGCGTCTAGACCTGCGCTCCCCTGCGGCTGAACGCAGCCAAACGCAGCGCTTGTGTGTAAGGGCCCTTAAACTACCTAACTTCCCTACTTAGAAAGGCACATACATCTTTCATTCAACTTACAATTGATCAACTTAATGATCTTTTTTAGACCTTCTCTTTGCTTCTTGTCAACTTCTGCCTTCTGAAATGTGCATTCAGTCATAACAATTCAATTAAATGTCACCCTTTTTTTAGGACAATGGCATGTGGGTTCTGCTGTCAGGAACTCGCACTTGCCGTGGATGACAAAACCCCTAAAAATACATTTGCATAGCACATCATTGAAATTGACGTGCCCAAGTCAGTTGAACTGCACATAAATGCAGAAATTGCAGAGTCATGCAAATATATATCAGGCTGAGTTTGATGTGCTCAGGGAACTTTATTTCCCAACTAAATGATAAAATGCATTGTGTGCTATTGACTAACACAACTTATAATTCTGCATTTGCCTGTGTTTCCAGTACCTATCCAACATCCTAAACTACCATGAATTTATATGAATGTGGCCTTCCCTTTGTTGCTATAATGGCCTCTTCTGGGAGGGATTTACTTTAGACATATAGTAGATGGGATTTGGTCCACCAGAGCATTAGTGAGGTTGCGCACTTACGGTGGGTGATTAAGCCTAACTGGCGGTTAATGTTCACGGGTTTTAAGCTGAGCTGAGGTCAGGCCTCTATGCAGGCCAGTCAAGTTCTTCCACTTCAATCTCAGTAAACCTATTCTGTATAACCCTTGCACTGGGATTCTCTGAGCACACAAGGATTATTATTATCCTGCTCCAGGGTATAACCAGGTGTACACGCTTACTGTACATTTGTATTCATCCTTAGTCTGAATTACAATGAAGTTAAAGCATAATTTTCCCTTTAACAGTAATTAGAACTGGAAAAACTTAGATTTCAGAAAAATGGCAAGCCACAAATTCAGGGATAAGAGCCTATTTATTTATGATTACATATGTACAGCCATATAGAATAAATAATGCCAGTGTATTGTTCATGTAGTTGGCAAGATACTTGTAACAAATTAGCAATATTAACAAGATTCAGAAACTTTTTTCAGCTGGAAATAAATACATTGGGTCTCCTCTCCTTGTACACATAGATTCAGCTGTATCGGTGCCAGTTCCTCCTTGAAATGCCTCAACCTCAGTTTCACAGCATGAGAGTGTTGGCAGGGTTACGCCACTGAGCTTTTACAATATTGACTAAACAGTTTGTTGTGCAGTATATCAATTCTCTCTTTGCTGAAGGAGAATTGTTCAATAATGAAGTCAGTGACAATTAATAAATATGGCTCATTCAGCTAATAGCTAATAATAACAGATTAATGATTTCTCTGTTTTGGTTATAGAACGATACACGTACCCCAACTGCTTAAACATCTCAGACAGCTACATCCCTTTAGAAACCTCTATCTACTCACATTATATTGTCATTTCAGAAGCACGTAGATGGTTCAAGATTCAGATACCAGTATTCACCGCCACATAGTGAGATGGTACAAGCTATACATAAGCTCAGGTGAGTGTAAATATCTGTATTTTGATTAGATATAGCTTGCTGATTATCTAGAAACACTAAGGGACATCTTTATTATGCTGTGTTTTTTTTGCAGAAAACAGTGTAAAATGCTGTGTAAAATATATGGCAAATTTATCAAGGTGTGTGTGTTAATTTACACCAAAGTGAAAGCCAGATTTGCCACAGTTATTTTACATTGTGAGACATTTTTTACACGGTGAAGCCAGGTTTTGAGTGGAATATTATCCCACCATTTTTTACACCACATTCTGTAACAAATATGCCCCTTTCATTGTCGTTTTATTGAATTTTTTTTGTAGTTACTCGGAAGGATTAATCCAGTGGGCAGTAGAGTACCTCAGCCAGCAAGATGAAAGAACTGGACAATATAAACGCAAGAGAATTCAATAAAGAAAAAAAAAAAA
>CM044431.1:152235833-152296866 GCA_024363595.1 Xenopus borealis
ATATATATATATATATATATATATATATATATATATATATATATGCATAGGTAAAAATAATCTCAGGAAGGCCATATGGCCACATGATTGTATCAAAAAGGGGTTAATCCCACTTTGAATAATCTGACTTCACTGAAAGAGATTTTCAGTAAGTGGTAAATTAATGGAATGCAGAAAAAAATGGTGTTGCACAGTAAAGCAAAGTTGGCATTTTATCTAGGCCCCTCCCCAATAGATATCTAGCGGAAAATTTCCCAGATATCTACTGGGCAGTTAAAGTTACCTTTTTGTATGTTATACAATGACTAATGCTAAACAATTGCTTGTCCTTTTTTTTTTTATAGTTCTTGAATTTTTTGCCTTCTTCTGACTCTTTTCATCATTTCAATGGGTGTCACTGACCCCAACAAATGCTCTCTAAGGCTACAAATGTATTGTTATTGCTACTTTTTATTACTCGCCTTTCTATTAAGGCCCTCTTCTATTCATATTCCATTAATGCCTTTAATCTATAACACATACTAGCCAATGATGGGCTCATTAGATACTACACTCCTTATAATAAGGGGAGGGCTGTTTATGGTGGACATGATAATATACGTTGCATGGCACTAACTAAAAGCTTGAACAGAAGTGAAGTTAATATGGATATTTGAACTTTTCCGTCTTGGCAATACTGCAATGAAAATGACTTTCTCATGAAAGAATTCTGGAAATTGCAATTTAAACCAGACATTTTAACCCTGCTTAAATTATGGATGTATTAAATATGTGAATTTTTTATCAGTCTTCCTGATTTTTTTTATGCAAAGTTCGTGTTAGACCTTTACACTTGGGTCACTTTTGATTGGTGTGCTGATGTTTGCATTAAGAGTTAGAAGAGCACAAATTTTCTTCCCTGTGCATCTTGGTGTCCTCGGGGAGTTGGATTTGGATTTGTGATTCTCTTTGTACATTTACTTTCTTTTCTGCACTGAGTTTTCCAAACTCTAGAACTAGCATAAAATAATATCTAGCGCAGGTTAGTAAAAGTGAACGCATTAATTATCACTTAAAATCAGATTTTTTAAATCCAGTGCAGCATCTTGGTGGTGTGGAATAATAATTTCTTATTTTAAAAGAATGTGCAGCACCTGCCTGTCTACTAATAACAAGGAGGGCAACATGAGACAGCGGCCAGTTCTGATACTCTTTAAGGGCAGTGATATGAGTCATGGAAGGTGTTATTTCTTGTTGGCGGAGAATTAAAAATAAAATTATACAAAGGTTAGAGGTTGTTTTGTATATTCTTTGCAAAAGCTCAAAGGCAAGAAGTAATCACCAACTTCTTTAATCATTCTATACCTACATCTGTGGTAGGATATTATTCTGTCAAATTAGTGATCTAAAGGAACAGTAACACCTGGGCAGTAACCCATTTATTAAACCCTGAGGATGAAAAACTTTGAACATTAAAATCCGGCATCTCAAACCTGCTGAGGTTGCATATTAATCAATGGGAGAAGTCCCATAGATTTTTTGATGTGCACTGGGTTTCCTGCTATTCCACAATGTTATCGGAGCTTTCGGGGGAAAAAATTTTGGTTTTTGGAAAAGAAATCGGAAAATTGTGGAAATCAGAGTTTTTCCCGCAAAGAAAAATTTCAGGAAAATGTTATGATAAATAAGCCTAAAAAAGGAAATACTGAATTTATCTCATAATTCTAATAAAAAAAAAAGCTTGACCAAACTCCCATGCCCAATTTTAGCTTATTTATGAATAGAAAAAATAACTCTAAGTAATTGGATCATGAAAAAACTCAGTTTTTTTGCCCAAAAACCATGAGAAGTCAGATTTTTCAGTTAAACCCAGTGCAGACCACAATAACTTCAAACTGGTATAGCTGCCTCTCCCATTAGGGCAAATTCACTAAGTTTCTGAAAATTCGCTAGTGTTGGCTTTGCTAGCATTCGCCGCACTTCGACAGGCAAATTTTTGCCAGTGCTACGCAAATTCACTAAAGTGCGAAGTTACGCTCAGGTCGGCATACAATAGCGTAGTTGCGCTAGTGTTACTTCGACAGGCAAAGCGCAGTTAGGCTAGCGACGCCTAATTTGCATACGGCGGGAACTTTAACTTATAATAGAAGTATATGTTACAGCCACTACATTCCACTACACAAGCCCAGGAAACCTTTAATAAATTAAATAAAGTTGTCCTATTGCCCTACATGTATTGTGTTGCCATATGTTAGGAAATGTAGGGGGGAAGGAGGGTAACCCCCCCAAAAAAATCGATCTTTTTCAGACTATCACCCTCCAATGGTAAAACAGGCCAGCTTTTTTTTGGGACAGAAATATTTTCCATTTTTTCCCCCAAACTCCTATCTATTGTATTGAACTTAGCCTGGTCTGACCAGGTGAAGTAAAATCTAGCGTAAGTGTTAACATTCAGGAAAATGTTGATCTTAGTGAATTTGCGTAATTACGATCCTTCGTCAGTGCGCAACTTCTCCTGGCGTAAGGGTGCGAAGTTGCGCAAGTCTATCTACTTCGCTAGCGAAAATTCGCCAGAGTCGGTGTTAGTGAATTTGCGAAGTTGCAAAATGACGTCACGCTGGCGAATTAGCGATAGCATTAGACGCTTCGTGCTTTAGTGATTTAGGGCCATTGACAGGTCTGAGATGGTGGATCTTCGGATTCATGTTAATCATACTTAAGCTGCCATAGACATAAAGATTTTTGAAAGATCCAATAGTTATCGTGAGACCATGATTGTCTCAAAACGAGCGTTTGAATGTCTGATGAGTCCATCAACTAAAAAGACCATTTCAGGAGATATTGCCAGCAAAACTGAAGGATCGCAGCCTGCTTGCCCTGCAAACATAGGTAGATTGCATGGGGACCGATAAAGATTTTCTAACCTGGCCGATCAATCTTCCGACCGATGTCGGACAAAAAATCGTAAGATGTACGATCGTTTGTATCCCACTAATTTGACAGATTGGTCGGACTTCCCTAAGATCGTTCGGCAGGGAAAGATCGTTGCGTCTATGGGGAGCTGAACAGTCCAACCACAATCCAACTAAACCCATTCACGACCTGCAAGTCCCCCTCACTCTTGCTACAAGTGAATCACACGCTTACCTCCCTGAGGGCCCTATTTGATATGGGGCCCCTGACTACAGTATTCCCTGTAGCCCCATGGTGGCCCTTCCTACGATTTGAAAACACAGAAATTTGCGAGTATATATCAGTGATTTACTTGATAGAGGAATTTGATTCTTGATTCCTGCTTTTGTTTATCATGCTCATAGCAATCAATGAGATCTTTGCTTTTTGTTTTCTAAATGTTGAAATGTAATTGCTGATTGGTTGCTCTGGGCAACATCAACAGCAATACTTAATTCCACTTTTTACACAGCATGATAAATAGGCCCCTAACAATCAGGGCTGTATCTTATAAATATAGACATGAGCCTGGGTGGGGGCAGCTCTTGGGTAATTATACCTACTTCTGGACAGGTATAGCTGAATCTAACATTGGGGTGGAGGGGGTACCTCCAATTTCTTGACTGGAGGCGAGCGTGTGGAAAGACTGCACATTACCGACTGCTGATTACCAATACAGAGACATATACACCAATAAAGGTTGGCTACTCAACATCTTGTTTATATCAACTATAGTAGCCTTTCTGAAGCTTTGTGGAAGCTGGACATACTGTACAATAGCTTCAGTGAAGAAGCATGGTGGATTCGTTAATTACATAGTTTAACACCAAATTGGTTAAATTTAGATCTATATGATCTATCTCCAGTTTGAAGATAATTTATTTGTTTTTAACGTGGCTTTAATGTTCTCCTTTTTCTCAGCCTGTTTGAGGACTTCTAAGTGAAACAATGTCAGATAAGTGAAACAAATGTTACTGATCTAATGTGTTGATAATATGTCGCAGTTTCACTAGGTGGCGCTGTAACAAGATGATATAAAAAGTGTACTATGTATGATATGTTAGCATGATAAAGAGCCGTGCCAGGCTCGAAACGTTGCTATATATGCTGCCCTGCAAGTGAGAAATAAAGGCATTTTTAACTTTATTTTGGAGTGCTGCCCATTTTGATTCGTGACCAGTGTGTTCCAGTGGAGAAGGACACTGGGGGAGGTGCACCCGAACAAACAAGAAAGGTTAACCACGTCTGTGCTACTCAAATCCTGCTTGAATTTTCTGAAGCAAACACACCAGTTTTACCAGTGCAAAGCAATAGTTCATTATATTTCATTTACTTTGATACAATTTCAGTTTTTGGTGTTACTGTTCCTTTAATTTTGAAATCTGACATGGGGCTAGACATATTGTCAATTTCTCAGGAGCCTCCAGTCGCGTGACTTGTGCTCTGATAAACTTCAGTCACTCTTTACAAACAGCCCCTCCCCCCAGCAGCCTAACAACAGAACAATGGGAAGGTCACCAGATAGCAGTTTCCTAACACAAGATAACAGCTGCCTGGTAGATCTAAGAACAGCACTCAATAGTAGAGTCCTGCAGCGGGTTACTCGCTAAAACTTGCAGTACCCTACGGGTTGCATGTAGAAGTTCTGGCTGCGGGTATAGATGCAAGTTGGCATTCTGTGGGTTTGCGGGTCAGGCCGCGGGTCTTCTCAATAGTGATTTTTACTCATTTTTTTTCTGATCACACCTACTTCTGATGATGTCACTTCCGGATACAATGACAGCACCTCCTGATTATTGATGGTCAGTATGAAAGCACTTCCTGTTTGTTAATGGTCAGCAGGTCCAGGTGGGTTGTGGGTCCAGGTTGCAGATTGTGGGTACGGGTCAGGTTGGGTTGCAAGAAATTGTCCCGCATAGGACTCTACTCAATAGTAAAATCCAGGTCCCACTGAGACACATTTAGTTACATTGAGTAGGAGAAACACCAGCCTGCAATTCCATTCTAAAGTGCTGGCTCTTTCTGAAAGCACATGACCAGGCAAAATGACCTGAGATGACTGCCTACACACCAATTTTACAACTAAAAATATATATACACTTATTGGTTCAGCAATGAAATTTTACATGGTAGAGTGAATTATTTGCAATGTAAACAAAATCCCTTTAAATTTAAGGCCACTCTATAAAAAGTACTGAACATAGTTACAAAGGTAAATTGGATTGAAAAAAGACAGAGTCCATCAGGTTCAACCCCTCCAAATTAAAATCCAGCATACCCCCCCCACTCTTTCACACAAACCATATCTGCCCATAGCTATACTAACTGTAGAGTTTAATATCACAATAGCCTTTGATATTATGTCTGTCCAAAAAATCATCCAAGCCCCTCTTAAAAGCATCAACAGAAACAGCCATCACAACATCACCCGGCAGTGCATTCCTTCAAATGAAAGTCCTTTTGTAGACTACCTTTTAGCCAGTTCTCTATCCAGGTACAAATACTATGTTCCAGGCCAACATTCCTTAATTTAACCAGTAACCTTCTGTGTGGCTCTGTATCAAATGCTTTAGCAAAGTCTAAGTAAATCACATCCACTGCCCTCCCAGAATCGAGGTCCCTGCTTACCTTCTCATAAAAAGACATTAAGTTAGTCTGGCAAGATCTATTGCGCATTAAATCATGCTGGCACAAATTCATAGTATTGTTATTTGCTATGAAGTCCAGTATCTTATGCTTTATTAACCCTTCGAAAACCTTTTCTACCACTGACCACAGTTGTGAAGCCGCTTCTGTTTGTAAAAATAGCTGGGCTTCATACTCGTCACTTATACAGGGTGGTTTATAGCATACACCAATGATAATTTTCTTTACATACAAACACACTCCTCCCCTTTTTAATCCCTCTGTCCCTCAGTCCAGTCACATGTTTCATCCCACCAGGTCTCAGTGATACCAATTATATCATCATTTCTAGAGCATGCAATTAATTCTAGGTCTCCCATTTTACCTGACAAACTTTGTGCATTTGCCAGCATACAGCGGTTCCTACTTTTACTTTTTAAATGTGCATTACTTTGAGGGGAATTATATGTTAAGTTAGTATTAGTCTGTTTTCCTTGTAACAGCTGGTAAACTGTATGCCCCCCTCACTCCTCCTCCATGACTACTTACTAATCCCACTACCCCATCTACCCTAGCTTCCCCATAATTCTTTCTCTCACCCACCCCCCACTTGCCTAGTTTAAACACTCCTCCAACCTCTTGGCCATTCTTCTAGCACAGTGGACCCCCTTCCATTGAGGTGCAATCCGTCACGTCTGTATAGGTTGAACCCCAAGGACAAATCAGCCCAGTGCTCTAGGAACCCAAACCCTTCCTTCCTTCCTACACCAAGACTTGAATGTGCGGAATTTATTTTCGTGTGTTGCTATTCAACCTACTTTGGATTTTTTTTCCCAGCTGTTTGAAAAGTGTGTTTTTTGGGTATATATTACAGGTACCTTGAGAGCGAAGGATTACAAAATTGGATAAAAACATATTTTAAGTGATATCTGGGCATTTCTCCTAATCTCTTTAATTCAAAGTGTAGATTTGTTTTCCATTAAGAAGTAAAAGCAGCTCTAGTTAAAGCAATCATAATAAAAACAAACGTAAAGCAGTATTTGATCATCCTACTATAATGCTATGTGTATTGACACAGCTGCACTATGCAGGAATTTTGGCTTTCTAATTTCCATTAATATGTTAATTATATACTAGTGGAACTAATAAGGTCAAATTTGAAATCTGTGCTTAGAGACAAAATCCTTTTCTTGGGAGAAAAAAAAATCACTGCTGTGCAGTATTGGCAATTAGTGTTAGCAGCCCTTTGGCACCTCCAACCAGCTTCAGTTAAGGAGACAGATAAACGTATTAGGCATGCCACTCTAAAAGAAGCCCATGGATTCTCTGCCCCTCAATATGCTGAATAAATATGATCCAAGTAACGCTCATGTCAGGATGAGGGCAATGTACATCTGCTGGGGATAGAAGTAAAGTTTTTTTTGTAAAGAATGACAATATCCCGGACATTTCCAAAATGAGAATTGGTTTGGACTTTGTATTAGACAATTTTATTGTGTATGCACTATTAAATGGGTTGTTCCCCTTTAAATGAACTTTGAGTGTGATGTAGATATTCTTAGACAATTTGCAATTGGTTTTCCTTTTTATTTATGTTTTTGAGTTACTTGGGTTTTTATTCAGCAGCCATGGACCGATTTGAATAAAAGACTGGAACAATAATAAGAGAGGCCTGAACAGAAAGAGTAATAAAAAAAAAATGTGTAGCCTTACAGAACATTCATATTTAGTTGGGGTCAGTGACCCCCATATGAAAGCTGGAAAGAGTCAGAAGGCAAATAACTCAAGAACTGTAAAAAAGAAAAAATGAAGGGAAATTGAAAAATTTCTTAGAATTAGCCATTCTAGAACATGCTAAAAGTTAACTTAAAGGTGAACCGCCCCTTTTATATAGTTTTAAGGACTGTTTAAAGGGGATATAAATCCCCAAATCAATGTAAACTTTCTCAGAGCTGTACTTGAGCGGTGTCTCCCCTACACTCCATGAGTAAAGACCAACACGTGCTGCAGAGCAGTGGAACCCAGAGAAGAGTGGCAGCAACCACATAAATATGCCCAATGGAGCTGTACTCTGCACTTTCATCTCCTCACTGAAAAGAACAGATGTATTGATGTGGATGCATCTTCAGCCGACATCAAGCTGCACCTTTTGTACTCACACCGACTTCCAAATGTGTGCAAGGATCACTCCTGTTACTTATGGAAGGAAAATGATACCCAATTTACAGGCAGGGAATAAAGGTAAAAGAGCTTTACAGTAAAACATAGGTTAGTCGGCATAGAATCAGTGAATGTCACGCTGCACAATCTTCTAAAAATAAAATGTACTTCTATTACGATAACAATGTTACAGAATGGCCTTTTCTTTGCAACATTGCTGTTGGTCTTCATTTATTATATTTTCTAAATTATTTGCCTTCCCCTTCTGCCTCTTTCCTGCTCTCAAACGTGGGTCACTGACCCAGGTAGCCAAAAAACAATCGCTCTGTGAGGATACAACACTCCAGTCTCTTTTACAAGCTGCTGCCTGGTTGGTAGGGTAAGCTGGGCCCTAGCAACCAAATAGCACATCTAAATCATACTAAAACAAAGCTTACCTATACTTAAAGGGGTGGTTCACCTTCAAGTTAACTTTTAGTATATTGTAGAAGGGCCAATTCTAAGAAACTTTTCAATTGGTCTTCATTATTTATTTTTCATAGTTTAATGATTTGCAATTTTCTTCTTTTTCTTTGCAGCTTTCAAATGGGGGTCACTGACACCATCTAAAAACAAATGCTCTGTAAGGCTACACATGTATTGTTATTGCAGCTTTTTATTACTTATCATTCTATTCAGTCCATCTCCTATTCATATTCCAGTCTCTTATTCAAATCAATGCAGGGTTGCTAGGATAATTTGTACACTAGAAACCAAATTGCTGACACTGCAAACTAGAGAGCTGCTGAATAAAAAGCTAAATAACTATAAAACCACAAACAATAAAAAATGAAAACCTATTGCGAATTGTCTCAGAATATCACTCTCTACATTATACTAAAAGTTACCTCAAAGGTGAACAACCCCTTTAATATATCAGTGGTCAAATATCTTGAAAAAATGTAAAACTGCTTTCTTGTGATTTTAAAAGGAATTCCATGCGTGGTATGTCTTATCCAGACCCAGAATAATTCTCATTTTTTAAAGTTTCCTTCTTCACTGTAAAAGAAACAGCACTTTATGGCTCCATGCAGCTTGAACAAACTGAACAAATTGATGGTTAACATTCCCATTGGGTTTTATCGAAGGTTTTTTTTTTGCAAACTTTTAATATGGTTACATTATGTAGCTATAGCCGCAACTTTATTAAATGATACCCTCTTTATGGCATATGATAAGTGCAGGAAGCCTTATTAAAAGTCAATGGTTTAATGACTACAAAGAAAAAAAATCTTGTTTCTTGTATTTTTTACAGCTCTGGGCACAAGTATGTAGGAGGAAGAGTTTGTATACCTTGATCTTGTATGATCTAGTATGAAGCAATATCAATTACATTTGATATTTGTTTCTATGTTTTTCTTTTAAATATTTAACTTTGTGTTCTTTATTTCTCCAGCTGGAATCAGAACTGTGATATTATCATGGCCCCACTTTCACTGGCAACTAGGCAGTTGTTTCAATAAGACTTAAAGACGAAAAGGAGAAAATCTGAACAATCAATAACAGTCTTTTACAATGCTTTCTGGGTGCAACCAGAGAATATTAAAAATTTTAGTCTGTATCTAACGTCAAATAGTTTGAAGACTATTCATTCCCACACACAGGGGCAGATTTACAAAATTCACATGTATTCACATGAAGGATTCGATTATTCGATCGAATTTACAAAAAGATTTGAATTTCAAATATGCAAATTCGACCATCGAATATTCGAATGATTTGAATATTCAAATATTAGAAAATTCTATGGTCGAATACTTCCCCTTTAAATTCGATCACCTACTTCGCCAGATTAAACCTACCGAAATGGGGATCATTCCAAGATCGAATAGGAAAAGTTTGATCGATTATTTAAAAATCGTTCGAAAATTCGATTCGAATTCAATCGAATTTCCCTATTCGATTGATCAAATTGCGCTAAAATAATTTGAATTCGATTTTTTTTTTTTTTTAATTCCCCACTATTCCCTGGTCGAATTTCAAATTTTTGTGCCATTCGACCCTTAGTAAATCTACCCCACAGTGTTGAACTGGGAAACCAGGGGCCCACCAGAAAACCTTAGCCCTCAGGCCCACTCTCTAGTGTAAACTATTATTTCTCCTCACTAAACTTCCTTATTCTCCAAGTTTGTTCTCAATAACCAATCCAGTTTCCCTCTATGTTCAGATAGGAGTGCAGATGGTTTAGGCAAATAAAACATTTATGGTCTCTCGGGCTGGTGGCAACAATCTCAACACATCATTCAGTGGAACTGTGACTAACCAAGATGTGACTACTGTAATGTATACCCAATATAGTAACAACTTTGAAAAATCTGTCATAGAGTGATGCAATCTTATCTGTACTGTTGCAATATGTTTAGAAACTACTAATGGCAAGTACCACAACATAAATAACATCCAAACAGAGCCAGGGTGATAAAACTAACTCAGATTTTTATTTTCTGATAATCCACTTCATTTATAATAAAAAAAAAAATAAACAAAAATAGGTTTAAGTGGGGAAAGATGCCACATGTGAAAGTCACTTGAGGACGTAAAGTAACCTTCTTTCTACCGTGAATATGTCCTGGGGCATAAGGCAGTTAGAAGATTAAGGTGGGAACATTGGAAAGGGAGAAAAACCTCATTGCACAAACTGTTCAGAAACATCCGGTATGTTAAATCTACACCCGGAAGTATACAATTAAAATGGGGGGTGGGGGGTGAATAAAATAAAAAGGAAATTTACATACCAAAGGGGACCAGACAAATTGGCTTGCAGGTACAAAGCTTCAAATTGTATTTTGGAACCACAGAAGCTTTAGCCTGCATTTTAAATACACCTTTCCCTTTGGTAGGGGCCGTAAGAGCACCACTTCTTTAACCACGTGGTTACTGTACATCTGTGTGAACTGGTGCACTTCTAACCCCTTTGATGCTGGACAGGAGTTTTAAGGAGCTGGGATGTCAGTAGAGGAGTTTATCAGCAGGTTGTGTTCAACGCCGGCCTCCTCTGTCTCTAACTGGTGTACTTCTACTGCGACTGCGGCTGTGCCTCTTGGTTTCCCGCCGTTCTCTTTCACGGGGGCGCTCTCTACTGTGCTCTCTTCTTTTTTCTCTATCAGCCTCTCGCACTCTCTCTCGATTTCTTTCAGCCTCTTTTTCCCTCTCCTTTGCTCTCTCTTTTCTCTCCTCCTCTTCTTGCTCCTCTTGCTCTTTCCTCCGCTTTTCTCGCTCCTTGGCACGCTCTGCCCTATCTGCAACTTTTTTCAGAATCTGCAAGAGAATATCCAGTTAGTACTCATGGTTTCCCTTATGCTAAATTGTTCAAGCATGAGGAGATAAAAACCCTTTTTTTTTTTAGAATTCAAAAAAAGAAAAAAAAAAAAACTTAGGAATCAGCTTTATTGATTACCCCATCTTTTTAAGCTCTCATCTGCTCCTTTTCCTCAGTTTATTAACGCCTTGTTATAATCCATATTAATTTAACGCTTATCCAGTGACTCTACAAATCTTAGCCCAGGGGACCAGATCTTATTATTGATACCACTGCTGTTCTAAGAGGGCCTACTTTCTTTTCTAGTAGTCCAATCAAGAATCCTCCCCGGGTGTATTGCTATAGAATATACTTGAGGGTCTGGTAGTCCCAAGCCCCCTTTTTCTTTTAACCTCATTAACAATTTATACTTTAGCCTAGGGTGTTTTCCATCCCATACATATCTAGTTATAATCGATTTGAATGAATTAAAGAAAGCTTGGGGCACTTCTATAGGCAGAACTTGAAGTTTATATAATACCTTTATCAAGTCTGCTGTGTCTTTAGAGACCTTGATATTTAATACCTCTTACTTTGAGTAATTTATTTTAAAATTGGACAGTTCCCCAAATTTATTCAACAGCCTCACTAAGTTGGGCAGGGTCACTTGTGGTTTCGTAATGTACATCATCTGCAAATATCCTCTGCCTAATTTTTTTTCCTAGACCAAAGCCATCCAAGGGTTTCTCCAAAAATACCCAGGATAATCTATCAAACGACTTCTCGGCATCTGTGGAGAGCATCAGCGTCGGTATTTTTGTTCTTTGAGACAATCTTATTATGGATAGTTTTTGCTAGGTTGTCTTTTGTCTCACTCTTTGGCACAAAAAAAAAACAAAAAAAACCCTAAAAATGGCAGCGATTATCAACGGAAAAAGCTCTGGTGCACATATATTGGGCAATAATCACTCCAATAGAATGACTCCAAATGGAGATTGATATGTTTTGGTAATTGTAAGCAAGACGAACATCAAAATTTTTTGCAGTGCAGATGCCTATAATTTTATTTGAACCAGACATGCTGCAAGTTATATATGGGTGTCTATTATGTACAAGTTACTACATAAGAGAAGGTAAAGTTACAATATGAACTGAAAATTCAAGGCCACTGCACTGACTGGAAACAGATTACATTTTAATGAAATGCAATTAATTCAGCCCTGTTAGCCAGGTATTCTACAAGGTTCCCTGAGTTTTCACAAGATCTGGTAACCTTATGCTAATTAAACACTGAAATCACCAGCAGGCCAAAGCTGCCGTTAATTCCAGGTTCCCTTGTGTGCAATGTAGCAGGCACATTGGTGTTTCCTACATGTTTTTAGGTCTTGTCAGTTTTTCCATTGTGAACATGTAAACCAAAGTAGAGCAAATCGAGTAAGTTCCCTAAACCAAAACTAAAATAAGTAGTTTATATAGTCTTCGGAATGTTAAACTGCTTGCAAGCATAAAAAAAAGCATGATGAAGAGACACCGGAGAGAGAACCATGGTTGATGAGGGTTTGAAAAGGCAGCAGATATTTCAAGAGGTACATGTTTGGACATCCTTTATTGGTTGAAATGAACACAATAATGTGCAGTCTAGGCTAATGCAATTACCTGTTCCTCAGTGAGTGGGAGCCAATATATACAAGGGGCAGCTTTGGTTTTGTGAAATAAATCATCCAAGAGTTTTGCTGGTGGTTCTTCTTGTACTTTCTCTGTAAAAAGTCAAGCACAGTGGTGCGTTAGATTAGGGACCTTGAGCTTTGAAGATGACCTAAAGGCTTTTTTGTAAGTTTTAGATCTGGATAAAAATAAACCACAAGAAGGTGGTGCTGACAGTTTTACTAGCAACAAAGAGCTATAGTGCCAAAGTACTCATGCAAAAGATGCTACAAAGTACTATGGCATGCTGTGTTAACTGCCTGTGAAAGTTTTTTTAGAAAAGGATAAATAAAAAAAAAAAAATCAGTCAAAAATTACGAAAATAAGGTTTGAATAAACAGGACCCTATAGGAAAGCGGTATTTCAGAGCCTTCTGGTTAATCGGTTTTTGGCTAAGAGATTATATACTTGTATTTGTTTAAAGATTTATTAACAAGACTAAGCAAAATATTAAACCATAAAATTCATAAACGACAGTAGCTGCTACAACTGCGCTGGCCACACTAATATAATGTTGCAACTACCACTAAACTATTACAACTATTCTTGTAATACAAATTACAGTAATATCTGCACACATCCCATTTTCAATAATGTTATTTTAAAGGGGTTGTTCACCTTCAAACAACTGGTTGTTTTCAGATAGATCACCAGAAATAACGACTTTTTATAAATTACTGTCTATTTTCTATTTGTAACTGTTTTTCTAATATTGAAGTGTAAAGTTTCATTTTTCACCTTCTAAAGCAGCTCGGGGGGGGGGGGGGGGGGGGGGGGTCTGGGTTTCATTACAGGCAGCTGTTAGAATTGATACAATAGTTGCTAATACTCCAGAGATGTTGCTGTGAAATGTATCAATTAAATGTTGCAAAATGGTATCAGTTTAGAGTCTGCACCTGAATTACTGAGCTGCCAAACAAACACCAGAGACACCAACATTCAACGTTACACTTAGATTTTGGAAAAACAAAAACTTGCCTCTAAGCCAGTAATTAAAAAATAAGCACCTGCTTTGAGGCCACTGGGAGCAACATCCAAGGGGTTGGGGAGCAACATGTTGCTCGCGAGCTACTGGTTGGGGATCACTGCCTTAGTGCATACTTTTATGAGAATGGTGTCCTCAGGCAAATAAAAAGAAAAGGGCGTTGATAAATTCTTGTTGCAGGGTTTGGCCTTGCTTCTATAATGATGTTTCTAAGTCTGCTCAAGATTCGAATCGCTCCAAAAAAATCCTAATTCAATGCATACTCAGACAACAGCCTAAATGTTATTGATACAAAGACTAGAACAACAGTTAGCCTGCACTAATAGGCCTACTTGAGAAAATCCTATTAAAATTCAGTGGCTACTAAGGCTGGGGACAGACAGGGAGATTCGGGGAGATTCTGTCGCTTGGCGTTTAATAGCAGGCGACAATCTCCCCGAATTTCCTTCTTCCTGTCTGCCGCAAGTATTAATGACAAAGCGCCAGCGCCTGTGCACACACAGCGCGGCGATTTCCGGAATCGCCCGAAGATACTTCGTGAGGAAACTTGCGCGGCGATTTCCGGAATCGCCCGAAGTTTCCTCACGAAGTATCTTCGGGCAATTCCGGAAATCGCCGCGCTGTGTGTGCACAGGCACAGAATCTCCCTGTCTGTCCCCAGCCTAAAGGCATAGTAGCATAGCTTTTCTCTATAATAGGAACCAATAACCCTGACTTGGCCTATGGAGAAAAAGTAACACCTGTTGTGTTGAGTGTACAAGTCAGACACTATTTGCTTACGAAGGTTAAAATTTTATTAAATCAGGAAAGTGGTCATAGACTGGGGTCAACCTTTTTCAGAAACTTTGTGAAATTTGGGCGCATATGCAGTAGTACCAACCAGCAAATGCGTCGCCGGATCAAGGAAGAAGACGTTGCGGGACAAGATGGCGCCCGTGATCCTGCCTGGAGGGGACCTGGACTTTCGGGTAATTAACTGGTTAGGGGAAATGGCCTGGGAGGGAGGGGTTTTGCGCTAGGAGGGTTGAATTCCCCTTTAATGCTTTCTAAAAACATTCACCTTTCTTTTCGTTCTTCTTCTCCTTGGACTTTGCATGTTCTTTCCTTCTACGGTCTCGAGAGCGTGATCTGGGTCCTTCCCTGATTTTGTCTCTATCCCACTCTCTCTCTGAACGTGTGCGCTCTCTTCTTTCCATCTCTCGCTCTCTCTCTGCCCACTGCTCTCTTGCTCCTCGATCATGTTCTCTGTGCTCACCTCGCAAAGCAGGGATGTGGGGGTGGGGATGAGGTTGTTCCTCTGGTTTGGGCTCTGGCGGGCGCTCAACCAAAAGACCCCGATGGAAATCCAGCTAAAATAGAAAAAAAGCCTCTGGTGTTTTAACATATAACCCCGTTTATGCGGACTGTAACAACATGTTCCAGACTCAATTTTCACGTATGAAGCAAACATGTAGATAAGCTGGACTCTTCTCTTAAGAAAATCACAACTCGCTCTATATTACACATTAATCTCTGCATAGAACTGTAGAAGGGTGAACATCCAGTATTTCCATTCTTTCTTGGGCACCTCTAAAAATATGGGGTAACAATAAAATTGCAACTTTACCTCATCTTTCTCAGCAAAGTCAACAGAGAGAAATTTTGGATTGGACTGCGGCCATTTTACACCATGAAGAGAGTTCCTAGTTGCAACAGCTTCCTCGGTTGTGGAGTACTGTTAAAAAAAAAAAAAAAAAAAGTTTATACCAAACAAATAAAACAGAGATAAATTCAATGAAACATTTATGAGTGTACAGAGAATCAAATAATTCTGAAGGAGAGACTTTAGTATAGAATTATCCACTGGCACAGATTTTTTTCCCACTTTATTTATATTAAAACGTATTATACCTGGTCTTATTTTATATTATTTTTTGAGACATGCATATTTACAGGTAGTGTGCTTTTAATAAACAATGCCCTGTATAGCTCTACGGTAATTCTCACCGTGACATAGCAGTGCGACTTGATTTTGTCTATCCAGAAGTTTTCCTCTACTATAGTTCCTGTACGAGAAAGCAACTCCTTCAGTTGTCCCAAAGTGAAAGGTCGGACCTAGAACAGAAAATCATAAGACTGTTAAAAAACAAAACAAGGTGTTGTACCTTACTTGATACAAACCCAGAAAATGATTTAGGGTGGCAGCAATGAGCAACAGTTACAAGATGTCAAACAACTTACAACTTATGATTGAGAACCAGCTAGAGACTTTATGTACTTCGATAATTGCTAAAAACATTAGTGCTCCCTACAATTTAACATCATAGATCAGGGTGTAATCTACAAAAAAAATGGGAAAAGTAACATTCACAGAGGATAAACAGGGGTGTTTTATCAAGAAAAATAGGCCAAAATGCAGGCCAATGCTCTAATTGAAATGTATTAGAACATAAAGGGATTAAAAAAAAATCCAGGTAAACATAAAACAAGGGAAAGTGGAATCTGGTCTTATTTATGAATTTCCTTCTCAGAACTTACCAGATTACAGATATGCACTATACAGCTAATTTTGTTGCGTGGGGGAGAAGGAAGCTGAGATGCTGTTCGAACTGGGTCATCTATCGTAATAGAGACACCACTCTTTTGCTGACTGATTGAACGCCTTAAGAGTGTATCTCCCAAAGTTACTGTGGGAACAATGAATTAAATGGAATAGTTAGAGACTGTATCAACATTGATGGGAAAGCATCTGCAGAAAATGAAAGCATGGTGTTCTGATCCACTCACCTCTAACCTCTGCT
Organism: Xenopus borealis; assembly: GCA_024363595.1. Classification (NCBI taxonomy): domain Eukaryota; kingdom Metazoa; phylum Chordata; class Amphibia; order Anura; family Pipidae; genus Xenopus; species Xenopus borealis. Next base: position 152,252,296 of record CM044431.1, read on the forward strand.
CTTGTAGGACTTTCTGCAGGGGGCTTCTTGACTTCTGGTTCACTAGGAGGAGCTACCTCAGTCTCCACTGGAACAGGAGGTTCAGGTTCAGCAGCATTTTCTGCCTCGTCTTCTCTCACTTCTCCTTCCTCTTGCCCATTCTCTTTAATCTCTTTAATCTCTGCTGGTACCACCTACCAAAAGTGTAAACTATGACTCATGCTGCTTGTGTCTTAACAGCAATCCCTTACAGGAGATAAAATATCAAGCTCACCTGTGTAACGGTTCTGCAAATTTTGAGGCCTTTGTCATGGGAATTGTCATCTCCATTCCTCTCTGTCTCGTCTTCAGAAATGTGAGTGTCTTCAGCATGAAGGTCCACCACTGCCTCCTGCTTTATCTCCTTAATCTCTGGGATTAGATTCTGGGAGAAGAAAACTCAGTTTTTGATTGTTGCATGCAAATTGTACATTTGGCAGATACTTTAACTTGTTAATGGCACAGGATTCAGATATTTTGATAACAGACACAGAGCTACCAAAGTGAATGTTGCAATTTCAATACAATTATAATTCTTCAAATAATAGAATTTATAGCAATCTATTCAAATAAAGCACCACAGATCACATTACATGTTTGATGGGGTTTCAAGTGATAATTTCCCATGCAGTCCTGGCAAAGAATCCTAAATGTTTTGGGCAAAGAACATTGTCACTTGCTCTCTGAGAAGATGGAAGCTTCTAGTTTAGTCTTTGAAATAGACCAAAGGCTAATTTGTGTCCACCATAGTGCAAAATCATTCCAGAAGATGGCTTTTTGATCTCAAACTCATCAAGTTTGAGTGGCTTCTTTATGACTGATCTATGCAATAAATGATTGCTTCAGTTTTGGCCACGGCCCCTCTGCCACGTCATATACCTTAATTATATAAACTCAAATATACAATACCATATAATATAGTTTGGAATATCTATAAGTGTATACTGGCCACTGTTTTCTATGTGAATGGTTAAACCCTAATATAGGTTACATTTTATTAAAGGCACATGGATGTTACTGTTAAAAGGACACCTGTCCACCCTACCTGCACAATAACTACCTAAAACACAAAGGTGTGAGAAATGTGAGCATTATGGGTAATTTAAACATTATGAAGTAAAACAGTAAACAGCAGCCAACACAAAATACACTAACAAAACACTGCCTTGGCTAATGCAGTGTCAATCAATGTGACACATAAATTAGTAGAGGTATTATTAGTTAGCCAGAAAGCTCAGGTCTTGGGCTTTCCGGATAATGGGTATTTCCGCAATTTGGATCTCAATACTCCATTTAAGTGTGCTTAAAATTTTTTTTAATATTAAATACACCTAATATTGTTATTTTTTATCCAACAAGGATTATCTCAAGTAAAAGGTACGGTTTTAATACTACAGAGGAAAAAGCAAAGAGGTTTTTTCAATTTTAAATAGTTTCATTACAATGGCCTCTATGGGAGATGGCATTGTAAACAGTTGGTGCAGCAATTACAACTCAAATCATCAGACTGTACTAAATTGTACTAACTGGCAATGCATCTAATTTCAGTGCAGCTACTCCCATGTTATGTAGGAATTGCAGACAAAGTCTGTAGTGTTGAAAACAGTTTATGGATACCTCACTTTCCTTTTCTCAATGCCATTAAACATAAAAGTTTTGTTTGCATGTTAATTAAGTTACTCTGTGAAAGTTCAAGTTTATATTCAAAGATTTGGAAGTATCCCTCATTTTACACAATTGTTTGTGGTCTCAGCAATGGATAATGTGTTTCCCTGATGTTCATTTTGCCAGATTTTACACCATTTTGTTCTGGTCCCTTGAAACATATAGAATGGGGGTTCTACTTATTCTGAAATTAATACACATTTAAAAGTGAATACACAAAATAAAAATGATAAAAACATTTAATCAACAACAGTTAAATTAACAATGAGAGCATCACATGCAAAATTGTACCTTAAGTGATTCAGTGGAGATGCTTATTGAGGGTTTTTTCTGTGTTGTTGCTGTACTGGCGCCCCAGCGCCTCCGTCTTGCTGGATGAGCACCTTCATTGTCACTGTTCGTTGTAGTGGATGATGAAGGCTGAATGGAACATTTACCAGCAGCTAATCAGAGAGAAAAAGGCTTATTGGTGCATATAAAAACAAATGGTAATGTTCCATCTGGGCCATTTAAAAAAAAAACAAAAAAAAAAACAAATGTAATATACATTCAGGGCAATGGAACACGGATGACAATTGTGTGCATACTTGAGGGGATTCCCTTTACTGACTTGGGGCAAATGTACTAAAATAGGTGCTAAACTGTAAAAGTGATACTTTTAGCAACCAATCAGGTCTTTGCTGATATTTTTTGACATATAGTACCTGGATCAGAAATAACTATTTGGTTGATATAGGAAACAGTACTGGTGCAATCTGCCATGTTTTATAAACTAGCCCACTAGAAAATGATTTTAGTTGAGACGAAATTTAGAAAGGAAGGCCAGGATTGCTCCTAAAATTTCCATTAACATGGAATACCTCACCTGAACCTCAACCATGGGGCTTTAAAGCCATGGCTGTGCTTTAAAACCCTATGGGTAAGGTTAAGTCTTTAGGGAATTAAATGAAATGGGCTTCATTTTAAGAATTAACGCATAAAATCTATCAAAGGAGAGTTCACAGGGAGAACTCCAAAGTGTATTAATTTTCAGAGGCCTTATTTGGTGAAGTCTTAACATACTGCAGTTCCTTTATTTTAAATCAAACTGCAGTCAGATTAATCTTGCCATATAACAATGAATTAGTAGCTTTTTACTTACATATAACAGAGATCTTTCTTTTAAATGTTCTTGGTGGAGTAGTAATCTAAAGAAAGGTAGAAAATGGCAAGAGAGAAACAAGAAAGTGGGGTGGATGTAAAAATTGCACCCCAGGAAGAAAATACAATTGTTAGTCATTTTACAATATTTAAAAAAAAACAAAAAACTTATAAGAAATTAAATGAAATAAAAGTCCTGTAGCTGAAATTCAGTATGACTGCATCAGTCAAACTTCATGTAAGTTAAAGCAGAAATAAATCTCAAAAGTGCTGGTATAAATCAATGATATTACAGACATTTTTCTGTAAAAGGAAAACTGTTAATTTCTGAAAGATTTCAGAATTTTACAAAATATAATTATCATATTTGCAATGTAAAGGGTAGTTCTTAAAATCGCAATGTACCCAAAAGTTGATTAAACAGATTAGGCCTATGATTCATTGAATGGACACCATGACAATATTGCCTCTAAAGCTGGCCATGCATGGGAGGATAAATGCTACCAACTCAACCCCTCCAGAACAAGATCAGCCAGATATCTGCTGGATTTAAGTACAGGCATGTTGAGAAAAAAAAGTCCAACTAAATGCTGCCTTCTGGATTCCAACTGCATTTTCCTGATCAGCTATGGCAAAGATTGAAACCGCCAACACAGCTGTGCTGCTCTGCCCTTGTCCACAGGTACAGGAGCAGACTGTGGGAATTCAGTTGATTCTTGGGTGGGAACAGGAGAGCTAATGGTTTAAGAACTAAAATGGTTATCTACACAGCCTGTTCTCTGCTATGTAATTGTATGCCTTTTGCCTTATTAAAATTTATAATACATAAATAAATGAATTAAATAAAACATTATCTAAACCAGCACCAAGGGATTCACCAAATACTCGGTTAACTGCTTTTTCTTACAAGAAGAGAGAGAGAATATATATTTATATATATATATATATATATATATATATATATATACATACATACACAAGGACATTTTAAAGGTATTCTTCATGCCACTGCTCATAAAATCTTGTCTGCTTCTATGAAAATAGACCAAACAATTAGCAGAGGACTTATTATTGATCTTTGGAAGGTCAAAAAATATTAATGTTTCAAATGAAAGAGAATGTAACTGTAATGGTGCTTCCAGTTACAATAATTTAATCAACAAAAGCTTAGCTTTGGTCTATAGCATACAGGGCTAAGGCTTCAACCCACTGTTTGCACTAAATGCTATCACATTACAAATGGCACTTCTAGCGACAGCTGCTTGGACAATTTTCTGTTATGCCAAATATAATTTAACACTGGCTAAAAAGGTCTACTTCCAGTGAAATAGACTTACGACTTATGGATAGTGGTGAGTATTGTTACTCTTTAATAATCCTTTATCAAAAAAAAAAGGGGGGCCAAGGAGACAGAGGGAAATAGATAAAAGAAAATATATAAACCGATTAATCAGGAGTGAAGAAGTGTCCTGGTACCCAGTGTTTCTCTCCCATGTGGCTCAGGAATGGCCAGCCGATGCCCCTCTGAATATTTTGGAATTGGTTAAGTCGTATATTTTTGGAGGGTGTCATGGGAGCAAATGGTGAGCGGTGAGGAGGTGGGTGAGAGGGGAAATTGTCCCATTGAGATCCTTGCCATGAAGAAGTCATAAGTCAATTTTAAGCAAAAGTTCAAATTCATTGAGATCTTGTATAGAACCCCTTTCCAAGGAGCAACCCCCACAGGTTCGAAGTGTTACTGAGGGGATGCAGCCCTTAACACAAAACTTTGGTCTGCAGAGGTTGAGCACAGCTGGCAGAATGGTGAAAATCTCCATATCACCATCTTTAAAGGGCCAAAATAACACATAGTTAGAGAGTTCCAATCAGATTTTAATACCATGTGGTCTGTAGAATATATAGCTTACATGGTAAAAAGAGGAGTCTCTGGTAGAAACTTTTAGATTTTGCCGTTTTGCATGACAAGATCAAGAGTCTGTATAAGGTCCAACAACTTTTCTCCATACAGTCTTGGAACATGCCTGTTTTCAGAATAGCTATACTTCTTGTTTTCACATCTTTTTTAATTGTGCCTGTGAGCTGAGGAAATCCAAGCTGTTGGATGGGTGTTTATGTGCCATGACTGAACTAAACTCTTTATAAATGACAAAAGAATATTTTGGAGACATTCATTGCAGAGAGACACTTTTTGTGTAAAATAGGGAAACCCCAGCGGTAAACAGTCAAGTGGTTAAACATACATCATTTTTATAGTGGATGCAGAACATTGCTCATTCATGAAGAGTCGCCCACACGTATTTCCAAGTGTGTGGCTTTCTTAGAGTACATAATTGCACCCGGTGTTTGCTTTGGGACCAAATGTTAACGACAATTATATTTCTTGACATCAGAATCAGGCTGAGCGAGATACGATGCCCACCCATTCCTCCTTTCTTATGGCACACAGCAGCATCTGTCCAACAACCTCCAGGCTGCTTGGGTAAAGCTGGGCTCTGAATGGGTGGTGCTGTGCCTGGTAGTCCAGCAGGGATTTGGTGAAGGCACTGGGGCGATGGGACACAGGTCTTTACAGAGGAAGGAACGGCATACACACACACACGCACACACACAAAAACAGGCTTCGCTGGTTGACAAGGGAGGGTGGGAGAGAGCAGGGAGCACCTTATAACACCATCTCCCCCTCCCAATGAATACCCCAAACTGCAAATTGTTGTGGCTACAGCCCACAATTCCTAATGTTCCATCGTTGTATCAACTTTTAGTTTTTTGTAGCTCTATTAATCCTAAGAACATTTTTAATTGACACTGTTCTACTAGCCTTAACATTGAGGTTATCTGATTTTGGAGTAAAGGAACCTGAGAACAAAAAAAAGCCCATGAAGTGTAATCTTTCTAATAAACCCATCTTCTATTAATTTTCCATTCTGACTTCCAATTGCTGCCAGGTTACTACTAAATTCAAGGCCTGAAAGCAGCATAAGATGAAAAGCAAATTACTCAAAAAACAAAGGCAAATTATAAAAAGGAAAAAAAACCAAAAAACCTACTTATGAACTACCCCTTAAATAAATGTGGTTCTAATTCATGTAACGTCTTGTTTGTTTACCAAATAACTGAAATAGTGAAATAATTACATCCACAATCACCTTCCATCTAAATGCAATTGTGTATGTGATTACAATTACCTACATTTTAATCTAGAACATTTTATATAACCTATGTAATATAGTAGAAACTAGGGATGCATCGAGTCCAGGATTCGGACATTTTCAGCAGGATTCGGCCGAATCCTTGTGCCTGGCTGAAGCGAATCCAAAAAAAATCATGTGACTTTTCGTAACAAAACAAGGAAGTAAAAAAATTGTTTCCCGCGCACTTTGTGTGCTGCCCGCTTTTATCCTCCCCCTCACTAATTTGCATATGCAAATTAGGGTTTGGAATCGGCCAAATCTTTTGCAATGGATTCGGGGGTTCGGCCGAATCCAAAATAGTGGATTCCGTACATCCCTAGTAGAAACGTTTACTACTGTGTTACATAAGTTATATGAAATGCTGTAGCTTAAAATGTAGGTAATTGTGGCTAATGTTTAATCTATAGCATTTTATAGAACCTATGTAGACCTAAACATTAAGATATTCTGCAGCCTCACATGATATGGAAAAGCGGGTAAAATCCATCAATAATGGATTTCTTATTTTGTAACAGGGCATTTGGTCCCATATAAATGTTGCTATACCTAAATGAATACCAGTCTCGGACCCATGGAAAAAGAGGATGCAGAGAAACATTTGCTTACCTCTTTTTTGTCATCTGCTTCACAGCAATCCTCTGAGGACTGTGGGGGTGCAGCCTCTCGGGTCTCACCCTCTGTTTGACACTCTGAAGCCTCCATCACCACGTCCTCACTCTCTGGAGTGCTGCAAAAATTAAAAAAAAAAACCACAGAAATTTAGAAAGATCAAATGAGCAGTCTATATGAGCCAGTGCATATAATATTGATTAACATTTTCAGTCCCTATGTCAAACGTTAACATCTTTATTATAAATGAAGGAAAGCAGGGAATGTGCAAAAGACATGATACAAGTCAGTGGTGCAACACTTTTAATTGGGAAAGAAGGCCCTAATCTCCCCTTAGTTCTGCTATGACATCTCCCGATTAAGATTCAAGATTACAAATACAAAAAGCACATAAGCACCTCCTTTTAGATTACAAAAATCCTCAAAGCTGCAGCAGTAAATATGGAGTTTTGACAAACATTAGAATGCAGTCATGTTAACAATACCTATTACAATGTAATCAAATTAAGTCATTATCTGGCCTGGAACACCAAGCACTTTTGCCCATTTCTATTAATACCTTGCAGAATCAACACACCAGAAAACAAATGGTCTTTGTCACAGAGAACAGACTAATCAATGGGACCACAATCATAACTCCTGGTGCACCCCACATAGCGGCGGCCACACTTCCAGCATGCCATATATTTACCATAATGGTAAACTGATGAAAACTTCTGACCTGTGACTATCCCACTTTATTAAATATGCACACCACTCATCCATTTCAGCTCACTGACCACACATACATGCAGCATTACTCACAGGACACCATTTGATCTAGCAATTTGCACAGTTTGTGTTATAAAGAGAAAAAAGGTCACTTTTTGAATACTAATATTTGAAGTGCAAATTATATCCATTTATTAAGGATCTGTAGAAAGAGGCCTACGTCCAAAGATACACATAAGACAGAATCAGTTTGATACAATAAGCACCAGCTATCCAGACAGCAGGAAGTTGTATAATACAATCACTTTAATAAAACAGATTGTTAATTATTGGGAGATAAAAACAGACAAAATCTTTTCTCCAGAAACCCTTATTCTCTTATGACATGTAAACTTACGTAACCCCAGTCTAACATCCCAGTGTCCTTAAATTGTTGCATTCTGCCAACCAATGGAAATTTTCCATCAGGACAGAACTACTACCAAGATTGGAGAGACATTTGTCTTAAGCTGGCCATAGACGCAACGACTTGGTCGTACGAATCCTCGATTCGTACGACTATCGTACGACTTTCGGATCGTGTGTGGAGTGCTCCGACATTTGTCGTGCCATGCCGATCGGTCGTTTGGTCGATCGGCCAGGTTAGAAAATTTTTGTCGGCTGGCGATAATATCTTTGCGTCTATTGCAGATCGTACGATTTTCAGTGGGAGACCATCACTAGGTTTTTAATCGTACAACTTTAGTACGATCCTTGTCAGGGGCAGAACATCAGCTGTCTGTTCTTTTTACTACTTTAGTTGATCTGAAGGTTAGTGACAGGTCGGGAGCAGGTCGGGAGATGCAAAGATCCGATCGTGGAATCATCTTACGATCGGATTTTTGCGTCTATGGCCAGCTTAAAGGCCCACCTGGCTTTGTCTAACTGTCCAGAAGGATGAAATCAGCCAAACTGTAATCAAAGTGCCCTATATAGTGTGACCCATCCGGTAAATATATATTTACTATTTGATGTTGCAATAATAATAATAAAAGTTCATTTCTGCTTTGCTTGCTTATAGAGTGAACCTGAAATGTTTGAGGTTCAATAAAGAAGTATCCCCACCTACAACACAACCTCACAGCTCTGATACAGTATCCATTCATTCTAGTGAACTTTACAGTGGCTAGTCAAACAAAACCATACAGGAGACCTAAACTGTAAACCTCCAGCTGCTGTTGAACTAAATCCTTCAACATTCCCCTTGCAGCTAAAGATATGAGGTTTGTTGCAGTCGAGACAGGAAAGGATGGTCCCGTTGCCAGTGGAAAGGACGAGCGTGACGTCGAGCAGAAGGCCACGAAACCCAGGAGGCTATATTCCACACAGCACACGAGCCCCGGGCGCTCGCCCACTGCGGCAGCAGCTCGTCCTGCTCGTCACATGGCTTCCCGGGACCGATGCAACCCTGCCGCCCAGCCACCCCACGAACACTGTAAGCACCTCTAGCACCCACACGGAATCCTCTTACCAGTCTTTGTTTTCTGATAACATTTCCCTGGCAGCCGGCTGAAAGGAAAAGGGGGGAGGGATGGGAGGAACCTTTGGAGGTCGAATGGAGTAGGTGAGAGGGAGAAAGGGAAAAGAAGCAGCGGGAAAGGGGGGTGAAGTAAAAGAAAGAGAGAAGAGCGAAGGCAGCCGCGGTTCTCTGGCCTGGTCTTCTTCCCGGTACTACCAAATTTAGCTCGCTCTCCGGCAGGGGAGCTACACTCAAACATGCTCGGCAGCCATCTTGATTATTACCCAGCAGCCCCCAGTACAGAGAGGAAGGATCTCAGAGGCGGGCAGATGGTGGGAGGCGGCTGAGAGCTGCTCTGGTTACAGAGCGTGGAAGCGTTTTCCTACCGGATTGCTCAGCAAAGGCAAAACACTGCTATACACGCAGACACCGCCCTCATCGATCTGGGGGCACATCAGCCCTCGCTCAACTACCAACCCCAGCCTCCCTTGTATCGGGTTGTAGTAAGACTACACAGCTGAGAAAGCTGGGATTTGTGGCTTCATTCATTTTCGCTTATAAAAAAAAGCTGCCTATTGTTTCGGGGCTCCTGATCAAGCTGGACTACAACTCCCGGAATGCTGTCGGCGCTGGTAGTACACAAACATACAGAGTTATCAGAAGCAAGTGTTTACTTTCTCTTTCTAATAATGTATATAATAGAAACGGATGCTCACGGCAGTCATTCCTAGCATCAACACGATAGCCCTGCATGTGATATGGAGTGGCGGGCGCCTTCGTTGCAGCAGGGATAGGCCCAGTAGCGAGGTGCCTCAGGGCAACACTTTCCAATAGAACAATGGAGGGTGTTGAATAGAGAGACCCTGCAGGGGATTCCAGGTCTGCAACAGCTGGGCAAATGAGTATGCAATCGGCATTTCACGACACTGAAAGTAAATACCTAACTGGTTGCTAAGGGTTCCTGCTCTGAGGCAACTTTGCATAGAGACCCAGTTACACACACTGAATTTTCTCCAATACAATCCACCTTTCTGCACAATATGCCTGTGTCTTGGCAGGACTGTACCTGTCTGGCAGTATCACACACTTTTGCATTTTCTACTAGGAACTCTGGTGAAAAGAGTCAGAGGAGAACTAAATTGACAGGGTTTAAAGGAAACTTGCTAATCCTTTATCAGGGTCGGACTGGGGGCCCACCGGGACTGCCCCCTAATGCAGCGTCCCCTAATGCAGCAGCCATGCGTATGCGAGGACGGCACCAGTGTACATGCGCAGAACAACATGTCTGCAAATTTAATTTTTTGTTAAATAAGAGAGGGAGTTCTGGCCCGGTGGGGGCCCACTGGTTTTTTTTTCCTGGTGTCCCGCTGGGCCATTCCAACCCTGTCCTTTATGCACTTTGTGGTACAAGTATGGGACCTGTTATCCGGAATGCTCAGAACCTGGGGTTTTCCAGATAACTGATCTTCCCTCAGTTTGGATCTTCATACCTGAAGTCTGCTAGAAAATCATCTAAACATTAAATAAACCCAATAGGCTGGTATTGCTTCCTTCCAATAAAGGCACGGCCCGATAGCTGCCAACAGACCAAGTCAGCCGCTTATTGGCCCTGGTCGTGCCATCCAACGGGCTTCCATGATCGATATCTGGCCTTCTCAATCAGGCAGATTAAAAAAAATTCTGTATCGCCTCCATTCTGATCCAATTGTTGGGCAGTAGGGCCCACGATCAGATCAGCCCGATATTGGTTGTTCACCTTTGATATAACTTTTAGTATGATGTAGAGAGTGATATTCTGAGATAATTTGCAATTGTTTTTTGAGTTATTTGGCTTTTTATTCAGCAGCTCTTCAATTTGCTTTTTAAGCAATCTGGTAACTATGGCCCAAATTACCATAGCAACCATGCACTGATTTGAATAAGAACCTGGAATATGAATAGGAGAGTCTGAATAGAAGAATCAGTAATAAAAAGCAGCAATAACAATTCATATGTAGCCTTACAAATCATTTGATTTAAGAAGCGGACATCGACGCCCATTTGAAAGACAGAGAGAAGACACTATTTTGGATTCGGCCGAACCCCCGAATCCTTCCCGAAAGATTTGGCCGAATACCGAACCGAATCCGAACCCTAATTTGCATATGCAAATTATGGGTGGGAAGGGGAAAACATTTTTTACTTCCTTGTTTTGTGCCAAAAAGTCACGTGATTTAGCTCCCTGGCCCTAATTTGCACATGCAAATTAGGATTCGGGTTCGGCCAGGCAGAAGGATTCGGCCGAATCCAAATCCTGCTAATAAAGGCCGAATCCCGAACCGAATCCTGGATTCGGGGCATCCCTACAATTTACTATAAAAAAAAACAATGAACCCAATTGAAAAGTTGCTTCGAATTGGCCGTTCTATAACATAATAAAAGTTACCTTAAAGGTGAACCACCCCTTTAATTATATCTTAGGTGGGATCAAGTACAAAGTACTGTTTTATTAGAGAAAAAGGAAATATCTTTTAAAGCTGTGGATTATTTGATTATAATGAAGTCTATGGGAGACAGCCTTTCCGTAATTTGGAGCTTTGCGGATAACTGATCCCAAACCTGCATATACATATTATGCTGAGGGCTGGCCTCTCCAAGGATTGCTTTGCTTGGGTAGTTGGAGGTCACTGTGCCCTGGAAGTGAAATCTACGGTCAGAGGACAAATCAGAAATCAGAGGACAAAACTTTCATTACTCTTGTGGCCAAGATCTGTTCAAAAAGTGGATTTGTGTACATTTTAGTCAGGTGGCAAAGCCATTACAAATGTGTACATCCTGTAATTGTGCCCCTTACTGCACCCTGCCCCTGAATTTGCTCTCCTTTATAGCTTTAACTTAAACATAGGCTATAATCATTGATATCTGTATACAAAGTCTGAAATGTATCCTTATTATATTAACCCTAAAGTGTGCAACTTTGGATAGAAAAGCAGAATGATACACTCCAATGTAGCAGGACTATTAGGCTAATACTAAGGTGGTGGATGAAATTGTCCTGCTGAAAATCATCCCCTATGCGGCCATTAGCCTTCTGTTCACCTTTGTGTTGTTACCGCCACAAGCACACCCGGTTGATTTCAGGGAAGAAACATGAGACTGTCATTTTGCCTGGAGATGAGCAGAGCATGTTTGCACCAGAGCCAACACAACAGTTCTTAGTGTAGGCAGGTGAGGAGGCTAATGCCCACTTAGGGGCTGTATTTTGTCCTGCATATTTCAGCCTCGGTGAGGCACTAGGCTTATGTGCAACTGAACATACGAAGCCCAAGTGCAGTAAACTACAGTAACCATTCGGCAAATAGCTTTGATTAGCCAACCACAGAGGGCGTTTAACTATATATATTTAAAATTTCTAACAAAACCGGAAGAACATGTACTATAACAAAACCGTACCTTGTACTTGATCCCAACTAAGATTTAATTAATCTTTATTGGAGGGTAAATAGTTCAACTGCTAAATGCTAAAATGATATATATATATATATATATATCAGACATAAGGTATCCAGTTGTAAGTTACAGAAGGACCCCTTTTCCGGAAACACCCGAGTCTTGAGCATTTTGGATAACAGTACAGCATTGTTGCATTTTACATCCACCTGGGGTTAGAAGCCAACTGTATGGGCTCCAGGAAATTTTATTACACCCCTTGTCCAATAAAGGTGTTGATTACTATGTTTTCCAGATATCCCTGTCTCTGTAATTTAATAAAGGAAAACTATACCCCAAAAATGAATACTTGAGCAACAAATAGTTTATATCAAATTAAGCGACATATTAAAGAATCTTATCAACCTGGTATATATATTTAAGTAAATATTGCCCTTTTACCTTGAACCACCATTTCGTGATGGTCTGTGTGCTGCCTCAGATCACCTGACCAGAAATATTTCAACTCTAACTGTAACAGGAAGAAGTGTGGAAGCAAAAGACACAACTCTGTCTGTTAATTGGCTCATGTGACCTAACTTTATAGTTTGTTTGGTATGTTTGTGTGCACCGTTGGATCCTAGGATCCCAGGATGCTGTCCTTATTTTTTAAAATGACAATTTTCTATTTAGGATTACCCAGTGGCACATGCTACTAAAAAAGTGTATACATTTTTCGGGGGGGGGGATGGGTGGGTATAGTTTTCCTTTAATATAAGCAAGTCGCCAGTGCTTCTTGCATCACTGGTTCTGGCAAATATAAGATAAATGCTACCATGAATGAGTTTAGGCACAGAACCAAGAGCACTGGCTCAGGAATGCAATTACATTAACAAAAGAGAACATAATAATATGCTGCATTTTTAATGATAAATATACAGACTTTTACCACAAAGTTGCACCTGGGAAGTAACACATAGGGGCAGATTTACTAAGGCTCGAATTGTCGAGGGCTTTTAGCCCTAGAATTCTAACTTCGGATGATTGGCAAATAGATATTCGCCACTTTTGAGAGCTTTTAGAATATTTGGCAAAATCGTGCGATCAAACGATTTTATGCAAAATTTGTACAAATCATATAGTCGCAGCGTTCGATCGTACGAATATTATTCGATACGAAAACTTTAAAAAAGCCTATGGGGGCTTCCCATAGGCTTCTAATGCAATTCGGTAGGTTCAATCTGGCGAAGTAGGCAGATGAATAAAAATTTAAAGGGCAAGTTCTTCGACCGGCAAATAGTCCATATATATATATATTTATTCGATGCGACCAAATATTTCATATTCGATGGTTGAAAATAATTCGAATAGTATATTCGAATAGTCGCACAATCGAAAATAGACTATTTGAGCGCATATTCAAATCCTTCACAAGAATTTTATAAATCTGCCCCATAGTGTTTACTTGCAGCTTGCAGGACAAAGCTAATATTTGTCATTGGAAGTGAAAATCCAATAGAAGTCATTTCTGCATGTAAGGTTGATGGCCTTTGCCTGTACTGTGTAAGGCTGGAGTTGACAGGCCAGCAGAACGACAGTGCAATGGCAAATGCTATTTACATTTTGTTGCCTTATTCCCATGAAATAATGCAGAAACAACTGACTGGGAGCTTTCTCAAACTTCTTACAATTTTTATGAATGGGAGACAACAAGCTTAACGCACAAGCAACGATCACTTAAAACAACAGATAATGACATAAAACTATAGGCATACATATGTAATAAGCCAGACACACAACTTTTTACAATTTCTACCATGTCCACAAATGATGATAGTTTTAAGCACTTTACATTTGCATTATATGCTAACAATGAAAGGGTACTACATTATAAGCTATTAAAAGAGATAATTCACCTTTAAAGTAATGATGTAAACAGTGCTTATAGTTAAAACAGCAATTGATTTATTTAGCTGTGTTTCAAGTAACAAGTGCTTTTAGGCAATAATTGGGTTTTAGGGCTCTTACACATGGGTATTTTGCGCTTCCCTGCAGCTGAACGCACGAAACTGGAACACCGGGAACACCGCTCAAAACGCCCGTGTATAAGGGCCCTTAAAGGGGTTGTTCACCTTCCAAACACTTTTTCTGCTCAGTGGTTTTCAGATTGTTCTCCATAAATAAAGACTTTTTTCAATTAATTTCCATTATTTCTTTTTTACTGTTTTTCCAAAATCTAAGTTGAATGTTGGTGTCTCTGGAGTTTGAGTCTGGCATCTCAGTAATTCAGGTAAAGACTCTAAACTGATACAATTTTACAACATTTAATGGATACATTTCTCAGCAGCATCTCTGGAGTATTAGCAACTATTGCATCAATCAAACCCAGAGATTCTGCTCAGCAGGGACTAAGATAAGAAATGTATCCATTAAATGTATCAGTTTAGAACAGTTGCTGCTTTAGAAGGTGAAAAATTACACTTTACACTTCAATATTAGAAAAACAGTTCCAAATAGAAAATAGTAATTGGTAAAAGTAGTTATTTATGGTGATCTATCTGAAAACAACTAGTTGTTCGAAGGTGGACAACCCCTTTAATGCTGCCACACATTATCAATGTAGGATGTTTAAGTGCTGCATTTTAGGCTGTACAGGTATAGGATCCATTATCCAGAATTCTCGAGACCCTGGGTATTCTGGATAAGGAGTCTCTTTAATCACCAGACTTTAACTCTGCTAAAAATCATTTAACCAGTAAGCAAAGGAAATAATGTGGTAATGAACTTCAATCAAGCGCAAAAAACTGCTGCAAACGTTGTGCTTTTTATTAAAGGCACTAAGTTTGCCCAGGAGCAGTAAGCTATAGCAACCAATCAGCAGGTAGTATTTACTGGTCACCTGTTTAAAAGCAAGCATCTTATTGGTTGCTATGGGTTACTGCCCCTGGGCAGACTTTGTGCCTTTTATTACATATGGGGGTACATGTTTCAAGCACAGCTCTTTATCAAGTGTCACACTTGATAGTTTGTTGCACAGGCAGAATACTTTGGAGGTAAGAGGTTAGTTATATTACTCGTTCTTCTCATGTTCAAGCAATTACTACTATTATCTATAACCCAGCCACCTCACACTCAAACTATTACAAACTAGAACTGTTCTAAAATACATCATGTATACCAGGGATGTCCAACTGGCGGCCCATGACCTCCCCTTGTGTGGCCCCCCACCTACCTGCTGTGTTTGCTTACCATGTGTAAACTTTAAATGGTATCACTACTTTGAATAACTGGCCCCTGCATTACATAGTTAAATTGAGTTGAAAAAAAACAAATATTATGTAAACTCGACAATTTCAACAGACCACAGTTCGTTTATGGTGGTGCTCTATCTGGAAACCTGCTGCAAGGTCCTTACATCCATAATTCAAAAAAGCATCAGATGGCACTCACTCCAGCAATTGTGCTAATAATTCAATTCATTTATTTGGATCTCCACACAACGTTCCAGAGGTACAACCTCCTTTATCAAGCACTTGATAAAGGAGGTTGTACCTCTGAAACGTTGTGTGGAGATCCAAATAAATGAATTGAATTATTAGCACAATTGCTGGAGTGAGTGCCATCTGATGCTTTTTTGAATTATGAAAAAAAAACAAAGTCCATCAAGTTCAACCCCTCCAAATTAAAACCCAGCATACACACACACACACACACACCCCTACACTCTTTCACACAAACCATATATGCCCATAGCTATACTAACTATAGAGTTTAGTATCAAAATAGCCTTTGATATTATGTCTGTCCAAAAAATCATCCAAGCCCCTTTTGAAAGCATTGTTTAAACCTGAAATTCAGACTAATCCCCTGTATTGTTCATCCCCCTACATTGTTCACACTTGTAACACCTCTATTGTTCACACCCCTAAAGCCCTGTACTGTTCACACCTGAGACCCAAACTGAAACTGCCCACATTGTTAACCTGTTCACACTTTATACAAAATTCTGTGTGCACGCCATACTCGGGCCGTGTGCGCGCCATACTCTGCTTGTGGAACATAAGCCTGATGGTATTTGTTCTGAGCATTAGAAAATCAATTATTGTTAGGGGCCCCTAGGGTGTTTAATCATGTGCTGGGTGTGCTGTGTTATCCACAGAGGAGGCATAAGGATTTAATGGTGTGTCTTAATAGGACAACTTTTTTCACATGAGTGATAAGCGATATCCCTGCAGCGAGCACCAACCATTTAGTTTTTTTGGTGTGCTACCACAGTTAATGTGGACACGTTCTTGTGGTAACATGGGTGTGGTTTAAAGTGGGCGTGGTTTAAAAACAGGGAGTGGTCAACACTGGCTTCTATTTTCGTTTTTGTGTTGCCGTGTAATACTTATCTGTATTAATTACTAATCAGCCTTATATTATGACATTTCTATTGTATGTTTACTGTATATTGTGAGTGGGTTCCTAAGCTCAATAAGTGACAACAGTACAGAGTATTAGTGATGGGCGAATCTCCCCAGTTTCGCCGAAAAATTAGTGAATTTCCAGAGAAATTCGCGAAACGAGTCGCGACACGCTTTTGACGCGCGTCGCATCAACTTCGACTCGTTTTTTCGGCAAATTTTCGCCAGGTGAAATTTCGCTGGCGTTTCGCGAATTTATTCGCCAGCCGCGAATCGCGGGAATTCGCAGCGAATTCGCCCCATGCTAATAAATTCGCCCATCACTACAGAGCATGTGCAGTGAATCAGCAGAAAAGAATATGGGGAGATAAATGGGCATATTTGGAAGCACAAATCTTCCCTGCTAAAAGGCTGCTGTTGCCTTGGGCTGGTACAGAAGCCCAAAAACATAATGTACAGCGTTTCTAGCTGCTTCTTTAGTTAAAGGGGTTGTACACCTTCAAACAACTAGTTGTTTTCAGATAGATTACCAGAAATAACGACTTTTTCCAATTACTGTCTATTTTCTATTTGTAACCGTTTTTCTAATATTGAAGTGTAAAGTGTAATTTTTCACCTTCTAAAGCAGCTCTGGAAGGGGGGGTCGCCAACCCCCCCCCCCAACTGTTCTAAACTGATGCATTTAATGGATACATTTCTTATTTTTGTCCCTGCTGAGCAGAATCTCTGGGTTTCATTGCAGGCAGCTGTTAGAATTGATACCATAGTTGCTAATACTCCAGAGATGTTGCTGTGAAATGTATCAATTAAATGTTGCAAAATCAGTTTAGTGTCTGCACCTGAATTACTGAGCTGCCAGACTCAAACAACAGAGACACCAACATTCAACTTTAAACTTAGATTTTGGAAAAACAGTAAAAAATAAATAATGGAAAGTAATTGAAAAAAATGTATTCATGGAGAACAATCTGAAAACCACTGAACAAAAAAAAGTGTTGGGAAGGTGAACAACCTTTAGTTCTCCTTTAAGAGGCACAGAGCCCTTTCAGTCACAAACTTGCCCTGGAATCACAGTTTTGCAGAGGCAGAATAACTTGGAATACTCTGCATGACCTTACGAAAGAAAAGGGAGAATTCTCTAGAAGTCAAGAACAAGTAGCTTCAGTAGTTGTAGTTAGGGTCTGACTGAATCAGAAACTGGAACTAAAGACACAGAGAGAGAGACAAAAGAACCCTTTCTACACTTAGGTAATGCTTAAATAAAATTCCCGTAGCAGATGATATCCTATAAACGATTGAGTAATTACAACCTCATTCGTGCACCTTATGTGGAATTTGAAAACCACCAAAAAGTGCTAATGTGCAAACCAAACTTTACTCTGCATGACCTAACTAACATTTCCAAGAGTATTCCAGTGAATAATACCCATTTTTTAAATCTTAATAGAGGGGGCAGTTTATTTGGCAATATTTACATATTACTGGGTCAGCTTTTCTACAATAAACTCAGCTTTATTTAAACAAAATATTTACCTTAACACAATAAGGCATGCATTTCACATACATACTGTTATCCAAAATTTGGTTTAGGATTTAGCCAAATACCAGCATCCAACTTCCTGCTTTTCTTCCTGCTCTCTAACTCTGAGCTAGTCAGCAACTTGAAGAGGGGGGCACATGGGACATAACAGTGAGTTTGCAATTGATCCTTAGCATGCAATTCAGATTCAAACACAAACAGTTATGACCCATGTGCCCCCTCAAGCCACTGATTGGTTACTGCCTGGTAACGGTAACCAGTCAGTGTAAACCAAGAGAGATGAAAAGCAGGAAGTTGTGTTCTGGCTATTATGTTAGTCACTCCAGTCTTTTAACATAAAATTTTTAGGTAACTAACTATATTAGAAACAATTTTTGATTTGCATGGCCTGTCTATTTACCCAATTTTTATTTTTACACTGAATACACTCTAGACCTATGGGGGACACAGGAACCATGTGGTTAAATCCCCTCCCATCAGGAGGCAGGACACATAAGAAGATCCTCCCCTCTATATAGCTCCTTCCCGCCTCCAGCTATTCAGTTATGTCACAAATATCCGAGCAAAAATATTACCCACTGTATAAAATCTACCATAGGGCTGAGGCAAAGGTATTCCCTGTTTTGGGTTGGGAAGTCCTGTCCCCCCCCATAAGACGAGAGAGAAAAGGATTTAAGCAATAACTCCCTTTTTCTCATATATCCTGGGGGACACAGGAACCATGGGGACGTACCAAAGCTGTCCCTGAGGTTACCTGAGGGAGAAACAGGTAATCAAACACCTTCTAACTGTATTTAAGAAACAACAGATTGAAGAACCTTGCGCCCAAAAACGGCTTGGGCTGCCTTGCACAGTTGTTCTGCAGAGGCCATATTCCTGGACGCCCATGAAGTGCTGAGTGCTTGTGTGGAATGGGCCTTAATGCCAATTGGAGCATGCTTTTGGGTGGCGATGTATGCAGATTGCTTCCTTAATATAACTGCCAATTGTAGCCTTAGAGGCCGGGAGACACTTTCGACTGCCAGAGGGTACTACAAAGAGAGTCAGACTTGCGAAATGTAGCTGTACACTCCACATAAGTACGGAGTGTGCAAATTACATACAAATTATGGAACCTTACCTCCTTAGGAGAACTGCAAAAGGAAGGAATAACGATCTCCTCATTTAAAGCGGAGATCACCTTAGAAGGGAACGCTGTTACTGTGCACATCACAGCTTTTTCTTCATCAAAAATGAGGTATGGTGGTGAGCATGACAAGGCTCCAAGTTCGATGCGATTGCCACCAGAAAAACCACTTTCCAGGTAAGCCAAGCCATTTTGATTATTGAAATGGGCTTAAAAGGGGGGGGGACCCAACAATGCCGATAATACTACATTGAGATCCCATGGAGGCACCAGAGAACGAAATGATGGACATCCTTTTGTAGGGCCAATCTTCTCTGAAAAAGCTCAAATCTGAAACTCAAACCCTTAGCTAATCCGTCCTGAAGGATAATTGGGACATCTGCATCTTCCTACTGCAATCTATGGTCAGAGCACCATGAGATAAAGGTTTTCCTAAATGTTGCTCCCCAGCCCAGCAGATTGGTGTCGGTAGTGATCACCTGCAATACTGGTTCTAGAATGGACCGTCCCTGAGACAGGTGGGACTGGTCTAGGCACCACGGTAGAGACACCCGGGCTGACACAAATAGGGAAATCTTCTGGTTGAGGCACTCCTTGCTCTTCCAAGCTGAGAGGATGCACTTCTGCAACAGTCTGAGATGGAATTGAGCAAAGGGTATGGTTATGGTTGCAGAACCGAAGAGATGGTTCTCCAGAGATAGAAGTCTGCGTACCAGTGATACCAGCTTCATAATCTTCTTCTCGGTAAGGAAAACTTTCCCCTGGGATGTGTCGAAGAGAAGTCCTAGAAAAGTCATCCTCTGTGATGGTGTCAGACAGGATTAGAACCCTTTGAGATGGAGGTACTGGGGTGACCACTTCTGAGTGAACTAATTCGTTTATGATGGTTAGGCAGGTCAATCTCTTTGGTGGATCCTGAGGGACTCTTGGGGGCAGTGGCTGTCGAAACTTGAGACGGTAGCTGTTTGTGATAGATTCAACCACCCAGTGATCGTCTACTTCTCGTGCCCAGCCTTCTGCAAAATGTCTTAATTTTACCCCCACTGGCAGTTCTGACTGTGCCTGGATCGGCCAGTCATGCTGCTGTCTGTTTGTCATTGTTGGACCTATTGTTGGTTTTCCTGGCGTGCCAGGTGGGATTTCCCCTAGAAAAGTATCGCCCTCTGTAGGAAAATTGTCTGGGTGGTGAGGAGCCCCTGGAAGAACGAAATACCCAGCCACGTAAGGGACATGAATGTCTGCAAAAAAACCTTGGTCTGAGGTAGGAGTGTGCTCTTTCCACCCAAAATGCATCAGTTAATAGTCTTACTCCAGCAGACTTCTGCACTGAAATCCATTTCTCAAAAGATCAAACAGATTTTTTTTATATTCAGTTTTGAAATCTGACATGGAGGTAGACATTTTGTCAATTTCCCAGCTGCCCCATGTCATCTGTTCGTAACCCCATTCATAAGAACTTGTTTGTGTTACCTGAGTTCGTAACCCCATTCATAAGAACTTGTTTGTGTTACCTGAGGTTGGGTCGAGTCTCTCCATTCCGCCTGTCCGCATCCGGTTGAGAGTAGAGGAGAACTCACGCTCATACCTGCCCCTGCATTGCCTCACCCAGCAGCTAACATAGAAGGATCTGGGGCTTACTCTCAAGGTGAGGCTCCCACGGAGGAGGCTGACTCAAGGAGCTCAGCAGAGCTGAGTCAGGTATTGCCCCAGTGGCCCAGAGTGGATATGTGTGTGTCCCAGCTTGAAACGCTTGGTTCCTGAGGAAACGTAATGTTGCAGAGGATAAAGGAGTAGGCAGGAGGAGGACTCTGCCCATTGCCCAGATAGTAGTAATAAGAATATAATAAATCTATTTAATATCCAGGTGTCCCATATTCCAGTGTGTAGCGCTATCTGGTTATCCAACTGGTATTGTAGTTCTTTACTTTTACAAATCAAAAGTGCTTGCGTATTTCATGTGTGGCCCCAGATAACTTTTCTTTTTCCAATGTGGCCCAGGGAAGCCAAAAGTTTGGACACCCCTGGTTTAGCCTATCCATCAATGCTATGACATTTCCTGTTGGAGAATGAAGAGACACTCCCACCCCTCATTTCAGTCTAACATTTTTAGGAGGTAAAATGATTTAAAAATGTTTTTTCTGCATAATTACATACTGTAAGGAAGGGTTAATATTATACAAAATGTTTCCTTTAATAAAATCATCCTCTTTATGTTAAGCTTAACCCTTCTCAGTTTGTTAAAGGACTATGCAAAGTTTTGTTTTTTTCTCATTTAGCCAAATCTTTTTGTGGAAGATCTAAAAATTATAGTTTCTGTAAATACCATCTAAGAATATTATTATACTTACCTGAGTAGAATCTGTTTGTGTTAACAGCTTAATAGCTGAATGTAATTAAATTCACAAAGAGCAAAATAATGCGCATCAATAAGATTAAAAATCCACATATTGTTCCTTAAACTGTTATTGCATTGCAAATTTTAATTGCGCATTTTAATTGCACACTCTTAAGAAGTGCTTGAAGGTGTTGTAATCTTTTGGAGCAAACATAACGACTTTTTCAGTAAGAAGTTTTATTACATTGACTGTGCATTGGCGCAAGCTGTGAAATTCACAAACTCTCTTCCACTGTCGGAAGTGGTCAGTAAACAGTTTCCGGGGTCGCAAAAACTATTATATTTGCGCAAAGCAAAACTTGTTCGCAGAGGCATAACTTTTCGCATTGCAAATAGTTTTTCCGTTCCCGACTTTTATTACATTCCCCCAATAGGGAAATGTATTGCTGCTTCTTGTAGCCAACTAGAAACAAGCTTCATAATACGTAGACGCTAAGGACTTTTGGTTCCATACTTGGGGACATCACAACCATCTTAACGGTCTTATTAGAAAATATGATATACAGGTATGGGACCTATTATCCAGAATGCTCGGGACCTGCGGTTTGCTGGATAATGGATCTTTCTATAATTTGTATCTTCATACCTTAAGTCTACTAGAAAATTATGTAACAATAAATAAACCCAGTAGGCTGGTTTTGCTTCCAATAAGGATTATTATTATCTTAGTTTGGATAAAATACAATCTGCTGTTTTATTATTACAGAGAAAAAAGAAATATTTTTTAAAAGTTTGGATTATTTCATTATAATGAAGTCTATGGGAGACGGCCATTCCGTAATTCAGAGCTTTCTGGATAACATGTTTCCTGATAAGGGATTGCTTACCTGTATTGTAGAATTTATTACTTTATGAGAAAATGTATATTGCTAAACAAACACATTTTAAATAAAAATAATCAGAAGGAATGCATTTTTGTTGAGAACTACTGATCACAGCATACGTTTCCCCACTGCGAAATGCAGGAACAAACACAGGTCATGTTTCCTGATTGGGCTGTACTTATTTTAGCAAATGCAAGAGCAGTATGCGGTTAGAACTTAACACAGGAACAAACGCTCCTGTGTAAGGGCTAGTCCACACGGGAAGATTCAGGGAGATTTGTCGCCTGGCGACTAATCGCTGTTTCTTTGCTTACCTGTGTCTCGCGCCCACTAAAATGAAAAGTCGCACATGCCGTGATGGTTTCCTTAGTTTCAGGAAATTGTCTTGTGAGCCAATTTCGAGCAACTTAAGAAAACCCTGCACCGCATGTGAATAGGCGCAGATGACTTTTCATTTTAGCAGGTGCTAGACACGGGTTAGCAATTCAGTTAGTTAGTTAGTTAGTTGCCCCAAAGAAGCAGTGATTAGTCGCTAGGCGACAAAGCAACCCTGAATCTTCCCATGTGGACTAGCCCTAAGGGTCCCAAGCCACTTTTAAGCTAGGATCTTATCATGGATCACAGCAGCAGGCTAGTGCAATAGGTTGTCCATGAGTGATACATTGTCACACACATATAGACATGAGCAACTGCAGAAGCTTTCAGTGATCAACCCCATCCTATATACATTGCATAACACACATTATAAGACCAACACTGCACCTGCAAATAATTTCATGCAACTATTTAGGTCTTTCCTATATGTAGTTGAGTTAGTTGGTTACTTGTCTTTACTAGTGGAATGTTTGGGGGGGGGGGGGATCTAATAATTTTGAGCATTCCAAGTTGTGAAGTGAATTCACTCATGCACAATTAGCACCTGCACACTGACAACAATGAGAGGGTGTCAGCCAAACAAATTGTTTATGTTTATCAGATCACTTGAAACCTCAGGGACAGAACTAGAAAGACTGCACTTACTCCCAACTGTATTTCAAAGCAATCACTGCAACATGCATTGGTTAGACAAGTACCACATGGCAATAATGGAGCCCTGTGTAGACCCATCAGGAAAGGCTTACATCCTGCCTGATTTACATTTGTCTGATCATGTCCAATGTTGACCTGCATATGGCCAGCCTTACTCTGAATAAAAACCCATTCAAACAAATCTGTTATCACCAAGGACTGACTCACAAAGAATATTTAAAACCTAAATAACATATATTTTTAAATATTTTTTTGAATACTAAAGACAATGATGGCTGTCTATACAGTATAAATCTATTCAAAGTGATACGACCACTTTTTTTCTTTTATGGACCCCCATATGAATGCTATCAAGAGCAGAAAATGCAAATAATTAAAAAAATAAATAAAAGTATTGACAGGTTTCATACTAAAAGTTAACTTAAAGTTGAACCACCCCTCTAAATGGTGTTTTATGTAAATAATATAGGTTTGTTGGAGTGTTTACTAAAGGGATTCTGTCATGATTTCTATGGTGTAGTTTTTATTTCTAAATGACACTGCAATTTTTTTTAGTTGTAATATTGGTGTGCAGGCAGCCATCTCAGGTCATTTTGCCTGGTCATGTGCTTTCAGAAAGAGCCAGGAACCTCTTTCTTGCAGCCTGTTGTTTCTCCAACTCAATGTAACTGAAGCAGTCGCAGTGGGACTTTGAATTTTACTACTGAATGCCATTCTCATATGTACAAGGGAGTGGTTATGTTGTGTCTGGAAGCCATTATCTGGTTACCTTCCCATTGTTCTGCTGATGGGCTGCTGGAGGCAGGGTGAAACCACTCAAACTGCAATACAGCAGTAAAGAATGACTGCAAGTGAGCACATGTCACATGACTGGGGGCTCCTGGGAAACTGACTATATCCAGCCCCATGGCAGATTTATATTTAAATATTAAATATAATGCGTGCTCTTTTGAAAAATGGATTTAAGTACAGAAGTCTGCTGGAGCAGCACTATTAACAGATGTGTTTTGAAGAAAAAAAAATGTTTACCCATGACAGAATCCCTTTAAATTGCTTGCCATGACAAAGTAAAGAAATATTAATTTCAACAGAATCCTAATAGGTATAAATATATTATGCTGTTAACTTAGTATATAGAGGCAAACTCTTCATTCACATGTATAATGTGGCCATGTCGCAAATAATATTCCTGTTGAGCTGCAGTAAGCATTTTCAATAACATTTCTTAGTAAATGATTTCTAAAGGGCCATAATGGTAGGCTCCACTGCAACTACTTACTGTACTATAGGTAATGTGTTGTAAGGGTCACAATTCTGTGCCTCTTACTGCTCCAGCACTTGGGCTGAAACCTATTGGAACCTATCATAAATGAGTCAATGGTAGGGCTTGTTGAGCCATATTTCATAAGCATACAAATTTGAAGAGCTACTGCTAAGCTGCAATGGTTAAACAGACAGATAAAATCATTACCTTAGCTTTTTAGGTGATTCAAATTCAGCCAGTCACTTCTACTGTACTACAGATGAATATCTGATCTATTGCAAAATACAGTCAAACAGTATACTATGCATGGTAACCATACTAGGTTCCAGAAAGTGTATGCGTGTTGTGCAACATGTAATTCAGGGAATTTTATAGATCCAAACTGAAACGATTTTAATGTCACTTACCCAGTGCCGGCTTCCGGACTTTGCTCTTCTTCCATCTCCGGCATCATGGGGACTGGACTATTAGAGTCCTGGTCCTCAGATTCTTGTTCCAATCTTATTCTTTTAGTTTGTTCCTAACATTAGGCAGAATGAGGGGATGAATCAAAAGGAATAGGCAGTTATTAAGAAGAGGTTGAAGTGAGAAAAGGAATGATATAGAGGGGTGGGTGGAGTGAAAAAGAGACAGTTGAAAGATCATTATTCAGAATTCATAAAGTTCACAAGTGACCTATTAAGTTGTAAATGGCAAATACACATTCATCGGGTTTTTTTTTTTTTTTACTGTTATGGTACAAGGATATGAACAGTCCTAGATTAATTGTAGTGTCTATCAGCAGTGGTCTTATATCTGTTTTTATCTGGGTGTTTTTGAAGCTTTGGTGCCTAGTTTTCAGCACCTGCAGTAACTATGATTGTCAATATCTTTAAAATATATGTGTGCATGCTCCTCCAAACCAAGGAGCAGGAAATGCAGAATGCTCCACCTTTAATGCACACCAGTACTCTAGCCCCACACCCCCTGGGTGGCACACAATAGGTGACAAAATGTGTAATGGGCTGTGCTGGAGAAACCCAAAAACTTAAATGTGAATTAATTGGGGGTTGCAATAAGAGGAATGGGGCTTTTGACTGTACATGCAACAAAAACAATGCCAAAATACTTTAATAGCCTATGTTTACATAGAGCTTTACTTAGACTATCATTGTAACGGTAAGTAGAAAGAGTAATTCATAATGACTATTACAGTGCAGAAGCTACAACAACTAATCTAATTCTATATTAAGAATAAACAAATACTTCACTTACCTGAAAGTCTGGGTCTTCTGAATCTGAATGCAGCTGCCGACGCACCCCGTGACCTGGCTGGAAAGTATTTTGCAATGGTGGTATTATGTCTTCCTGCACCTTCAATGGTGTGGGTGAAGGAGGTGGAGAGCTGCTCTGTGGGGGTTCTGATGACTGCCGATGAGGAGGGGATGGGCTCCCAGGAGGCAGATGATCAGGAGAGTTCATTACTTCAGGGCTTACCATTTTTGTTGCCTCCTTTAACAAAGAAAACAAGTTTTACTCATAAAGACAGCAATAACAAGCAGATGTGCAGTTGATTGTATTTATATTTCTTCCACAAAATTCTTCTATGAACAATTGGTTCCTTTTGTTTGTGTAAATGGACTCATAACTGAACATGTTGTAGTAAGTAAATGATGGAATACTCTTTTGATTTTTGATATTTTGTTGCCTTGAGAAAGCTTCGGCGAAACGCGTTGGCAAAAACCTTGATATAGAGTCATTTGCTCTCTGCTTTTATTAGCTTTAAGCCTTTTTATTCACCAAAAATTCTAAGAAGCAATTTTTTAATCGCATTTTATCTTCTCCTCTTCTCCTTTTATTACAAGGCATTGTGTGATTTGTGGTTTTTCAGGGAAGCTCAGCTCTCTAACAGATAGCAAGGTAGATACGAGACCACAGTCCACAGTGCTTGCCGTACTCCATCGTGTGGGGTCCCAGGGCCTAGAAACAACTATAGGTAGCAGAAATCTCGGGACTTCTCCACCTCTCATCTATTTTCCGTTTCTTCTCTTTGATTTTCTGAAAATGCTGGTTGATTTCAATTCTCTCCTTTTTTTAAATGAATGAATTGCACCTTGGCTACTAGCCGCTGATTTTTATCAATATATCTTTAATGAATTACGTGTAATTGTCAAATGAATTTTCTAAATAAATATTAGTTGAATAAGTTAGCACTGAAGTAAAGGTGTTAGCAGCTTTCAGTATTTTAACCCTTTAATGTGGAACCAATTTCCTAAATGGGCATTTAGTTATAAACTGTGAATCTTGAGAATAATGAATGAACTATTTTTTAAGTGAGCTTATATAGTTTTATAAGACAAGCACTAGCACTTTAGCATATTTTTCCAAGCACTCTTAATCAATTTTGATTGGTCACTCAATTAAATTTTGATGAATTAAAACCAGTCCCTTTGATTGGACCAGTTAGATGAACTTTACCACTGATTATAATTAATGAATTAATGGACTAGCAAACTGAATTCTATCACTGATCATAATTAATGATTTGAATTATCTCACAGTTATAATAATAATCAACTAAATATTGGAATACACGGGAGTGGGGTTTTTCTCTTTACTTCTTTTCTTGAACTATTTGTAGAAAGAGTAATTCATAATGACTATTACAGTGCAGAAGCTACAACAACTAATCTAATTCTATATTAAGAATAAACAAATACTTCACTTACCTGAAAGTCTGGGTCTTCTGAATCTGAATGCAGCTGCCGACGCACCCCGTGACCTGGCTGGAAAGTATTTTGCAATGGTGGTATTATGTCTTCCTGCACCTTCAATGGTGTGGGTGAAGGAGGTGGAGAGCTGCTCTGTGGGGGTTCTGATGACTGCCGATGAGGAGGGGATGGGCTCCCAGGAGGCAGATGATCAGGAGAGTTCATTACTTCAGGGCTTACCATTTTTGTTGCCTCCTTTAACAAAGAAAACAAGTTTTACTCATAAAGACAGCAATAACAAGCAGATGTGCAGTTGATTGTATTTACATTTCTTCCACAAAATTCTTCTATGAACAATTGGTTCCTTTTGTTTGTGTAAATGGATTCATAACTGAACATGTTGTAGTAAGTAAATGATGGAACTTACTAATGGAAACCGTATCTTCAGCCCACCAGAGCCCTTTACTACCCCAGTCATGCATATACACAGCTGGGACATATAAGGGTGCTGGACCCCAGAATTCACATATACAACTGTAACAAGCACAGATATCACTTTTAAACCCAGTTTAAAATGCCGTAATCCCATCCCCTCCTTACAGTGTATAATTGTCCCCCTCTGCCTTATAATGTTGGCCCACTAATACAGTACTAGCTTCCTACCTCCCTGAAAGTGCAACATTTTGTTCTCCCAGAAGCATATCCCAACAGTGATACACCAGCAGTACTTTGGGATCATTTTTCAATCCTTCACCTTCTCAATCTCCCTCTAGCAACTTGGGTGGGGGGGGGGTTCCCTGGGTTTCATTAAAGACAGTTCTTATAACTGATACGATAGTTGCCAATATTTCACAAATGCTGCTGAGAAATCAACTAATGTAGCAAATTGTAACAGTTCAGAATCTGCACCTGGGTTACTGATCTGTCAGTTTGGAAGATGAACAACCCTTTTAATGCTAAGTATTAAAATAGGTTCAGGGTCGGACTGGGGGCCCACCAGGGCTGCTGTCACAGGGCCCCCTCCTGAAATTCAGCCCCATGCCAGCCGTGCACAAAATGAACGCACCGCACATGCGCAAAAGATGAGCCACATCACTAACTTTCTTTTCTGGGGCAGCAGGTCCGACCCCGAATAGGTTAGACTAAACCTTCACTGGTTTAGTCAGTGGCTTGATGACGTTCACTGTCAGACTTCCTATATATTCTCTGCCTTTACTGGCTTCTGCCATGAGTTGTGTATTCACCTGCTTCTACAACTACCACCTCATTTGTGAGACAATTCTGATGCCTTTCTTAGCCATTCCTTGTATTTTTTAATTATCTGCACTGGTTCAAAACTTGCAACTATATCTTGGCTCAGTAATGTCAAACTTTTCTTGTAATACCTAAACAATGATAAAACCTGCCATAAAAGCACAATTAAGCATACCTATACTACTCAAGACAAGTGTGCAATGATGCCTCACCTTGTCACTGTGGCAAGAAGAAGATCTTGACTTCGATGAAGAGACAGACGAAGATCTAGACCTCTGGCTGTACCTGTCTAGAGACAACGACTTAGAACGGCAGCTATGTCTTGAATGGGATGATCTCTCTGAAGAAGAGCTTGATGAGCGAGAGGATGAGGAAGAAGAGGACGATGACGATGAGGAGGTTCTTCTTCGTGGTGAACCCCTGACTGGAACCACTGGTTCATCTTCCTGTGGATCATGCTTTAGTTGTTTCTTACTGGATACTTCTTGGTTTTCATCAGTTAAATCATCTGTGTCTGTATTTAATGAAGGTTCGTCTGTTGCACATGCTGCATCATCTTGTTTTTCTATGGCGTCTTCTGTGCTGTGCATTCCAGAATGAGGGATTCTAACAGTCTCGTTTTCATTTTTTTCAGGTATAGGTTGTAATTTCTCAAGGGGAGAAGTTGGTGTTGTTTCCATGGTAGTTCCAGACAGGCATTCTGTTTCTAATTTCTCAAGGGGAGAAATTGGTGTCGGTTCCATGGGAGGTACAGATCGGCATTCCGATTCAGAGGCAATATTGTCTTCCAATTTTTCTATAACTTCTACACTAGACGGCTGTTCTACCTGTACAACTTTTGTGCAATCTGTAAGCTCTGTGCTTTCCTCGCCAGTAGTTGTGTTTACTGTAGGTTTTTGTATGCTTTCCTCTTCATTTGTGGATTGTGGCAAGCTGTCTGAATCCATTATCTTTGGCTCTTCCATAACTGAAAAAGCAGGTTTGCCATCCTCCAAAACATCTTCCATCTTCTCTATTTTTTGAGTATCATTATTGGTTTCATTGGTAGTTTTGCTATTTTCTAATTCATTGCTTTCCTGTGTAATTAATGAGCCACTCTCTTCTGATTGCACAGTTTCAGAAAGTTTCTGATCATCACTCAACATCTCCAAGGCCATCATTTCAGAATTTTCATTGTTCAAAGGACAACCACCCTCTTTTACCACTAGATCTGAAACATGATCATCTTGTAAATGTATGGGGGATTCTTCCATTACTACAGTTACTGTATGCTGTTGTAATGCTGAATTGGTGGTTTCTTGAACCTCCATAAAACTTTCATCAGGTGACAACATTGTTCTAGGTTCTTCATCTGTGATATTTTCCAAGCTGGCATGGATTGTAGGTTCAAGATCATCAGCAGGCTCTGATTCATGAGGAACATTTTGGATCACTGCTGTAATATCAGTTTTATCCTGGATAAAAGTAGTATTTTTTTCTTCTGTTGCTTCTAGTTTAGAGGTATCTTGAATTATAGGTGTATCAAAAATTTCCTGATCCACAGAATCTGTCTTAACATTAGTTACAGGATCAGTTGTAGTTTGAAGAACAGTAAGTTCCGGAATATTTTCTTTCAAATCTTCATTATTTATTGGAGCAAGGCCTTTTTCATCCATTTGTAAACATGTTTCTGGAGTTTGTAAAGGTGCTACTTCCTCTATACAGCCAGGAATGTCATGTGGTTGTTCCAAAGCTTCCTCTACTGCAACATTCTCTTTTGGGGACTCCAAAATAGGAGTATCTTTTTCTTGCACATATCCTTTAGATAGTTGATCTTCTGTACATACAAATTTGTCATGTGGAAGTAGTGTAGTAGATGTGACACATAAAACTGTTTCAGATGTTACTGAAACACTCTCTTTTGGGGACACCAAAATAGAAGTATCTTTTTCTTGCACATATCCAGGAGATAGTTGATCTTCTGTACATACAAATTTGGCAAGTGGAAGTAATGTAGTTGATGTGACACATAAAACCGTTTCAGATAAGCCTTCAGACACAATTTCCTTCACCGTCTCCAAAGATGCTTGTTCCTGTTCTTTGGTATTTTCTATTAGCTCTACACGAATATCTTCTTGAATGCTTTGTGGCACTTCTTCTTCAGACTTTAATACTGAAGTTTCCTGACTTTCCAAGGATATGTCTTTGTTAGAATCACTTCTTACAACTGTAGGAGGTTTTGCTGCATTAAATTCACTGGAAAAACATTCTTCTTTCATAGCACGATCAGGGAGGCTATGTTCCTTTGCTATCTCTAAAACAGATAAACAAGTGGAACCAATTTCTGTTTTTTCCATCAGCTTTTCTTGATCAGAAATAATATAACTGGGGCCTTCTCCCCTTTCCACGTGTTCTATTGTATTCACATGTTCCTCAGTCTCCATACTTTCCTCTCTCTCTATATGCTCTGCAGTCTCCCTAATATCTACCTGTTGACTTACTAAAGATGTGTTTTCCATCTTTTCTTTTTGATGGGGTGTTGCAGTTTTATGCTCGGATTGTTGTTCACATTCCTTTACTTGAGGCACAAATGGTACATCTCTGCATACAATTATTTCACTTGATTCTTTACTTAACTCTGTTGTCTCCTTTTCCAAATAGTCATGGCTATGTGCATATCTTATTTTCGCTATATCATGTTGTGAATGATCATGTGTCTTAATTTTCAGTTTTCTCATTTTGGTTAAGGGAGGTGCACCTAAGGAGGAAATTGCTAGTGGATTTTCTGATTCTGGAGATTCCTTGTCTGCTACTTTCTTCTCTGTTTCAGGTAATCTTTCAGTATCGGGGCATATGGATATTTGCAAAGATTTGCTGTCTTCTTTGATAATTTTATTTGTGGCTGGCTCTTGTTTTTCTAATACAGACATGGCTTGAACACCTCTTCCTGATGACTTTTTCACTATTTGAATGCTGTGGTCTCCCACTGTTGTCTTTCTGTCTGACCTTCCTTGAGAAGGAGGCTTAATTAAAACCAGTGCAGGGCTTGTTTTTATATCCTTTGATGTTGGACTTTTTGTTATAAACAAAGGTTTGAGTTCCCCTTCCTTTTCCTCATTCAACTTGAGCTCTTGATGTTTAAGCTTTTCCGTTTCCTGGCTCCAACTTGATGTTTTTCGAATAACAAATGAAGATTCCTGATATTTTTGTGCATCTGGCTCTAGAACTCGCTCCATCTTCTCCCTAGCTTGACGCCCCCACTTCTGAGGAGACCTGTAACTCCTGTCTATTTGAAGAAACTTTGGGGATCCTGGTTTTTCAGATTCTGGAGATGTAGGTTTCTCAGAAATCTGTTGCTGAATGCCTTCCAAAGGCAGTACTGGTGGAACCCTCTCCTCAGGCACTTGTTCTGCCTCAGCTGATAGTGTTCTGCACCTCCTTTCTGTCAACCCAGATGGAGAAGGAGAACGATTTGGTCCTGGTGACTTTGAGGCTTGCTGAGGAGTGACTGTCCTTGAAGATGACCTTCTTCTCTTGGGAGTTTCTTCCTCTAGTTTCATCTCCTGATCTTCTTCCATCTCTTCATCCTCTTCCATCACATCTTCTGCTTCTTCTTTTAAAGTATTTGCATCACCTTTAGACCGCCGCACACGTGTGGATACCCTGCGTGGCTCCTGCTCCTGTAATGGCTGCGCAAGCACCAAGGGCTTTAAAGTTTTAGCCTGAAAAGAAAAAAAAAAAAAAACAGACATCAAGCTGAAATTGGTACAAGAGTATAGTGATCTTAAAAACTCAAGATAAGGATTACTGACCTGCTTTACCCGGGGTGATCTTCTCTCTCTTTTTCGAGGAAGCTCTTCCTCTGAATCCTCAGGCTCTTCCAAAACTGGCTGACATTTTTCTGTACATATTATTTAAGTAAAAAAAAAAAAAAAAGACAAAACAAAAACACTAATGACTTTTCCATTATAGATATTTTTCACCATATTCCCAAGTTTCTTTTCCATAGTAAGTAATTAATTAGCAATATATTTTTTACATGTTTAAACATACACAATAAAAAAAACAGTTTCCACAAATATTAATGAACTGAACAATTTTAAAGTAATAGAATTACAATTCAACTGCCACATGTAACCTGGCTGTTCCCCTGGTGATAAATAATGCTACAAGCTACAAACACTACAAGCTACAAAATACAAGCTTCTATGCAAGTTAACAGACAAAAATAACAACAAAATGTAGGTGAATTAAATTATAAGATACTGAATAAGAGTTTCTATAAAGAGTACAGGAAGTGCTGGAAATGGTGTAGAATTCCATCTTCCCCAATGAAAGTTTGCATTAACCAGACTTCTTAAGTGTTCTTTAATTAACAAAAAATAATAGTGATCTTCAAGAATTCAGTTCCTTGGATAGGATCTTGAAGGATTTAAAAAATGTGTCAATATCTCTAACTAAACAACCCCACAATGACAAAGCAATTGTAAGGTAACAATATGTTATAAAATGTCCTTTTGTCATAAAATTTCAATTAGTCTGCATTTTGTCATACATTACCAGCACTGGCTTCTTCACAAACTAAGCTTAACTTGCAGGCCTTGCTGGCATCAGAATGTTAGCCTGACTATCCTTCACAATCACCACAGAATATGTTGGCACTTTATAATTACTTGCTAATAATAATAAAAGGTATGGCAATACATACTTGGTGTGCGCTTTTGCAGCCCTTCTTCTGGAATCTTCATAACAGAGCGGATCAGATCAGGTGGCTCTGGGACCATGTCCGTGGGTATGTTCTCATCTTCAGATTCTGCTAAAGGCTCTACATAGCAGAAATGCATGCAGAACCGTATGAAACCGATTGCAATTTGTCTCCGTACATCATATAAAAAGTTAATTTAAAGGTGAACAACCCCTTTAAGACATGTCTCTGGTTTATGTTATTCTTATGTGAATATGAAGTTACTTTAATTGTGCAACGTCCTGGTGCTTCAGCCCAATCGACGAAGATAATTTAATTAAACAAACAGTAACACCAAAAAATTTAAGTCTTTTAAAGTAATTAAAATATAATGTACTGTTGCTCTAGTAAAACTGTCATGTTTGCTTCAGTAACTCTATAATAATGGCTACACAACAGCTTGTTTATATAACTATAGTTGTATATTATATCATCATTCTTTAAAAACACATTTTTTTGTGTTATGGTTCCCTATTAAATCCCAGTATAATGGACTCCACCTATGTAATCCTGAGACAGGCTAAAGAGCTCATCCTTAAAAAAAATGAAACCATGATCAGTAATTGTATCTTATGTAATCTAAATAACCTTCCCAAGTTGTGCGTACATAAAAATACATACATGAACTGAGCCAAGGAGTTCTATATATCCATGGTGAAGGAGAAAAAAAGCTGAAATGGTGGGAAATTTTTGGCAATGAGTCCAACATTGCCATCTTCCATCATATCTCCAGTACCAATGCTAAGAGGGCACATACACAGTACAGATGTAAACCAGAGTTTTGGCTTGGGGTACGAGTAGGGTTGCCACCTGGCCGGTTTTTTACCGGCCTGACCGGTATTTTTGATGGCTGATCCCAATGTTATTAATAGGGAAAAAAGATAAATATATAGGAAGGCCGGTATTTTGTTTAAGAAAAGGTGGCAACCCTAGGTATGAGGTAAGCAACTAAGATATCTGGTTGTGCCCAACAGCTTTTGCAGTGCTTTAGATTTCCTTCTCTTTTAAAAGGGACCTGAATTATTTTTATAGGTGAATGACAATTTCCACCTCCTAGTGTGACCGTAGCCATACTGTTTAAAATCCCATTACAAGAAGCGAGAAAAGAATGAGGCTTATCAGTATAAAAGGTAGGGGAGTAGCGAGGCAACCAGGGCCATTCATGACACTTTCTATCTTAGACAACTCCCTAGGTTTTCTCATACATTGTACAGAAAAATATCCGATAATGGTATTGCCCTGTAGCAAGCACAATTCTGCAGAAAAATGTGTCTTTAATACAGATGTACATCATACCTGCAGTTTCTGCAGCCTCTCTGGCTTCCTTCTGTAGTCTTTGTCGAAGTAGCTCTTGTTGCTTCTCAAGATACTGTTTAATAAAGCTGTTTTGTCCCATCTCCTCTCCCATCTGTAAATGTAAAAAAAGTGTCCCATTATAACAAGGCATTTTGCTGTAGCTGAGCATTGTGTTTCAAGGAGGTTGTGATAAGGGTGCAATTGCTCTGTAATTATCTAATTTATCACCTTTTTTTAAAAACAGAAAACAGATTAAGACAATTTTAGAATAAAGTCAGTGTTTTAGGTTTACTCTCTCTGGCTGATCTTCCCACAGTCTCTCAGCTGTATCGAAAGTATCCAAAACAAATGTTTATAGATCAGCTCTTATGGCGATAGAGTTGGAGATATCAATATGAGAACACTGCAGGAGGAAAGTAAGTGGCTTTACACTCCATGCTCTCGCAATATTTAAACCTACTGCACTAATTTTGGTTTCTGTTTTCGCTATTGCCATAGGCAGTGATCTATATACATTTTTTGGAGAATTCTTAATTAGAATCTTGCGCTGGTGACTTGACACTGCCCATTCATATAAACAGAAAAAAATCTGCAATAAGAAATGCATGATTAGTATCAGCATTTGATCACTGCCACATGAAGGAGCAAAATGCCATAATTCTCACAATATGAAGTTGCCCATTGTTTCTTGCAATAGCTCAAACATAATCTAGTAAAAATTGTAAAATACTAAATGCTTTATGTTATGACCGCTTGGTAGTCTATATGGGAAGAAGATCCACTATGAGGTACTAAAAGCACACTGAGGCACATTCAAAGTAACCTATAGCAACAATTGGCTTTGATCACTCAGTTGCAAGATAGATAATGAAAGCAAATATCTTCGATTTTGTTATTTGAACTGGTGCTATTTGTATATAAGCCCCAGTGACAATATCCATGCTGATTTTGTGCATTTTGATCACTGTACTTCTGGGCTTCTTAAAACTGCCACAATTAAAATGACTGAAATCTCCCCACACACTTATGAAGGTATAAAACAGACTTATGCTTGCTGCTCTGTTTTTGTTAAATCTCACGCTTGAATATAATCTTTTTATTATATGCATTTAAATCATTAGCCCTGCAATGCCCAAACATCTGTTGCTAATCTATTGGTTGGTAAGGTTTTATATTCTGGTCTCTTGGCACATACTATCTCCCCAAGGAGTAAGACAACAGATAACTGCATGCCCATGGGGCACGTTAGCATAAGTAGGAACATCCAAAACAGGAAGCAAATACAAGCTATAAACTAAATATACACAAACGGATTCAATGAACAGCACAGGTATTTGGAGTGCTTGGTACCTGTGATTTTTTTTATTATAAGGAATGCCATTTAAGACCACTAAAACACTTCATAATAACAAAAACCATCATTTTATTTTTTACGAAGGACATGGATTTATGCTAGTACAAGTACTATACAAGGTGCGGTCTTATTATTATAAAAAAGAAACAAATTAGTGAGAATTAAAACTATTGGCAATAGCTCCAAAATAAGAGAATGGTATCGGGATACTATGTTGAAAAATGGATGCATATCTTTATAAAATTAAAGTACATATGTAGGATTGGCAGCGAACTAGAATTGTGATGAGTGCAAATGAATGCTGAATGTACAGAGAAAAGCTGCAGGAATTTTAATGCCAAGTTGCAGAGCAGTGTAATAGCAAACTTACAATAGCTGGTAGGAACACACCAGTAAAGGATAAATTAAGGAATTAAAATCAGGTCTTGAAATATTCATAATGCAGGTTGGCAGGTCTAGGACTGCTATTAAATGCTATTAAATGCTGGGAGCCCACTGTTTTACCTAGTGAAAACCGCATAGTAACCAGTCTTCTGGAAACCACATACATCAATAATGACGTTCTTGGAACTTATCCGTTAACTTGGATTTTTCCAAGGGAACAAGAGGGATTCCCTAAGTATTTAAACACAGCTAAGAAATCCTTCAGCATACGAGAATATACAAACCTGTGAATTTGGCTGAAAACCAGCATGGGGAGTAGATTGTTTCTGTAGACTTTCCAGCATCAATGCCTAAAAGAGAACAAAAATCAGTTGAGTAAAATCCAAAATAAGCAAGTTTGCACTTCTTTTCGATTTAATTAGCACTGACTTATGTATGTGTGTATATATGTGTATACATGACTAAGTAGTAGATAATAGGACTGTATGCAAAAGATACGTTAAACGAACAAATATTAAAATGCTACAAGTCAAATCTTGACATGGCTGGTAAGCTTAAATACTGTATGGCCATATGGCATGACAAAAAAAATCCACTTTATGAATTAAGTGCAGGCATTTTTTTGAAGCAATGAAAATGTATTAAACAGATATGCACTGGTGTCATGCAAGGACAATTTGACAGTTTTTTTTAAAGGGGTTGTCCACCTTCAAACAACTAGTTGTTTTCAGATAGATCACCATAAATAACGACTTTTTTCAATTACTGTCTATTTTCTATTTGCAACCGGTTTTCTAATATTGACGTGTAAAGTGTCATTTTTCACCTTCTAAAGCAGCTCTGGGAGGGGGGGTCGCCGACCCCCCAACTGTTCTAAACTGATACATTTAATGGATACATTTCTTATCTATGTCACTGCTGAGCAGAATCTCTGGGTTTCATTACAGGCAGCTGTTAAAATTGATACAATAGTTGCTAATACTCCAGAGATGTTGCTGTGAAATGTATCAATTAAATGTTGCAAAATTGGAACAGTTTCTGCACCTGAATTAATGAGCTGCCAGACAAACACCAGAGACACCAACATTCAACTTTTAACTTAGATTGTGGAAACACAGTAAAAAATAAATAATGGAAAGTAATTGAAAAAAGTCTTTATTTATGGAGAACAATCTGAAAACCACTGAACAAAAAAAAGTGTTTTGAAGGTAAACAACCCCTTTAAGGCAACAGCATGCAGGGCCAAAGATTCCTCCTTTGGCCACAGTGAGACTAATTGTCAACATGTCCTCTCCTAACCCAGTTAGCTGCACCACAATTACTTATCTACACCAACTTGACCCACCCACACCTGACACTGCTGGGGCGAGGAAGGACTAGCATAAGTTGATTAACTAAATGCAGCAGCAGGGAATTTTACTGAAAATTATTGAAGATGAGCAGAATGGAAGAGCACGGTCCTGGCTAAGTAGGTTGTAAAAAGTCGCCCAGACCTGCCTGACTGGAAGGTATTGGGCCAACCTGCACATCACTAAAGCATACTTTTTTGAGAAGGTAAATATTGGTCTAACAAGACTGTATTAACTTGCAAAAGTAGTACAGGTATGGGATCCATTATCTGGAAACCCGTTATCCAGAAAGCTCTGAATTATGGAATGACCATCTCCAATCTATTCAATTTTTTTTAAATGTATTCCCTTTTTTCTATAACAAAACAGTAGCTTGTACTTGATCCAAATTAATATATAATTCATCCTTATTGGAAGCAACATCTGCCTATTGGATTTATTTAATGATTACATGATTTTCTAGTAGACTTAAGGTATGAAGATCCAAATCATGGAACGATATATTATCCAGATAACCCTAGGTCCCAAGCATTCTGGATAATAGGTCCCATACCTATATTCCCACCCTGAAAGTAGTTGCATGTATAAGTGTGATCTTAAAATTCAATTTGCAGTGGTCAGGGCACCACACAGTTTATAATAAAGTTACAAAAATGGGAAAACAATCAATTATTCAGATATAGTGGAAATAACCATTCAATCCAAATTCACCCTAATTAACCTTCAGTCTGCAACAGCTCCAGGCCCATAGTTTATAAACGACTGGCTTTTAAGCTGAAACACTGGGTTTTAATGCAGTGCTGGGGTTTATGCTTATTAGATCCCAATCACAGGCCATTTTCACCCTTATCAGGAATCATCAGTCTAATGCAGGATTTTCCACTCCATCATATGCAGTCAGAAGTCGTTCCACGTGAATAGCACATAAGGAGTTAGGAGACAAAATACAAATGAACTATTGTATATTTCAAAACATTCTAAATTACAAATATAAATCTTTCCCCCCTGCAAACAGCTGCTTACTTTAGAGGTTGCAATGAATCCAAAAATGCTAACTGCTAGTTTGAGTATGTTATTGGTGATGAAATGCATCACAGTTGATTGACCAAAAAGGGATGATCAGCTGAAACAGTACAATTAGGCCAATCACGTGCCTGGCCAATGGCACAATATCTGAGATATTGTCCATTAACCCAAGTGGTTGTATAATACAAAAGCTAGTTTAGCTATGGACATCCAGGGAATGAGCTCATTTTATATATTGCTGAAGAAGAAGGTAAACAAAATTCTGCTGCTACTTGCTACAAACTGTGAGCTTGTTATAGTACAGCTGAGAAACTGAGAAATGTTGCTCCTGTAATTTGTATTCTTGTGTTACATATAAAATAAAGAACCACATTGCAACGCATCTATCCTTTTGAAGAGACCCAGCATATGCCAAGATCCCACATAACAAGTAAGTGGTGGAGCTAAGCCTGTGGTAGGATGAGGCCATAGGTCTTGATGATGATGTTCTTCAACAAACAAAGTGAAGCCTTCTGAAATCAGAAGGTATTTGCTTGTCTCATGTCATACACATAGCACTGCCTAAATACCAAAAATTAGAGGTTTAATTCTCTCACAAGGCATCATGAGACGGAGATATGCAAATTGCTCCTTTACTCCCATTTGGACAACTATGCATCCAGAACCTCTGGTTTTACAGCACAGATACAGCCTAATGGTTCAGTCATATATCCAAACTTGCAGACAGCCTGTTTCGATCATGTGCAAGATTTTGGAACATGGCTTCTCAGGGGGTAGGACTTAGAAAGTAGGGAAATAGAAAACCAAAAGGGGGGTTGTGGGAGCATGTGGTTTGTAGCACCCCATACCTACCCCGTTTAACTAATGTGGCCCTATGTTTTTAATTGCACTTAGTAACACTACTGCATTTATTACGCTTACCACACTTATCACTTCACTAAATATAGCCTAATTTACTTCTTTTTGCTTACACTTATATTTTTCACCCTTACTCTTCCCTATAACCACATAAACACACACCTTTTCTATATATTCATTCATACGAAGTAGATGAGTGATCAGAAAAAAAAAAAAAAGGATTTTTTATAATTGTTTTTTCGACCTCTGAAGAAGCTAAGAATAGCGAAACACGTTAGGAAAGGGGGAGACTCGGACAGGTATCCTACACAAGGGACTGGGGAGCGGAGGGCTACCTAATACCCTGAAGGACCGGAGGGAACCCCATTTGGAACTATTTCTTGCAAGTATTTTATATGTAAAATGTGAGTGCATTTTTTATTGTTTTAAGAATTGGATTTTATATATTAAATAGTATTACACTATTTCGCACTTTCCCCTGTCTTGCATTACATTGTGAAATCTACATGCATTGGAACATCTGAGGACTGGGAGCCAGGATTATCTTATTACGAGCTGCATACCACACTAGTGGTCTGTGAGTAGGCAATCTAGCCATATCCTCACTATTGGTTTATATAATCGAACACCCGGCACTTTTTTATTATAGAACATATATTCACCAGAAAACCTTTTGGGATAATGTCACTCCCTGTTGGCTAAAAGATAAAGCAGTTTGAAAACACCGGGTGCACACTCGCTATAATCATAATACTACACTATATTGGTTTTCTAAAATTTCCACTGCTTAGGCGCTGATCTCCATATTCATTCATACGTATTTATATTCACTTATATATATGCAATTTCACTGTGCCTTTACTATTGTTTCACTTTTTTTTTTTTTTTTTTAAACTGGGCGTTGGTTTGGGCAATCACTCTCTCTTAAAAGTCGCTGGTTAGTGGTGGGGGAGGATCTAGCCCTTATACTAAACCAAGGTTCAGGACACATTTACTTTAGGAGAAATCTACTTCAATTCATGCTACTATGCAGAGAGGCACTAGACCTTTAAACTATGACCAGAGTTAAACAAGTTAGGGACCACCGTGTGGGGTTTACCTTGACGTGGTATGGTGGCTTGTCAAGTTTGTGGTCATAGCTTTGTAACTAGATACCCTTGTCTTTGCTGGCTTATGCATTTGCTTGTGTGCGGAGTTACTTATGAGACAGGGGACTGTATATTTTGGTGCATTTTTGCCTGGCCATAGGAGTGCTCCCACAGCCCCCCTTTTTGTAAACAGAAAACCAAACCTGGTTAGGATGAGATGGGTTAAAGGAGCCAAAAATCCATTCTCAATCATTTACATGCATAGTACTTCATAATTACCAAAAATTTGAGTTTTAATTCTCTCATAAGGCATCATGGGTAGAGACATGCAAATTGCTCCTTTATGTCCATTTGACCAAATATGCATCCAGAACTCTGGTTATCTATTTCGCTACTATAAAAGGACTGCAAAATATCTCGAAGTCTAAAACTATTTGGAAATGGAGAAACTCTTTTCCAAATTTTGCAAACTACTTCATTTGCCCAGGCCCTGTAATCCCACCTACAGGGTCAAATACTGCATTTATTATCAGACCCCAATTTACATATGTGGGATTATTTTTAGTCATATAGCTGTTAGATTTAGGTCACACGTTGGTGCTACTTGTTAGCTTGGC
Source organism: Xenopus borealis (assembly GCA_024363595.1). Classification (NCBI taxonomy): domain Eukaryota; kingdom Metazoa; phylum Chordata; class Amphibia; order Anura; family Pipidae; genus Xenopus; species Xenopus borealis. Next base: position 152,293,759 of record CM044431.1, read on the forward strand.
AACAAGTTCTTTTTCTGAAACAAGAGGGCACATTTATAAACAGTGGGCAAAGCAGGAGCAAGGTGTCAAGTTTTTGCCCACTATGCACCTTTCTCTGTATATTTTGCCTCTGCAGCTGCATAGGATCCAAACTCTTGCATCTGCTATTTGAGAGGCAGCATGTTGGGTTCCCACTGGATGCCCCTTTCATTGTACTTTTCATTGTCAAAGTACTGCCTGTGTACTCAAGACACATTTAAAGGACTACACTTAACCGTATTTCTGCTCATAAATATTAACTAGTACAAATTCAGAGTGCAAACAGTGTTGATACTTTGTATAAAAACACACTAACACTTTTCATATAAGCCACACAGACAAATGTCAGTTTAGAAACTAGCTGAGAAATGCTGCCAACAGTTCTCTTAAGTACATGCCTAAAGTCAGCTCCAAATCGGGAGTCCTTCAGATCAAAGACTATCAAGGGCATCAAGAAGTCTCATTGTAAGTAATTTTGTCCCCCAGTTTTGGAACAAACACTTAATAAAGTAAAAAGACTAATAAAGCAGTATACTTCAGCATGCCCATTTGAGAACAATCTTGGTTACTATACCCTTCATATTTTTGCCTGTTCTGTCTAAAGTGCCTTCAATAAATTTAAGAAAGCGACTCGCATATTATGAGGTTTCCACTTCTGTTTTATTTCAGTCCAATATGGCCTTGACACACAAGCTTACATGTTCTAGCCATATATCATACCAAAACCTCTTTTTAAAAATAAAAAATACAGACTGAGTCATATACAGTGTTGGCTTTTTTTTTAACTTACAGCAGTTGTTTAACTTTAAAATAAGCATTTTTTTTCCTTTTTGTAATGTGGGTTCTCTTATCAGAGATGTCTATTTTCTGTAATACATGTACTTTAAAAACACTTTCTTAAAACTCTGGTAAATGCCTAACCCCTGATCCTAAGGTAGGTGCAAAGTTTGATACATGCTGCATAGAGTGTTTTAGGGACGCAGTGAATAATGCAGTTAGAATATATGCAGATTGTTTTTAGGTAACAGCAATATCCAAAGCCTACTCTGACAATAGTTGATACACAAACATGATAAAATTCTATGCATCCAGAAGAGTACTCCATGATAAGACACTAACAAAATACTATTACCATTCATAATATACACACAAACACACACACATATATATATATATATCTAACTTGAGACATATAGGTGAAGAATGGCGGCACTCACAGGCGAAATAAAGAAAAACTTTTTATTTAACTCGACGTTTCGATCCCTCACAGGGATCTTTCTCAAGAGTATACAAACATGCAATATATATATATATATATATATATATACACATATATATATATATATATATATATATATATACACATATATATATATATATATATATACACACACATACTATGAGTGCAGATCTATTGTTGTATAGATAGATATAGATAGATAGATAGATAGATAGATAGATAGATAGATAGATAGATAGATAGATAGATAAAGAGAGAGAGATACACACACACAGTAGAACCCACATTTTACATCCCCTGATTTTACATTGTTGTTCTGTCCCCCTACATTGTTGTTTTGTCCCCCTACCTACCACCACCACATATATTATGCATAATACATTTCCCTGATTTTACATTTTCCAGGATTTTGCAAAAAAAATTATTCTGGTCCCCTGTAAAATGTAAATGGAGGTTCTACTGTATATAAATCTGACTTGATAGTGGATTACCATGGAAAATCATGTGTGATTTTAAGAGCACATAGTGTGTCTATATGACAAAACACGATCAAATAGCACAAAAAGAAGAGTATCCACTTGGAACAGTAAGAGAAGTGCCATAACCAGCTGCAACACCAAACAATGTTAAATGATAGAGTAGGGGTGCAATGAGGGTGTGCCCACATAAGGACATAAATTCATTTCATGCTAAAAGCGACAGAAAGATTCCCATCCCTAGTGATGGCTTAGTGGACAGCTTGAGCATACTTCAAATAGATGAACAAACATTTCACAAGATTCGTCCTTCATATAAGGCTACCGGTGACTAGAGAGGATCTCCTCCTCATGCAATTAACTTGTGTCACTACCATATTGGAAGTGCAGCCACAGCTAAAAAAAAATAAAATAAATTAGCGTATTTGCTTTCGGACCGGCTCCAAAACCCTCAAATTAAGGTCCAACAAACAGTAGGCGGATCGCGGACACAGCGCATGAACTCATGTAAACAGGTGGCTGTAGCCATTGCCCTCGGACAGACCAGCCTTTCCGGTCCAGCACGCAAAGGTAGACTCGATACACTATTGCCCTACTAGCAAGACCATATGGCAGAGAAGTCTTGTTGCACCCATAGGAAACGATGCTATCAGCTGCACATAGTCCGCCTAATTATATAAACACAAACGCCAAGCAGTTATTGTTAAATAGCATAGCGTTTATTTGCGCTTAACCTTTTGCCCGCTGCGAATTAACATTTCACTTTTAACTTGTGCGCAAAAAGCACTCGAAATAAAATATCAATATCGTTTCATGTAAGAATTTATTTAATCTCATTACGGCCTGTAAACCTCGTGCACGAGCACGCACACTTGGGGTGGGCCTTATTCAGTCGACGTGCCCGCGCCCGTAGAAAGATTATAAATTGGGTAAGGGCGGGAAGCTGTCGCTTGCCGTCAGCCACGCATGCGCCAAAGTCACAAACAGGAGACGGCGCATGTGCGACAGCTACCTTATTCCTGCACGCATGCGTGATTTCGCTACACCGATAGGAAGAGGAGGGGGCGGCGGGAGCGCGCTAGGTTGTTGTGGGGGGTGCGCGTTGCCGTACTTTCTGCCGTTAAAGCGTTGCGCGGGAAAAGCAAGGCAGGAGATTGACTTACCCCTTTAAGACGCTTAATAAGTGCGCTTTTTTGACCGCTTTTGGCCAGTCCCCGTTCCTCTAACGCGGCTCTCAAATCGGTGACTCGTAGGCTGTCCAGCGGCCTTCCGTCCAGCGTTACGTCTTCAAGCTCTGCCATGGTTAGCGTCCTAGAGCCCCACTGACCGGGGAAAAAGATGCACCGGCCGCGGGGCACTGCACGACCGAGCTCC
>CM044431.1:152306719-152347799 GCA_024363595.1 Xenopus borealis
TAGTGGGGGAGCTAGGACCTCATTAAAGTCTCCTGCCGTTATCACCAGTGCGCGCGGGTACAAAGTAAGCTGAGCTGCCAGCTCCTTAATGACTTCTGAGTCGTATGGGGGGGGTATATAAATGTTGGCCAATAGCATTTCACATGCATATATAAAGCAGTGCAGAAAAAGAAACCTTCCCTTGCTGTCTGATTTAAGTGCCCCAAATTTAAATGGCACTGTTTTACCTATTAGGATAGAAACCCCTGAGGAGTGCGTGGAGTAGGGGGCATGGTATGTCCAGCCTACCCAGGGCTTTCTTAGTGCCAGCGACTTAGAGCCCGTGAGATGGGTTTCCTGTATGAACGCTATTGATGCGTTGTGAGATTTCAGGAAGTCCATCACCAATCTACGCTTGATAGAGCAGTTAAGCCCCCTTACATTCCAGCTTATCAAGTTAAAAGACATTGTGGGTGAGGCAATAAATATATGCGCATTTTTTCGCCTAAAGCTTCTACTATTTCGCTATACATTTCTTGAGCAGTTAAACAATTAAACAAAGAACAGAAATTCCCCTGTAACAGTACCCCCACCCCTTCTGCCCTTACACCAACTGTGGGCAGAATTAACCCCTGAACATGACAAAGGCAACTTGCTTTGGAGGTGTGCGGCTGCATGGTTTGTGGAGAGCTCGTCGTGCTTATGACTTATCATAGCTATATGAAATTACTAGGCAACAGTGTATTTCAATTGTATTACCCAAACTTGTGTTATGTTTTTTTTTTTTTTTTTTTTTTTTTTTTTTTTTTTTTTTTTTTTTTTTTTTTTATCCCATTATACATCTGTACTTCACCTGTCCTGTAGATTCACCCCTGGATTATATGGCAGCAATTCCCTGATAAGGAAACATTTAGTCTCTTAGATGAAATGAAGTTCAGATAAGTTTCAATATTGTGGTGTTATACCCTGCCGCTGGGATCTGTGAAGATTGATTTCCCTCCATGTAGACAGCTCATCCGAGGTAGACAGAAGCTGGGTTCCTTTTTCGAATGTCTATTGCAGTTTTAAATATCTGTGCTTCATCTGTTAAGCATTCTCACCCTTGAAAATGTGATGAGCGTTCCCTAGTCAGGAAACGATTGCTCTCCTATTGAAAGATGAATTCTCTGTGCTCTGGAGTTTAGTTCTGTCGCCGAGGGCTTTGAGGACTTGTTTCCAACCAAGAAACTACCTCCTCCGGGGTGGAAAAAAAATTAGTTTTTCCGTTAACTGCAACTCTCAGACGGGCAGGGAAAATCATAGCGTACGGGATTTGGCGTTGCCTCAGGTTGGCCTTAACTTCTGTGAATTTCGCCCTCTGTTTTCGCACCTCTGTGGAGAAATCGGGGTATATCGCAATCTTGTGGTTGTCGTGGAAGACTTCACCAGCTTTTCTTGCCTCAGAGAGTACTGTGTCTCTGTCACGGTAGTTGAGAAGTCTAGCTATTAAAGGTCTAGGTGGTGCTCCCGGAGGTGGTGGTTTGCCAGGGATTCTATGCGCTCTTTCTACCACAAAGGCCGTTGAGAAGGCGGTCAGGCCAAATTTATCGGTCAGCCATTTTTCCACAAATTTTTCTGCGTTTGGTCCCTCAGTTCTCTCCGGCAGGCCAAGTATTCGTATATTGTTACGCCTAAGGCGGTTTTCAATGTCGTCAGTTTTTTGCTCCAGTTGCGCTAACTGCTTTCCTGCTGAGGATATGCGTGCTGGTAAAGGCATTGCCAGATCCTCTAATTCGCCTATCCTTCTTTCGGCCTCACCAGTTCGTTCTCTGACCTTTTGCACATCATGTTTTAATATCGCAAAGTCAGTTTTTAATTCGTCAATTTTACTCACGAGAGTCGTGTGGTTAGTTGTTATTGCCTGTAGCACTTCAGCCAGTGTTGGTTCCATTCTTGCATCCACCTTGGCAGAGGCTGTGCATGAGGCCTGGACATCAGATTCCTCTAATTGCATCCTTTTCTCCGGTATGGCGGGAGAAACATTTAGTGGCTTTGCCTGTGTCATCACTACAGAGGACTGAGGGGATCGAGCAAATTGCGCGAGCTTACTCGCGGGGCCATCTCTTTTCCCTTCAGTCGGCAGCAGCGCGCCCTGTGCGGTATAGGCAGAGGTATCGGCGCCATCTTGATTCATCGTGGACTGCTGCTGACGGGAACTGACCTTCGCGGTGTGCTTGGCTCCACTTTTTCGCACCATCGGTAAATGTCAGTGCTGTCCTGGCGCAAGCACCAGCTTAGGTGCCAACTTGGGAGCCGGTTTAGGGTAATCAATTTTTAGATTATTTCAGGATTAGATGCCTTCAGCACGGAGCTCACAGGAACTGCTTCCTTCTAGCACGCCATGCAGGTCAGACCATAGTATTTTTACATTTTTATATAGTTAAAAAAGGAATATTTAAGTATTGTATACATAATGGTTTTTTGATTTTGAAAGTGTCAAAGTGTGGAATTCGAACTCGCCACATTCATATGGGATTTTTAGGTGAAAGTTAAAATTTCACTATTTGAAAAGTATGCTTCTAAAATCCCATGGTAATGAATATAAAGTAGTGGAATCTTTCCCTAGTCTTCAGGTCTATAAATGTAGTAATGTGCAAAGTTCCCTTAGGTGTATTTTAACATTAGGGTTTTTTTTACTAAACCTTTTTTTTTTTTTTCCAGGTCAAGGTTTTTTTGGGCAAAAACTAGGATTTTTATATGAGAAAAAAATTTTTTTCTGAGATTTATTATATCCTGAAGTTGCAAAAAGTCCTAATCAGAAAAATATTTTATTATTATTAACATGTATTTCTATAGTGGCAACTTGTTGCGTAGCGCTGTAAAACCTGTCAAGGTCATGTATAAATCAATGGGAGATGTCCCTTTTACAGTTATCGTGATATGTGTTGGGTTGGTTTAATACAACTATGAGATACATTTGAGTTTTAGTAAAACACACACACACTTTTCCAGATACCAGATCTTTTGTAATTTGGAACTTCATACATAAAGTATACTAGAAAATCATGCAAACTTAAAATAAATCCAAAAGGCTGGTTTTGCTTCCAGTAAGAACTGATATCTTTGTCAGGATAAATTACAAGCTACTGTTTTGTTATTACAGAGAAAAATGCAACCATTTTTTTAAATTTTGGATTTAGTGGATAAAATGGAGTCTATGGGAGACGGCCTTTCTGTAATTTAGAGCTTTCTGGAAACCGGCTTTCCAGATAGTGGATCCTGTACCTGTATTTGGTTTTGCTGGAACCAACGATAATATAAGGCTGCAATTTACTGATGCTTTTGAAAGCCAAGGAAATCTAGTGCAAGTCATCTCTAAGTAATATGGAAAACCTGCCACTTGTAAGTAGGGATGCACCGAATCTACTATTTTGGATTCGGCAGAACACCCGAATCCTTCCTGAAAGATTTGGCTGAATCCCTCGCTGGCCCTAATTTGCATATTCAAATCAGGGGTTGGCCCGGCAGAAGTATTCGGTGCATTCCTACTTGTAAGTCAGTAAATATGTGCCCACATGCTAATTCAGAGTCGCATGGGTTCTGCGAAGGTCCTGACACTTTATTCATGTTTTACTACACACTTAGACTGAATAACGTTAGTTTTAATTCCAAAGAAGAGAAGCAAAATATATAGCTTTGACATTCCAAAAACTTGCCCTGCGTTCTGAATTCACATTTTCCATGCATATATGTCATTGCTTTGTTATTCTAATTTGCCAAGCATTTTTATTGACAGGCCTCTCACATAGTTTTCCGATCTTTCAGGTTATGATGGAGACCGAAAACTTCCTCTCGTATATCCCTTTGCAGGAAATGCGGTGTGTTCTGCATTGGTTTTCTGATTGGTCAGAATCGCAACGCAGTCGTTTTCTTCAGGACCTTGTGTGCAAGGCTGTTCCTGGAAAGCTATGTTTGCTTTTGGATGGCTTGGGGTCCCTTCAGCTATCTGCCCCACCACCCAGTTTGTTTCAGTGCCAGCTTAGACTCTGGGATCAGTGGTTTCAGGGATGGGATGAAGATGAAAGAAATGAATTTTTGCATCGCCTTGAGGAGCAGAATCCTGGCTTTGTGGCCAAGTTCTATGAGGAGGTGGCAGGGACTGCAGGGAAGGACTGAGGAAGGGCATTTTCAGTTTAAAATTCAGCTACCACAGAGCATGACAAAATGGAACATGTACCATAGGAGACAGACTAAATGTGATTATACCTCTTTCTGCCAAAGTGCATGGCATTGTACTTGTATATCTTTCATATAAATCCATGTATAATAGTCAGCTTCTCTCTGTGCTGATTTGTGGAGGGCTTTGCTAGCCTTTATTATGACTTGTTCAAATGGCTGTATTTTCAGCTCCAAGCTCTCTAATAGCTATGTGCCAAACTGTTTCACATTTTGCTAGGTTTTTCCGATATATGATTTGACAATTTGTAATTTTTACATAAAATCTGTTTAAAAAAAAAAACCCTATGTCCTTCATCTAGCTGTCACACAAGGTCAGCTGGTATTTGTGGCCTTTCACGGTTGTTTGTGTCTGGTGGATAACTGCTGCTCACGCGCAAGAATTGTCTTCGAAGTTTATACCAAAAGAGAGCAAAAATGATTGCTGCACCACAAACCGCACAACAACTGCCTCCAATCACGTAACTGTGAAGCATATGTCTGACATCTAAAGCAGGAGGATCAGAGTCTATAAACCTGTGGAGAAATTGAGCAAGACATTAGGAGCAGAAGCCAATAAATAGTGTTGGTGCAAAGGATCGCTTGAACAAAGAGAAGCTTTGACTGAAGTGCAAATGGAGTAACTAAGAAATACTTGTTAATATTAAGGTTCTACCAAAAGAGAAATACCATTAAAATCTTTAAATTAAGTCTTGTCTGAAAACAGGTTTTTTGTGGAATGTTTGTAGTTGTGTAATAACAAATAGGGCCACAAGGTTAACATGTAAAAATAGTGCAGTAGGGTCTGTCTGTTTCTTTTTTTTTTTTCTCTCACCTGATGCTGACTGTAGAAAAGTAGGAGGAATTATATATTATATATGGAGCACCATCTTGATTCAAGTTTATCAATGAAAACGCTGAAGTATCTGCTGGAGGTGAAGGGGGGCAATCTGTGGACCATTTCCCCACAATAACAAATGATAAATCCAGGTCTAAATTCATGTGGGACTGGAGAAAGCATCTGTTTTATGAAGGAAAGAAAACTTTAAGTGCTTATATTATAACACAAAGTAACAAAACAGTTTGCAAATAAAAATGGATGTGTAAGAGACTCTTCCCCCCTCCCCCCCATTTTATTTTAGTCAGTTTATTCCCCTCCATAAAATTATTTTAGATGTTTCTTACTAAAAAGTTCTGTGTTGTTATGCTATGCACTTGTGAAAATCCTATAATAAAACAGTTTTACTAGATACTCGTTTAGTACACTGCAAACTTCACATGCATGGTTGTTTTTCAACCACCATTATCTCCCATGGTGGGTTTCCTAGATTGCAATGGTGGTTGAAAAACCACCATTGTGATCTAGGAAACCCACTGTGGGAGATAATTCTGCCTGTGATCAGCATTCCCTAAATTTAGAATGACAATGATACAATTTATTAAGTGTTGCAGCGCTAAAGACTTTAATCACATGCAAAATAAATGTATTTTGTAACTTAACTGAATTATAACAAACAAGGGAAAGTTGTGCTCACCACTAATTTTTAAAAACATTAAGTGGGGGGTACAATGAGGTTGTGACCACAAAAAAAGTGCAAGAGGTTCTCTGCACTCAACCCATTATCAATATATTATGGACATTGAAACATTTTGTGCCTCAAGTTACTAAAAAAGCCTTACCCTTTAAACAAAACAAGGATTGTTTGTCCATATATTGCAATATAATTAAGCTGGCCAACTACATCAAAATCATCCCATATCTGGCCAGTCCTACACTCAATTTGCATCTGATTCATTAAGAATTCTATTGGTTCTTTATACATAGGGACTATGTTTAACCCGCAACTTACTTGCTGCTTTCAGAGTAAAACTCCCAAACTTGGTTGCCCTTTTATTAGCCACCAGTGGGATCACCATATCTGACCAGCAATTGCACCCCCGGTTAATGTTTTAAAAAATTAGTGGTGAGCACAATGTTCAACTAAACTTTATATAAACAAGCTAAAAAAAGGAGAAAAGGCACAGGTTACACAAGATAGGTTCTGTAGTAAAGAATGGGATTCATCAGAGCTTATCCAGTGACTACTGTGCATCCTGTGATTGAATGGATGTACCATAGCTAAACCGCAGTTAGTTTATGTAAATTATAGAAGCAAACACACATTTTACCAGTGCAGGGCAACAATACATTATATTGTCATTCCTTTAAATCACTTTAATTTTTAGAGTTCATTTAACAGTCGTTTTAAGGCCTTGGTGGGCCCTGGGCAAAGAGTCAACTAGTGGGCCCCCTACAGGCCTGGACTGAGAATCAAAAATAGGCCCTGGCATTTCAGGTAAACAGAGGCCCAAACAGCCTCTACCAGCCCATTTAATACTGAATTTCTATGGGACCTTATAGCAGCCCCTCTGGCATTTGCCAGAACCCACAGATTGCCAGTCTGGGCCTGGCCTCCTATACCACTGGTCAGGGCCGGGCCAAGGTAGTTTGGCACCCTAGGCAAGGGGTACAATCAGCGCCCCACCCCGTTCTGTATGACCATTTCCCGCATATTCACTTTTTCTTAAATAAAGAAACACATTAATGAATCAAACTGTACGTGTGCCAGCCAGCCCCTAATCTGTACCTGTACCAGCCAGTAGCACCCAAAATATAGTCCCCAATCTGTATCTGTGCCAGCAGCACCCAAAATATTGCTCCCAATCTGTACCTGTGCTGCCAGCATTGGCCCCTAAGTCTGTACCTGTGCCATCAGCCATGGCCCCCCAAGTCTGTACCTGTGCCACCAGCCATTGCCCCCCAAATCTGTATCTGTGCCACCAGCCATTGCCCCCTAAGTCTGTACTTGTGCCACCAGCTAGCCCCCTAAGTCTGTACCTGTGCCACAAGTCTGTACCAGCCATTGCCCCCCAAGTCTGTACCTGTGCCACCAGCCTGTGACAGAGCAGCAACAAAAAATATCTGTGCCAGGCAAAGGGCAAGTAAGAGGGAGGTGGGGATTGAAGTAGAGCAGAACGCTGCTGTTGGAGACGGGGATGAAGTTAAAACTTAAAGAAATTAAAAAAAATTATTTCCTTACTAAAGTGCGCCTCCCCCATGACTGCGCCCTAGGCGGCCGCCTACTCTGCCTACCACTAGTTCCGGCCCTGCCACTGGTGCACGTAGTGCACCAGAAAATTTTGAGACCAGTCCTGCCTCCCCTCCCTCCCTGTGTTTCCTCCCTCCATCTTCCTACCTGTGTGTGTCCCCTCCCTCCATCTCCCTCCCTGTGTCCCCTCCTTCTATCTTCCTCCCTGCGTGTGTCACCTCCGTCCTTGTGTGCATCCCCTCCCTCCCTGCATCTTTCCCCGCCCCATCTATTTTCCGGTGCAGCAAAGGTGTGATTGGTTGCTGATGAGCAACATTATCTTGCCTGTACTTTTTGTACACAAAATGATTAACATCATTACAGCTAAGCTATACATATACACATTCAACAATTACATTCCTTTTCTTAGAATGTTTAAAATTATTTTGCAAAGTTTTGCAGCTCTTCCATACTTTACCTCTGTACTCCTGCTTTCTGAGCAATAACCCCCAGCACCTCATCCAGGAGAAAGGATTTCATTTCTGAGGTCCATTTGTGTCTTTGGGAAACTTCCACCTGCACCCTAAACTGCACAATTCCCCCAGTAGGGTACACATTGTTTTCCTTAACTGTGCTAATTTGGTCAGTGACAGAAGTAGGGGTTAGTGTTGCAACGAGAGGGGTCTGGAATTCCATGCATAAACGACCAGATGCACATTGAATGAACCCTTCATAACCTGCAACCTAAATGGGGAGAAAAAAATCAGGATTCAACCTTAGGGCTCTTACACATGGGGTTTTTTACTTGTGCTACCCTGTGTTCCATTCAGCCACAGGGGAGCGCAGGAGTAGATGCACTTGATTCTTTTCAATGTGGCTGTACTCACACAGAGGCATGTAGGCGCTGAACGCAGGTTGAAACGCAACATGCATTTTACCTGCGTTCGGTGCTTAAACGAGTCTGTGTGAGTACAGCCCCCTTCAAAAGAATTGTGTGCGTCTACTCTTAAGCTGGCCATAGACGTAACAATTACGATTTCCAAGAAAGATCGTTCGTTTCAACACACACGTGTAGAGCTGAATCGTCAGATAAATGGGTAGAAACAATAGAAATCTACTTGTATCTGACGATTCAGCACTAACAATGGCCGATATTCAGGGAGCTTTCAAAGGCATCCGATCAAAATTTTCCGTCCAGTCCGATCAACCAGCCGACCGATATCTTAATCCTCTGACGATGTCGGTCGGCTCATTTCCCACCATACACGTACCGAATATCGTACGAAAATTAGTTTCGTACGATATTATCTGTGCGTCTATGGCCACCATTACACTCCCTTCGGATGAACAGAACGCAGGGGATCTCAGGTAAAAACGCCCATGTGTAAGATCCCTTAGAAAATACAATTCTCTGTTCTTGAAAAACATGCTGTAATCAACCCCTTAAACATGCCAACAACACACCTGAATCCAAGCTCCAGCTGGGCAGTCTGTCCATTCTGATTCATGAACTTTGACCTGGAAGTGGTTTTCACCAAGACACTGATGCAGATAACAACGACCTCTGAACTCTGGATTTAGTGAGGCCTGTAACATGAACCAAGAAGTTCCCAAACTTTGTCATCCTGCCTTTATTTGTGCGTTCTTTCATGTCATTAGGTTATCTTTTGTTCCCTGTTGATTCTATTATTATTTTTTTAGCTCTGCACTCTATTTACATTATTATTTATTATTAACATGTATTTCTATAGCACCAACCTGTTTTGTAGCGCTGTAACGTGAATGTGATTATACAACTAAATTACATGAATTACATACATAGAACATAAGGAGTTACATACATCACAATAAATATGGATTCCTGTACATACATCACAATAAATACTGGTACAGGAGGTGAGGAAGGCCCTGTACAGAAAAAGCTAAAGGGAAGGGAATGATACACAAGGTGTGGGAGTGGGCAAGATCAGAGTTAAGTGGGTGAGAGATATATTACTGTAAGTGGTATTGCATTGAGTAGTTAACAAGCTTCTCTAAAAAAGTGGGTTTTTAGAGATTTCTTGAAAGCTGAAAAGATTGGGAGAAAGTCAGAAAGACCGTGGGAGAGAATTCCAGAGGAGGGGTGCAGCTCTTGCAAAGTCTTGAATGCGAGCATGTGAGGAGGTAATGAGAGAAGAGTTGAGTAGCAGGTCAGTAGAGGAGCGTAGTAAGCGATTGGGTGAGTATATAGAAATTAGTTCAGAGATGTAGGATGGGGCAGAGTTATGAAGTGCTTTGAATGTCAGGGTCATTAATTTGAATCTAATTCTGAAGGGCAGTGGAAGCCAGTGCAGGGATTGGCAGAATGGTATGGAAGAGGAAGAGCGGTTGCTGAGGTGTATAAGCCTAGCAGCAGTGTTCATTATGGACTGGAAAGGTGACAGTTTCTGGAGGGGAAGGCCAATTAAAAGAGTTACAATAGTCTAGACGCGATATGACAAGTGAGTGAATAAGAATTTTGGCAGCATCTTGGGTGATGATTGAGCGCAACATTCAAGTTGCTTTTAGGTGTATTCAAGTTGCTTTTAGGTGAGAGGCATCTCTGCATCTTCCCAGAAAAATTCAAATCATATTTAATGAAAAACATTGATATATTTTAGTCAAGGGGTATCTTCCACAGAACAGTGATGCTTCTGGTAATTAAATATTTGCTGTATATTTTGCATTAAGACCAGTGATTTATCTACAGTACATGTGTGATATGTTTGTTACTAAAACCTTCTTATATTACTTTTCGTATTATTTATCATATTATTAAATGAAATGAGAGCCAGTCATCTTCCCAGAACTACCATTGGCCTTTTTTACTTGTGAAAGGGGAGCAAGACAGGTAGTTCACAAAACAGGTACATTAATAGTCACATAGGGTTGCCTATAACTATTAGAAAATTTGATACTAAATATACTAAAAATGCAGGCACAGTTGGTATATCTTACAAAATTTTGAGACTCTGGATTTTGTGTTATTGCCCCTCTTAAAGGAATCTTGGGGGACTTACTTCCAACATAGGATTTTAAGTAGGGATGCACTGAATCCAGGATTCGGTTCGGGATTCGGCCAGGATTCGGCCTTTTTCAGCAGGATTTGGATTCTGCCGAATCCTTCTGCCTGGCCGAACCGAATCCGAATCCTAATTTGCATATGCAAATTAGGGCCAGGGAGCTAAATCACGTGACTTTTTGGCACAAAACAAGGAAGTAAAAAATGTTTTCCCCTTCCCACCCATAATTTGCATATGCAAATTAGGGTTCAGATTTGGTTCGGTATTCGGCCAAATCTTTCAGGAAGGATTCGGGGGTTCGGCCGAATCCAAAATAGTGGGTTCGGCCGAATCCAAAATAGTGGGTTCGGCCGAATCCAAAATAGTGGATTCGGTGCATCCCTAATTTTAAGTTGAATTTTTAAAATTTGTGTGTCATGCACTCACCCCCTTTGTAAGATTTGAGAAAAAGCACCGACTCTGTGCATGAAATATCTCATCTGGGTCCCCATTGTTTCGATGAAGCCAGCATTCCCCCTGCAACAGTGGGTGAGACTGTATGTAACAGGAGAGAAGACTAATATACATGTGAATATTTTGGTATTTTGGAAAATGTGTTGTCAGAACTACTTACACCATGTATAAGGGGACTGTATATGTGACATCCCTCTAGATAAGAATCTGTAGAGCAGTTGCCTTTATCCAGATGTAGATGGTGACAACCTATCTTGCTTTAGAGAAGATAAAAATATTATAACCTTAAGTGGGCATACACTTGTGCTTACTTTATGGTAACACCCACCTTCCTGTACAGAAGAATCCAGTGGAGGAATCATGACATGTGGTGGGAAGACCAAAAGATCTACCTGCACCTGAACAAAAAGAAAACTGTTAACATTTTAGTTATACTCAGGGGTGTAACTACAGAGGAAGTAGACCCTGCGGCTACAGGGGAACCCCATGAGGTATAGTGGCCCCATGAGGTCCTAATTCATATACAATTTCAATAACTATTGGTAGAACAGGTCAACCTCTAGACATTTTGGGGCACAGTAATATCTGTTGATGCCACTGGTTAGACAGCTCAATATTCTCTGCAGCAAGGACATCATTGTGACCCCAAGAATTACCTCAACTCATAAGCTTCACACCTAAAAACTAATGCGGAAGAGTTTAGATGAACACTAGTATGTAGTAGTTAGTCCACTTTATTACTTCCCATTAGACTAATTTAACACTTAATTCATACACAGTAACTTCAGCAATCATATTACTGGAACAGGGCTTTCCTTGTTCTGCCACAAAACAACTGATATTGAATCCTTAATGATCCATAGGTTCTTACCTTTACCCCATGTTAGCTGACCTTTAATGGTTGTATTAACCTTGTACCACCCCATGTCTGTAAAGGCTGCTAAAGTGATGGGATCCAGATGTGTGAGGTGGGGTGGATTTAGCAAGGCTGTCATTATGGAACCCTGAAAGAAACGTGATTCCCAATGGGAAGAAGCCGAGTTTGGAAATCCCTGTTGAAAAGAAGAATTAATATTCTGTGTTATACTCATATTGATATTTAACTCACAGTCAAGTCTTTTTGCCTATACTGTTTAAGGTTTGACTATAGAAACTCTACAAGGCATTATATTGCTTTATTCATTCATACACTACATTCAATTTATTAGTTGCATCCAGTGGCATCACATACAGATATTTAAAGACCATATTCCTGTGACTATCCTATCAATAATACCACTCCAGTCTAGGTTAGTCTAGGTTATTTAATTTGTATTTGAGCACTGTACAAGTTTATTTCCTCTCCATGCAGAAGTAAATGTCATTGTAGTAGTATGATGGAAGAAGTTCAATAATACATGTGTTTGTTATAATGTATTTTTGTTTGACATGAAAAAAACATTAAATGGTTTACTTTACCCTTACCTTTGATTTAGAAACAGCATTATTATGAATATATCAGCCTATGTAACATGAAACAGGTAAGGCTGTGGACATAATAAACTATTTTACTTTGATTCAACTGAGTGGCTGGAAGATTGCCTTTATTGAGTGCCTGCTCCAAAGAATGTTCAGTATTATTATGCATATATCTGTACCTTAATGACCACTCACCTTATTCTCAAGAGGTGCCCCCACACCTTCTACTCCTAGATGCTCCCCCATTTTCTGCATCACGGTTGGGGTATATATCCGAAACTGACCATTTTCATCTGTATTTGTGACACGAGTACGAGAAGAGCAAGCTTCCCCTATGGGTGGTTTGGAAGCAAACAGATTTATATTAAGGGGCAGATTTATCAAAGTTTTAAAACATTTATTTAAGTTGTTTTTTCCAAAAAAAGAAATTGAGTTTTCAATGGTATTTTTGAGTCAAAAATCTATATTTTTGGGGGGTTAAAAAAAATTTGATTTTTTGTAAACATTTTTCAAGATTTATTATATCCTGGAAATAAATCTGAAAATACACCATCTAAAACCTGTCGAGGTCATGTAGAAGTCAATGGCAGAGGTCCCTTGGGTGTCACTCAAGAACTCTATCAGTTCGAGCCATTAGAGTTTTTTTTTGCCAAACAGTTTGAGCTTTCAAGTTGTTAACCCAGAACTCCCAGATTCAAGTTTTTTTCCCATTCTAGTTTTTTCTTAAATTAGAAACCATTCTAGTATAAAAATGTTCACATAACTCTAAAATATTACCTGTGATAACTAACCCCCTAAATGAGCAGATAATAAAGTAATTATTGCGGAAGAGGATTCCAAATTCCAATGTTTTGTGCTTAAAAAAGCTTTTTTTCAAAGGTCTTTGCTAATTTTGGGTGCCACATTGTACACAAACCAACCTTTTGAAGAAAAAACCTGTACTGAGTGTGACATGGGTATAAGCTTTTAAAAGTAAGTACAGTTTGAAACTCTAATACAATGCTGTTTGCACAATTAAAATTACTTATAGGGATACTGCTATAAGTAGTCATTTTCCCTGTGCAAACAGCATTGGAGTGTAGTTTTACTGAAAGTGCTACTTAAGCATGTAAAGGGCATATGTACAGTATATTGGCTCTTCTTCCCAAGCCTCTCTGCCTTTTCCACCTGTTTTGGACTATAGTGTTCAGGTTCTGGGGTGTTAGAGGTTTTCAAGGGGACTCTATGCAAGATTTGTTGCTACAACAACAAGGTTATTATGGATAACCATACCCCCCGATCTTCAGGGAATAGAGAAATATTATGTTAAAGAGATTTTTTTTAATACTTTCTGGCCAATCAATTGTAAAGAAAGCCCTTTAAATTACACCATGCCTATAAGCTCTCTATTGACTAACATGAAAAAAAAAGACCATATGAAATGTATTGTAGGGTAAGACACATTCTGGAAACCTTTCCTGGTTTTGTTTTCTTCAGAGCACCTGTTATGCATTATGCATGAATACAGTGGTGTGTATTTACCATACTCTGCAAAACTGCAGTCTAACCAACTTGCATACAGACTGCTGGAAAATCCAAGAGTGTGTAGTAGTTCATGGAGTGCTACCTGCAAGAACAAATCAATGAAATGATTAAGAAAAAATAGGTTGCAAAATAGCTAGTAGCTGTGAGATTGAAAATAGCATCTGAGCAGTGCAGCACTGTAGACTGTAGACAATGTGGGAGATCTATTATAAACCATGATCTAAGGCACAATGGGTCTCATTAACCAGTAATAATCAACCAACTGCACTTGCACAAGATGTTATTTACTCTAATATAGTCCTGGAACTTAAGGACCATTGCCTAAACCTTGGGCACTTTTACCCTCCAATTTGTGCCTGAATGTTTTCCATCCACTTATACTGTAAGCGCTGCAAGACAGGGACCTCCTTCCTACTTTGTCTCCACATGATAATTACGCTCTCTGTATTTATACTTATTTATTGTATTTATTATAATACTTATCCTCCCTGTGTAAACTTTTGTATATTGTTTAAAGCCCTAGAAGTTTTCACCTGTACTGTATGTCTTTGGTTGTATTCTTCTTCTCTCAGATGATCAGTACAAAACACAATCACCCCAGCTAGAGGACGCCCAGTTGGATCTTGCTGGCAGTAAGAAGCATAGGCAATAACAGAAGGCTTGAGAAGGAAATCATAAAGGAGAAGTTTGTTAAATTATAGAAATATTTTTATATTACAAATATATATTTGTGAGATACAGATAATTTGGGTTCTGGGGCATATTCATTGAGCTGAGTCTCACCTGAGCTGCACATTTCTGTGTCTGAGCCACTTGCACGTACAAAAGAAAATCAGTATCAGGAACACCAGCACCATCCTCAATCACTGTCCTTGGTTCTTTTTCAAGATCACTCCACACTTTAACTCCTTGTAAGTGGGAGTCAAGGATCTAGGGGGTTATTAAAGAGATTCATATACAAATACAAGAAAAAAAAATACCAGCCATTCTGTCCATTACACAAATATAACTCACTGTGACATCCAAACACTTTTCTCCTTGGTAGGAAGATTGCATATATGCACACCTGAAAACGGGAAAAAAAGAGTTAGTGGCAAAAATAAACTGCACACATATCTGACACATGGCATTTTTCACCATTACTTTCTCAGAAGAAACTGTCAGGAACTGTCCCTGATTGCTTTCTATAATAGGTGTAGGGACCCATAAGTAGTATGGCCCTTATGGCTTCATTCCCTACCCTTTACATTCCTCTTCCTGTTACTGGGCTAAGTCCCATGTAACAAAATATTGATACAGGTTGTGACCACCCCCTGCAGTGCTGTAATAAAAGTACTTGCAGGGAGGGGCACTTCCTCTTTGGCCTGCAGCAGTTACACTGATCAGAAGATCCATTGAGCCTGGAGTCAAGGCCCCAGAGATAACAATTACCCTAAAGGAACAGCCACCTTTAGTGAAGTCGGGGAACAGGGCCCCGTGAATGAGGAATAGTTAGAGAAACTCTGTCATAGCACTC
Source organism: Xenopus borealis (assembly GCA_024363595.1). Classification (NCBI taxonomy): domain Eukaryota; kingdom Metazoa; phylum Chordata; class Amphibia; order Anura; family Pipidae; genus Xenopus; species Xenopus borealis. The sequence continues at coordinate 152,321,953 of CM044431.1, forward strand.
TCTAGGAGAGGTGAGATTAGAGAGAGAACGGGCAGCTCAAGCTCCAACAAGGAGGATAGTAGGGAGTAGCTCTCCCCCAGGCTCTACCTTGCCTGTAGTGAAGGGACCTCAGTGTACAGGGACTGCAGGAAGAGTTCTTTAACCCCTGAACTGACCCATATCTGCTGTTGGAATCCGGACCACCTGAGGTATTGCTAACCTGGCTGGTGAACCTACCAACTCCCATTCCACATCCTACCTGAAGGCTATACCTATTGCTGTACCTGTGGTTACTCTGCCATGCAAATGCTGCTTATAATCCACTGGTTGTGAGTATGAATATTACCCTGTGGTGCTCTATGTAAATAAACTCTGTTCTATTTGTTTCACAAAGAACCCCTGGCGTCCAACACCTGTTATTTTACACACTTTGCAGTACTCAGCTGTAGTTCAACTACCTCACACGTGATTTTCCACTTAGCGAAAGCCCTACCTGAGAATAAAAGAGTCGCGTGTAACCAATGCTCTACTCATGCTAGTTGGTTTGGTTTAATTAATACAGCCAAGAAAGGGTTACATAGGGTTACCAGATCACTTGAAAATTCAGGGACAATTCTTAAAAAAAAGCAAAGCTACTTTGCATTTTAAATAACTAGCAATCAGTGCAGCTCTTCTAGCTGGATTTTCTAGATGTATACTTGAATTTCCATGTGATCTGGAAACCCTTATGAAACTTATAATTATTGAATATTATTAAAGTAAACATTTTAGAGCAGAATGTCTTACTTGTTGTCATTGGGCGCTCTCCAGACCGAGCGACAAAATCTACTGATATCTCGGTTCAACAGAAGGGGGCCTTCTGATCTGTGCACTAGAGAAAAAAAAATATAGATATATAACTGATTTCAAAGCATCCTTATTTGAAAAAGTTTTGGATGAGCTTAAGGCTAGTGCCACATGGGGCTGATGGTCTACCTTCATTTATACACCCATCAGTCTGTATCTATGATCAGCCCTGTGTGGCCTTAGTCAGGGTTGGACTGGAGCATTGGAGGCCCACCAGGGCTTCAATACAAAGGGTCCTCCTGGCAGTCATGACTTTGGGTCATATAAAGGCAATTTGTTACAATCCCACTTTTTCTGGCATCATATACAGTGGGTGCTTTGAAGAACTTGGAGAGGTGGTGATTAATGTAAACTAGGGATGCACCAAATCCACTATTTTGGTATTTGGCTAAATTCTGAATCCTTCATGAAAGATTCGGCAGAATCCCGAACCAAATCCAAATCCCACTTTGCATTTACAAATTAGCGCAGGAAGGCTTTAAAAAAAGTTCACTTCCTTGTTTGTGTATCAAAAAGTAACTCAGTTTCGGTTCGACAGGCACTTGAATTCAGTCAAATCAGAATCCTGCTAAAAAAGGCCAGATCCTGAACTGAATCCTGGATTCTGTGCATCATTAGTGTGAACATACATTCTGATGTAGGGATCTATAGGAATAATCGGTTCCTATAGGGTTAAATCGCCACCCTTCTAGTTACTAGGCAGAAGCCTATGTATCTATTCTGTGTTAATGGCTGCAGTTATTGGTGCTGTGACCACATCCTGCCTTACACTGTATAGTGCTGGGAAGGGAGGTGCAGCTTCCTCTTTGGCCTCTGGATGGTGATCCAGCAGGGTGTGCCCAGGGGGGGACCTGGGTACAGAAAGACCTTTGCTCTGAGGTAACCCCAAAGGGACTGGACACCTTTGGTGGGTAAGTCAGGGACCAGGCAACCCAGTGAAAGAGGTATGGCTAACCTAGGGGAGTTTGGTGATAGACTCTCTAGGAAGAGTGAGACAGAAAGTTGTAGCAGCATGAGCAGTTGTAACTCGACCGAGGATTGATAGAAGGAGGGACTGTAATGTTAGAGACTGCTGTCCTCGGACTTCCTGGAGGAAAGGAAGGGCTATCATGGCTTCTGGCGAGTGCAACTACTCTGTACATGTCTGTGTGACGTCTGTGCTCCTGCTATATGCTCAACTCCTGCGTGAGTTAACCTGAGGATATTTGTCTCTGACATAATAAAAGTTTGTTTGAGTTTGCACCAAGAACCTCCTGGTGCCCTTCATTTTTGTAAGTTGTATGCACAGTGTCTGGGTGTTGCACTACACCGAATGCTTCCTCTTAGCGAAGGCCCGGGATCCTGAAGAGAGAGTGCAATGTAACCCATGCTCATACCAATAGCTGGACATTTTAACTATCTGTGGTGTGGATAGCCCAGATTAGTGTTACACTGATTATTAAGTGCAATTAATGATTGATTCAATGGGGCAGATTCACTAAAGGGCAAAGTGGCTAATGCTAGTGACTTTTCGCCAGCATTGCCACTTGAAGGGATATCGCCAATTCACTAACAGGCGAGGACGCCAATTTGCTAGCGAACAGGACCGTCGCAAGTGGTCATTCGCACGCTATCGCCAGGTGACTTTTCGCTCTGGCGCGATCGTTTGCTAGAGTTCGGATTTTACTGAACGTAGTGATAGAGTGCAAGTGGCCGCTAGTGACAGTCCCGTTTGCTAGCGAATTGGTGTCCTCGCCTGTTAGTGAATTGGCCTCTTCCACCAGAGTTGACTTCGCCACAAGGCAAAGTGCTAAAAAGAAGCTAGATCTGCCTCAATCTTCATTGACTTCCATGATATCCTGTCTGCCGAAAATGCATTAAAGTTCCAAAAAATGCTGGTGACTTTTCCTTTTTTTTTAAAGCGGGATTACCTGCAAAAGTCCTAACTTGAACTTTTTTGGGGTAACCAGTTTTCTCCACACATTTTATAACATTAATTTTACAGTGTAGAGCATTAAATTAACTATCTTCTCTTTATTAAGGTTCCCTGGACATTTGTAATAAAAACTGGTAACTCAAACCATTTGCACCAACATTTATAATAAAGACCTCCATACAACTTTGAATTGTATTGCATATTGCAATTGCACTAGAAATAAGAAGGGGAAGAGCCAGACAAGCAGTAATGTCACCAAAACCCACCGCAGGTTTGAAAATCAATACACGTGTTGCAAAAAACTGTAATCGGGAACGGAAACTACAACTCGCGTGACCTGTTCCCGATCACCAGCAAACCAGTTTGGTGGGTCGGAAGTGTGTAGTAATCGTTAATTTTAAAACGTAACTTTTAATCGCTTAATACATTAAAAATAGCGCTCGCTACTAACACGTACACCGCCATATGTAGTTTACAGACAGAACGGGACCAATGTCCCTAAAACACATATAATAAAAACTGCAATTGGTGGAACGTGTGGGGCTTCCTATAAGTAGCATCCAGTGTTGTTAATTCAGTGCCCGTAGTGCAGTCAATCTTAGCCCATGTTCCCACCCTTCCAGTCAGAACCCCATCAGCCGAAAACTACCTAGCTACGTGGGGACAAGGTGGGAGCTAGGCACCCCACCGTCCACCTATGCCGCCCAACGCGTTTCGCCGACTATCTCGGCTTCTTCAGGGGCATAAGTGATTATATGTGTTTTAGGGACATTGGTCCCGTTCTGTCTGTATACTACATATGGCGGTGTACGTGTTAGTAGCGAGCGCTATTTTTAATGTATTAAGCGATTACACACTTCCGACCCACCGAACTGGTTTGCTGGTGATCGGGAACAGGTCACGCGAGTTGTAGTTTCCGTTCCCGATTACAGTTTTTTGCAACACATATTGCAATTGCATATTGACCTAAGCTCAAGATCACTAGCGAATTTTCGCTCTGCACAAATAAACTCTAGAGCATCTTCGCTATGAAATGCTAGCAGAATCCGAAATAACGCTAGCGAAAAGTCAAGATTCGAACCCCCGAACGAAACTTCCCAATTATGTTAATAAGCGTATTTGTAGCGCATTTGTGCCTAGTGACATGATGTGCTGGCAGAAGTTTGCCCATTAGTGAATCTGCCCCAATGAGTTATCATCATTTTGGGATAGAAAAGGAATTTTGTCTCTGTGAGGCCACAAAAGCAGATGAACATCTAGTAGGGTTGCCACATTGCTGAATATAAAAAGCCAGCCACACTGTCCATATTAATTCTTTAATTAATTATTTAACTCTATCAACAATGCTTCTTGTCAGCTTTAGAAGTGGAGACTGATGGGCAATGCTAAGGGAAGCACAGTATGAAATAATGCTTCAATGTGCAGCTACCTGTTAATGAATGTGAAGACATGCTTGAAGAAACCATACTCATACATTAATGTATTACTCCTTGCCTAGGTTTTAGCTGTAGGGCCATATTTACAGGGTGTGCAGTGTCCCCTCTCTAAGGTCCTCAGTCCACAAGAGTCACCTATGGAGTCAGACTTGCATGCAGTTTGTCACTCATGTCAGCAGTGTTGGGTAATGCCTGGCACTTCAGGCTAATGGCTCAGTGTTTCCCAGCAACAGGGTAGTGTTGCCGAGGAAACACTACTTGCCCAATCTACAAACAAGCTTGTGTGGGACTGTTGCCTTTATTTTCAACAGCCATCCTGCTGTCTTTATTAAATGCTGTGTGGAAGTTGCCCATTTGCATTTAACAAAACTTCTTTCTATAAAATGCACCCTATTTATACTATATATATATATATATATATATATATATACACTACCAAAAAATGCAGTTCGGTATTTGCCCAAATCAAATACAAATAGGGTTGCCCCCTATTTTACCAGCCTGGCAGGTAACAATTAAGCTTGATCCCAATGTTATTAATGCATAAAAATATAGGTAGGCCGGTATTTTTTTCAAGAAAATGTGAATGCTTGCAATTCTAAAAACGTGTAGTTACCTTTTTAAAAAAACATGTGGAAAGCTGCATTTAAAATCACCCATACTATTAATAAAACTGTCAGGATAAATCAGAAAATAGTCCTACAGGTAAAATGAGGGCTGATTAATTGTTTTGGAAATTACTTATTTCATATGCATAGGGATCTTATAGTGAATAGAATAGAATAGAAGTGAATAGAATAGAATAGAAGAGTCTAGTAACACATTTTCTTGCACCAAACATTAATTGCAAATTCCTGACAACAGTGCTAACATCTTTGTCAATGTCAGCTCTTTATTCTACACATTTTTCTCTCCATTTTATGACCATACAAAAGTATGTGAATTTCCACCCACGATTACACACATAAAATGCCACGTGGTATGGCATGTAGTGTGCCTGAACTGATAAGAACAGGGTACATATCTACTCTTTGTGACAAACACACTGCCCTGTAGAGATAAGAACGCAGAATCTCTAGTCCCGAGGCGCCTCCTACATATATCTTAATAAACATCAGGTATCTTTATAAGATTGCAACCTGCACGGTTTTGAACCAGAAAGTACAGTTTTGGCTAGTTCTGTAAAGGCAGTTTGAGCTTCAAAGGTGTTCTTACATGGTTTTGTAATGTATCACCAAAATTGGATAATTGTTAAATTTAAATTTTAAACTCTTCTCGTATGCATGTATTTTTAGGTCAGTGTGAACATTATGCATTTTTGGTAACTGTGGGCTCTGTAATGAAATTTGGGGGGGCAACACGGTATGGACATATAGCAGGACAAAAGGTGGGTTGGATTTGTCAGAAGATATGTGTCATTGAGTTTCTTGGTTCATGTGTGTGTGTGGTAATATTACTGCTGATCATTATATCATATTTATTCAGTGATTTGTAGGATTGCAGCCTGTAACAACTTTCTGGATATGATATAAGTGCAGTCAAGTGTATCTAATAACTAATCATTTTATATAAGTTATAGGCACACTTTCAGCAAAGGCACCTTCATAAAATCCTTTCTCAAAAAAAAAAACTACAGTGAGGCACTGTGTTACATGAAAAACTTCCTGTTACAACAAAAACTGTGAATTTCAGCTCTTACAATTTTACTGGTTCTGCAGGGGTAGAGAGGTGACTCTTCCTTCACTCCCACAATTGGAGGCTCTCTGGTGGTTCTGGGACTAGTAGTCTTAACAGCACATAGAGGAGAGCCAATTGGGATCTATCATTCCCTTCAGATTGGCGACTTGACCTCACCACAATGCCTGTTTATTTTAAAACTTGTCACTGTGTCTATATTTTATAGTGCAGTGCCATCAGGCTGGTAAAATACCGGCAGGGGGCAACCCTATTTGTATTGAATTTGGACAAATACCGAGCCGAATTCAAACCCCCTGCTCCGCCAGTTGGGCAGAAATTGATACACACATGCATTTTTTCTTTTTATATGGTTCAGATTTGGTTTGGCCAGGTTCTTGGATTCAGCCAAATCCTCCTAAAACGCTTGGATTCAGCTGGATCACAAAATCAGTGCATCTGTACCAGTGGCATGCACTTGCATTCCGAGGAGTGTTTATAAAAACAAAACTATGCAGTTGGGGTCACACCCTAAGATCTTCTAGATCATTGCCAGCAGGGTACCTAGACTGTGGGGGGCCCCCTACAAAAAAATCTTCAGAGCAGACCAGCGTGAAGTAAACTGCAATCTGCCCAGGCTCCCTCTCCCTTTTTAAAGCAATAGAGGAAGCAGAACCTATGGGCCAGGCCCCCCGCAACCTCAAGGTTTGCTTCCTTTATAGTTACGCTACTGTTCATTGCCTATTTCTTAATGTGGTTTAGACTGAAAACCCACCTATTCAATTAGTTTTTATTTACAGAGTCCTTCTTAATGGTCTCTATCAATTATCAAACATTCCTACTAACAAACTCTGTTACAGCCACTACTGACTAACAGTGACTACGAGTCTCCACAAACAGAAAGTTTTAGCACTTCATTCGGTTAATTCTGTTTCTCACCTGAAAGTGTACTGGAGAGCATTTGGGTAACTTCTTGCAGGGCAATCTTCAGTTGTCTTATCTGGCCTTGACTGATGATAGCATTCTCACCCAAAAGATACCATGGAGTGACCCTGAGAGGCTGGAAATAATCCGAAGAGGTGGAACGGGGAATTAGACGGGGCACTCTTGAGGAAATAATATTTGAAGACACCACAGGGGTTTCCCGTTGCACAGAGTCATGAATACAGGCTGAAAGACTCATGCTTGTCATGAAAGGCAGCCATACCAGTCTGTAAATCTGAAACATCCTGAAAGAAACAGTCATCCAGTTTCTTCAGTCTGCTAAATCCAAAGTCAGCTGTGAACATCTCAAAAGAAGGCTCTATAAGGCCACTGTCCTAATACTTCCTAACAGGCACACTCTAACTGTCCAGTCTTTCTGATTCCCATCTTTCCTTTTGTTGTGGTATGTACAGCCTCGCAAAGTTGATCAGCTAGTTTCTATAGCACAGGAAGTTAATGATCAAAAAACAGAGGGAGAGAGAGAACGGGAGATGTAAGTGGGCAGAAAGCGTGAAAGAGGAGGGTGAAAAACAGGTGTGAAACAGAAAAGGAGGAAAGAGATAAAAAGCAGAGGGGAGACAAATAAAAAACAATTTTGATCATTGTATTTATGTTTGTAGAAAGCCAAATATATTTTTAATTACAAAACAGATAGCTCTCTGTGATATCTCAAGCTTGGGATAGCAATGTACAAGTGGGAGTTGGCGAATGCTGCCTGTTAGATCCCTTAGCAGAGGGCTGCACTGGAGCCCTGTGAGAGGGGATTAATGGGAATTTAAAAAAAAGTTTTTACCATTGAAAAAAAGAAATAAATGGAGTATGCAAATACTTATGTACTGTATACATTAGCGGAAATAACAATGGAGGAAGCAGACCCTGCAACTGCTCGGAAGCCCAAGAGGTATTGTCCAGTGGGGCACTGACTTATAAGCAATTTTTTAAATATGTGTATGAATATGTCTTATTCCCAGATGTTAGTGGGGTATACTTAAAGGAGAATTAAACCCTAAAATTAATATAGGTATAGGACCTGTTGTGCTGAATGCTTGGAACCTAGGGGTTTCCAGATAACAGATCTTTGCATAATTTGGGTCCACTAGAAAATATTATAAAGAAACCTGGGAGGTTAGGACTGTGTCAAGATCTTCTACTTCCTGAAAGCAAAGGGATGTTATCATAGTGAAACAGGCATTGTAACTGATTTACATTAAATAGTATCAGGTGCTCTTTTCTAAGCAACTAAACACATCCCATGCCTATTATTCCTCCTTCAACAAACACTACAGTCAGAATTACATATTCAGGCATTAGCATTCTCCTGGCATCTGCCAAACCCAGACAGGTCCTTCGGAGATTACGTTTCCACTAGAAGTAATGAAAGTTTAGTCAAAGGACATATATATTATCTTTAGCTCAGCTGAAAATAATGTAAGTAAGAATCCATGGGTGGATTTTTGTTTGGCTACATATTCTGTAATGGCAGATTTTTTTTTATCTGCTGCACAAATGAGCTGCAATAAAAAGTAGGTTGTTAATGGTACATTCTCTACTTGGAGTAAGGTTCTTAGTGGGGTCCCTCAGGGCTCGGTGTTGGGTCCACTTTTATTTAACTTGTTCATTAATGACTTAGGGGAGGGTGTTGTAAGTAATGTATCTGTGTTTGCGGATGACACAAAACTATCCAGCCCAATTAATTCCATCCAGGATGTGGCATCCTTGCAACAGGATCTTGACAAACTGGCAATCTGGGCAGATAAGTGGCAAATGAGATTCAATATTGATAAATGTAAAGTCATGCACCTGGGATGTAAGAATATTCAAGCCACTTATACCCTTAATGGGACTGCACTAGGCAAATCCATTATGGAAAAGGACCTTGGAGTCCTTGTAGATGATAAACTTGGCTGTAGCAAGCAATGCCAGTCAGCAGCATCAAGGGCCAATAAGGTCTTGAGCTGCATTAAAAGGGGCATAGAGTCACGGGAGGAGGGGGTCATTCTTCCACTTTATAGAGCACTTGTAAGGCCACATCTAGAATATGCCGTACAGTTTTGGTCTCCCTCACTCAAACAGGACATTATTGCATTAGAGAGGGTACAAAGAAGGGCAACTAAGCTGGTAAAAGGTATTGAAAATCTTAGCTATGAGGAAAGACTGGCCAAATTGGGGATGTTCACGCTGGAGAAGAGGCGCTTAAGGGGTGATATGATAACTATGTATAAATATATAAGGGGGTCATATAATAATCTCTCTAATGTTTTATTCACAAGTAGGTCTTTCCAGATGACACGAGGTCACCCATTCCGTTTAGAAGAAAAGAGGTTTCGCTTAAATATTCGGAAGGGGTTTTTTACAGTGAGAGCTGTGAAGATGTGGAATTCTCTCCCTGAAACTGTTGTACTGGCTGATACAGTAGATAGCTTTAAGAAGGGGTTGGATGGCTTTTTAGCAAGTGAGGGAATACAGGGTTATGGAAGATAGCTCATTATACAAGTTGATCCAGGGACTAGTCCGATTGCCTTTTGGAGTCAGGAAGGAATTTTTTCCCCCTCTGAGGCAAATTGGAGAGGCTTAGGATGGGGTTTTTGCCTTCCTCTGGATCAACTAGCAGTTAGGCAGTTAAAATTAAAATTAAAAAAAAAAAAAAAAAGGTTGAACTTGATGGACGCGAGTCTTTTTTCAGCCTAACTTACTATGTTACTATGTTACTATCAAAGAAATAAAATTTTTTTACTGATCTTTAAGCAATATTGTTGAGAGTCCTTGAAAGATAATGTTGCATACAATCAAAAATGGCTAATTAATTAATTAATACTTGAATCAGGAACATGCAGGCAGGTTACCACCAAAATAAAGCTGAATTCCGGTATAGGCATGTAATGAAAGTGGCAAGTGTAATTTTCTGTGCGCCCATTTACTCCCTTTATCCAGAATGTAAAATAACCATCAGTCATATCAAACTCTTAGTCCGTTCATGCTTCAAAGCCAGGCAGCATAATATTTATATCTGAAGAAATGATGCCTGCAGCTCAAATTTATATTCCCTTCCAAATGACGTGCTTGGAATGGACAAGTAGTATTAAGCTGTTATATTCAGAAGAAAATCCTCTGGCAGCAGTACTGGAATAATGAAACTGAGCTTTGCTTTGGATAAACTGGAACCAGTCAGGAGAGGAAACTTTTACAGTCCCCTTAAAGCTGGGTGGCGACGACCAAAACCTTCCTTTCAACATGGTTTCTATACAAACTATATAGGTAGTGCTAAAATCCAAGTTTGCATATTAACAAAGTATGGGAAGGCTTGCATTCATGTCTAATTAGCATTTTACTGCTAAATAACAGGAAGAGAATGCTGCTTAATATGGACATATGTGGAATATGTGATTTGTACATTTGTGTTGTAGTGCTGTGCGGGTCGAGAAAAACTCACACCCAACCCTAATCTGAATCCCGAGAAAACAACCCTAACTGGCCCTTTCTCTCCTATTTATATACCCGTACCTGCCCCACTGTGATGTCAAGGAAGGGGTTGGGTACACCAGCATGCTATTATATAAAAAGGAGCATGTCTGGCAGAAGTGGGCACTAGGGGATTGCTAGGGGCACTAGGAGAGAGTGTCTATTGCACTAGGAGATTGTCAATCATGACATCACACTTGTAATTTGGCGCCTCCTTTTGGGGTTAAATGTGCTTGTTAGGGTCGAGGGTTTCACTTCCTGATGACGGCTCGAGTTTAGGAGCCTAAACGTCGCACTAAACCTTTAAGAAGATTTTTTCACTGAAGTCCCAAGAATGCGGTTCGTTTTTGCTTTATATATATATATATATATATATATATATATGTCTATTTTGTATATATGTATATATTTATTGTCTATAAATGTATAAAAGTATATATTGCAGAGTAGCTACCAATGGCTACATAAAGAAATGTTAGTAAGACATACACATGCACGTATTCTTATATTGGTTACAAAAAAATATAATGTTAAGTTGGACATACACCGGCTGATAAAATCTGGCGAAAAAGTGAGTCAGCATCTCCGAACTTCAGACTTCGATTGATATCTGGCCGATTTTCGATTGGGCGGGGCTAAAAATTCCATCACATTGTGGACTGCACCTGTTCATTGCTGCAGTCCCACAATCCAACTGCCCACCACCCTTACTCCTGCATTATGATCTGATTGCTGGGCTCTGAGGCCCACAATTGGATCATCCATTATTGCCCACCTCAAGCATATCGGGGAGAGATCTGGACGTTTGGCAACATCGCCAAAGAAGCGGATCTTTCTGTGTATGGCCACCTTTGCAGACTTACCAATAGATATTTAAAAATAGATTTAATCAGATAAATGACAAGTGCATTTCAGAGACAGCATACGCTATAGCAGTGATCCCTAACCAGTAGCTCGTGAGCAACATGCTGCTCTCCAACCCCTTGGATGTTGCTCCCAGTGGCCTCAAAGCAGGTGCTTATTTTTGAATTCCAGGCTTGGAGGCAAGTTTTGGTTGGATAAAAAACATGTGTACTGCCAAACAGAGCCTCAATGTAGGTTGACAAGCCACATAGGGGCTACAAAATGGACAATTGCAGCCCTTATTTGGCACCCCAGGAACATTTTTCATGTTAGTGTTGCTCCCCAACTCCTTTTTCTTCTGAATGTTGCTCACAGGTTCAAAAGGTTGGGGATCCCTGCCCTATAGTAAAAGCCTGTATTGTTTTTTGCTATTGTGTATTGCTGCAAGAATACCAGTAATAAAAACTGCAAAAAAGGTGAATGCAGCACAGTCACAAATCTTAAATAATGTCAGAAATGTATAATGGTAATTAATAATTTTCTGATATATTAAATGCCAGTGTTTCACATTTTCTTGCTGCTAATACATTCAGTAGGATGTAAAACTGCTACACTCTTTGATCTGTGCTTATGATTTGGGGGGGGGGGGGCTTCTTGTATGCAGGGATGTCAGAGCATCTGAATAACCTGCTGCTAAGCATAGAGACTCAAGGTAAACTGGTAGATCTTACACAGTGGGCCCAGGGAAAAGATTTTTTTTAGTGGGATCTCTCAGTCTCAAGAAGTGTGTGACAGAACTAAGGTCAAGTAGGTGAACTTGAAAATAATAAGACAGGCAACAAAGTAATTATTAGAAATTCTCATATCATTATCCCTTTATATATATAACTATATAATTATTTGTTCTGCAGTTTGCATTTCTAAAATTACAATTCTCAAATGGTTTCCATCAGTGTCAGACTGAAGTGTCTTAAGGTGGCCATAGACGTACAAATAATATCTTACAAAACTAATTTTCGTACAATATTCTGTGCGTGTATGGTGGGAAATGAGCCGACCGTTATCATCAGAAGATTAAGATATCGGTCTGCTGGTTGATCTGGCTGGACGGAAAATTTTGATCGGATGCCTTTGAAGGCACCCTTAACATCGGCCATTGTTAGTGCTGAATCGTCAGATACACGTTTTTTTCTACCTGTATATCTGACGATTCAGCTCTAAACGTGTGTGCTGAAACAAATGATCTTTCTTGGAAAGATCGTAATTGTTACATCTATGGCCAGCATAAGGCCCACCAGGGCTGCAACCTCAGGAGCCCCCCACCCCGGGTGCAAACTCTTTCTCTCACTCATGGAAAATGATGGCAGCCTCTAAACCACAAACCCCCACACCCCACGTGTGTGTCGTATCTTTTGCACTCTCCTTGCAACTGCAATCAGGGTGGAGTTCCACAAGTCCAGCACTGGTTTTCTTTTCTTACAGGACAAAAGGCAAAGCTGTTTTCACATATACATCTTTAAAATATAAAGCAGGGTACAATGAGGGTGTGATCACAAATTCTCCCATACAGAAAAAAAGACCTCAGTTTTTGATAACGTTTTGCACAAAATGTTTTAATGCCCTTTAATATATTGATATGGGTAAGTGCAAAACATATTTATTTCTGTCTTTAGTCATAACCTCTTTGCAATGTTTAGTGGTGAGCAATGCTTTTCATTTTGATACCAATTGATCTGTATATAATTAGCAAAGCTATGCATGTGTGTGAGCTCCTACCCACATGTATAGTTTTAGTTCTTTATAATTGAAACTTTTGATGATGGGTTGGGAACAAGGGCACTGATACATGGGACAATTGCCTGTCAGGAAATCTCCTCTCCACAGGTGATGAAGCACATGGCAATACATGCCTTTTTATATTGATTGAAAACACGGTTTGTGTGGCGATCCCAGGTAATCACCTGAAAATGCTTAAAGGAAAACTATACCCCCCGAACAATGTAGGTCTCTATAAACAGATATTGCATAAAACAGCTCATATGTAAAACCCTGCTTCATGTAAATAAACCATTTTCATAATAATATACTTTTTAAGTAGCATGTGCCATTGGGTAATCATAAATAGAAAATAGCCATTTTAAAAAATAAGGACGGCCTCCTGGGATCCTAGGATCCAACGGTGCACACAAACATACCAACTATAAAGTTAGGTCACATGAGCCAATTAACAGACAGAGTTCTGTCTTTTGCTTCAACACTTCTTCCCTTTACAGTTAGAGTTTAAATATTTCTGGTCAGGTGATCTCTGAGGCAGCACACAGACCATCATGAAATGGAGGTTCAAGGCAAGACATGTAAAAGGGCAATATTTACTTAAATATATATACCAGGTAGGTAAGATTCTTTAATATGTCACTTGATTTGATATAAACTATCTGTTGCTCAAAAATTCATTTTCGGGGTATAGTTTTCCTTTAAGAAAGCATTTTTGAGACTCTAGATCTCCACGTGCAATGATTCCAACAAAAACGAAGGAGCAGGTATTGTCTGGCCATGAAGCACCCCCTGTGACAATATCTCAAAAGAGTTTCTTATGGGTCCCTACTACTTGAAAAAATGCTACAAGACCATTTTGCAGTGGCAAAAAAACAGAATTTCTTTTTAGCAGAGGTCAGCCTGGGCAAGGACATCAGTGGCCTGAGAAATGGTCAATGTTTATGTAAAAATGCTGAGCTCATCGTCAAAAGCCTTCTCCAAGAAAAAAATTCCTATTATCTACTGCTATGGACTGAAATGAATGTAAGAACAATTTACTGTACAGCAAATGGGGAAAGACAAGATAGCATGAGACAGCAAACAGCTCACTTTCTGCTACAAATCATATAAAGAGTGTGTGATCTCAAACAAATTTGGTATTTGTAAGATAGAAATTGTAGATTGCAGCTGAAAGTATTTTAGCCATATATTGTGTGTTTAATCAACTGTATTTGGAACAAATAATCATACATCTATTTGTAATGAAAGCCAGATAGTATTTGGTACCGTTACTTACATGAATTGATAGATGCAGTTCATGCAGTTCTTCTCAGGTTAGGGGAAGCACTAAATAAATAAATATATATATATATATATATATATATATATATATATATATATGCACGTTTGAGGTCTCCCCAGAGTGGCTGAATGAAATTGAGGTCAGGAGACTGAGATGGCCACTCCAGAACCTTCACTTTATTTTGCTGAAGCCAATGACAGGTTAACTTGGCCTTGTGTTTTGGATCATTGTCATGTTGGAATGTCCAAGTACGTCCCATGCGCAGCTTCCGGGCTGATGAGTGCACATTTTGCTCCAGTGTTTTTTGATAACTTTCTGCATTCATTTTGCCATCAACTCTGAGCAAATTTCCTGTGCCTTTGTAGCTCACACATCCCCAAAACATCCACCACCATGTTTCACAGTAGGAATGATGTACCTTTCATCATAGGCTTTGTTGACTCCTCTCCAAATGTAGCGTTAATGGTTGTGGCAATATATTTATATAGTTGCAGAAAATGTCTTAAATATATTGATAATGGTTTGAGTGCAGAGGACCTCTTGTATTTGTCTGTATGTATTTTGTGGTCACAGCCTTTGTAAAATGTATAATGAAGTAATATAATTCTTAATGAATCGGCTGCAATTTCAGAGTAGGACTGGCCAGATATGGGATGACTTTGACGTAGTTGGCCAGCTTAAATATATTGCAATATATGGACAAACAATCCCTGTTTTGTTTAAAGGGTAAGGCATTTTTAGTAGCTGTATGCACAAAATGTCTAAATGTCTTAAATATATTGATAATGGGTTGAGTGCAGAGGACCTCTTGTATTTGTCTATATGTATTTTGTGGTCACAGCCTCATTGCACTCCCGCCTAAAGGTTTTTAAAAAAAAAAAAATATATATATATATATATATTATTTTTACCATTCAGTAGAGAACAGGGAGAATTGTAAGATTAAAGAACATGCAAGGCAATGGGCAATGACTAGGAGGTAAAGAGGACCCAGTGGAGCATTGCCTGATTTTCATTATATGTTTACAAGTATATCTTATTCACAAAGAGAGAGGGCACATAAATTTGCTCTGAGGCCCAAAACTTCCAGTTACGCTACTGTTATGTCACCATTCTTCTGGTTTCCATAGAAAGTAGAAAAGTACGGCAATTCACATAGCTAACCAGACAAATGCAGAATAATGCTGTCCGTCATAAAGAAACCCATCCCCGTTTATGTTCTGCTGACCATTTATTAACAATAAAGCTCCCTTTAAAACAATGCAAAAAAAAACATGTCATCTGCTTCATCTAAGAAATAAAGTCACTGATAAAAAGCAAAGTCATTCCAAATTCTTCAGCAGGAGTTCCAAACCATTATCTCTTGTGCAAGAGAGAGACAGGGTCATTAGTGTGCACAGACACACAGAGGCATGGCATCTCAGCATCGTCATATTGTTACATTACAAGCCCTAATGTCTTGCTTGCTGAACACTGATGATGGAGGTAAATATAAATAGCAAAAATAACATAACTTAACAGAATCTAGTAGTTTTTTTAATGTTTTATTATTCAAAATATTTTTAATATATATATACTGTATATAATATTTGCTGCTTGATGAACTTCACTGCCCGTACGTGGGGAGTTTAAGAAAACCTTTTGCCAGTAGGTCAGTACTGTGGTAGTTAATTAAGTTAAAAGGCCTGTATAAAATAGTCTCATCACAACATTAACATTGCTGTATAAATTGGTTGCTGTGGTTAGTGCTAGTGCATCACAAAGACTGCACAGGAATATTACGCTCTATAATAAAGTACTGGTAAAAAATAAAAGCTTTGATTACATTTAGTTTCCCTATACATTAGGAACATTGTGTTCTGCAATAGATTTCTTTTTTCAGTAAATGTTTGTTTCTGTATTATGTTCAATTATATATTTTTAGCATAAAGAGCATATTTAAACAATTATGGCAAAAAAAATTGCATTAGAATATACCACTGTCACTTTAATGCTATGCTGAAGTTTGTTAAGGTAAAAACATTTCCACACTATATTGATTAGCTCTTTGTAATTTTTTTGTTATTGTGATGCATGGTGTTAGTGCAACAAATCCATCAAGCAACAAATTATAAACCTAAAACAATGCAGGGTCGCGCGGCACTTTGGTTTCTGAAGTCACCCGAAGTTGCCTTACAAGGAAACATTGGGCGACTTCGGAAAATGAATCAACGCGTGTGCTTTAGTGCTGGCGACTTTTCATTGTAGTGGACGGGAAGACATGGGAAGCCCAGAAGAAGAGGCGATTAGTCGCCAGGCTGCTAAATCTCCTCAAATCTGCCCGTGTGTCACAAGCCTAGCAAGGATACAGATGTAGGAAAATGACTATGGCATAAGCCATTTAGCTATAGCCTCAAGGGCAATTAAGACAGCAAGGCTATAGTCTCAACAAGGACAATTAGGACATGGGAGACTCTTTGTTAGGGGTAAAATTAATCATCTGAATATTGCTAACAGAGAGAGCCCCTGGGGATGTGCAGTGGCAGAAAATTCTGAGAACTTTCTAGTCAGTTTCCCCATTTCAGGAGCGTTATATAAGAAGGTTCTGGGATTCCTGGGAGTCTATAAGGTGCACCAATAATGATAATAAAAGAGCCTATGGAAAAGTGACCAGGAAACACCAGTACAATAGTGAGACACTGTTTATATGGCACAATTGTGCCAATATCAATTAAAGTTAAGGTTACTCAGCCTGATATGACAGGAGATGCATAGATAATCCTTGGAATTAAACCTATAAAAGAGAACATAAACTTGGAAATGCTTTAAAGAACATTTAAAACATAACTGGCCACTTTGCCAAGGTACAGCAGAGGGTGTTGCAATAGTGCCTCCTTGTGCCAATATTGTGTTCTTTTGTGGTAGCACAAAGACATATTTAAAAGAATTGTTATTATATAATATGCAAATTACAGCAAGGCCATCTTCCAATAGACTCCTTTTTCTCTGTAGTAATAAAAAAAGTACATTGTATCAAGATCCAAACTACAATATAATTAATCCTTATTGGAAGCAAAACAAAGTATTTCTTAATAGACTTAAGTTATGAAGATCCAAATTATGGAAAGATACATTATCTAGAAAACCCCAGGTCCTGATCATTCAGGATAACAGGTCCAATACCTGTAATTTAAAAAGTGAAGAGAAACCATCATCTGTAGGTAGGGCTGGCAGCTATGTCTGGCTCCCAAACTAATAGTCCTAAAATCAAAAACAGATAGGAAGACTGCAAAAATGAGAGAGAGAGAGAGAGAGAGAGGGGGAATTTAATGTAGAAAATATACTAAAACTATGAGAAAACAAGAGTGGGCTGGTAGTTTCAGCTCAGACTATATTTACTTAGGGTCTGATTTACTAAGCCTTGAATTTCGAAGTAAAAAATAGTTCGAAATTCAACCATTGAAGTGAAATACTTCGACTTCAAATATCAAAGTCAAAGTATTTTTCAACAAATTTGACTATCCTGGGATCGAAGTAAAATAGTTTGATTGTACGCTAAAATCATTTGAATCGTTACTATTCGATCATTCAAATCAGATGGTCGAAGTAGCCTTTTTGATGGTCGAATTATCCAAAACAATTACTTTGAAAATCAAACTTTTTGCATTCGAATATTCACTATGACCCACTTCGACCCTTAGTAAATCAGACCCTTAATGTAGTGTGTTCATCATCATCACTTACATGTAAGAGTTGTTGGTTTAGATTTAAACATGGCAGGCCCAGGAGGCTTAATAGCAATTCTTGTGTTGCAAGGTAATTCAGAACTGATAAAAGTGCCACTGGTAAAAGAAACCTGAGATAGGCAATATGTAGTGAGGTGAAGGACTGTTTTTGTGCCTCTCGACTGATACTTGTAGGGCACCTTAGATATAGAGGCTTTTACCGGGATCTAAAAAAAAAAAAAAATGACATGATTAAATGAAGGCTACACATATTTAGTCTGTTCAGAATTATTTCCATTCCAGTTACTAATATTGATGTTTCATTCACTGTGTAAAGGGTATTTATAAGCAGAGGGAGGAAACACCCATGGGTCTGATCAAGAAAGATCATTCTTATCCCCAAACTAACCATGTTTGCTTTTTTGTTTTCAAGGCTCATGGAAACAATGGGTTTCTGGGACCCATCCAATGCAGAGCACAACAAGCAAAGACCAGCAAGAAAGATTGTCTCCTGAAACAGGTACCACCAGGATCTAAACTGTGAATCAGATAATGGGCCAAATTCCAATCAATGAGAAAACATTATTGTTTGGTTTAT
The DNA here is from genome assembly GCA_024363595.1 of Xenopus borealis. NCBI lineage: Eukaryota > Metazoa > Chordata > Amphibia > Anura > Pipidae > Xenopus > Xenopus borealis. The sequence continues at coordinate 152,340,449 of CM044431.1, forward strand.
CACATGAAAACTTATGTGAGAGATTCAGTTTGAGAAGGATAAATGTTTCCTCTAGTTCTGTTTCAGTTTACCCCATAAAGTAGACTTTTCATGTGATAAACAGTGAGATTTTTCTCACTGAAATGCATCTCTTTCTAACAGAAAATTTGGAAGTAAAGCCTAGAAATGTATTTTATAGATTGAACTTACTGCACTAGCTTAAAGGGGTTGTTCACCTTCCAAACACTTTTTTCTGTTCAGTTGTTTTCAAATTGTTCCCCAGAAATAAAGACTTTTTTCAATTACTTTCCATTATTTATCTTTTACTGTTTTTCCAAAAAATGTTGGTGTCTCTGGTGTTTGAGTCTGGCAGCTCAGTAATTCAGGTGCAGACTCTAAACTGATACAATTTTGCAACATTTTATTGATACATTTCACAGCAACATCTCTGGAGTATTAGCAACTATTGTATCAATTCTAACAGCTGCCTGTAATGAAACCCAGAGATTCTGCTCAGCAGGGACAAAGATTAGAAATGTATCCATTAAATTTATCAGTTTCGAACAGTTTGGGGGGGGTCAGCGACCCCCCCTCCCAGAGCTGCTTTACAAGGTGAAAAATGACACTTTACACTTCAATATTAGAAAAACGGAATATATAACAAATAGAAAATAGACAGTAATTGGAAAAATTCGTTATTTCTGGTGATCGATCTGAAGAACTAGTTGTTTGAAGGTGAACCACCCCTTTAAAGGTTTAGCATCTCTATTACAGTAATGATCCAGGTCTTCTTTGTTACAGGAGTTTCCCCATCTTGGATTTTGTTAGGAGTGTAAGTCACATGCACATGCTTTGGGGCAGATTTATCAAGGGTCGAATTTCGAGGGTTAAAAACCCTCAAATTTGACCCCCAAAAAAAAATCGAATATCGAATTCATAGGATTTTATCGAATAGCAACCATCCAATTTCACGAAAAAATCGTACAAAAAAAAAATCAGAAATCAAAAAAACTTCAGAAAAAGCATATGGGAGCTTCCTCTAGGCAAATATAGCAACTTGGTAGGTTTGATCTGGCGAACTACGCAATCGGAAATTTTTTTTAAAGGGCAAGTACTTCGACCATCGAATGGTCGAATAGTCGAACGATTTTCTTATTCGAATCTCCTCAGTTTCCTTCCATAGATGCACTGAATATTGTATGAAAATTTATTTTGTACAATATTATTGTGCGTCTATGGCCACCCTAATAGTCTGTTAAAAAAAATCCTTAATTTAACTAGTGTTACTCTTTGCATGAGTTCCTATGTATAATTGTGTCAAAGATCTCCAATCAGTTATATGGTAGCTGCTGCGACTGGCATGTTGAACATTGGCTCCAATGCTTTCAGCCTGTGTTATTTTTGCAGGCTGAAAAAAGTGCATCCGGAGTTGGGGAAGGGAGCATATTCGTTCTCTCAGTCTGCAAGAAAAACACAGACTGAGAGCAGTGGAGCCAATGCACCATGTGCCCTTAGCCTATAGCTGAAAGGAGAGTAAATAAAAATCGTAATTAAAGAAAATGGATTTCTATGCAAATTCCCAATATACAGTAAATACAAAATATCAGTTTATGACATTATGTAAAAATATTTTTATATTATATACTGCATTACAGTTATGAGTAACTTTAAAACTATTTAATCACTCATCAATGTGATATTGAAAAACTGTCTAGATTTACATTTTCCTTTTTTTTGTGAAGATTCTGTTTAGCTGAAACTTTTTGTTTAGCAGAATTTGCTGAATATTTGTGTTTTAGTGACATTTCTATTGAGAGTGTTATTTGAATATTTCAATAAATTGTGCTGTTAAAATGACTTGTTACAGATTTTCCAAGGGCAACAAACAAAAAAGTTTTATACAATTTTGAAGCCTAGTTTTGATCATCTTTATAGACAGTATCTTCGTATACATTGAGAATAATTCAGATATATTAGATGTTACTGGGCCCCACAGCAAATAATTTTTAGGGCCCCCAACATATTCAGAGGTTGTCCTGTTTTACCAATATATGTTGAAATTGCTCATTAATTAGGGCCTTATGGGGCCCCTATACCACCTGGCCCCCCCTTCGGCCATATAGTCTGCTTCCTTTGTAGTTACGACCCTGCAGAAATAGTTATAAAATGTGTACTGCTGACTAATGAAAAGATGCAGGATATTTTTAATTTGTTACAAATCTTTTCCAGGTACTCGTTGTTACTGGGTGAGTGCTCCACATGAGACTTACTTTAAGTGGGCAAACTGCACGAAGCCTACCATACAGGTAATGCATAATTAGCTCAACTATTACCATTTTAACTGTAGCTTATGGAGTGAGTGTCTTGCTTGGACGAAATAACCAACAGAACTATTAAAACAGTTCTGTTGGTTATTTTGTACAATCAAAAAACATCAGAGAAAATGATTCCCTAAAACTTGAGCCTCTCCTGTGTAAACTGTTGAAAGGACAGAATAGGTAGGATAAACGCTTTCTACCTGGGGTGAAGTCCTGTTTTTCAAATTCTATGGAATTCAGCCCACTACATGACTATTTCAGGCTGTGTTCATCTGTGTGTGTGTGTCACTCGTCTATTTCATCGAAGAAGTTTCTCACTCACGTGTGCCTGGGGGTGGGGCCCTGCATCTGTTGAATCATTTTCCAGAACAATACACTTTAAATCCAAAGCCATGGTGTGACACAACATGGAACAAGTTGTATTCTAGTAATAACCTCTGCATATGTTGTAAACCATATAAAAACTGTTAGGGACATCATGCTTCAGAAATATGTACCTCAGAATTAGAGACATAAACTATAAAGAGATGACCAGAGCAAGCTGCTGAAGTTACAAAGGGTGTATTTTAGGCAGAGTATTAGGCTTCAGACATATTTCTGTTTAAATGTGATGTGCAGTGTTGGGCTAGACCTCCCAGGGTCAACCAAAAAGGCCATTATAGGCATCAAACCTATGTGCACCCCCCAGCTTTTTTTAATAGTAAGACAGGCAGAGACAGGCAGAGAGAGAGAGCGGGAGGGAGGGAAGGAAGCAGCATGATAGAACTCGGGGGGGGGGGGGACGTTATTTGTTTTCTGCTTATGCAAATGTAGGTTTGTACTGCGTTCTATTTTTCAAAGGTTGAGAGGTATGCCATTTTCCCCCCTAGTTCTGGTTCTGTGGGGACTTGTTGAAGGTAGTGTTGGTGGGGTGGATTTAGGTAGTTTCCATAACTGTTGTTTTTGAATCTGAGCTGCATGCTGAGGATCAAATGCAAACTCACTGAACAGTTATGTCCCATGTGGCCCCCTTTCAAGTCACTGACTAACTCAGATTTAGAGAGCTGAAAAGCAGGAAGTTGGATTCTGGCTATTATATTAGGCATCCAGTCACTCCAACTTTTATCATTTGCATTTTTCCCTGACTAACTATATTAGAAACATTTTTTTATTTTGCACAGCCTATCTATTTAACCAGTTTTTATTTTTACCCTGAACTGTTCCTTTAAGTACATTGCAGAAACTTTGTATCTTTTTCTGGCTGTTCAGTGCAGGAGATCAAAGAGAAACTGGGGACATTTCAGTAACTTGGGTCTGTGTGTTGAGCTGTCAAAATTGGTACTGTTCTGCAAAAAAACGGGACAGTTGAGATATCTTTGCCATAATCTGCCGAATTTGTCTGCACTCAAAAAAATTGTACCAGTCTGAGGTGGAGGCACATGCGGCAGATTTCAGCAGTGTGCAATAGCGAGGCAATAATTCCTTATGGCTTATTAATCTTTTCCATTCGTTGGAAGTGATTATATTTTGTATATATAATCTTGTATATATTCAGTATAATTTTGTATATTTGAATTTCATCTGTTTATAGCCATCATACATCCAAAATACTATCCCCTTTTTTGTTACATTCACTCTTTTTTTGTACTTTTATTCTTCAACTATTTCTCATGCCATCTTATTTCTTTAGTTTCACCCCTCATGCTATCTTCTTTCAAGCGCTACTTTTCTACAATTACTGTGATTCTCCTCACCATATTTTACCCTTTATAATCTCTCCATTTGTGGCCACTTGGTGATTCTAATCAAGCTTAAAAAGGCCACTTGTGGAGTGAAGAATGTTGCTTCAGTATCCGTAATATCTGTAATATCTGTAATATCTGCCATTTCTGTTTTAATTTCTCTATCCTGCTTGTCTTACAAATATCCCAGTGGAGGGTCCTGTATTCATATTTGTGGTAATATGTTTACCCACACACACTCAGCAGGCACAGATAAATAACCATATGAAAAAGAACATTGTACAAATAAGTTATTATTAGCAGAAATTATTTATATTATTTGCACATATTTAAAGGTCAACATTTTCCACATTGATGTACAATAGATGGGTGTATACATCAAACATAAATATTATATACAAATAATTACTAATACAGCGGTTAAAGATATTAACCAACCACATTTGATTAGTTATTATGATCTATACCAGACACTGAGATTTTATTTTGTGTTACCATTTAATCTGAGGAGAGATTAGGTTTTAATATATCCAAGATTGAAGAATTATCTCACTGATGATTGAGGTCATCACTTCCATTTCCAAACCAACATTGTGTTTACCAAATATTCCCAATTTGCAGCACCAGATTATTAAATTAGCCATTACCTCAATGATTAAGGGTTCGTTGACATTTCCAAATTAATGCTGGGAGCTGCAGTTCAAGAGCAGTTGTAGTGTCACAGGTTGGACAGCCCAACTTTTTTAATCAATGCTTTATCAATATATTTACACAGATCCAACCCTCAATCCCTCTAAATCTGCTACCCATCTTTCTGTATATACACACTGTCTGTATGTCACTGCATGAGTTTAATCCCTTCTCTCTTTAAAGGATTGTTTTGTGTAATCCCTTTAACACTTCATTCTGCTAATTATCCGGAGATTGAGGGGGGGGGGCAGGCACCATTACATCATGGACAGGGGGGAGGTAGTCGGTGTGACCCCACTGTAACCGCACTAACCCAACAATAGAGGCAATGCCTGTTACTAATACAGTGTGACAGGGGGATTAGAGAGGGATTCACACAAACACACACACAATGACAGTCTGACACACGAGGACAGACCCATACCTAATACACACTATGGCAAGTCAACGCCAGGAACACAAAATTTGGATACATGTATTCCAGCACACAGCCACTGATATGCACTTATGTCACATAAAATAAAACCATTGTACAACATACACAGTAACCTCTGTAATATAGTGTCTAGCTTGTTTTCTACAAGTAGCCTGCCCTCAGCATTGAGTATAATATTACCCCCTTGCTTTTTAAGCTTGACAAACACTATTGATTCTGTGTAAATAAAGTTTACTTGCATTACAAAGAACAGTGATACACACCACCCCTTTTAATCAACTACTCACACCTGTTACTGACACATACACTGTTGTACGGCTAGCAGCGGCTTGTACACAATAGTATGTACAGGCAACAAAGTCTTTGTCATACAGTTAGTTTGCAGACGTGACATGTTAATAATGGTCAATATGAAATATGGGATATTTATTTTGCAGGGGTGATATGAACGCTATCTATCTATCTATCTATCTATCTATCTATCTATCTATCTATCTATCTATCAATCTATCATCTATTTATCTATCAATATATCATCTATCTATCTATCTATCATCTATTTATCTATCTATCCATCTATTCAATGTATCATTTTATTACTTATCTATCTTTCTAACCAAAACAGGATACCTTTATATCTAGTAATCTATTTTTCTGACTACCTATCCATAAAGTTGTTGATCTATCTATTGATCTATCTCTTTTTCTGTCTCTGGTTCTATTAATGAATTTGTCTTCCTCTTGATACAGATCTCCTTCTCTCTTTTTCTATCTATCTATCTATCTATCTATCTATCTATCTATCTATCTATCTATCTATCTATCTATCTATCTCTCTCTCTCTCTCTCTCTCTCTCTCTCTCTCTCTCTATCTATCTATCTATCTATCTATCTCTATCTTTCTATCTATCATTTATCATCTATCTCCATCTATCTGTGTCTCCTTGTTTAGTCATCTGTTAAACTTTATACATCCATATGTGTCTACATTGTTACTCGGTAGAACTCACATGTAGAATGGGCAGAGACAGTGCCAACATTTCCGCCCTCCACCTCGTACATTCTGCCCACCCCTCAACTAGAGAGATTTAGCCCTGTCTCTGACAGCTCCAACATTCTGTGAATAATTTTCTAACCCTTCTCGTTGCCCTCTGCCCCCTCCTCATCCAGCCTCCAGCAGCAGTCATTGGAGAGCAGCTAATGAGATAAATGTGAGCTCACAGGCCCGCTATTTAACCCCTGCACCTGGGTCATTAGTTGCAGACAGGGCAGTTTAGGAGAGTGAAGTTTCGGTAAATTGGCACCAAGGGGCAGAGCAGGCTTTGCCCAGGACTCGTATGGGGATCTGTGAGAAGGCAAAGGAAAGGAGGAGCTGAGCCCAGTATTACACATTCAGAGTAAGTTACACTCCTACCTGCTTCATGCACTTGTCAGTTAAACATGTGCCTGGTTATCATACCCATCTGGGTTATACTTGTTGCAGGCCTTGTAAATTATTTTAGTTTTGTCTCATTGGACAGTATCAGCATGTCTTCTAATGATTATTGGCTATTCTCTTACACATTCTAACCACTTTCAATTTCTAGACAGTGTATAATTACAAATCAATGCATGTGGTGCTAAAAAATTATTCCCTTGGGGTAATTAGAAAGGCAAACTGCAAATAGAAAGTAGATTGTGGTTACAGATCTCACTGGAGCTATCCTCCAGTTTCACTTGTTTCTTGTTCATATACACTGAAATATATCAGTAGAATGAATTAATGAATGAATTGCTAAATATTTAAATAATACAATACAGAACAAGCTAAGTCTGTGTGTTGTATTTTTCTATTACACATTGTTCACCAGACAGAAAAAGTCTACTTTAGATAAACAGAACTCAACCCAGATTTTGAGAATTACAAAGAATGCTGGGCTATGTACTATACAACTGTTACATATGCTATCTTTTTAATCAATATGTGTTCCTAAATCCTCTTCCTATCTCTTTGACCTGAAGCCCAGTGACCCACCTATCTGATATCCTCATTACTTTTAGGAATTCAATCTCATTACTTTTAGGAATTCAATCTGGCCTCCCCCTGTTAACCCAAATAATACTCAACCCCCTTTATTTGTAAATTCTAAATTTGTTTAATTATTTTGCTATTTGCAATCATTGTATGTCCATTAAAAAGTTTATTTCCCTGTTTATATTACCTCTTT
>CM044431.1:152347809-152362592 GCA_024363595.1 Xenopus borealis
CCACTATAAAATGTTCTGGATGATGCTCTTTGAAGATGGGAAGCTGAGGAGGAGATTGTCAGACAGTATCACTCAGAGCTGAGCTAAATCCTGGATAAGAAGCAGCTCAGAGACAGAATTATCTTCACGTTATGGGACAAGTGAGGTCTTGGGAAACATATCCTACTTTCTGGGATGGTGTTTTAACAATACACACTGATAGAGATTATAGCAATTTGATAGAAAATAAAATTTTTAACAGTTTTTAACCATTTGAAGTGAGGTTGGTGTGGGTGAGAAAGTTAGATTGAATAGAGATTTAATGGCTACACATTGCACAAAACATGTTTAGGGATGCTTGTGTCCTGTATTAAGACTTGATGAGGATAGACAGACAATAATTAAAACAGCTAGAGTATGCAGTTACACAAAATACATTTTTTGTAACATTTTATTAACCCAAATACCAACCCTGTAATCATTTCAGTGACTTGAAACCTTTAGTTATTGTATATTATGTTCTGGGGGAAAATTGTATCTGGCTGTATTGTTACTGCTTTCTTTAGCTCTTTTTTACTGATTTTGCCTTTGTGAACACTTCACCCCTCACATGACAGAAGAATAGTGATTGTGAATTTTATAGTTTTTGCAGTGTACGTAATAAAACTGCTTAATGAAAAAGTTGTTACGTTTGCTCGAAAAGTTTTAGACTCCTTCAAGCACAATGCAATGCACAATTAAGATTCCCAATGCAATAAAAGTCGAATGAAGAATATTACATTGAGACATGCAAATTCTTATTTGCAAATATGTTCTCTTTGCACATTTTATTACATTACAAACAATCCTATTAGGTTTAATTATTTTTTTTTTAGCAGACTTAAGGTCTAGTGTTCCAGAAAGACCCTTTATCTGTAAAAGCCCAGGTCCCGAGTATTCTGGATAATAGGTGCCATACCTGTATTAGGAGCTGCACACGCTGTTTAAGTTAGTCTTACTGTCTAAGCTTCCTTTACACTAGGACCTATCTTTCTAGATCAAATATCTTTCCCACTTGGTCAAGCTAATGTTCTTGGAAGGTATTTAGGAGCATACCAAATAACATCTTCACTATTTTTTCATGTGGCCTTTGATTTTTGTGGTTCCCCAAAACCAGAAAAAAAATATTAATTATCATAATGTGAATTAAATAAGCCTGAATCAAATCATCTGAGGAATTCTTATATGTGGATGGCAAGGGATCGGTGCAATAGAAAGGAACCTATATATTGTTTAATTCATTTATAAGGTCAAGCTGTTTGACTTTTTCACATCAAATGGCACTGTCTTGTCTCCTACACTAATTTACAGTGTTATGGTACAGTCCCCTCAGTAGTTACATGTGTATCCAAGACAGCATTTTACCCAAAATTAACCTTTTAGGTTCAGTTGCATTCCCGATCCACAGTGTGGGTCCAGAGGCTGCTAAAATGTGAGGATCTCCCTTGCATTTTAGCAGCCTTTGGCCTAATTAGATATTTAATTATGTCTTGCTCTTTGCTGTCCCCTGGCATATCTAGCATATGATTGTTATGAACTTTATGAAACTATAATGGTGAATTTGTATATACTCTTAGGTGGTCACACATGAAACTGAGGGGCAAACAGGTTTATTACAGTGCAATTTGGTCATCTACACCACTGAATTATTCTGAATGATGGCTGTCATTCTGCTCACCTCCACTTGTGATAATGCCTTATCCATGTGCAGAGTTGATCATTTTCTGCTTATATATATTTGGTCAGGAGATATGGGTGAAACCTACTAGATTACACAGACAAATCTGGCCATGTACAACCACCTTAAGGCTGACGTTCTCCAACTTTGAATAAGCCAGCGTATTATTTAGATGTTATGAACTGCAAGTACAAGAAGCAAGTGTGTCTGATCATATGAGTTGAACCACTCAGTTGAGAATAACTATTCTTTTTTTCCTACTAATCTATGGTTTTATATATTTTCTGTTAGAATCCTGGCAGTTTTATTTACAAAAATACTAAATAGTCAACACTCCACAGTTTTTACGTCTTCCTTGAACTAAATCATATAGCAGTATTCTCTATTCTGAGGAATCTGGAGAAAGCTGGTACTCTGGTATTCTTTTCCCTAAATTAAAACTTGCAATGCCCCAGCAGTATTTTGTTAAGATTTAATTGTTCTGAAATCTACTGTTTAAATTTCAATCTTTAATTTGTTTAATACTTATGAAAGATAACTCTCTTGGGCATTATAAAAACATTAACTATGTCTTCAATTTTACTCTAGATGGCACTCGCTGATCTACCCAGCACTCCCTTGGCCCTTGAATACCTTAATGATTTTGATCTAATGAAGTTTGAGGTGAAGAGGGAACCACCTGAACCTCGGGCTTCACGTCTTGCTCCTCCTCCCTCTCTGGGTTCAACCCCATGCAGTTCTGTGCCACCCTCACCAACCTTCAGTGACCCAGCTGAGTCTGCATGTCCACCCAGGCCTAGTCTGGAGGAACTGTACTGGATGGCAGCTTTACAGCAGCAGATGGGGGGTGAAGGACTACCACTGACACCAGAGGATGCTGTTGAGGTCCTAATGGGAGGTGGTGGAGCACCAACAATGCAGGGTATGGAGGGGGGTTACAGGCCTCATCCCCACAGCTCCCACCCCATTGGCTACCTGCTAAGCCCAGAAGACATGAATACACAACAGCACCAGGTGAGTGAGAAATAAATTCTGAGGAACAAAAGCCTACTGAACATAGACAGAAATTAATTTAAATTAACGAATAATCTGAAAAATGATACAGTGAGAAAGAACAAGAATATATACAAAAAAATAAGAAATTTGGCAGATGTGGGATAAATTCCACTTTTTGACAGGGGCCTAGCATGTTCTAACCAGTGGCTAACTGGAAACAAGAAGAAAAGACAGCAGATGAGACATGTGAATGGTGATCAAATTGAATTTTACTGGAACCTTCAGTCACATGACTTCTCTCAGGGTACCTAGTGACAAATAGCCTGGGCCAGTCTCCCAGGGAAAATTAGCACAAAATAGCACTGAGATGATAAGGAGAGTCAATGTTATGTTGTGTGGCATTGACAGAGTAGATTTCTTCCCCCCAAATATTCCCAATGTAGAGCTGTCAATTAAAAATAAAGTTGAGGCAAATTTATATTTTTGTTCAGTTCTACTTGTAAAAAATTGTACCTTTGAGTTGACTTAGTATGATGTAGAGGGTAATATTCTGAGACAATTTCCAATTGGTTTTAATTTTCTAGTATTTGTGTTTTTTTTTTTTTTTTTTTTTTTTTTTTTTTTTTTTAGTTATTTGGCTTTTTATTCAGCAGCTCTCCAATTTGCAGTTTCAAGAATCTCGTTGTTAGGGTCAATTACACTAGCAACTATGCATTGATTTGAATAAGAGACAGGAATAATGATAGAAAACGGCCTGACTATAAAGATGAGTAATACAAAGTAGCAATAACAATACATGCTTAGCCTTAAAGAGCATTTGTTTTTTATGAAGTTATTTTAACTTGTACAATGATCTGTGATGTTGGAAAGGTCATATTTAGAAGTGATTATCAATTCTAAAAGCACATTTTTTATGAAGAGATTATTGGGATGTTAAAGGGTTGCCTGTAGTTCATTCAGGCAAGTTATTCATTTGTGTCTAGAACATGATAAGTGCTGTGTGGGTTGTCTGCTTTCCTCCATCATTGCATTCATGCCCTCACTTCTGTAGTTCTATTGATAGGCCCGGTGTTGGCCTATGACTATGTGGAGTTACATGGAGCAGATATCAGTGCTGAAACATGTGCATTTTCGATCAATATCCACTCCATGCTCCATACAGGCCAATGTTGGGTTTATCAATGGATCTACTGGATTGAAGGCATGAAAGTGCAGACCCGGATTTGTGGAAAGGCCACCTAGTCCCAGGCCTAGGGCGGCAGGATTTTAGGGGGCGGCATGCTGCCCAGCCACACCCACATTGGTCCAGACACGCAGGAGATATGATCATTTTTTTTTTACATTTCCCCTTGCGCTGGTCTTAATGATGAAAATCTGCGACTAAAGGGCAGAGTATGGGTGCGACGAATGGCAGTAGACCTAGAGGCGCCCGCTATATAAATCCGGCCCAGAAAGTGGATTCTCTTTCTTCTGCCTGTGTATAAAATGTAGGCAGAGTAATGCAGACAATGCTCTATACGTGCCCTTGCCCTAAGGTCCATACTAAGTATGCTTTTGGAGTGTTAAAGAAAAGCTTAGTACCTAGAGGAAACCCATGCACACATGCAGACATCTTCTACATAGTTCCCTGGCTGGAATTGAACTCAAGACCCCAGCACTGGAAGGCAGCATGTTGCATAAATTGCACTTAGTATAATATAATATATATTTAATATATAATAATATATATTAATAATATATATTACATATTTGATAAATTATGCACTTTTAACATAGTTCCTGATTTAGCTGGCAACATCTGTGGATATGGTTTCTCCCTCCAAAGGACGTGGATTTGTGAATTTTTCACTATGATTGATTTTACACATATCATTGCTCAGGCCCTTCCATCAAGGCTCAGTATTCTCGTATATAGTAATAGGTGAAGATGCTTTGTGTGTATGTGTGACACTGTGCATGAGAGGATTTGTCAGTACCATTATAGACACAAAGCCGGACATGTCACTGATCACTTAATCTGCTAATATCAAGAGATGTGGGAGGAGGGAGAGGAAACCAGAAAAAGAAGCCAGAAGGGGGATTAAAGGGAGAGAATTAATGGAATAATGGGGGAATGTAATACGTGTTACAAAGTTTGCTACAGATCTACTAACACACACAGCCACCCATCATCAAGTAGCAACTGGTCTGCTGTCTGGATGCAAACATACAAACTGTGCACTTATACAAAAGAGGAGTATTTATCAAAATTACAACAGCACCCTTATCTTACCAATTTCCTTGAATTTTCAAAGTTACCCTGTTCTCTATTTCTTAGTTGCCTTAAAGGAGAACTAAACCCTAAAAATGGGCTAAAAATACCATATTTTAAATACTGAACTTATTGCACCAGCCTAAAGTCTCAGCTTGTCAATAGCAGCAATGATCCAGGACTTCAAACTTGTCACAGGGGGTCACCATTTTGGAAAGTGTCTGCGACACTCACATGCTCAGTGGGCTCTGAACAGCTTTTGAGAAGCTAAGCTTATCCAGCAGAAAATGAGGTTTGTCTGTAAAATAAGCTGATGCTACAGGGCTGATTATTAAATTCTGATGCTAATTGCACTGGTTTCTGTGCTGTCATGTAGTAATTGTATTAATTACAAATCAACCTTGTACTGTGTCATTTATATTCTATGTGTACTGTATATTTTAAGTCGGTCCCTAAGCTCAGTAAGTGACAGCAGCACAGAGCATGTGAATCAGCATAAAAGAAGATGGGGAGCTACTGGGGCATACACAGGAGACACAGATCTTTACTGCTAAAGGGCTTTTGTTGCCTTGGGCTGGTACAGAAGCCCAATACATAATGTACTACATTTCTAGCCTACTTCTTTAGTTGAACTTTCCTTGTCCTTTAACAGAACACTCCTCTTGTTCCCTAGCTTTCGCCTATGTCGGAGCGCTTTTCTGATGAGCAGTTGGTTGGAATGTCTGTCCGGGAATTGAACCGGCAGCTTCGTGGGTTCAGTAAGGAGGAGGCCTTACGACTGAAGCAGCGCAGGCGCACCCTGAAGAACCGTGGATATGCCCAGTCATGCCGCTACAAGAGAGTGCAGCAGCGCCACGTCCTAGAGACAGAGAAATGTCAGCTCTCTCGTCAGCTTCACCAGCTTCAACAAGAGGTGGCCCGTATCACCCGAGAAAGGGATGGCTGGAGAGCTAGATATGAAAAACTGCTGAGTGCCACGGGAGGGGGGGTAGGGTCAGATGTACTAGGGACAGGAGGAGACACAGGCCCTGGAGCTGAGCTCTTTCTGTGAACTTCAATCAGAACACTCCACCCCAAATCTAAGGAGCTGCTATTATGTAGGGGGCACCCCTCTTCTCAAATAGAGATATACTCAACCACAGAGACACTGGGCACACGGTCCCTACAACCTGATAACATTCAATGCAATCAGAAGCAAGAGAGGTCACTCAGGGTTGTCCCCTAATGGTCTTCATTTAAGAAATACAACAGCTTTCCCAGATTCAAGAAACTATAGTAAACTATTTTAGGCACCATAGGGGATAATATAATAATACTGTTTTGGTGGTCAGTCCCACTAATTCCCAGCACCAGCATGTCTCAGAATCCCCAAGACAAGTCTGCACTTTTATCTTAAAATGCAACAATTTCACCCAGAGCCAATCTAATCTTCTTTGTACAGGACTCTTCCTTGCACCATCCCTGAGATATATAACTTTGTTATCACTGAGTGCTCTGGGGCTGGATGAGCCTATCCCTGATATTTGAGAATTCCCTTTGCCCCTACTCCCCTTATTATTGACCCCTTCATGAAACTGAGGAAGATTCTGGTTGTATTTTGAGGGAAAGAGTAAATTATTAAGTTTTTTCTATGTGTGATTGTGAACTTAAATAATGAAATATATTGCATGCTCCTGCCCCTGCTTTGTTGGGGCAGAGCTGGCAGGTTACTAGGCAGAGCTGACTGTGTGTGTTGTGAAAAACTTTATGAATTGTTTTTTTCTTATTATTTTGTATTCCAAGAAAAATAACACAAAAATAAAATAAATTACTTATTTTAACATAGAAGAATAAATTATGCAGAGTTTTTACAGCAGAACAACGTGCAAGATGTTTATTAATGAGTAGATATACAAGTATAGGATCCAGAATCCCATTATCCAGTAAGCTCTGAATTACTGGAAGGCCATTTCGCATAGACTCCTTTTTAAATCAAATAATTAACATTTTAAAAAATGATTTCCTTTCTCTCTGTGATAGTAAAATCGTACCTTGTACTTGATCACAACTGAGTTATAATTAATCCTTAGTGACGGGAAAACAATTCTATTTTATATTTACATTATGATTTATTCAGAAAACCCCACACCCAAGCATTCTGGATAACAGGTTCCATACCTGTAGTAGAATATTTAAGATGATTAAAAGTTAACTATTAGTTTCTAAATTAAATTTGATTCTATCTTCAGGGATCACTATACATTCATTTTCCAAATGCCACTAGCACCATTCAGATTCACGCTTTCATCATATCATATATTGACTACCGTTATATTGCCTTTATCTCTAAAAACTGTCACTCTCCAGTCCATAATGACTGTAATGCATACACTCTGTACACACACACACTTATCTGACATGTGACTCTGTGCTTGATTCCACTACCTTTCAAAATAAAATTGAAAACAATTTAAAGCAGTCTCTGCTCTGGCCCATCCTACATCTCGAAACTCATTTTCGGGTACTCTCCAAACTGCTTGTTATCAGTGGTGTAACTATTGAGGAAGCAGAGGAAGGTCTGCTTCCTCTATAACCAACAAGAACCCTCCCCTCTTCCCCAGCTGCTCTATTACCTGGCGGTGAAGCAGAGAGCGTTGGCATAGTGGGTGGGGTCTGGGCAGGGGGAAGTGAGCAGAGGCAGGAAGTTGGCTGGAGGATGGGGATCAGAGTGCACCGGGTCCCTTAAAACACATTTGAAAAACACATTACACATAATTATGCACTACATACTTTTAAAATGCAGTAATCAAAGCAGCCTCTCTCACTTTGTTGCCTCGTGTCATATCCACATCTTGTGTATCATATCCCTTCTCAATTAGATTGTAAGCTCTTTTGGGCAAGGCCCACTTTACCTCATATCAGTTACTGGTTGTTTTGTATGTAATCTTGTATATTCAATGTATCCATTTATTGTATTACATAACTTGAATCTATACCAGTATACCTTTTTCACTTTATTAAGCACAGAACAGGACAAGAAATGATGCCACACTGGCTCTTAAAAAGAGAATTAAAGTAAATAAATATTAAATATAAATGGTGTACCTTAAGCGTGGACTTACTGTACCATGTGTCATAGGCCTAAAAGCAAACATCGACTCGGTCTATTAATCCAAAATACTGCCCTGGGCCTTCCTATGATGCATATTTGCTAAAGGGTGAAAGTGAAAATTTGGAGTAGTTTCACCAAAAATTTAAATTCCTCTCAATATTGCCAGTTTACTAAATGGAGACTACACCAAGTTTTGGAGAATTAACTGCATTGGTGAAAATTCTCTTTGCACTGGTGTAAACTCACCTCTCTTCTCCAGGTGAACTTTCTCCAGTGAAAAATTCTCAAATTCACAAGAATGTTTTTTTTCCGTAGGTTCATAAAGGAATAGAGCGCTGGTTTTTGGTAGCTTTGGGGTATAATAAGGGGCTTATTTATTAAACCACAATTTTTTTTCTGGTTGAATTTTTAAAAGGGAAAAATAATTTTTAGAGGATATAAAACTTGGATTTTTAGAGATTTACATAATTATTGCTAAATTAAGGGGATTAGGTTTGAGAGTTGGTTGAATGGAGAAATGGAGAAACATTTGAGTTTTAGTAAATACCCCCCATAATTTCTAAGAATGCAATTTTTTTTCCTCTAAAAAAATCAAGTTTTCACCTTTAAAAATTCAACCAGAAATTTGAGGTTTAAAGAAGAGACCCCTATAACTCTTAAGGGAACAGTAACATAAAAAATGTATTTTAAAGTAATACAAATATAATGCAGTGTTAAAACTGCTGTGTTTGCTTCAGAAACACTACTACTGTTTATATAAATAAGCTGCTGTGTAGCAATGGGGGCAGCCATTCAAAGGAGAAAAGGCTTAGGTTACACAGCCGATAGCAGATAAGCTCTGTAGAACATAATGGTGGTATCTGTTATCCACTATTTAACCTGTGCCATATAGCCTTTTTCAACTTCCACCATTGCTACACAGCAGTTAGTTTATATGAACTATAGTAGTGTTTCTGAAGCAAACAGATCAATTTTACCAGTGAAGGGCAGCAGTACATGATATTTTCATTACTTACTTAAACTTAAACTTACTTAAAGGAAAACTATACCCCCTGAACAATGTAGGTCTCTATAAAAAAGATATTGCATCAAACAACTCATATGTAAAACCCTGCTTCATGTAAATAAACTATTTTCATAATAATACACTTTTTAGCAGCATGGGCCATTGGGTAATCATAAATAGAAAATTGCCATTTTAAAAAATAAGGACAGCCTCCTGGGATCCTAGGATCCAACGGTGCACACAAACATACCAAAAATACTATAAAGTTAGGTCACACGAGCCAATTAACAGACAGAGTTGTGTCTTTTGCTTCAACACTTCTTCCTGTTACAGTTAGAGTTGAAATATTTCTGGTCAGGTGATCTCTGAGGCAGCACACAGACCATCACAAAATGGTGGTTCAAGGCAAGAGATGTAAAAGGGCAATATTTACTTAAATATATATTCCAAGTAGGTAAGATTATTTAATATGTCACTTGATTTGATATAAACTATCTGTTGCTCAAAAATTCATTTTCAGGGTTTAGTTTTCCTTTAAACGCTTTCATTTTTGGGGTTACTGTTCCTTTAACACTAAAGACACAAATGGTATTTTCTCTGCCTGTCAGTGGGCACACAGGGCAGATTTGGCTAGAGAATGCCAGAAGAGGCAGATTCTGGTTCATATTCACCTTGTGGGTTCACAGGTAGATGTTGGTCCTGTCATTGGACAAAATGTCATGGTTGGCATTAGCCTACAGGTATTTATGGGTTTTTGCTGGATACCCTTGAGCAGAAGTTCACAAAGCAGCCCTATACACCCATAGGAAAAATCCTCTCTGACAAAAATGCACCATTGCTGAAAGGCCTCTGATCCCATTCCTCCTAACATTTTGTAAAACTGTAGTTCTTGATACATTTCTAAAATGTTTTTTTATAGGTATTACATCAATTAAAATACCCACAAGGAGAAGGCATTTGTCTGTTAATAAGTCCCGATTTAACACAGTATGCTGCAAATAACAAAGCTACTTACACTAATCCAGTAAATACCTGATAAGACTTGCATCTGCTTGATCAAATGTGCAGAATGTTTGTTAGGGTAAGGGCACAAGGCAAGATTCACGATTTTTCATTGTAGCCAGCAGGAAGGCAGAGATAGGCAGTTCGGGGAGATTGTCGCCGAAAAATCTCCCCGAATCTTGCTGTGTGCACTTACCCTTATAATCATTTCCTTATCAGAAACTAATGTGGAAAACAAACATGATGGAATATGTGTGTGCACTGCAAATAACTAGCTAATTAACACCCTAAATTAAAAAGTAAATTTGAAATGCAATATATATATATATATATATATAAAAACAAACTTCCATAAGAAAGATGCACACCAGGCTTTTGCAGAAAAGGTTAAAACTCCATGTTTATTGGTTTACTTTAAAAACCGGCCAACGTTTTGGTCTATTTCTAAGACCTTTATCAAGATAAAAGGTCTTAGAAATACACTGAAACGTTGGCCGGTTTTTAAAGTAAACCAATAAACATGGAATTTTAACCTTTTTTGCAAAAGCCTGGTGTGCATCGTTCTTATGGAAGTTTGGATAATTCAGCCACTGATGATAGCACCTTTTTGATACATTGAAGGTGTGCGTTGGGATTTTCGACTGTATATATATATATATATATATATATATATATATATATATATATATATATATATACACACACATATACAGTCTTATGAAAAAAGTTTGGAAACACCTCTTAATTCTTTGGAGTTCTGTTTATCATTGGCTGAGCTTTCAAAGTAGCAACTTCCTTTTAATATATAACATGCCTAATGGAAACAGTAGTATTTCAGCAGTGACATAAATTCTATTGGATTAACAGAATACATGCAATATGCATCATAACAAAATTAGACAGGTGCATAAATTTGGGCACCCCAACAGAGATATTACATCAATACTTAGTTGAGCCTCCTTTTGCAAATGTAACAGCCTCTAGCAGAATCAAACTGGTCCAGCTGGACATCGGGTAAAAACCTGGTGGTCCCCGACCCTCATGGGCACCCACCAGGCCAGACTCCCAATTGGCACATATTAAAAAAAAAAAATTAGACATCATGCTACGCCGTGTGTGCAAGCTTGCAGCACAGAGGACATCTGCACATGCGCACTTGGTGGGGGCGATGTCTGTGCATGCACGTGGTGCGGGCACCGCAGAGAGTTGACGCATGATGCAGGTGGCACAGCGGAGAGGACCCTCGCCTCGAGATGCTTCCTATAGCCTTTGATGAGTGTCTGGATTCTGGATGGCGGTATTTTTGACCATTCGTCCATATAAAATTTCTCCAGTTCAATTAAATTAGCTGGCTGTCGAGCATGGACAGCCTGCTTCAAATCATCCCATACATTTTCCATGATATTCAAGTCGGGGGACTGTTACAGTCATTCCAGAATATTGTACTTTTCCCTCTGCAAAAATGCCTTTGTAGATTTCCAAGTGTGTTTAGGGTCGTTGTATTGTTGGAATATCCAACCCCTTCGTAACTTCAACTTTGTGACTGATGCTTGAACAATATCTTGAAGAATTTGTTGAAATTGGGTTGAATTCATCTGATCCTCTACTTTAACAAGGCCACTGAACTAGCCACACAGCCCCACAGCATGATGGGACCTCCACCAAATTTGACAGTACGTAGCAGGTGTTTTTCTTGGAATGCAGTGTTCTTCTTCCGCCATGCAAAGTGCTTTTTGTTATGACCAAATAACTAAATTTTTGTCTCATCAATCCAAAGCACTTTGTTCCAAAATTACTGTGGCTTGTTTAAATGAACTTTTGCATACAAGTGAGTCTGTTTGTGGTGTGAGAGCAGAAAGGGCTTCATTCTCATCACCCTGCCATACAGATGTTCTTTGTGCCAATTTTGCTGAATTGTAGAACAATGTACAGATACACCATCTGCAGCAGGATATTCTTGCAGGTCTTTGGAGGTGATATTTTGGGTTGTCAGTAACCATTCTCACAATCCTCCACATATGTGCTCCTGTATTTTTCTTGGCCTGCCAGACCTGGGTTTTACAGGAACTGTATCTGTGGCATTCCCTTTCCTTACAGTTGAAACTGACAGTTTAAACCTCTGAGATAGTTTTTTGTAGCCTTCCCCTAAACCATGATACTGAACAATCTTTGTTTTAGATCGTTTGAGAGTTGCTTTGAGGATCCCATGCTCTCACACTTCATAGGAGAGTCAAACATAACCACAACTTGCAATTAGCCATGATTGAACACATTGGAACTATGAAGTTCAAGGCTTAACAAGCTAATCTAACCAATTTGGTGTTGCCAGTAATCAGTATTGAGCAGTACACCCCCACATTTTTGCACAACCAGTTTTTCACATTTGATTTAATTTCATACAACTGAATACTGCTTCACTAAAAATCTTTGTTCAGAAAACACCCCAGTACTCAGATATTCCTGGGAAATGAAAGACTTACCAGTTATCTTTTTTGTTGAAAGTGGAGCAAATTATTATGCAGGCTGGGAGGGGTTCCCAAACTTATATATATAGTAAACTATATATATATATATATATATATATATATATATATATATTGCATTTGCAATGATGCATTACTGTGGGGGCTTGCTTGATCTATACTCTGTTATATTTATATTGTTCTTTTGTGCATGCTATAAATAAAAATTACATTACAGTAGTGCTTACAAACACCTTTCCATGTGCAAGCTTGGTAGTGATGGTTGTTATTGATGAGGTCTATTCTATTCTGAGCCACAGTCAGTTTGCCTAATGTGTGGATTTGGTCCAATTTGGCCAACTATGCGCTGGGACAAATTGTGTTGATGCAATTGCTTGCTAATGATGGGATCATAAAGTGGGACCTGAAATCTCAGGAAAGGACTGTATGTATGCACTGATGAGCTCCTTGTCCAGTTTCAAACCTACCAATAAACAGTATTGGTCAGGCAGGCCAGTTTGTGGGCCCCATACTTTGGCAGATTCATGGGGTGAATCTGTATCTTAAAGGGGCTGTTCCACCTCCAAACACTTTTTTCAGTTCAGTTATTTTCAAATTGTTTACCAGTAATTTTCCAACTGCTTTCCATTTTGTTTTTTACACTTTTTCCAAATGAATGTTTACATTTTAATGTTCCTGTGTCTGACGTTTAAGTCTGGCAGCTCAGTATTCGGCAGCAGATTCTGAACTGTTACAATTTTCTACATAAGTTGATACATTTCTCTGCAGCATTTGTGGAATATTGGGAACAATTTTATCAGTACTGCAGCTGCCTTTAATGAAACTCAAGGAATGTATAAACTAATGTATCAATTTAGAACAAAGTACAGAGATGGAGATCCCCTTTCCAGAGAAGCTTTAGAAAGCCTTAAATGGGAATTCAACCCCGCCGGCGCTAAACCTTCCCCCCCTCCCACCCCGTAGGCCTCACCCCCCGTAGGGGAGTCCAAAACTGCACTGCATACTCCAGACGTTAACTTAAAGGTGAATATGGTAGCATTTGCACAATGTTCTTTATGTACCCCCTCTCCTTTTATTTTCTGAAGGTGGGATCTACCTACATTAAAATGGAGACATTAAAATTAAATCCATACATAGGTAACATAAGTTTCTAATGTAATTAGAGTAAAAACAGGAGGCTTATAGTGCAAATGCATTTACTTCCAATTTGTGACTAAAATGTTTCTTTATTTGTAATGTAACCATGGCCTGATAGGTTTTTGAATGAAACAGTCCAGTTGCATCCTCTAGTGGGCAAAAAGCAAACCTTGTATTTTTATGACTGCATTTTTGGACTTTTATTTCCCATAAATGTGTTTAGTTCTTGAACTACAATTCTGCATCCTTAAAACCCATGTGTGGCAGGTGTCTTCTGCATTTTTAAACATTTTTACAGGACTTGTTAAACCAAAAAAATTAAAAGTATATACAAAAGTATTTTATTCTATTAAATGTCACGACCCCAGGAAAAATTATAATTTAAACCAACTTTCCAAATGCATTAATCAAATATTTTCAATGAACTTTTTCAATAAAAAGTCACTTGATTTAAACCAACTTTCCAAATGCATTAATCAAATATTTTCAATGAACTTTTTCAATAAAAAGTCACTTGTGAAAGCAATAGCACTTTATATCAGTTTGTCTGTAACATTGTATTCTCTTCACTACTTGTCTGACTACAGAAGAAACAATGTATCATAAATGATTTATACTCCAGGGAAGCCTCTATTAAAGGGCACCTATTGGAAAAGTGTTTCCTCCCCACCACCAGGAGTGTTGGCCAATAGAGCCTGAACTCTGGTTGGGGAAACAATGCTATTGTTTCAATTCATTAAAATTCTTATTGTGAGCGCTATGCAGGCAGCCATGTTGTGAATTAAGCATGCAAATTATATTTAGTTTAGTTGCTCAATATGTATGTGCATGCGGCATGCCACCTGCTCCAGAAGCCTCTCCCAGTGCAGCATGGCAATTGTTAGAAGCATTTTTTGCAAAAATTTGTATTGTTTCCCTCCCAAATGGACTGTGGTCTTTAAGAGATAGACAATAAGGTACTGTAGGACAAATGCAGGATTTTTCTCAAGTGTGTGACTGTGGCTATTAGCCTGCACATCTGGGAAAAGACTTCTCTATCGGGGAAAAGACTTCTCTATCGTTAGGTGCCTTATAAATGCACTGCTTATATATATATATATATATATATATATATATATATA
>CM044431.1:152364123-152377926 GCA_024363595.1 Xenopus borealis
ATTTTTACCTATATTAAAAAGACCTGAGAGTGCGGACCTTCTTGGATTTCTATATATATAAAAATATATATAGAGAGAGTACCAAATGAAAAAGTGTACATACACATACCTATACTAAATTAACTGTAGCTCTTGAAAATACTTTTATGCTTTATGCTTATATTATGCTTGTTCAAGAAATTAATTGAGCCCATCACAACATCAGCTGGAACAGAACTCTGCAACCTAATTTCCCTCAACATGAAGAATCACTTAAGCTGCTTTCAATGAATGTTCTGTAGCCAGGCCCGGACTGGCAATCTGTTGGTTTGGGCAAATGCCCGATGGGCTGCTTGCTTTAAATTGTAAATGTGCTGCTCACCTAAAAAGGCAAATTAGGTATGTATTTAATATGTAAATGAGCCAAACACATTAGAAATGTAAATGAGCTGTCCATAATAGCCAGCCACAGCTGAGCTGATGCCTGAATTTGTTAGTGTTCATGCCAGTACTGACATATGGGTGGAATCAGGAATTCTGACCAACTTCAGTTAGTAATATAGAGTTGCTTGCTAAATACCCAGTCCCTTATGCCTATGATAGGTATGTTGGCAACTGGAGGATCCATGATCAGAACAATCACTTCAGCCTGTATGGAACACTGTGATATGTAGCATTAATTGCATGACTAGTCTCTTCAAGTATGACACACTTTGGCCCTGTGATACACATGGTAATTAAAGTCCTCTTATCTGCCAGGGTACATGGTCTAGCTGGGGGCACACAAAGGAAAATATAGAATATACTGAAAGTATAGGGCCACTAATCCATATGATAGAATAGTTGTGATAGAAACAAGGTGGAGATATTTGTTGCAAGGGCCAGTTCCAGCACATAGGGTGTATAATATTGCTGGAGATTATATGGTAATGGTATTAATAAACACTAGTTCAAGTTAACCTTGGGGTTGGAAACATATATAATGCTTTGCATGCGTGTGAATACATGGGCTGTTTTGACACTTTTGCCAGGGCTACTTTTGTCTCCCAGTCCAGCCCTGTCTGTAGCTCAAGTCTAAAGAGGTGGTCTCTGGTTCACTGAACTTTTCTACATGAAAAAAAGATCTTGAGTAGTAAGAACAAGCAGTGGAGGGATAATAACTAGATAAATAACTTCTATTAAATTGGTTGTGCACTTTTGCTTTAACTGTTTGGTGTGATGTAGAGAGTAATATTCTGAGAAAATGTGCAGTTGGTTTTCAATTTTTATTATTTGTTGTTTTTGAGTTATATAGCTATTTATCCAGCAATCATCCAGTTTGTAATTGCAGTATATGTGGTTTCTAGGGTCCAAATTACCCTACCAACCATGCACTGATATACTTAAGAGACTGGAATATGAATAGGGGAGGGCCTAAATAGAAATAGGAATAATAAAAAGTAGCAATAGCAATAGATTTGTAGCCTTATGGACTATTTATTTTTAGATGGGGAACCCCAGTCAAAAGAAGAAGGCAAATAATTCAAATACTTACTAACTTATGAAGTTTATGGATGGCCAAAAGTAGATTAGGAATTAGATTTAAGGGTAGGTTCCTGGTCACTTTTTTGATGTAATGTCAACACATCACTCACCTGATGGATTTAGGGCTGGGTGGGGGTTATAAAGTGGAAGAGGATTTTGGGTCAGGTTAAGGTTCTGGTTGGGAAGCAGTAGGTTATGGTCGGTTGAGAGTTAAAAAAAACATTTCTGACAGTAATGGCAGCAGCCAATTTTATTACCACATTACCTAATTTATATAAAACAGTCTAATAAGGACATATGAAGAATAGCACTGATAATAGAACTCCAGTTATAACAGAATGGTCTTTTTTTAGGAGGCACTTGGATGGGTTTGTTAAAGTTGCATACACAGGACCATTTAGCAGAATACAGTTTAGATAAATAACCGCAGTCCTTAGCTATACGACAGGCAACTAAAAACAACACTACAGCTCATTTTCTAATGGAGTAATCCTACTTCCTCCTCTTGTTAATCTTTTCACTGAGTCTATGACCTGAAAGGTCAGTTATCTTACATGGTCTCATAAAAGATGTTGATATAGGTAAGTCAGCTGTTTTTCTCCTGATCCTTGACTTATAGTCCTGTCTAGTGTGCCTTGGGTGACTCCTATTGGATACACAGGCTGCATGGATACTTGGCTAAATAAATCACTTATATGAGATGACGTAATGTCCATAACAAGCTACATGATAACTAGCAATCTTTACGGTGTGCAACTATTCAGTTTTGTTGGTTTATAAGTATCCCTTTATCTTCCAGATTAGATTGTCAACTGCTTGCACTATAATAAAAAAAACTCTACTGCACTCAGAAACAAACTCTTATAGAGGCATTCAGATGTTCACACTTTGAATCAATTATATAAAAATTACTCTATGTAAGAAAATTAACAATCAGGCCAGGAGTTGTGGGCAGGCTACAAAATTTGGGGCAGAATGCTACCAGCTGGCCGCATCACCACTTGGGACTGGATGGAAGAAGCCCAAAGAAGCAGAGCCGGCAGGGAAGGCAGGTTTGTGTGAGGATTTTTAATTGGCCAGTGAAGAATACACCTCAGTGTAGTGACGGGGGGCATTTGGGGTATGGATGTGACGGGAAGGTTACAAGCAGGTGGAGTCAGTTGAGAGCAGGGGGTGCAAGAAAGTGGGTTGAGTGCAGTTGGTGGGGGGCTTCACTGGCCAATAAAAAAATCCTGACACCAACCTTCCTTCCCTGCAGGCTCTGCTTCTTTGGGCTTCTTCCATCCAGTCCCCAGTGGTGATGCGGCCAGCTGGTAGCATGCATGTATTTTTTCTGCCCTTGGGGACTGGATGGAAGAAGACCAAAGCAGAGCCAGCAGGGAAGGCAGGTTGGTGTGAAGATTTTTTAAATAGCCAGTGAAGAATACACCTCAGTGAAGTGATGGGGGGCGAGGGGTGTGGATGCGAGGGGAAGGTTACAAGCAGGTGGAGTCAGTTGAAAGCAGGGGGTGCAAGAAAGTAAGTTGGTTGAGTGCAGGTGGTGGGGGGCCTAGGGGTACAGCATCTTGAAATCTGTATACTACACTGTATACTACGTATAACAATTAGCAGTTCAATGCTATCATTACCTTCATTTGGGCTGACAACATGGACAGCTGAAAATGGAACTAAGAAGGGAAGGATGTTATCTCCTCTTACTTCTCACAGGTGAATATAGGGTGAAATACAGTATATGCCTAGATCAGTATGGTAAAAATGAGCTTGTCTAACCATCTGGGTATGTATATGCTGTATATATTTGTATGAAATGAGGGTGGCTCTAGACACCTGTCACTGACGCCAACAATTCCAAAACGGTGCTGTTGGCCCCTAGGGTGGCCTAAAGCCAGGGAGGGGCTTGTCTGAATTTTAAAAAACTGTTTGCTAAAACTGCTTGTCACTTGTGATAAGGATTAGTGAATGGCAACTCCTAGAAGCTCAGTACAAGCTCCCACACACCCTTCTTCAAATCAAATCAATGTTACCTGGTGCTCGAAAGGTAGAGGCTCGGCCACCTCACATAAAGTCCAGCAAAAATTACCAATGGCACAATGTGTGCCATTGGTAATTTTTGCTGAACTCCTAGAAGCTCCCAGTAGATCATGCATTACACAGCACTGCTTCTGGCAGAGGGCCTTTAGTTGAGGAAAGGAGAATAAATACTGAGAAAGCTAAATAAAGAGTAACAAACAGCATCAGTGTGCTCACAATTCTCATCTGAGTCACCATAAGGATCCTTCAATATGATAGTTCGGAATGCCTTTATGGATCCATTTGCACTTTGGTCTTTGTGCTAAATGGGTATCACCGGGGCATTACTAACCTCACAGTACTTCTCCTTGATTGAGCACTGAACTCCTCTTGCTAGATAACCAAGGCTGCCTCACACGCCTAGTTTGTGCTATAATATTGAGCTAGGATGTCAATATCTAGTCCTCATTCAAAGGTGGCCTGTACCCTGACCTCACTAATGTGAAACCTACATCCTAGGAATTTGAACTTCAACTAGGGAATAGGAAAGTACTGTTAGTGTATAGTGTAGTATAGGTATACCCAATAGAATTTCCTGTAAGCTCGGTAACAGCAGTTATGAACAGCAGAACTGGTACATCAGTGTTTTGTGCACACTTCTGCCAAATTCCGAACACCTGTTTCCATGGGATTCTGCTGCACTGTGCGTGTAAATTTGAACTCAAATCTAAACTTACCTCCAATATTGAAATGCACAAAAGTGTCACACAAATCCTCAGAATGGAGTGTCCTGGGTGTGATGACCAAGACTCATTTGGATCTAAAATCTAAGGATCAGTGTCACTCCCCCTTGCAAGAAAGCTTGTTGGCACAGTTATGACAGTGTGGGAGCTGGAGTTGGGTATGTGGAGTGATGATCAGGTGGTGGGAAGTGGATAGCATGGGGATTGTGAGAAAGACTGAAGGACTGGACTAGGTGTAGAAAGACAATAAGGTATGTGCCTTCTGCCCACGCGTCCACCTCCACATAATTCTATGTTTTGCTCTAAACACGGCTTCTTCTTCAGTGTACTGCCACTCAGTCATTGTATAAACATCTTTTATGTAAACATTTGGGACCATAGTCCTGGTCCAAATTATCTAAATTTATTAAGTGCAATTGTACTCTCTGCACTGAGCAGAAATTCTGCTTGAACAGGCTAGTGTGCTGAACTTATCACTTGTACAGCTGTTAAATCTATACATTGGAAACCATATTTGAAATATATTTACTGCTATGCCATATTTTACAGAGACTACTGAATAAGATAAAACATCTTGATGCTTATTACAACAAATCCAGAATCATATGGAGTATTCTTTATCATGAAGCTTCCTTTGTGACTTAAGGTGGCCATATACTGGCCGATAAAAGGGGCCCTCCGATCGGACGATACAAAAATCCCGGCGGATCGCGTTTCATCTGTTCATTGATGCGGTCCCTCGATCCGACCCCCGTATCTCCTCTATTGTGATCTGATGGTTGAGCCCTAGGGCCCACGATCAGGTCATCCCGATATTGCCCATCCCAATATTGGCATATCGGGGAGAGATCCGCATGTTTGGCAACATTGCCAAACGAGCGGATCTCTTCATGTATGGCCACCCTTACTAAGGCAGTCTGTCTTACAGCTTAAAAGTCTTGAGCTGAGAACATTGCATGATTTTCAGCTTTTCATCATGCTTGACTTGTTCAGAGCTCGATCAGGCTGTAAAGTCTCTTTTAACTTTGAAGTTATATGGAACATCCTTCTTTTACAGAACATTTATCAAGCTCTTCTTTCAACAGATGCCTTTGCCTCCTTACCGGTGACAGTAGGGCTGCAATGCATCCTTCCCTTTTGTCAGCAGAGTGTTGATCAGCTGTTTTGTAGCGTATGTCTCAGAAAGTTTTTAACCACATATCTGAATCAAAAGCCTCCATGGTAACACTAGCTAAGCTTTAATGAATATAAGTAAAGGTGTCCATACACCGGCTGATAAAAGCTGCTGAAAGACCAAGTTGGCAGCTTATTGGTCTGTGTATGGGGCCCTCTGACGGGCTTTACCGATCGATATCTGGCCGAAAGTCCACCAAAAAATCCTGTCGGAACGCGGCTGCAGCTGTTCGTTGGTGCAGTCCCGGCCGCCCGTATCTCCTCTATTGTGATCCGATCGTTAGGCCCTAGGGCCCATGATCAGATCACCCAGATATTACCCACCTCAAGGTGAGCATATCGGGGAGAGATCTGATCGTTTGACAACATCGCCAAACAAGCGGATCTCTCCATGCATGGCCACCTTAAGCTGTGCAGTGTAGTTTAACAATCTGGCAGCAGATGGTATCCATGGCTAAAATATTTCTCTGGACATTGATGCAGAAGAATTCTGTGAATTTTAAGCCAATGTAATTATTAGTTTACTATTCTGAATAATGGCGCAAGATTTCAAGGAAAACCGAAACTTGTTCCATCACATCAGGTTTTGTACAAAGTGAACTTCGTCCGGCAGCACAACTAAAATGCATCTACTTTGGATTCCAAAGAAATGCTGCCTGAAGATAAAGGATTTCTGTAAATGCAGATACAACACTCTCTATATAAATACCTTTGACCTGCATTTTTTTTACAGTATTTTCTGTTAGGAGCTGCACAATTTAACAACAAGAAACTACAGTTATGAGGCACATTATGCAGAAAACTGTTATCTAGAAAGCTCTGAATTATAGGAAGGTTGTCTCACATAGACCCATTTTATCCAAATAATCCAAATGTTTTAAAATGTATTTCCCTTTTCTCTGTATTTGATTTAAACTAAGATATAATAATCCTATTGCAACAAAATCAAGCCTATTGGCTTTACCCCCATATGCAATAAAAGGTACTAAATTTGACCACGAGCAGGTGACCATTAAATGCTTGCTGCGGATTGGTTGCTATAGGTTACTGCTGCTGGGGAAACGAAGTGCCTTTTATAACATAACCCTATAATGTGTATAGATCCAAATTACAGATAGATCGCTTATCTGGAAAACCCAAGGCCCCAAGCATTACAGGTCCCATACTTGGATAACCACACAATGAATGTGCTTTCTGGTTGTTGTGATAGCAGTGATAGCATTTTAGATTTCATGCAGAAGTGAAGAACTGAAAGGCAAATGGATAAAAATATTAAAAAAATGCTGATCACATGCAGAATATAATCACCTACATCATACTAAAAGTTAATTTTAAAGCACTGCCATTTCTCCCTCTAAACGTCATGGCAGAACTGCCATTTTTCAATTGGCCAAGATGTACCAGCAGTAATAACCAGATTTAAGTCAGAAAACGTTCTGCCAGTCAGCACTAGTTTCCATTATCACATTTAAAGCGGAACTATCATGAAAATGAAACTTAAGCTTCATCACACTGAAATAAAAAGTTTTCTAAATACAATCAATTAAAAATTTTGTATAGTTGAAATAATCAAGTTTATGTTCACTATTCCTCTCTCAGCATCTGTTTCTCTTCATTCTGTCTTCATGCAGCAGTTGGGTGTCAGATAGCAATTGACAGTTAGATCCAATATATCTTATTGGGGGGCTTCCTTTTCTAGCAGCTGAGTTAGACCTCACTCAAATAACTGATTCCAGTTCAAACAGAATCTAACAAAATAACTGCCTTTTGCACAAATCCTGCATGTAGAGAGACATGATGTCTGGTGCTTTTAATAGAGTGAGATCTAAAACATCTTCCAGGCAAAAGGAGCCCCCCCCTATAATATATGTATTGGATGTAACTGTAAGTGATTATCTGACACCCAACTCCTGCATGAAGACAGAATGAAGATAAACAGATGCTGAGACAGGGGTAGTGAAGATAAACGTGATTATTTCAGAAACACTAAACAATGTTTAATTGATTGTAATCAGAATACTTCTTATTTTAGTATGATGAAGCTTATATTATGTTTTCATTTTTGTGATAGTTCACCTTTAACATTAAGTGGCAGGTTCCTTGGCAGGATGTTACATAGTTACACAGTTTCATATTTAAATTGGGTTGAAAAAAGACAAAGTCCATCAAGTTCAACCCCTCCAAATGAAAATGCAGCATCTATACACACACACACCCCTCCATACTTTCCCATATATACCCATATCTATGCTAACTATAGTTTATTATCACAGTAGCCTTTGTCTGTCCAAGAAATCATCCAAGCCCCTTTTAAAAGAATCAACAGAATGAGCCATCACAACATCACCCAGCAGTGCATTCCACAACCTCACTGTCCTCACTGTTGATGCTCCTCTAGTGGCTGAAACTCACCAGTGAAGAATACACCTCAGTTATCTGGAGTAAAATTTGCATGAAGACCAGGAATCCGTATTCAGGTTAAAAAAACTTTGTTATACATATTTATGTGAAAAATATTTGTGAAGGATTTGGCATGTGGGAAATTTATATGTGATAGTAGTAGTTTGTGCTGACAGGGGAACAAAGCACTCACTTCTAGGGATGGCGCGAACTGTTCGCGCGCGAACATCCGCTGTTCGCGCTCGCATAATATTCGTGAACGTCGCGCAACGTTCGCCATTTTGGGTTCGCGCATAGTCGCCGCTTTTTTTTGCCCTCTCACCCCAGACCAGCAGATACATTGCAGGCAATCAGGAAGCTCTCCCTCCTGGACCACCCAAACACACCCCCTGGACCACTCCCCTTCCATATATAAACTGAAGCCCTGCAGCATTTTTTCATTCTGTCTGTGTGTGCTGCTTGGAAGAGTTAGTGTAGGGAGAGAGCTGTTAGTGATTTCAGGGACAGTTGACAGTTTGCTGGCTAGTAATCTGCTTGATACTGCTCTGTATTGGAGGGACAGAAGTCTGCAGGGATTTGAGGGACATTTTAGCTTAGGTAGCTTTGCTGGCTAGTAAATAAATCTACTGTTCTTCAAACAACTGCCATACATTGACCTGTATTTTTTCTGTGCTTCAGTGGCTGCGACTATTTTCAGCATTAATATGGCATATTTTTTCTGTGCTTCAGTGGCTGCGACTATTTTCAGCATTAATATGGCATATTTTTTCTGTGCTTCAGTGGCTGCGACTATTTTCAGCATTAATATGGCATATTTTTTCTGTGCTTCAGTGGCTGCGACTATTTTCAGCATTAATATGGCATATTTTTTCTGTGCTTAAGTGGCTGCGACTATTGGATTTTTCAGATACATTTTTGCCCTTGATCCCCCTCTGGCATGCCACTGTCCAGGTCGTTGCACCCTTTAAACAACTTTAAAATCATTTTTCTGGCCAGAAATGTCTTTTTTAGCTTTTAAAGTTCGCCTTCCCATTGAAGTCTATGGGGTTCGCGACGTTCGCGAACCGTTCGCGCGTTTTGTCGCAAGTTCGCGATTATGTTCGCGAACATTTTTGCCGCGGTTCGCGCCATCCCTACTCACTTCCATAGTCGTCCTTTGAAAAATATCTTCCCTCAGTATATATAATAAATATGTGAAACTTCCATACCTGCAGCAGAGGTGCAGTACTCATTTTGAACACCACGTAATCACTTGAGTTTTGTTCCCTCTTGTGGTTTTTGCTGTTGGTGAGTATTTGTTTTTGGCAGTGAAAGTGCCATTGCACAGTGTGTCGTAAAATATTCATTCTCTAGAATTTGATTTAATCTCATTGATTTGAGGGATTTAGTTGCATTTGTTGTTCCACGCTGTTCTAACTTGTTTTTAACCCCTTAAAGAAAGGGGTCCCCAAACATTTTTACCCGTGAGCCACAAATGTAATATGTAAAGAGTGGAGGAGCAACACAAATATGAAACAAGTTCCTGGGGAGGGTACCAAATAAGGGCTATGATTGACTATGGGGAATGGCAGCCTACAGGAGGCTATTATTGGCAGTACACCTGGTTTTTACAGTTGTGCTCATAAGTTTACACACCCTGGCAGAATATATGATTGATGAGTCACCTTGTCAATGGCTACAGCAAGATAAAGTGAAGGTTCTGGAGTGGCCATCTCAGTCTCCTGACCTCAATATCATTGAGCCACTCTGGGGAGACCTCAAACATGCAGTTCATGCAAAACAGCCCAAGAATTTATGGGAACTGGAGGCTTTTTGCCAGGAAGAATGGGCAGCTTTACCGTCTGAGAAGATAAAGAGCCTCATCCACAACTACCGCAATAGACTTCAAGCAATACACGGTATTAAGAACTGGGGTATGTAAACTTTTAATCAGGGTCATTTGAGTAGGTTTGTGTAGTGATTATGATTTAAAAAGAGTAACCACAGTTGTTTGACAATAAATGGCTTCAGCCAACCATTAACCATGAGTGAAAGAAAGGTGTTTGTGTTATCATTCATATTCTCTGAAAAATTGTTAAGAAACCAGAAATTCTGGCAGGGTATGTAAACTTATGAGCACAACTGTATGCAACCAAAACTTGCATCCAAGCCTGGAATTCAAAAAACACTTGCTGTGAAGCTACTTAGTTAGTGCGCAACATATTGCTCGCTAGACACTGTTTGGGGATTCTTGCATTAAACAATCACTATACATTATGACTTGTGAATTGGGTAAGTGATCACTAGTTGTTATTTTATATTTGATACTCTGATAATGCTACTTATATAACATTCTGGCACTTTGCTTTTTATTTCAAGCCACAGGCTGACTTGATTTCTGTTTGGTTTTGTGAATGTTCTGCACTAACCACGCCTCTGACATCATTGTGCTTTTCTCTGATCTCATCATGCCCACTCCCAATGCTATCTGCCCCATCCCCTTTGTTCGTGTTTAGCCGCTGGCAAAGGTGGCAACCCTAGGTACTCGTCTGACTATAGCTTTAAAGGCCACAAACTTTTTCTTATGCTACAGAGGGTATTCCTTGAATCAAAGTGATCGTACAAAAGGGCATTTTGCCTTGCCTTCCCTTGCAGTCACTTTTTCTGTTTTTGTTTTCAATGGAAGGTAAAGTAAAGGGGGGAATGGTAAGAACATATAAAAAACATGGTTCACATTCAAAAGCAACCATTAGTGTGTGGCATCTCCAATACACTATTCACTTAGTCATCAGAGAGAAACATAACATGGTAAGCTTACACAACACCATTCAGTGATACAGTAGTACAAACATTGCCCTATCCAGGTATAGGGTTGTTTACCCTGCGTTCCATCGTAGGGGATGGCAGGAAAATCTATTCTTCTTCCAGACCTGCACTGACATATGTAAGCACTGACTGAACGCAGGTGTAATGCAACATGTTGCAGGCAGGAAGAAAAACCTGTTTGTGCAAGCCCTGTCTAAAGGTTCTCTGTGTCGGGGACCTCATTAAAAAATCTTTGGCAATCCCCTACATGAGAAAGATAAGGGGTCACTACCACCTACTGGACAAACTAAGAAATATGTTAAATACACAGAATATAATTCACCTCACTCAATATTAGGAATGCGCCAAATCCAGGATTTTGTTTAGGATTAGGCTATTGGACTGAATCCAAGCTCCTGGCCAAACTGAAACAGAATCCTTAAAATCTTGTCACTTTTTGTTGCACAAACAAGGTAAGTAAAAAAATGTGATTTGTGTGCTGTACTCATTGCTTGCTTTGGCCCTTACTGGCCCTAATTTTAATTTGCAAATTAGGGTTCAGATTAAGTGAAATCTTTCATGAAAGATTCTGGGTTAAGCCGAATCACAAAATAGTGTATTGGGTGCATCCCATTTAGATATCCACTTACTGTAATTGCCCTGATTGCTTTTGTTTTTGGGGTGTCCATTGATCATTGATGTGCACCCATACATGTGGAGAATTATGTTATTTAGGAGAAGTTGGTATTTATATTTCAGGGGGGAGTCTCTGAATCGATACTAATTTATATCAAACTAGTAAAATACTAGGGGGATATTTCACATAATAAACAAGAAGAAAACAAGATAAATGGCTTTATTATGCATACACCCACTATGGGCTTAGTAATGGATTCTTGGAACAATTAATTGAACCCTGTGAATTTTTTTACAGAATTCAACCGCTTGTCTTGGGTGGGGCTTGTCACTCCTCTAGTGTATTTGAATTTCTTTATCCTTTCATCACATAGTATATGGTATAGCTCTGTAGTCACTATGACATATGTCAGGCTTTATAATAATATCAATTATATAATAATTATAATAGTAAATTAAATAGTAGTATAAAAATATATTTAGCAGGGCCCTTATTACTTATTAAATTTTTGGACTGAGAGGTGCCCGTTAAGAGGAGACTACCTGCTCACCAGACCATTAAAGCAAGTATTCCAAATATGAACAAACTGCTGCTTGCCAAGATCTGAGTCACCACTTCAAGAATGCTTCACAATAAAGACTCATGAAAAACAATATATAATGCAGACATTATTATTTCATAAAATTCTACCCCCCCTGACAAAAGGGCTGATGTAAATGGCATTGCATACAATCACTTGCAAGGTATGTGCATGTGTTTCCCATGGACCTGTCATGCATCCTTAGGAGAAATAAATAGTTCTCATGCCATTCTAAGGCCATGGTAAGTATGGTGAAGGGCATGATGCATACCAGGATCTTAGTAGTCAGATACATGCAGGTGCCTTGGGTACAATAATGGGCTCAAGTGGAGGGGGAGCAGCAGAGTGTGTCAGGGGCAGTTTGGAGGTGGCATGCAGACCCAGCAGAGGTGCAAGGATTGAACAGGGGCAGGCCCAGGCTGGCAATCTGTGGATTCTGCCGAATGTCAGATGGGCTGCTGTAAGATTCCATTGACAGTGACAATTAATTGGGCCTTTGTGTACTTGGAATGTCAGGGTCTATGTTGAATCCCTGTCTGGACCTGAACAGGTTTGTTGAAGGTGGCATATGGAATGGACTGGGCAGGGGGGGTATGGGGGGATTTTGTAATGTACTGAAATCTTAATTTCCACTGCACAAGTCAGCCTGTGGCTTGAAATAAAAAGCAAAGTGCCAGAATGTTATATAAGTAACATTATAGGCCAAATACACTTACGCTCAAAACTGCAACCTAATGACTTTGTAGCTCATTATATTTAGGAACATTATTAAATTTGACTTATAATGTTATTTTTATGATACTTTATTTTAATGGGTAATTCCTGAGTCCATAAGCCAAATATGGTTATTAAATTAATAATATAGTTTCTGTTAAATATGATCAGAGCTGTATTAGCAGCCGGAACTGCTGTAAGAATCGGTCAGCTACCCACTCCCTTCCCCCCAATCAGTGCATGCTCAGTATAGTCTTTGGCCATGCTTCTAATGAAAGAGAGAGCTACCACCCTCAGGAAATTTAGAGGTAAGTGACCAGTGGCCACCCCTCTAAACTTGCAACCCCTCTAAGCATTGGCTCTCAGGTGCCTACATGGTAAGCATGACCCTGAATGTGATTATGATTAATATATATGCTCTCCTTCCCTTTTTTTGATATATTATTATATAAATTATTATATTATATATTATTTCTAAGGCCCTATTAGGAGATCTTTGGGAATTACAGTGGCTGAAAATTCTGTATAACTTAGATTGGACAGTGTAAACATGTTTCAGCCTTTAGAGAGTATACCGTTCTAAGACTGACTTTTAATTAGCCCCATCCATGTAGGACAAAAAACACATTATCCTGAGCGCTGCTACTTCCCTTTTATAATTGGCAGCAGAAATGTGTTTTCATATTCTATATATATATGTCTGGGTCAACATCCTGAATCTTTTTTTCTCTTTTTTTCCTGTAGCACTCTATTATTTTCACTAAGAACCCTCTTAGTCTCAGTGAATTTGATTCTTTGTTTGAAGTCTATTCTTGTGCAGCTCTATTTACCACATCAAACTGGTACATACTGAAATGGTATTTGGTACTGACCAGCCAGCTTTTGCTATTTAATTGGTACTTTCTGAACCCTGGTAAATATTTTGCAGACCCATTTCTGTTCACACTGTTGTATTTTCCAAAATATTTAATGGTTAGTCGCAGTGTTACGGCTAAAGCTGGCCATAGACGCAACGATACAATCCTGGATTCGTACAATTTTAGGATTGTGTGTGGAGTGTCCCGACATTTGTTGTGCCATGCTGATCGGTCGTTTAGTCGATCAGACAGGTTAGAAAATTTCTGTCGGCTGCCGATAATATCTCTGCGTGTATTGCCGATCATATGATTTTCAGTGGGAGACCGTCACTAGGTTTTGTTGGACATAACTTTCGTACAATCCCTGTCAGGGGCAGAACATCGGCTGATCTGTGCTTTTAC
>CM044431.1:152382896-152415643 GCA_024363595.1 Xenopus borealis
TGGCACAAGTCAAATGACTGGGGCAGCTGGGAAATTGACAAAATGGCTACCCCCATGTCATGGTGAGAAATGGATTTCAGTGGATAAGTCTACTGGAGCAGCACTATTAACTGATGCATTTAAAAAAAAACATGTTTTCCCATGACAGTTTCCCAAAAATTATTTTTTTGAAAAACTTGGTGGTCAGGCCCCCCGACAAGTTAAAAAAAAATTGGGGCCCCAAAAAAATATTTTTTTAAACAAAATGGTGCAGGGGCCAATAGAGAATTAATATAAAAAATTGGTGGCCAGAGGATTAAAAAAAAAAAAAAACCCACATTGGTGTCAGTAGAATTGAATTTGTGGCTTCAGCACTTCAGTGACTTCGGGTAATTTCGGCGCTTCAGGACTTCAGTGTCGGCTCCTTTCGTGACTTCGGGTATTTTCGGCGCTTCAGGGCTTCAGTGTCGGCTCCTTTCGTGACTTTGGGTCTTTCCACCTCTTCAGGACTTCGCAAACGTTCGGCACTTCCACATTCTGCACAGGACTTCATAGATGTGAGCACTCGCTACTGCGCTCGTAAAGGCCCTGGGCCCGGGACACTTGTCCTCCCTGTCGCCCCCTGATGGCGGGCCTGGTGGTTGGACTTGGAGAGCAGCGAAAAGGAAAACCCGAACCTGGTTAGGGTGAGAAGGACTGAAAGGAGGCAAGCAATTACATGCAAAGTAAATACCTTCTGATTTCAGAAGGCTTCATTTAGTATGCAACTGGTTGTGAAGGGCTTTTTGGCTCCTTTCAGTCCTTCTCACCCTAACCAATGTCATACCTCCCAACATTTTGGAAGTAAAAAGAGGTACAAAAATTTCTTTCACACGTAGCGTGGCTAATTTTTTTTGACCACACCCATTTTTTTGTGTCCACACCCCCCCCAATTACCATTTTCATTCTACAAAATTTGTTATGAAAGTTTGAAAATGTTTCTCTCTAAACTGTTACAATTACTTATTTTCTTATACAAAATTGCTACAAAGTATCTTAGTTGCACCTCTTACCTGTTCTGGGCAAAAGCCAATTAAGTTAGAAACCTTGTTTCTTTTTCTGGCTGTTCAGTGCAGAGAAAATAGGGATTTTACATTACAAATGAGAGGGACTGCGGGTTGAGCTGTCAAAAGAGGGACTGTCCCTCCAAAAAAGAGACAGTTGGGAGGTATGCAATGTTGCAGGTCTGGACTGAAAATTAAAATAGGCCCTGGCATTTCAGGTACACAGAGGCCCAATCAGCCCACATAGAGGCCCAAACAGCCCCCACTAAATACTGACTTTCTATGGCACCTTATAGCAGCTCCTTATAGCAGAACTCACAGATTGCCAGTCCGGGCCTGCAATGTTGTACAAGAAATTCAGTTGGAGGAATATCTAGGGTGCCCCCTATATGCTTACTCTAACATAACTGATTGTGAGGCTAGTGCAAAAGGTCATTTACATTGTTGCTTGTTTGTGCCCAGTAACTAGTAAATAAAGTAAAAGCAGCCTCTGCTAATAGAGGATTTGCCTGAGCCAAGGGGTGATTTCAACCGAATCCCTGACACACATCCAGCCTCCCACCATAACCCCAGCAATCCATATCCTGCCTCACAAAGCTTGCTGGGGGTTCTTGAGCCGGTTCAAAGGACACAGAGGGTTAAGGCAACAAACAACGTCCATTGTTACAGCAAATAGGAGAAGTAAAGGGGGATGGGAGAGAGTTCTTGTGTCCTTACTCCGCCTCTCAGCCACTGAGCGACCCTCACCTTTCCACTGTCTTCCTCTATCCCCAGCCCTGTGTGTGTGTGTTCCGACCCTCCCCCGCTGATAAGAAATGCTTTCTCCACAACTCTCAGAATTCGCTGAGTGATCTTGCTTGGCTTTCGAAATCCCTGATGTTCCTGTACCTTGCACCCTCCCCTCCCCTGTCTCTTATATGCGCTGCTCTCCTTCTGCTCCACTCTCTATCTCCCCGGGATCAGTCGGGCTCGGAGGCTGCTCAAGGTATTGACATGGGAAAGAGGGGTGCTACTAACTGACTCTGTGTGACCTTTCTCTTCTAACAAAGCTACGTCGCTTCTGCTCCCATTCATACTGACGCTCTTTCATCCACTACTAGTAGCATCTTATAGTGGCACTCGCAGACATCTGCTGACTCGCACTTGTACTATAGCGGTCCTTAGGCGCGTATACAGGGGGTCTTGTGGTGTCACAGTCACACAATAATATTTCAATGTAGAAACTCCATGAAAGATTTATATATATATATATATATATATATATATATATATATATATATATATATATATATATATATATATATATATATATATATATAAAAAAGTCTGCTGATGTGTGCATATGTGAAGAATAGGCAAATGGGATAAGTGAGGTTTGTAGTGATGGGCGATTCTGGGGCAAAAAATTTGCGAAACGCCGCCAGCGACTTGTTTTGGACGCGCAAGTCTGGACACCCGCACACATTCAAATAAACGTTTTTTTACACCTGCGAATTTTCACGAATTCAGTTTTGGGAATATATTCGCCAGCGGTGGAATATGGGAATTCGCCACAAATTCGACTCTGACGAATAAATTCACCCATCACTATTGAGGTGCTCAGTAACAGCTAGAGAAATTCAGAGTGGGTTATCAATGAATGGGAACTTACACACACCACTCCAAACACCCTTCCTCTATTGAGGACATAACACTCATCTGATACAGAATATTCTATTACTCTCTGATCTGGATACACAGCATGTAGCTTTCCTAGCTGTTGTATATGTGTATTTATGTGCAGGGTTATACTGCTTGCCTTTCATTATTCTGATACAGAGTTTGTGTTTAAGTAGTATGAGGTACAGCAAGATTCCAGCACTCAGGGCAGAGGTGCCCAAAAGGTAGATCAGATCTTCCAGTAGACCTTTAGCTGGTGATCAGTAGATCTCAAAACACTGTCAACAAACAGCTTGTCTAAATCACCTTCCTTTTTCATGCTTTTCATTCAGATATTTATTACTTTAAGGTTACATAACACATAGTTGTTTGTTAAATTTAGCAATATATATTTTCTCAATATTTAAGTAATATTTTCCATTGAGCTGAATGCTAGCAATGATTTTATGGATGTAGATCATAATGTGACAACATCACTAAAAGTAGACCTCACATTAGTAAAGTATGGGCACTCCTGACTTAGGGTGTAAATATATATAAGCCTTATTTTTGCTGGTAAATATTGCTCTTCTTCGTATTTTGTTCACTGTGTGGATAGAGTATGTTTAAAGGGATACTGTTTTTTTTTTTCCAAAATGCATCAGTTAATAGTGCTACTCCAGTAGACATCTGCACTGAAATCTAATTCTCAAAAGAGAATGGAACTACTTTCCGGCAGGCTGTTATCTCTCCTACTTAGGCTTAGGCCAGACGGGGAGATTTGGGGGCGAGCCGCGACGGATCGCCCCCGAATCTCCCCGAATAGCTAGGCACCGCTGCGCACCGGCGAGGCTTAAAAACGCCTGCGCTTATTCACACGGAGCGGTGCGATTTTTAAAATCGCTCAAAATTGCCTCGCCAAAATTGAATATAAAAAAATCTGTTTTCTCTTTTGACAAATTGATTTCAGTGCAGAATTCTGCTGGAACAGCACTATTAACTGATGCATTTAAAAAAACATGTTTCCCCATGACAGTATCCCTTTAATATTAGCATAATCATTGTATTTATGGTTGAGAGTTATAATACATACATGTCATTATAACCAATACCTAAAGGCAGCACCCCCCAACTCTTTCAATTTAGGCCTAGCTTGACACATAACTATTTTAAATCACAGTCCTGATCTGGCTTAACAGGCCTGGGCTGGGATTCAAAAGAGAATTTTAAGTACACAGAGGCTCAACCAGTCCCCCACCAGCCCACTAACTAGTGACTGTCTATGGCATCTTACCGTAGCCCATTTTGCATTTGCTAGAATCCACAGTTTGCCAGTCTGGGCCCGATAGTGAATGTTTAGTATAGTGCGTGAAAGTGCAAAAACCAATAAGTAGTGACCATTCATGGCAATGTATTATGAATTATTCTGAATTATTAAACTCATTCTGAATTATTAAACTGAGTTTTATTGGACTTTTGAAAGGGCTCTATTGATCTTGTGAATAATATATGTGATTGGATGGGAAAGTATTTGCATATGGTGCAGCATAGTGCTTTGTACTATAGGACTGATGTTAGGTAATTAAAAAAGACACTTTTTTTTTAACAGTTTCAGCAATTGTTCAGACTTACCCTGATGTTTATCCAGAAATATATCTGGTTTTTGAAGTAGGAGACATCTTGTTTTCTTTTAGTTACTTTTTGGGAACCACCCTGATTTTCACACTTCTTACCCAGTCACTTGACAGTGACAGTGTCTGTGGGTGGAACAGGGTGTGGCTAAGATGCGCAGTGTCTCTGTATACATACTTGGATATGTAGTTATTCAACCAATACTTGGTAGCTAGCGTAAGTGGATCCCTAACAACCAGGAAGTTGTTGTTAGGGTTCATTTTATTGTATTAAATAAAAAGTAATTTGCAGCACTGGGGCGGCTTGTGCTCTTTACATTTTAAAATGATATTACAGATGTGTGTTCTCAGTGGTGGGACATAGTAGAACTTCTGTAGCAGCATGGTGAGATAATACTGTGTTTTGGGGAAATTGTGTGTGTCTGTTTGTGCTTCTGGTTAGTGCTATGGCACTCAAAGCAAGCGACTAATGAGAGAACCCTGCTCGCTCATGTGCGCAGATGTGTGATGTCATTATGCGAATTTGTCTGACCAAACATGGCCAGCAGCATACCACTCACTAGGAGCATATTCTGGCCCAAATAGTATTGTTGTCCCCAGCAGGAGAATGAGCTCTATAAACCTGTACCTCTGTTGGAAGAAACAATTTAAACCTGATAGGTGCCCTTTGGGAATCGAGGACATCAGTTAGGTTGTGTCAAGCTTTGGATAGTTTACAGAGGTGAACAAGGATTTAACTTTACAGTTATCAGTGTAGTATTAAATTAATTTATTGCAGAGACACTGCACTGTCAGTAATTTTGTTAAAAGGTTGGGTATGTTTTCTGCATATGAATTGCAAGATTTAAAAGTTTGGTTGTATTACCCACACATATCTAGGAGTGTCCGGTGATTATAAACATGACTTTTGGACTGCTGGCAATGGCAGGAAATACCTTAGGATTTACACTGTTTTTTAAGTTCATTCCATTAAAACAATAGAGATAAAATAGCTGCTCAAACTCTGAAAACTCACAGGTTGGTGCAAGAGGTGTAGGTAGAGGTTTATTGCACTTTTGTTAAAGCAGTGATTAGGGCTTTTAACTAGTAATACATTGGCCTATTAATTAGTAAAGTATTAGTTCATTAATTTGTCAAGAATGCACAACAGGTTGCAGATTGCAGTTGAAAGTCCTAAGCTGTTTTGTTGCTGATCTTTTTTTTATTGCTGAAGAAATTCTTATCAGTACATTGCACCATAGCCCAGGCCATCAGAATCTTACTTTTTCAATCTGTCTGCTATTTGCATGCATTACAAGAAGAGCAAACTACAGCCATTACACAAGGTTGGGATTTGTATTTTAACATAGTTTTGGTGGTTTGGAGTCTAAAATCTTTGTTGAAAGGACAAGGAAAGGCAAAAAAATAAAATCCAATTTTTACTTTCTTTAATGAAAAAGAAATCTATCTCCAATATACTGTAATTAAAAAATATGTACTGTTTTTATAAGAAACCTGACTGTATTCAGTGAAATTCTCCATTCATTTACTGCTGTTGATAGGAATTGTCAGACAGTCCCTAACTGCTAGGCAGTTAAACAATCATACTTATGAACAACAGGAGGAGCCCTTACTTCCCAGCCATGCAGAACTCCAACAGCTTGCAGTCTGTGACTATAGAGATTTGTATTGTATTTTATTTTTGACTTTACATGACCTTTATTGTTTCCAACTCCAACTGCAGGGACAAAGATCATGGAGCCAGATTTAAACAGATAATCTGAGATTTTATTTGGAGGATTATTTTGCTGCAGCCACTGGTTCTGGAGAGTTGTAGAAAGTTTGAATTAAAAAATACAAAAACTATAAAATGCACATTAGATTACATGACCACACAGGACACAGTGCAGTCTGTATATTCTGATTATTAATCAGTCTTGCTGTATTGGTCTTGCAAAGATGTATAACAAAGTTGAAAGATGACAGCCCCTTGTGCTCAACTTTGAAAGCATAAATCATTTGTTTGATTAGGCTTTGTGGTGTAGTTTATGTTTAGCATACTAATTACAACATTTCTAGCCTTAATATTATTCAATATGTATTACCTTCAATATGTGTGTTTTACTAAACATTTATGGGAAACTAAACTATGGAAAATCAATGATAACTAAGAAAGGTTGTCCTTTAAGGGCAATGTTTCCTAATCCTAA
Source organism: Xenopus borealis (assembly GCA_024363595.1). Classification (NCBI taxonomy): domain Eukaryota; kingdom Metazoa; phylum Chordata; class Amphibia; order Anura; family Pipidae; genus Xenopus; species Xenopus borealis. The sequence continues at coordinate 152,389,377 of CM044431.1, forward strand.
CCTAGGCCTGGGTTGGATATAAGCATTCCATGATATTTCATACAAGAAAATACTAAACATTTTGGTCTGTTGTCAATTACTTGCCATAGATGAAGAGCCAAATAATTTGAGTGCATCTTATGACTGATGTAGAACTCCTGCCTCAGGCCATACTGAGCTTCTCAAAGCAGAGAAAACCTGAAATGAAAAGCATTTTAAATCAGCGAAGTGGTAAATGAAATGGCTTTACACTTTTATTTGCAGTTGTTCATTGCAATCCTTTGATCCTCCTTCTCTCTACTGCCAGGTCATGATTCTTTGCTGCTGACCCTCAGATTCCAACATGGGTACCTCTACAAAATACACACCAGCCTCCACAGAGGAGCCAGTCTCTAATGGGAAAAAGGATTCCAAGGCAGACACAGGCTCACAAGAGTCCATGAAACTGAAAAAAGAGATCTCTCTGTTGAATGGGGTATGCCTCATTGTGGGGAACATGATTGGTTCTGGAATCTTTGTGTCACCCAAAGGAGTCTTAATATACAGTGCTTCCTATGGCCTGTCACTGGTAATATGGGCAATCGGAGGTGTTTTTTCTATCTTTGGTGCTTTATGTTATGCTGAGCTTGGGACTACAATCACCAAGTCTGGGGCAAGCTATGCCTATATCCTAGAGGCCTTCGGGGGTTTTGTGGCTTTTATCAGACTCTGGACATCTCTTCTTATCATCGAGCCCACAAGCCAAGCAGTCATTGCCATCACATTTTCCAACTATATGTTGCAGCCAATTTTCCCTTCATGTGGATCTCCTTATGCTGCCAACAGACTCATTGCAGCAGGCTGTATAGGTAAGATATTCTGTAATAAAAGATAATGCAGTGCATGTTTTAGTTTATGGAAAGTTAATGGGACCCCTTCTTCTGTGATTCTAGAGATTAAAGTATGCCTAAAGGTTGTCATACACAGGAAGATCTGCTTGTTTGGTGATGTCGCTGAATGAGCAGCTTTATCCCCTATATGCTCACATTGAAGTGGGCGATATCGGGCTGATCTGATCGTGAGCTGATCAGAATACAGTAGATCATAATGCATCCAAAATGGGTGGTCGGATCGTGGGACCGCAAACAGACACAGATGCTGCCACAACGGGATTTTTTAACCTGCCCGATCGAGGAAGCCCGTTGGATGGCCCCACACATGGGCCAATAAGCTGCCGACTTGGTCTGTCGGCAGCTTTTATCTGCACTTGTAGGGGGGCTTTAAAGTTGATCACCTTCAAACAGATAGATCACCAGAAATAACGACTTTTTCCAATTACCTTATTTCTATTCGTGACAGTTTTCCTAATATTGAAGTGTAAAGTGTAATTATTCACCTTCAAAAGCAGCTCTGGGAGGGGGATTCGCCAACCCTATAAACTGTTCTAAACTGATTCATTTAATGGATATATTTCTTATCTTTGCCTCTACTGAGCAGAATCAATAGTTGTTAATACTACAGAGATGTTTCTGCTGAGAAACATCAACTAAATGTTCCAAAATTGTATTAGTTTAGAGTCTGCACCTGAATTACTGAACTGCCAGACTGAAAAACCTGAAACACAAACATTCAACTTTAAACTTAGATTTTGGAAAAACAGTAAGAAATAAATAATGACAAGTAATTGAAAAAAGTCTTTCTGGGGAACAATATGAAAAAATTGTTTGAAAAATGAACAACCCCTTTAAGGTGGCCATAAGCGGGCAGAATTGAAGGGGATCTGTCACCTTAAGAAATAATTCCAAATTATTTTTTTTTGTGTTAGATATATATATATATATATATATATATATATATATACATATACAGACACACAAGAGCCATGAATGTGCTGTAAACTATATCCTTATAAATGGTGATTAATGATATACAGCTATGGGACCCTTTATTTGTAAACTCTTTAATCAGAAAGCTGCACATTATAAAGCTCTGTGCTCTGAAAATGTCATGAAGAGGCCTGTTGTAATGTGTAAACAGCAAAACGCAGTATTCAAAGTCTGCTTACGTTTATGTTGTTGTTGGAATTCCATGAAGCTGGCATTTTAGAGAGGAACTGTAACTTCCTGGATGAATCACGTGCAGTCTTGTGGAAGTGAAACACTAGGAGGGGGGGGTCACAGCTTTTATTTCTCTTCTGTATTCTTTTATGATGATGCTTTCTATTTATACTTCCTTCCCGGCCCCTTGTTTTTTTTTATTTATTTTTTTACCCAGTCCTACTTCTGTTCAGTCTACCTTGTGTATTGCACCCTTTCTTTAATTAAACTGGTTTGGGGCAGAATTATGCTGTGAGCTGAAGTGGATTTTCAGTCTGAATTAAAGGAAGTGGTGAAAACCTTTGCTGACTCCAGCAGGTCAGACGCATGATCCACGTGATGTCACCACATTAGCCAGCTGACATATCCCAGCAATTATATATATATATATAAAACATAAAAAGGGGAAGTCTGTACAGTCTGTAAAAACTGAAAATATTGAACAGCATAATGGAACATGATAGAGCTTACTCAGTAGTATATTTTGAATGGAACTATTTGTCTTTCCCTTTCCTCAAACATTATGTGAGCAAGGGTGAGGAGAGATTATCTTGATTTGATGCACAACAAGCAGTAACACTTTTATCATTAAAACAGGAAAGACATGGGCAAATAACCTCTTTAAAATGTTTATTTCCCATTATAACACAAAGGTTATCAGTGGTTGCAGTGACTGGATGTATTCTGAACTGTTAATGTATGCTTTTAGTGATAGAAAGAACTAATATGCAGGGTTATAATATGTATTGCATCAGTTTTTAAACAATTCCATATTCTTTTGAGCTGATAATTTTGGAAAAACATATAATTGACTAAGGAGAAAAAGTGTATACAAATCTATGGGAGATGGCATTTTCATAATTTTGAAGGAAGTCTCCGGATAATTGGTTTCTGGATAACGGATTACATACCTGTACTTGTAACTAAAGTGTCCTTGTTATTGTAGACACACAAACGTGGATGGAAGTAGAGAGAAAGAGGAAAGGAGAACTTTTATTACTCTCTTATTTTGACCACTCATTTCTTGCTTATTTTTGCCTTTTCTCCTTCATGTGCACTCTTTACAATGTTTTTATTTATTCTATTTTCCAGCACTCCTTACCTTTGTGAATTGTGCCTATGTAAAATGGGGGACCCGGGTCCAGGATATCTTCACTTATGCCAAAGTGCTAGCCTTGATTGCTGTCATTATTGCTGGAATTGTAAAGATCTGTCAAGGTAAGTGGGCCCTGACATGGTTTATATGCAAGTAATGCGTTTCAGTGATGCTGAGAAGGTTCTGAAGCTGGTTGATTTTAGTCAGGATTCTACCTTGAAGGACCATATTTTTTTTCCTTTTGCTTATCACCTATGAAGGTTATGTTTTCTCCTTGCCACCACAGCTGCTATCTCTATGGTATCTTGGCCACACTCATCCCCATCAACTAAGTTATTCTATACTTCCAACACCAAATATGTGAGCCTTGGAGACTGTTTAAATGAATTAAAAATTAATGAAATATTTAGATGGCTGCTGAAATTCAGGTTGCTCTATATATACATAGCTCTGCCCCCTTGGTACCTTGGGTCTGCCAAGTAGACAATGCTGCTTGCCTCAGGTCCAGCATTCTATGTATCTCTGGGCTGGGCAAAGTTCTCACATGCTGGTGGGCAAATGTAAAGGGTGCCTTAGCCTATAGGGACTTTGCCCCCCCCCCCAAACTTGATGTCACTCATATGGCCATGTTACGTGAAACTAAACAGGGTGAGTTACACAGGTTAGCTACCAGGGACTAGGGCGATTGAGGATTGCAGATGGAACACCTGTGCAAAGATTGGGCACTGATAAGGCTCAGGCCAGATGAGAAGATGTGGGGAGATTCGTTGCCTGGCGACTAATCGCCTGGTGACTAATCTCCCTGAACTGCTTCCCCCTGCCTTCCAGCAGCTTAAATGAATAATCGCCTGCGCCTATTCACACGCGGTGCTGCGCTTTCCCGAAATCGCTCGAAATTGCCTAAGGAGGCAACTTCGAGCAACTTCAGAAAAGCCAGCTGGAAGGCAGGGAGAAGTGGTTCGGGAAGTTTTGTCACCCCAAAGAAGAGGCGATTAGTTGCCAGGCGACAAATCTCCCCAAATCTTCCCATCTAGCCTGAGCCTAAACGTTAAACAGCCATATTGACACATTCCTTTTAAAAGTATCTCTTTAACCCTCTGAACATCGTGCTTCATTCATTCCTCTTAAATATGTTTTGACCTTTGCCCCTTTCAATTTCATTATATGACTGACTATCTTTCTTTAATGACACACTTTATAACTTTGTCCTGTTTTTATCTTTTCCATACCAAAATTCCATAAGCAACTTTTTATCTTTTTGCTAACGAAAGAGATATAATGTAGGAGATGGTGCATGTCTTACTGTTTCATTCACATTGCTGCCATCATAGAGCTTCTTTTTCTTTGCTTCTGCTTCTTAAAGAGATACTAACACCTGAAATCAAAATCTATTATAATATTGGCTTTGGAAGCTACTTCCAACTTTGCCATAAAGTATTTGCATGATGCTTTTACATTACCTGTCTGATCCCCCATGTTCCTGTATGAGGGGGCGGCCATATTTGTGCAGCAGGAGTCCGTTAGCATTAGAAACTGTAACTAACAGGCTGAGATGGGACAGTTAGTTTGGCAAAGTCAGAGTGTCACAGAGTCAGGCTTAGGAACTTCAACTAACAATTATATACAAAAACAAACCTCTCAGCAAAAAAAATTATCAACATGACCTATAGGTAACATTTAAAGTACATTCATATGTTAAAATTATTTTTTTTGTGTCAGTATCACTTTAAGCACATTATGTCTCTCTCATTATCTCTCAGGTCAGTCGGAGAACTTTGAAAATTCCTTTGCTGGCTCCTCATACGATGTTGGTGACATTGCTCTTGCATTGTACTCTGCACTTTTCTCATACTCAGGATGGGACACACTTAACTTTGTCACAGAGGAAATAAAAAACCCAGAGAGGTAAAATGTGGGAAATGAAACATGAGTTCTAGATATGGGAGAAAGACTAGGGGCAGCTAAACAATATGGAATGGCAAGGAAAGTTAATTAAAGGAGACTGAAAGGTATAACCACTGAGGGCTGCCCACAATTGGATCAGTCTGATTTGGCCCTGTGCATGGGTGGTTAAATCATACCTAGATCTGGAATCAGTTATGGGACTGGGGAGAGTTGGGACAAGAAAACTGAATATAAGGGTATTTTCTGGTTAGCCCATGTCCTCATTGGCCTCAATGATGAACAAAAGGATATGTAATGAAAGCTAAGGCAGATCATATCACAACTCTGTTTTATTCCAGGAACCTGCCATTGGCCATTGGAATTTCTATGCCAATTGTGACAGTGATTTACATTCTTACCAATGTGGCCTATTACACCGTGCTGGATATCAAGGAAATTCTTGCCAGCGATGCTGTTGCTGTGGTAACTATATATTAATACATACAGAGGGGGTGGGAGAGAAAAACAGAGTGACTGTGAGAGTTAAGAGTTTAATGCGTGTTGCATACAAGAATTAATATAAAGCAAATATGAAGAGTTAGCATGGCAAGATTCTTGATTCTTTTTTTTTTTAATTCTTTATTTATAATGGTTTTTCAATTAGGATACAGAAAAAAAAAGGGGGAAAACACAAGCAATAGGAAGGGAAAGGGGTTGGGGGGTACAATTGAGCAAATGATCCAAGTGTTACATGATACAATATCATATTTTGAGTATAATTATGTATATTTATTTAAAATATGACTATTACTATGTAAACTAGCATCATATACTACATGCTACATATGCTTCTATATTTAATGTTGTTAAGATTAAGATTGTTGATTCTAGCTGTCAGCTGTTACAAGGTATACTGGGATTGGTACTTCAGAATAGTGCTGATTTTATTTTCCCTGGAATGTAACCAGAGCATAATTGTAAAAAACAGTAATAGTGGGGAAGTTATAATAGAAGATCAATATTGGTGGAAATATATTGTGCTGGTAGAGCAAGGTCTGCAGATCAGTAAATGTAGTTCTGTTGGTAGAAAGATATGATGCAGTTCATCACATTCATACTACTCATATCTGTTTCTTTCAGACCTTTGCTGATCAGATTTTTGGCATATTTAACTGGACTATACCACTGGCTGTTGCTTTGTCTTGCTTTGGTGGCCTCAATGCTTCTATCCTTGCTGCATCCAGGTAACAAATCTTTAAACAGGATGAAACAGCTTTAACCTTTAGCACTGTAGATACTGAAGAAATACAAATGCCAACATTCACCTGATTAATGATGTAACATATTCTGCAACATGTGTAGTGCCAAATCTTGATGAGTGGTCATCAAGACCCTGGCAAAATTGGGACCTTTAATACTGAGCACATACAACAGAGATTTCAGTCTGCACTTTGCACCATTCAGTTAATCCGGTGCACAGCACAGGCAGTAAGTACAGATTATGTATTAATTACACTGTGGCCATGTACATACCACTTGTTAACAACTTGGAAGAGGCGTGTAATAAGAAAGCTTACAGTTCTTCAATCTGTCATATATTAGTGATGAGAATTTTTTTTTTTTTTTTAGTTAAAGCATAGAACACACAGTTATGGCATAGTAGTTAGACTCCTAATAGATGGAAGAAACAGCATAACTTGCCAGACACTGCTATAGATCCATAGAGAATGCAACAGTAATTAAATTCAAGCCCATACTAGGGCTAATGTCATCACAGAATTACTTTTGATTGGTGAAATGCTATTGATTACTGTGCAATCCTATATAATAAAGTTCAAGTGTCTCTGCGTCCAGTCCCTGTGTGCGTGGAATTGCGCTACTGCGGATGTGCCCCACGGACCGTCTCTGGCGAATTTACGCTAGCGAAGTAGATAGACGCGCAACTTCGCACCCTTACGCTGTGGCGTGTTTTACCATTGTGGGTTATAGTCTGAAAAACATAAATACGTTAGTGAATTTGCGTAGCGCAGGCGAAAATTCGCCTAGAACAATTCTGTTTTTATAAATGTTTGACTACATATGTTCTAGCGCCCGTTAATTTAACGGGCTTAATGTCTAGTCCTATATAAATGTGCCATCGTTTCTTTGTTCATCATACCGATTTAAATCCAGAATGATAATGGCAGTTCACCTAGTGACAGACTGATGTCTTGTGAGTGGTAGCACTTCATCACAGTAGCAGGGCCTAAATATATTACCCGTAATGTTGCTCTTTGGAGACATGGCAAGTTTGTAGCCCCTCAACTTCAACTTTTTGCTTCCCCTGAGTATAAGTAGAGTGCTAACAAAAACGATTGCTAGTAAACACTACTGTCACAGATACTATTTCCTGTTTGTGGAAGAACCAGATACTTCCTTTCATTTAGATGTATAGGAAATATCTGTCAGATTGTGCGACAGGTGGAGTTGAGGCCAGAAATGCACATTTGCATTTGTTTTGTTGCAAAATGGTTTACACTCATCTAAATTACATCTTCTAGCATGGTTGAGAAAGTTACATAGTCTGTTGGCATAAGAACACATACACTAACACAGTGCATAGTAAGATTCAGTATGATCAGATGTTGACATCTGCTATAGGGTGTGGTGCTCAGTAGGACAATGGCTAAGTAATGCTAATCAGCTGTACAATCCCCCCATATGCATAGTCTCTATTCAGAAACGTTCACAATTCACACAACCATTTAGACTTTTATTGTCTTGGATGTCATTCAGTATGGATCACTGTCCATATGTTCCCATACACACACACACACACGAAGACAATTTAAGGAAAGTATCTATTACATGAATTGTATGTGTCAAAGGAAGTGCATATATTATTGAGGAAAAGGCCAGCATTGGTATCCCATCTGACTTTTGTTGACTTTAAAGGGATTCTGTCATGATTTGTATGATGTATATTTAATTTCTAAATTACACTGTTTACACTGCAAATAATTCACTCTACAATATAAATATTTACAATATTTAATTCCTAAACCAGCAAGTGTTTTTAATTGTAATATTAGTGTTAAGGCAGGTATCTCAGGACATTTTGCCTGGTCATGTGCTTTCCAGAAAGAGCCAGCACTTCAGGATGGAACTGCTTTCTGGCAGGTTGTACCTCCTCCTACTCAATGTAACTGAATGTGACACAGTTAGGGTTGCCACCTTTTCCTAAATGTTTTACCGGCTGGTGGGGGGGGCGGGACCAAAAAGGGGTGGGATGTGATGACAAAGGGGCAGGGTCATGATGTGTTAGGGGCATGGCCATGGCACAGAGCTTTCAAGATGGGGACAGCAACTAAGTTTACAGGGGATTGGGGGCTGGCCGATGGGTCTTTTTACATTGCTGGTAAATTTGTAATACCGGCCCTGGCCTTGGCAGGTGTTTTACCGGCTAGGCCAGTAAAATACCGGGCGGGTGGCAACCCTAGACGCAGTGGGACTTGACTTTTACTATTGAGTGCTGTTCTTAGATCTATCAGGCAGCTGTTATCTTGAGTTAGCTGCTATCCTGTTACCTTCCCATTGTTTGGTTGTTAGGCTGCTTAGGGGAAAGCGAGGGGGTTGATTTCACTCCAAATGCAGTACAGCAGTAAAGAGTGACTGAAGTTTATGAGCATAAGTCACATAGCTTGGGGCAGCTGGGAAATTAACAATATGTCTAGCCCCATGTCAGATTTAAAAAAAAAAATAAAAAAAAAAATCTGTTTGCTCTTTTGAGAAACTGATTCCAGTGCAGAATGTTGCTGGAGCAGCACTATTAACTGATGCATTATGAAAAACACATTTTTCCCATGACAGTATCCCTTCAAAGCAGATATCTGTTGGGTCGTTGAGTGTAGGATCAGCCAGCAGAAACCATCTGTGCCCAGGTGCCATCCTTGGCAGGACTGTCTAAACGGAAGTGGGTAGGCTGAGTGTGACACTCCAAGGGATTTTTATTACCCTCAGTGTCAAGGGTTTCATAGTTTTCTATGTATGACATGATCATTTTAATATGATCCAGTCCTTGAGCATGCAGCATTACTATAGGGCATTAGCATTTTTGTGAAGAAACAATATAAGCAATAGTGGCATAAGTTTTGGGTCTACATGCTGGCTGTACGTGTTTTCAAGGCTTCTAGCTTATTTATGACAGACCTCATGGGGAACAGTCCCAGTGTTTCAGCCCCTGAATAACTTTTATATAAGGGAAGGATAAAGTACTTTCTTTGTACATGTATCTGGGCTTAATTATGTGCAGATGTTTACCTATTATTATTAATAATAATAATAATAATACCACTCTGCTTTAGTTGGGCTTCCTTTTATTCTAAGTCTACTAAAATGCTGATATCTACTATTATGGGCAGAATTATAAAAGGACTAATTTCCAATGTATGTGATTTATTTTGACTTAATAAATTCCAATGTACCCAAAATTCAACTGGAAGTATATTTATGAAAAAATGTGATAATCTAAAATTTGATCAAATGGGAACAACCCTGAAAATTTGATTTGTATTCAATTCGAAGACGAACGAAACTCAAATTGAATTTTCCTCTGAAAAAAACTTGAATGTCAGAAAGCCTATTAATATCTTTAATATGGGTCAATGGACCTCTGCCCTTGACTTGTAAATGAATCCAACAGGTTTTAGGTAATGAGTATTAGAAATACTGTTTCCATGGTGGAGGTGTGATAAATCTCACATTTGAATTTACATTTGAATTGGGGGAATCAAGTTTGAAGGTGTGAATTTTGACACCAAAAAAAATGATAATTTGTATTTACTATTTGACCCTTTATAAATCTGCCCCCTTAATGTAGGGGTAGTACTTTCTCTGTCGCATTATCATTTTAATAGGTTTCAGCCATAGATATTTTGATATGTAAGATAAGATAATGAGGCAGTAAGGGTTGGAAGGAGTTAGCAAAGAACTACATAAAAAAACAAGGAAACTTTTTTAAGAATGCCCTTCTCAGTCCTCTCCCTGTCACCACCCAAGTGATTGTTCAGCACTTGCCCTTTGCCTCATTACAATCTCATATGACAGGGATTTAAAACTGTTAGCAATTTTCCCTTTTGCTGATTCTATTTTTAAAGCTATACAGATTCAGGCCAGATTTGTGGTAAGGCCACAAAGGCAAAGTATTAGGGGCGGCATGCCGGCCAGCTGTTTCCAGAAATGTACTGGGGAGCACAGCATTCCAGCAGCACTCTGGTACAGGCGTGCATGCGAGCTTGCAGGGTATGTGGGCAGGGGCTCGGGGCACCAGCCCACCAAATCTGCGCCTGTACAGATCTTTTAGGGGCAGATTTACTAAGGGTCAAATTTGAGGGTTAAAAAACCCTCGAATTTGACCATGGGAATAGATGGGAATACTGTGGGAAGTAAAATCCTTTGAAGTTGAATAACAAATTCGAAGGATTTTAGCGCAATTCGATTGGTCGAACGATCGAATAGTAAAAATTTGATCAATTGATAACATCGTTCGAATCAATCGATTCAAACAATTTCAATCATTCGTTTCAATTTTTTTATTCGATCAAAAATAATGAAACCCAATTCGGTAGCTTTGATCTGTGAATAAAAATTTAAAGGGGAACTACTTCGATTCGATCGAATTTTCAAAATTCTCTGGTCGAAGTGGTCTTCAAAAACATTCGAAAATTCGAATTCGAATCCTTCATGTGAATTTAGTAAATCTGCCCCTTAGTGTTTTAATGACTTTACTTAAATATATCAAATAAGTTTGGAAGAAAAGAATGCTTCATGCCTATAACACAACACAAGCTCACTCTACACTGGTGATGATATCTTGCACTGAACATGTAGCCTCTCTGATACATATACTTTGTGCTGGTAGTCTTACACTGTAGAGCCAAATATATGGGGGCAAATGGCTGTCCAACATTTTGTTATAACACATAAGGTATTACATACCTCCCAACATTTTGAAAAATTAAAAGAGGGACATGAAAATTTGTCGCTCGTAACATGGTGACATTTTTTAGACCACACCCACCCCATAATTACCATGTTCATTTTACAAAATTTCGCAGGTTATGAAAGTTTGAAAATATTTCTGTGTTTTTTTTCCAGTTTTGAGTTATTACAGTTTTGCTAATGAAGGTAAATTTCTGTTTAAGCTGTGAGTCTATCTTTGCCTAAGGGACCTCCTTATTTAAACTGTTACAATTACTTATTTTCTTATCTCAAAATTGTTACAAACCATCTTATTTCCACCTGTTAGCTGTTCTGGGCTCTCTGCCAAAAGCCAATTGAGTTAGAAACTTTGTTTATTTTTCTGACTGTTCAGTGCAGAGAAACGAGGGACTTTCCAATAGAAATGACCGCAGGTTGAGCTGCCAAAAGTGGTACAGTTGGGAGGTATGGTATTATGACATTGGCCCTTCCCTTATTGCTACAACAGCCTTTATGCTCCACTGCACTCCAGTATATAAACTAAAGAGCAGCCTGTGTAGCAAAATTGGCCCTTTTCAGGAACTAAAATCATCCCTGTTATTGGATCAGGATAAATGTAAAAATGTTGACATTAGCCTGTTAAATGAACTAAATCACTTTAGTATCAAATAAAAAAAACTGCATTTTTAAAACTAATACCGAGTACTAGGGATGTCGCGAACCCCATAGACTTCAATGGGAAGGCGAACTTTAAAAGCTAAAAAAGAAATTTCTGGCCAGGAAAATGATTTTTAAAGTTGTTTAAAGGGTGCAACGACCTGGACAGTGGCATGCCAGAGGGGGATCAAGGGCAAAAATGTATCTGAAAAATCCATTGTTGACACAGCGCTGCGTTTTGTGCTGTAAAGGGAAAAAAGTCACTCAGGTGGTGGTTGTGGAGACTGTAATATTATTGATATTTAGACAGAATGTGAACAAGCTCACACAGCTAGATGGCAGTTGTTTGAAGAACACACTGGGCAAAAAATGCCTACAGGGCAAATAATGCCTACAAGGTCAACGTATACACTACTACAGCGGTGGATACGGATTACGTAAAATATATTATGGCTGCTTGAAAAAAGTCACTCAGGTGTTTTTTCTGGAGACGGTAATATTATTGATATTTAGACAGAATGTGAACAAGCTCACACAACTAGATGGCAGTTGTTTGAAGAACAGTAGATTACTAGCCAGTAAACTTACTTTCAACTGTCCCTGAAATCACTAACAGCTCTCTCCCTACACTAGCTCTTCCAAGCACACACAGACAGAATGAAAAAACGCTGCAGGGCTTCGGTTTTTATAGGGAAGGGGAGTGGTCCAGGCAGGGGTGTGGGGGTGGTCCAGGAGGGAGATCTTCCTGATTGGCTGCCATGTATCTGCTGGTCTGGGGTGAGAGGGCAAAAAAAAGCGCCAACTATACGCGAACCCAAAATGGCGAACGTCGCGCGACGTTCGCGAATATTCTGCGAGCGCGAACAGTGGATGTTCGCGCGAACAAGTTCGCCGGCGAACAGTTCGCGCCATCCCTACTGAGTACTATACTCAAAACTTGTGTACTGTGGGGAGTCATTTGCATTAAATGACTTGCAGTCTTGTCTGTTGCAAGCATTGGAAAGTAACTTGCTGTCATCCCTTGTAATCTGGTCAGTCATCAAACGTCCGTATATTTATTAGAAATAAATACCAATTTAATCACTTATTAGCCCATTAAAACACCTGTTAAAGTGATATGGACATTAGTGGGAGAGTGAACTTAAAGTATTGTTCACATTTAATTTATCTTTTAGTATGATGTAGAGAGTGATATTTTCTGAGAAAATGTGCAATTGGATGTCAGTTTTTATTATTTGTGTTTTTTTGGTTATTTAGCTTTTTATTCAGCAGCTCTCAAGTTTGCAATTTCAGCACTGTGGTTGCTGGGTCTAAATTACCCTAGCAACCACACATTGATATGAATAGGAGACTGGACTATGAGTAGAAGAGTCTATAGAATATAAATATGAGTAAAAAAAAAAGCGGCAACAACAATAAATGTGTAGCCTTACAGAGCATTTGTTTTTTATATGGGATCAATGACCCCCATTAGAAAGCTGGAAAATGTCAGAATAAGAAGGCAAAGTATTCAAAAACTATGAAAAACCGAAGATCAATTGGAAAGTTGTGTAGAATTAGCCATTCTATAACAAACTAATAGTTAACTTTAAAGAAGTTCAGTGTAAAACTGGATACATAGATAGCATGTGCAAAATAAAAAAAAAATTCTAATATAGTTAGGCATAATATAGTTAGGCAAAAATGTAATCTATAAAGGTAAGATTGAGTGGATGTCTAACATAACAGAACAGAACTTCCTGCTTTCAGCTCTCTAACTTTGAGTTAGTCAGCGACTTTAAGGGGGGGCCACATGGGACATAACTGTTCAGTGAGTTTGCAATTGATCCTCCACATTCAGCTCAGATTCAAAAGCAACACCTATGACCCATGTTGCCCCCCCTCAAGTCTCTGATTGGTTACTGCCTGGTAACCAATCAGTGGAAACCAAGAGAGATGCAAAGCAGGAAGTAGTGTTCTGGCTGTTATGTTACACACCCAGTCACTTTATACAGTCTATATACATATATATCTTAAACAGAAAGAATCAAATGCATAGATTGCTACTGTCTACTAATGCCAGTGTCTCTTGATTACTGTCTCTGAAGTTAATTTGTGTATTTGATTGCAGGCTGTTCTTTGTGGGATCTCGGGAGGGCCACCTTCCTGATGCACTCAGTATGATCCACGTGCAAAGATTTACACCCATACCTGCCCTTCTCTTTAATGTAAGTGTGTTATATTAATCAATGGAACATATATGTAGATTTGGAAGATATTGGTATATTTTCTGCAAAGCAGCTTGTTCTCCAATTCTAGAGTTCTAGGCAGATTATTATATGACAATAATAAGTGTTGGCCATCTTGCAGGGTGCAATGGCTCTGGTGTATCTCTGTGTTGAAGACATCTTCCAGCTCATTAATTACTACAGCTTCAGTTACTGGCTATTTGTGGGACTTTCTATTGCTGGGCAGCTATATCTGCGCTGGAAAGAACCAGACCGACCAAGGCCACTCAAGGCAAGTACAGCTCTATGTTATATTCCTTATTATGCTTGTCTTTATACTCTTATTTTGCTTCATTGCTACTCACTTATTTATGTAATGTACCAAGACGTTATACTATTGCCTGGTCAATTCCGTCGTCTGACCAGTGGGTTTTTCTTCTTGTTTTTGCCCTTCAGCTTCACTTAGTCTTTTTGCAGTTTCTTGGCATAGCTAATGTGTCTGATCCCAGCCAGTCTTTACCCTGGACTATTTTGTTATAATACACAAGAGACATGAATATCCTGTGATAGCCTTACAAACAATGCTTAGTGATGTCACTGGTTATAATCAGAGCTTAGTGATGTCATTTGACTTACACGAGTTACTGAAACATGTGTATTATAATAAAAAAGGACCCCCTGATGCGAAATATAAGGATATTATAAGTCACATCGGAGTTCTGTGACCTGTATCAAATCATTAAAGGAGAAGGAAAGGTTAAAACTAAGTAAGCCTTATCAGAAAGGTCCACCTGAATATACCAGTAAACCTTCAAAGTAATGCTGCTCTGAGTCCTCTGTCAAAAGAAACACATTTCTTTCCTTCTATTGTGTATGCATGGGCTTCTGTATCAGACGTAATACTTTCAGCTTAAACCTCCTTGCCCCAGGTGTGAGCATGCTCAGTTTGCTCCTCTCCACCCTCTTTCTGCTGTAATCTGAGCCCAGAGCTATAAGTGAGCAGGAAGTGATGTCAGAACAAGCTAATACTGCTTTTTACTCAGGTATGGTAAAACATTCTACAGAATAAATATAGCATTCTATCTTGCATTATTGCAGCTAAAGCCTCCATAGCTTTCCTTCTCTTTTATCAAAAAGCATAAGTCGGTAATTTTAAACTGCAATGTGTGAATACTTGCTAAAGGGTCCAACATGAAACATGTAGTGTGTAACCAGTGCTTCAAATAATTGAAGTTTAAAATGACTGCCTTATGCTGTCCGATAATTTTCATTAATGATTTACTACTTGATGGTAGTAAAATCAAAAGCTGGAACACTCTCAGAAGAAATAGCCTTACCTGGGAACTATTGTTTTAATTTGTGACCTGTATGAAAACATGGTCATGGAAATGGTCGGTAACTTATAATATCCTTATATATGGTATATATATATATATATATATTTGTCTGACTGCAGACTTGGGCTGTGTGTTGTTTTGCATCTTGTCCTCCTTTGGCTGATAAATGTGGCTGACAACTTGTGTTGAGCAAGGTGCTTGTCCCTGGTCTAGATCTTAGCATAATCAGAGAGGACTGAGCTGTCCTTGTGTATTTTAGGGCTTTGTGTTCAAGCTCAATATTTGACTATGTTGTCTACTGATCTCTTAGGAGCTTGTATCCCATTTCTAACCTCATGCTGTTATGTGATATTTTAAACATGGTTCTTCTATGAAGTCTTTGTTCCTCTGCATCCTTTGGATACCCAATTCCAGTGTTCTTAATTACGTTTTTCTTTTCACCTGCAGCTCAGTCTAGTGTTCCCGATCATATTCTGTCTTTGCACTGTGTTCCTGGTGGCTGTGCCCCTGTATAGTGACCTAATCAATTCTCTGATTGGAGTGGGTATTGCATTATCAGGAGTCCCAGTCTATTTCTTTTTTGTTCGTGTCCCTGAGAAACGGAAGCCACAATGTCTTCAGCGTGCTGCAGGTATGATTTCTGATGGGGGCCATGAATGTTTAAATATTATATGCGTTAGATGGAAGATAAAAAAGCCAAGACTAAATAATGTGCAGTATAAACAATACACATAGAAGTCTAGTACTTTGTCTAACCTGGCCTATGGTAGATAAGAGGAGGGTGATTGATGTGGCTCTGAAAAAAATCCCAGCGCATCTATAATTAATGTTGGGCTACCCTCCTTGGGGAGTGCATGACTTATAGCCCCTTTAATAACAGTACTGTAGTGCTAGTACTGATGCTGAAGCTCACTAGTCATACTTTTCTTCCAGCTGCTGTAACACGCTATACCCAGATTCTGTGCTGCTCAGTACTAACTGAAATGGACCCAGTAGAAGAACAAGAAAAAAGTGATTGATAGACCTGCCCATCATTCCATGACTGACTCAAAGAAACTTGAAGCCTTACTAATTTATTTCATAAACTGTGCCTTTTTTTTTTTTAAATTAACCTTTTTATTGCAAGGTGGCTGCAGAGCAGTTCTCTGGATGGACATGGGCCAACCATTTCTCTCTGGGAGGGAATAGTTGAATAGCGTAAACTATTATTTCCAAGGCAAGGTATGGTTTGAGGGCCAGCCTTGTGTTATAGAGCAATATGTCCCTGACTGATCCAGTATGAAGTTGAAGCCACTTACACTACCAATGTTCTTATTTGCCTCCCAATCACATTCATTTATTGTTGAATTTGGCTTCAGGCAAATTTCACTGATCTAATCCAGACACTTTTAGATGTTCTTGTGTTTCTGGATGACACAATCAACAGGTTTATATAAAAAATCAGTGGTGCTGAGAACATGGACAAGGAAGATAATGGAAAATAGAAATTATCTGATACAAAACAAATTAGGAATTTGAGTGCAATATGTATTTAAGAATATTAAAAATAATGGTAGCCCAGACCATCATCTAGACCTTCCGCTTCCAGAGTTAAAGTGGATGGATTCTCAGGCCTGAAGAGACAAGCAAAAATCTGTTCACCAAACAATGCTGGACAAGATGGAGGGGTTTACAAACGTACACAAAAGCAAGGTCTCTTTACAGTCCTCTCCATATTGCACTGTGCTGCTAAATCATCAGATATCTGGGTATTTATGGCACTTGATTAAATCTGATATCTCACACATGAGATAGCAGATAAATGTTAGCTTTCCTTGCCACTCCATGTAAGCTAAGTATAGTATTTATACCAAGCTTTAAAAAAAAAAAGTTAGCAAATGGTTATGTGTGGTTTACTATATGGCTATAACGTGGCTAATCGATTCTGGCCATGACCAGTTACGAGTGATATGTCTAGCCATCCCAAAAACAGAGCAGTAACATTGCCATGATCCGTTTAGGGATATCTTCAGCAACTAAATGCTGAAACCACTGGCATTGTACATGATCTATCTCTTGGAATGTTCACTGCTTCTTTCACCAGCTGTTTTTAGGTTTAAGTGAAGTCCAGACCTGTATGCACTCATATGGGATCTTCAAAGTTCTGTTCATCTGAGGTAAACATACCCTAAAGTGCACCGCAGGGGGAGGTTCATATCAAATATGCTGGAAGAAGAGAGATCTTGTATGTCATAGGTGCCAAATTGTCATTGCTGGAAAACATGCAATAAATACTGAGTCTGAAAACTGGGTTGTTTTTAAAGCATCATGTGACAAATACAGGTCTTTCTGCCATATATTTGGAAGGAGTACTTTAATAAGACTTTATAAAACCAAGGAGGACTGAACTGTGTATAGGGTTGCCACCCAGCCGGTATTTTACTGGCCTAGCCGGTTAAATATCTGCAAGGGCCGGTATTACAAATTTACCGGCAATGTAGTTGCCGGTAATTTGTAATACCCTTACAAAAAGCCCTCGGCCCTTCACTTTAAACTTCTTTGTTCCTCGATGCTGATGTGGCCCCGCCCCTTTTGTGTGTCCTTTCCATGACTCCTCCCATTTACATCACTCTCCGCCCCCTTTTCCCACCCCCAGCACCTTTTTTTTTTAAAAAGGTGGCAACCCTAACTGTGTACCATTTAGGGGCAAATTCACTTAAAGGAGAACCAAACCTGTAAGGAAAAAAACCCTGTGTAGACCCCCCCCTCCCTCTCCAGCCTACCTCCCCTCCCCACGGGAAAATGCCCCTAATTTTTTACTTATCCCTCCTGCAGAATCTTGCCACAGGAGTTCAATGCAGCCATCTTCTTTCTTCGGTCTACTTTGTAAGTAGACCGGCGTTTTCGGCGCATGTGCAGTTGGAGGAGTTTCCGTACCACTGAGCATGCACTGAAAGTCACAAAAATTTCTGGAAAACAAAATCTTACAAAGAAGACCAAAGAAAGAAGATGGCTGCTGTGAACTCCCATGGTAAGAAAAAATTAGGGGCATTTTCCCAGGGGGGGGGGTATCTACACAGGGGAGGGTTTTTCCTTACAGGTTTGGTCCTCCTTTAAGGGTGAATTTACGCCAGCAACTGCTTATCCACACTCCACTTCGCCAGGCGCACATTCATTACCACTAAACTAATTCACTAAGATGCTTTTCAGCAGCCGAAAGCTTGCTAATTTTCACTACCATTACACTGGCTGGGCAAGCATTTCATAGTGAATTTTCGCTAGAGTTCATTTTTGCCTAGCGATACTTCACTAGTACTCTTACGCTTAGGTTCATTTGAATGGGGTGGTTACCTAAAAATCATATAGACGTCTTTATTAGTAATGTTGGTGCAAATGCTTGAAGTGGTCACTTTTTCAAACTCATGTCCAATGAGCCATAATAAAGACAGAAGAGATCCTCTAATGCTCTAGACATGAGCCCACCCTTACACAAATGTGGCATGTCCCTCATATTAGTTTTAAAAATGATTTACACATGGATCTCAAATAGTTTGGACTTTTCAAGTCTCCAGCGGTTTTTTTTTTTTTTACAACTTTAATATATTACAGGATATAATGTCACTGACATAAGATTGAGGAAGATGTAGCTTTGTTTTATCAGATCACCTGGTCTGAGGTGGCAAAGTAAACTGGTGAAAGATGTAACTTTCAGTAAAATTCTCATCTTAGTAACAATCATTCCCCAGAGCAAAAAGTCACCTGGTAATAGGGTGCTAGCGACAGTCTCATTCAATGGTGAATTGTCCTCTATGCCTGTTCGTGAATTGGCGGTGTCCCTGCGGATGGGATTTCTGGCAAATTTCCACTAGCAACGGCCACTTTGCCCTTTAGTGAATCTGCCCCTTAGTGGTGACCAAGTACCATTGGACTGTTTTTTATTAAATGAGTGCACATTGTTAGCATTCTGGTAACATATTAATTATCTTAGCCGGTTACAGTGTAGTGTCCAGTACCTTTGTGTACACGCCTATGTTTTCAGTGTGATTTTTGTTGCCTCTTTATTTTACACTTCTGCTACACAGGCATTTTCTCAACTTGCGTATAAGTGGAGTCCTAGAAACTAGGGATGCACCAAATCTACTATTTTGGATTCAGCGGAATCCCTGAATCCAAAGCCTAACTTGCATATGCAAATTAGGGATGGGAAATAATTTGAATACCAAACCCGAAGCCTTATTTGCATATGTAAATTAGGGACTGGGATGTTAATTTCCATATGCAAATTAGCGATGAGAAAGAAAAAAATGGGTTTACTTCCTTGTTTTCTAATGAAAAGTCACATGAAATATCACCCTGCCCACAATTTCTATATGAAAATTAGGATTCGTTCAGCCAGGCACAAGGATTAGGCCAAATCCAAAGCCAAAAAGGCCGAATCCCAAACCAAATCCTGGATTTGGTGCATCCCTACTAGACACCTCCATATCACTTAATGGTATGTCTGCACATTGCGTTGTCGACCTTGGTACAGACACAGGTAGAAGATTTTGTTGCAAGAATGCATACTTACACATTTCAGCACAGAGATATATGTGTGTCTGCTCCAATACTAAAGCTTTAATTATGAAAGGGAAAACCATTAAATGGAGCAGAGGGGCGGTGCGTTTCTTGGCCCATGCTTGTATGTCCCTTGTGGCAGTAGCATTATAGTTGCTGCAGTGACTCATAGCAATAGAAGCAGACTAGCACACCATCTGGCCAGAGGTCAGGTCATGGGCCAAACAAGTCAAACTGCAGAACAGTTTAGAAATACAGCAGGTCACTGATAAGCAGAGGCCCTAGAACAAATGGTTTATAGCCTTAAGATAAGTACATCAAACATCAGGGAATATGGAGCCTGCTCAGCCAAAATAAAAAACACAGCAAGATTACAGATAAACTAAAAAAATGCGCAGAACCCAGGGAGACAGCAGATTGTACAGCCTACGGAAAAGCAGGTTGATAAGGTAAGGTAAAATGTGAGGGAACTTCCATAATTTTTTTTTTGCATAATGAAAGAGAATGTAAGTCGAAACAAATGTCTAATATCCATAAATGTAAGTTGTTCACCTTTTTAGTATGATGTAGAGAGTATTATTTTGAGTCATTTTGCAATTGGCTTTCACTTTTTATTATTACTTGCGCCCGCTAAAGTGACCTGCGCCTATTCACACACGGCGCTTTTGAAAATCGCTCGAAAATGCATTTTCAAGCGATTTTCAAAAGCGCCGCGCATGAATAGGCGCAGGCAACTTTACACTTTAGCGGGCGCAAGACTGGGGGAAGAGATTCAGGGAGATTTGTTGCCCCAAACACGCGGCGATTTGTCGTAGGCAACAAATCTCCCTGCAATCTCCTCGTCTGGAAGAGCCCTTAGGGGCAAATTTAGTATAATTCACCAAAGAATCCTACGAATCCATTCAAATTCGATAATCATTCAACAATCGCTCGATATTCGATTTCTCGATGAAATCATACGATCGGAGGCGTTCGATCATACGAATGGTATTCGAACAGGACTTAGCAAAAGAAGCCTATGGGGGGTTCCCATAGGCTACTATTGGTATTCGGTAGGTTCAATCTGGCGAAGAAGGCATTTAAAATTTTAAAATCCTTCGGATATTCGATCATTCGGTATTCGATGATTGAAGAGGCCAAATTTGCATACTCAAATATCCGAAAAAAATCGTACGATCGGTATTCGATCAAACTTAGAATCCTTCACGTGAATTTTGTAAATTTGCCCCTTAAAGTCACTGAAAAGATTTAAATAATGTATAATGGAAATTTGTTTAGCATTACCTTTTCATGACTTATGCAAAATTCCCCTGAAAGGCACTGGGGACAAAAGCACTCACCCAAAGATCTAAAAGGAGATCTTTTTTTAATTAGACCTATAGCTTCTTAGCTTTAAAGGTCACAATTACTGGTTATTCCGTAGTTTTAATGCAAAAAAGTGGGGGTTTTGAAGATAGATACTAAATTACTAATGAAATGGGACAAGGGAATGTGCATTGATCAAACCCCTCTCTTTTCTTTGCATTTATTTATTTTATGTAGCCTTGGAGTGCTCCCACAATAATAATAATGTGAAGAAAAGAGACGGGTTTGATCAATGCACATTCCCTTGTCCCATTTCATTAGTTTTTTTAGATTTAATATCTATGCAAGTTCATTCATTTTCAAAAGTTACAAAAGTTATGATCAAAAAATTGGCAAGCCATCATACCATGTCAAGGTAAACCCCCGATAATGGGACTAAGCCCTCTTATTGAAATCAATACCCAAGTCAGGAGACCCCCATCTCCAAGAAACGCTACCATACAGGGAGGTGCCAACCTTTGAAAAATATGACCAGGTCTGGATAGTAGGTCCAATACCTGTATATACTCGTGTTGTTTTCTGTAAACAATGAAAATTCTATAAATTACTCATTAGTTTTAGGTACATCCAGGGATCCATTCCTTTGAAATTTTTGTCCTAAGCCATCGCAACCAATAAGCAGGTACAGTAGCCGCTATTTGAAAACACTCATGTGTTTGACTGCTATGAGCCTGGGCCAGTACACAGAAGAAAAAAAAAAGTTAATTATTTCTAAAATATTTAGTCACATTGAAATTTTCTTGAAAAGCAAAGGAAGAACAAAAGGCAAATGCAAAGAATTCAAGCACTAGCTAAACAGGAAAACCGAGGCAAGCTAGGGAATACACAATTCAAGGGAAAGGATTCCATGAATTATTGGCCTCATAAAAACATGTTGTTTTGTACAATTCTGGCCCCTTTACAGGAATTTCTTCCTTTGCAAGCTGATAGCAGCTTGTGATACTTTGCACTTTGCCCTTCAAGGATGTTTTAATAAGTAATGTTTTTAGATAATTTTTATTTATTTTCTTTAGAACCAGGTGACTAAACCAGTGGTGGCTTGTTTACGTTATTTGGCAAGAGTGAAGGAATTATGTTATAGCCATATATTTTTCAAAAATCTGTTTTAGTCCAGATGTCTGTCATTGAACCCCTTTCCTGAATCATGAACCTGGGTTTGTAAAACAGTTTACAAACCTGATTAAAAAAGCACTCCTGATGTGCCTGCTTTTACTACTGAATCTCATTATATCAAATGGAATGCAACAAAATTGAATGCATCCCCTCCATGCAGTAGTATTCAGATCATTAAACAATTGTTTCATTTTAATAATTGAATTTCATATTATTTAAATATATATAGTCCAGTGGTACTCGCACTCAATACTTAATCAATCCAGTAGTGCACGATAATAGAATTCATTCAGTATGCAGATGATCAGCACCCACTGCTTTCAAAGTGAAAAAACGTGTGATTATGATGTGTATTTGGTGAATAAACACACGTTTTTTCACTTTGAAAGCAGTGGGTGCTGATCATCTGCATAATATATATATATATATTATATATATATATCAATCACACATATATACATGCTGACAATCACTATTTCAGATGAAACTGTTGATCACTGTTGAAAGTGGCAGTGATCAAACTGCCCAGAGAGCTAAAGCGGACAAGCTTAGAGAATGCTGACAATTCATGAAATATGTTCCTCCCAGGAATTATTGGAACCTAAGGTTTGTCTTGCATAAAGGTGTAGCAGACCAATGAAGATCTTTATAATAATACTGCCAGCAAAACATGCTAGTGGGAAATGTAGAAAAAAAATGAACATTGTCAGCATTACAATAAATAATAAATCCACCAAAATGTACCCTTTATTCATTAAACAATTATATTTCCTCTTTTAAGTCCAACATTCACTGGCATCTTCTGTGTGTAGGGATATTGAGTTCATGGACTTCTAATGACATTAGAAGCAGTGCTTCATCCAATTGTGTCCTGCCAAGGCTTTGATTTTGGTTTACTCGGAGACACAGGGTTTGATTCTTTCTGCTGAAGAGGATTGTGGGAAAATGTCTGCCTCAGTGGCCCTGTAATAAATACAGTTACTGAGAAAATGCTCTTTTCAAAGTTATGCGTCTATATATTTATATATATATTTATAGGATCCTTGAGAAAGGTCGTAATGGCGACCGAAACGTTGGATTGTGATATGATTCAATAAATCAGAAGTTTTACATTTGGGAGTGCCGGTCTTTTGGATATTACAATATATATATACATATATATATTTTATAAGGAACAAATACATAAGAAATAATCTAAGTACACTTATAGTTCCAAAGTCTACCAAAAAAGAAACTAAGATAAAGTCACATATAGATCAGCAATAAACTAATGCCAAGTCTTATGAATATGTTGTACTGCAAATGTTATCCCTAGATTTTGTTTTCTACTCATCCTTTATCTATGTACATAATCAGAGTGGCCCCACCCTTTTATCTGTGTCTGGAATCAATCCTGACCTTTTGCTGCCAAATCCAGGTGATTTTTAATCCTGCGTTCTCTCTCCTCCAGCTGCTGTGCCGTCTGTGCGTTCTTCCAGCCTATAACAAGTCATAAGTAACATTTTCATATATAGATGTAGGTTTTGTTTGCACACACCTACCGTTCAAATAGCAACACTTCTGCTGTTAAGTTTGAGAACTAAACTATATAACTTAGGCCCTTGTCAAATCTGTCCTCCCCACCCTCAGAAACCTCTAGTGCTAATCCCTCTACTGCATTCTTTGGTAATGCCTCAAATGCAGGGTTAGGAGCACTTGTCTCTTTTCCAGTTCTCTGTTGCAAAACAGAAGCATGAGCAGTTTAACAGCAAATCCGATTGGTTTCAAATTTCCAAGCATCTTAGCGCTATAAAGATAGCCATTCATTTCCATGTACCGGCAAATGGGGGAGTAATTGGTGTTCTGTTTAGTTTGATTCAGGAGGGGGAATTCTTGATGCATTCATGTGGCATGGCTTTTTATACGATAGCAATGGTATGTTGCTAAACTGCTGTACACAAGTGAAATGCAATGTGGAGCACATCACCTGCATGCTGTTCAGTGTGGTGCCATGGGTACTTTCACTACAGAAATTATATTGCCCTTTTTGGTCCCCTGTTTGGGGACTGATAACTTGCTTTCCCATGCATCATACACCTGTGTATAAGAGCCCTTTCTATTAATGGCATTTGTTCTCAATTAATATAAAACATATTCTGCTGTCTAATACAGCATCTTCTATCAAGAAAGACCCTCTTTACCTTTTTTAAGGTTCTTTATGAAACCCTCCTGTGGGGGCAGTGAGGATGGGTCATGGATGATCCTTTCGGGTATTTTTAGTTTTTTACGAACAGCTGGGATCCTTAGGAAGCTAACCTGGGCTAGGGAGAAAACGTTTGATGTCACCCAGTATGTGAACACTGCCTGTTGAAGAGATGTAAGGCAAAAAGGAATGTCAAAACATAGGTAAGACAAAAAAGAAATCTCTTTAAAAGTAAGGTGAAGCCTTCTGAAATCAGAAGGTATTTACTTGTCTCATGCCATACATATAGGACTGCCTAGATATCAAAAATGAGAGCTTTAATTCTCCCATAATGCATCATGGGTGGAGACATGTAAATCACCGCTGGTTTATAGCACAGATACAGCCTAATAGTTCAGAGCCATATATCCAAACTTGCAGACAGCCTGTTACGATCTTGTTAGATCTCATCAGTGAAACATGGCTAAGGGCTTTTTGGCTCATTTCAGTCCTTCTCACCCTAACCAGGTTCAGTTTCCCTTTTAAAGTAAGGGAAAATGTAAAGGAGCAGAAGCCATAACAGTAAGCCTTGGTCTGTTATAATCTTTTTTTTTTAATGCAAGGGAGGGGGGCATTTTTTTGTTAAAAATAAAGCTTTTGTAAAATTAAACTGAACTTCAAATAAGTATTTTAACATAGCAAGGAATAAGGAGTACTCACGGTGGGGAAGTTGATTGTAAGAGGCAAAATTATCAGTGGCATAACACGGAACACAGTTTTCATTATTTTAAGATTGGGATTATCAACGCCAGACTCTGCTCCCAGCTGAAACAAAATAAATGTCTTACTTGTACATTCAATAAAAAAAAGTGGGACAAAATAAATAGTATGAAACAATAGTGGACTACATTTCCATGAAATTTGCCTGAATTACCTCCAGTACTCCCCACATAGTACAAGTTACGGTCAGTGGCAGTATATAGAAAGGATCAGCTGCAGTCAGATCTGTGAACCACCACATTCCCCCAGTTTGCATACTTGGAACTGGAAGATAAGACATCTGTCGCAGGGCCACAAAAAACGAGATGAAAATGGGTGCCTAAAGGTAAAAATTAAAAAAACAGAGAGGTATGTATGAGTAATAGACAACACCTTCACAGGATGTTTTTGCATGTGTGCTGCATCTTGAAAACTACTGCAATCCAGCAAAAATCTCACCTGAATTAGGGGCACCAAAAAGCCACGAAGTGGATTGACATCATGTTTCTTCTGATACAGAGTTAGGTCAGAGTATGCCTTAGAGACTGAAGATACATAGGAAATGGTAGGTTAGGTGCCCCTTCAGAGACATGATGACATATGACAAGAAAAGAATTCACAATGATAGAAAATGTTACATTCTACATTCCTCCTGTCCATTATCACAGAATTTTAAGAGGGCAATAAAGAAAAAAAAAAATCAGTTGACTACTACTTGCAATAAAATGAGCAAGGCTGCACGCAGTTTCAACACCCGTACTCTTAAAGACGTCTTTCTGTGATTTCTTAAAGTAAGAAGGAGATAGATCAAACTACTAATTATGTGTTATGGAATATTATTCTAGATTAAAGGGATTATCTCATGACTTTATGTTGAAGTTTATTTCTATATTACACTGTTTACAGTGCAAATAATTCACTCTACCATGTAAAATTTCATCACTAACCCAACAAGGGTATTTTTTGTTGTAATATTGGAGTCTAGGCAGCCATAACAGGTCACTTTGCCTGGTCATGTGCTTTAAGAAAGTGCCAGTGCTGTATCATGGGAATTGCTTTCTGACAGGCTATTGTTTCTCCTAATCAATGTAACTGAAGGCATTGTTCTGATAATGGGCTGCTGGGGCGGGGGGGGGGGGG
>CM044431.1:152428864-152442287 GCA_024363595.1 Xenopus borealis
AGAGAAACCCCTTCACAACAGCCAAACAAGTGAACAACACTCTCCAGGAGGTAGGTGAATCCATATCCAAATCTACCATAAAGAGAAGACTGCATGAAAGTAAATACAGAGGTTGCACTGCAAGGCGCAAGCCACTCATAAGCCTATAGAATAGATAGGCTAGATTGGATTTAGCTAAAAAACATCTTAAAGGAATTGTTCAGTTAAAAAGTAAAAACTGGGTAAATAGATAGGCTGTGCAAAATAAAACATGTTTTCAATATAGTTAGTTAGGCAAAAATGTAATGTATAAAGGCTGGATTGACTGCAAGTCTAACCTAATAGAACAGAACACTACTTCTTGCTTTTCAGCTCTCTTTTGTTTACACTGACTGGTTACCCTGGTTACCAGGCAGTAACCAATCAATGACTTGAGGGAGGGCCACATGGGTCATAACTGTTGCTTTTGAATCTGAGCTGAATGCTGAGGCTCAATTGCAAACTCACTGAACAGTTATGTCCCATGTGGCCCCCCCTCAAGTCGCTGACTTACTCAGATTTAGAGAGCTGAAAAGCAGTATGTTGTGTTCCACTCACTCCAGTTTTTATACATTACATTTTTGGCTAACTAACTATATTAGAAACATTTTTTACTTTGCACAGTCTATCTATTTACCCAGTTTTTATTTTTACCCTGAACTGTTCCTTTAAAAAGCCAGCACAGTTCTGGAGAATCATTCTTTGGACAGATGAAACCAAGGTTAACCTCTACCAGAATTTTGGCAAGAAAAAAGTATGGAGAAGGCGTGGAACAGCTCATGATCCAAAGCATACCAAATCATGTATAAAACATTTGGGAGGCAGTGTGATGGCTTGTGTGTGCATGGCTGCAAATTGATTGGGAGGCGTTTCAGAATATAGATCGACAATGACCCAAAACATACAGCCAAAGCAACACAGGAGTTTATTAAAGCAAAGAAAAGGATAAATTCCTTCATACTTACGGTGATTTTCCTTTCCTGGCCATCCCCCTGGTCAGCATTAACTTTCGGGTAGCCCCCCCCCAAGTCCCGTGTAGACGTGTCACCTAGCAATTAGTTAAATTCCCCTCCCCTCCTACCCACTGTGTCTCCATAAAAAGCTAGTGAGTAAGGGTGGGCATGCTGACCAGGGGGATGGCTAGGAAAGGAAAATCACCATAAGTATGAAGGAATTTATCCTTTCCCTGGCCATCCCTGGTCAGCATTAACTTTCGGGAATACCAAAGCAATAAAAGGAAGGAACAATAGATGCTTAAGAATTTAATTCCTTTTAGTAGCACTCTGAATGATCTTTCGGCCAAAAGACGCTCTACTTTTGGCTTTCGTATCCAAACGATAATGCTTTATGAACGTATTAGAACTGGCCCAAACAGCTGCTTTACAGATATCGTCTGCTGATACTCCTGCTTCTGCTGCCCAAGACGTCGCCACACCTCTCGTAGAATGAGGCCGCACAGCTTCAGGTGTACTTTCCCCTCTCAACGAATAAGCTTTCTTAATAGCTGCTACAATCCATCTCCTGAGCGTTACTGTGGAAGCCATCTCTCCTTTCCCCGCTCCCATCGGAATAACGAACAATCTCTCAGATTTCTGAATTGACTCTGTAGTCTCCAAATACGCCTCCAGACAACTCTTCACATTTAAAGCCTCACTCACATCTACAGCCTCGGCTGGTAAGTAAATTGGCTCATTGATGTGGAAACTGGAAACGATCTTAGACAAAAACTCCAAAACAGGTCTGAGCGTAACACCCTGAGCATTAAAATGGTATGTGGAGAGTGAGCTGATAATGCTTGAATCTCTGAAATCCTTCGACCCAAAGCAATGGCCACTAAAAGGTCAAATTCCACAAGGAAATCTCTGCTCTTGGCCAAAAAGGAGGATTCGATAGAACATCCAGAAGAAGTGGTAAATCCCAAGGAGGAGCAACTTTCTTCACTGGAGGCCTAATTCTTATCACTGCCTTAAGGAACTGACAGATCAACGGTTCCGCCGACAGACTCTTCCCCAATATTGCTGACAATGCCGCTACCTGTACTC
This sequence comes from Xenopus borealis, assembly GCA_024363595.1. Classification (NCBI taxonomy): domain Eukaryota; kingdom Metazoa; phylum Chordata; class Amphibia; order Anura; family Pipidae; genus Xenopus; species Xenopus borealis. Next base: position 152,430,925 of record CM044431.1, read on the forward strand.
TTAAAGTACTAGCATTGAGGCCTTTCTCCAGGAAGTCTAAAATCTGCATAATTTCTGGCCTCTGGGGATTGATCCCCCTAAGTGTTGCCTAGGAGAAAAAACAATCCCAGATGTTATCATATCTGTTAGCAGTGCTTCTCTTTCTGGATCTTGAAAGGGCCCAAATGACTGCCTCTGAACAACCCTGTTCTCTCAACCTGCAGAACTGAGTCTCCATGCCGCTAGTCGCAGCTGTCCCGGATCGGGATGGGAAAAAGGACCCTGCTGCAAAAGATCCTTCCTCACTGGCAACCTGAACGGACTCTCCACCGCCAACCGACTCAGGAGCGGATACCAGGGTCCGGAAGAATTGCTATAACCTCCATCCTGGAAAAGAGGACTTTCCTCAGGAACTTGAATATCATGGACAGCGGAGGGAAGACATATGCCCAGAGAGTGTTCCAATCCTGAGCTAAGGCATCCACTGCCAGGGCCTGGAAGTGGGGAAATCGGGAAAAGATTCCGACTAGGAATAAACAACGAAGTGGATGGCTGTTCCTCCTCCTCCAACACCAAAGTCTGTTTAACTGCTCTAATAAGAGCCGGGACCAGCTTCATATCAAATGATGACTCTGACTCCTCCTCAGAAGAGTCCATCTCAGATTCTGGTACCTCCAACTCCATCTCCCTGTCCTTGGGAGACACATCCGGCAGCCGTCCAGTAGCATCTTTAATGCCTTGTGCCACTGCCTGCGAGATCCAAGACAGAATGTCTCCCGAAGAAGGATCCCGAAGAAGGATCCCCAGGGGCTTTATCAGACCGAGCAGAAAGAGACTGTGATTCATGAGAATGTGCTCTACTCCTCTTTCTGCATGGGGAAGACTGCTCAAGGTCTCCTTCTAATAACTCCAAGATGCATAACCTCTTCCCCATGGCAGTCGACTTGTCACAAGCGCTACAAAGGTTGACAACCTCAGCTTCCATATCATTGACAGATTTTCTCCTGCCAGATGAGTCCTCCATCTGGGAAAATAAGAAAAGACAGAAACCAATAATAAGCATGGAGGACTCGCTCTTTTCGCCGAAGACTTACCACCTGATGACTCACCGTACACCTGAAAGCGGCTCAATTCTCGGCAGCCAGCTCACACACCACAGAAACAAACGCTGCAGCTGGGGCGCAGAAACTGACTGCCGGCAATACGTTTAAAGGTTCGCGCTGCGGGACGCCTGGATGACATCATCGGGACGCGACCCATGCAGCTCCGTATCCAGCAATGCTGAAACGCTGTCCCCGGCCACCACGAGGGACCCCAGCCTGAGGACACGCTATGGCGACCACAACAGCTGAGCCTCGGGCAGAGAGAGCTCTGAACTGTGCCCGGAATCCAGTCAAAGACTGAGTGAGTCATAAAGAAAAAACTTCCCTATAAAAACAGGGGACACCCTCACGAGATACCCGAAAGTTAATGCTGACCAGGGATGGCCAGGGAAAGGAATAGTCTTTAATGGCCAAGTCAGTCGCCTGATCTGGACCCAATTGAGCATGCATTTCACTCGTTGAAGACTAAACTTCGGAAAGAAAGGCTCACAAACAAACAGCAACTGAAAGCCGCTGCAGTAAAGGCCTGGCAGAGCATTAAAAAAGGGGGAAACCCAGACCTATGACTTCAGGCTGTCATTGTCAGGAAAGGGTTTTCAACCAAGTATTAGAAATGATCATTTTATTTCTATTTTTTTTTTTATTTGTCCAATTACTTTCAACCCATGAAATGAAGTTATTGTGTTAAAAATGGCTTTAGTTCCTCACATTTTTATGCAATCTTTTTGATCAGTTGACTAAATTAAAGCTGAAAGTCTGCAGTTCAATTGCATCTGAGTTATTTAATTTAAAATTCATTGTGGTAATGTACAGAACCAAAATTAGAAAAAAGTTGTCTCTGTCCAAATATTTATGGACCTAACTGTAACTCTTTTGGCCACTAGAGGTCTCTAAAGCATTGATTCATTAACTACTGTATATAGAATTGCTTGGTAGCCAATTTATATTTTTTTGTAGGTAAACAAATGTATACCTTACACTTTACCTGTAAATGTATTTATAATCCTAGTTCTGTTCCCTTTTCTGTTTATAGTTACATAACTTATACAAATACATTACTTTTTCCCGTTGGTCCCACTAACCTTATTCACATGCTTAGTTCTATTCCTATTTTTCTGCTAATTAGATCAATATAAATAATTACCTATACAGTATTACCTAAATTACATCCTGTCTCTATTTATAGTAATTCATTTGGTATAAAAATAATAAAAAAAATACTTATATCATATTACCTAAATTACCTTATCAATAGTTGTAGGTTCCTCTGGCAAACCTATACCTATACCTCCCAACTGTCCGCTTTTCTGTGGGACAGTCCCGATTTTGACAGGTCAGTCGGCAGTCCCTGAAAAAGATACAATGTTTCTGAAACGTATTTTGGCAGAGAGCCCAGAACACTCAGCAGTTGCACTTGGATACTTTTGTAACAATTTAAGATAAGCAAAGATACAATTGTAATTATTTAAGGAGTTAAGCAAGACCTTTGCTTCAAAGTGACTGCAACTGTGTGTGCACATGGTGGCAAATCAGGTGAAAGCTTTGGATACCTTTTTCAGAGTTGGGATACCATCTATTTCTGCATTTGCTGTAAAAATTATATTTATGTGTGATTCCTTGGCTGCAAATGTTCTGCCCCTTTTGACAGAAAATGGTAGATAAAGGTTTCCACTGTGTTAATAGATGCTCTTGCACAGGACTGGACTGAGAATCAAAATAGGCCCTGGCATTTCAGGTACACAGAGGCCCAATCAGCCCACATAGAGGCGCAAACAGTCTCCACCAGCCCACTAAATACTGACTTTCTATGGCACCATATAGCAGCCCATCTGGCATTTGCCCTAACCCACAGATTGCCAGTATGGGCCTGCTCTTGCACACAATTCAACAAAAGAGACAGGACGGACACAATTAGGCTATGCGCAATTATACAAGTACTACAAGCATATTTACACGCAAGTACCTTTATTGAATAGCATCAACATTTGCAGGAAGTGTATCCGTTCTAGCCCCAACTCCAGGTATGGCTTTATTCATAAATGAACCCTCAATCAAATAAACAAACCAAGAGACAACACAAGAGAGCAGCAAAGTTTAAGAAACAACAGACTCAATCACAGAGCTACAACAGTGCCACCTAATGGGCAATGGAGAAACAAAAGACAATAGTGCAAGTTTTCAAATTTGTTGCTTTTCTGGCACTAAAGAAAAATTTCTATGCCATTGCCTGCCTCTGTACACATTACATGGACTTATATTTTTTCAAATAAAAGTGCTCGTGGGATTTAACACTTAAAAGAAGAGCAATTATTTATTACCATGATGCTTATACCAGCAATGAATAAATGTGGGAGCACTTACAGGTCCAAGTTCAGCTCCAATATGACAAGTTGTATTGCTATTTCTTCTCCTACTTATTAATTTTGATATATATTACCTCTAGTCTTTTACCTACAACAAATATGCAACACTTACAATACATTTTTGTAGGAGGAAGGAAGCCCCTGCCCAGCTTTGTATCAGAAATTTACAGTTTGCAAAGAACCCTTCACAACAAGCTTTTTTTTATTTGCCCAGCACTGATCCAGTGTCCTCTGGCAAACCTATTCCTATACCTCCCAACTGTCCCCTTTTCTGCGGGACAGTCCCGATTTTGACAGCTCAGTCCACAGTCCCCGATTTCTTTCTGAAATGTTCTGACTCTTTGATGTCCTGGAATGAACAGCCAGAAAAAGATACGTTTCTGAAACGTATTTTGTCAGAGCCCAGAACACTCAGCAGCTGCACTTGGATACTTTTGTAACAATTTAAGATAAGCAAAGACACAATTATAATTATTTAAAGAGTTAAGAAAGATACATATCTAACTATTTAAGGAGGTAATCAAAGAAACAATTGTAATTATTTAGGATAAGTGGGTTTCATTGGGAGAACTGAGACTATCTTGTGGGTTTGCTGTAAATTATATTTGTTTGTGATTCTTTGGCTTCAAGTTTGCTGCCTCTATTGACAGAAAATGGTAGATACAGGTTTCCACTGTGCTGATAGATGCACTTGCACACAATTCAGCAAAAGGACGGACACGGCTATGCTCAACTGTACTAAAGTGCTACAAGCATATTTATACGCAAGTACCTTTATTGAATAGCATCAACATTTGCAGGAAGTGTATCCATTCTCGCCCCAACTGTACTTATTTCTGCATTCATAAATGAACCCTCAATAAAATAAACAAACCAAGAGACAACACTAGAGAGCAGTAAAGCCTAAGAAATAACAGACTCATTCACAGAGTTTCAACAGTGCCACCTAATGGGCAATGGACGAACACAAGACAATAACAGTGCAAGTTTTCAAATTTGCTGTTGCTTTTCTGCCACTAATGAAAATTTTCTATGCCATTGCCTGCCTCTGTACACATTACATGGACTTATACTGTTAAAATAATTTATAAACCTGAGTTATAAATATTTTGCTCGGTGGGATATAACACATTAAAGAAGAGCAATGATGCTTATACCAGCAAAGAATAAACGTGTGAGCACTTACCAGTCAAAGTTCAGCTCCAGCATGCTACACAAACACTGCAATCCCACAATGCCAAGTTCCAAATAGAGCACATCAAACAAATGTAGCACCAAAGGAGCCGATGATTCATAGAAAATTTTAAAATTTATTGAACAATCATTAAAAATGCAGCTTACAATATGTTCAATAAATTTCTTTTTATCGGACAAATAATTGGCTCCTTTGGTGCCCCATTTTTTGCACATGATGCATATACCTTCATACACACAATAATACAGTATTGATAAGCATTGGAAGAACATGGAGAACAAGGCAGCTCTACCAGTGGTTAGTAATATATGAACATACATGAATCTAACATAGACACATTGCTAGTGTGGTCAACCGTAGGCGCAGCTCACTGATATATGAACTGGTCTGTATGGTTGTCCCAGGAGGGAACTTCCTGTATTGCCAGTTGTGGACCAGGAGTGGTCATTCAAGTTTTTCAGCTTTAATGGGCTAGAGAAGGTCTGAAACATTTTTTGGCTTGCCCTCTGTGCCATATATACTGTGTATCTATCTAACTATCTCTATCTATCTATAGATAAAGAAAAAGTCCCACAGTGCCGCACTCCTTTAGAGATGAAGCCATGGGTACATGGTAAACTGTGATTTTACATTTCAAAGCAGGACCCGCACACTCTGTTGTAGTGAAAGATTGTGGCTTTTATATCACACGAAAAGCATTTTAATACGATGTTTCGGTCTCGCATGGAGACCTTTTTCATTATATATGTCATGTCCAATATATTTAATCAATAGGATATTTTCTATTCAGGACCTGTTTCAGAGCCGACCCTAATTGAACTGGAACCCAAGTAAGAATGTCAATATCCCCTCAGCCAGCAACAAGATACTTGCAGCTAAAAACCATGGTAAAAGTGAGGGTATATACCTGATTCTTCTGTGATATGCAATTTATTTACCTATAATGTAGCAATGCCCCCCATAATTTGATTGTTATTGTGAAAGTGCTGGCACAGTTGCATCCAATGGTGGTATATGGAATCAAAATTGAGCCTACCTTTTTTAGAGCTGGAATTATGGCAGTTCCGGCACTCACAGTGAAATTATATTTGCACATGATTCTTGCTGTGCTTATTGACAGAAGCCACTGTGGGGCCCTAGAATTACCACCGTCAGGGTAGTGGTAGCTCCAGAATTACACACAGGTCTGGTCTGGGACTCAAAATAGGCCCTGGCATTCCAATACAGAGATGCCCAATCAGCTCCTCACCAGCCCACTAAATAGTGACTTTCTAAGGCATCATATAGCAGCCCCTCTGGAATTTTGCCAGAACCCACAGATAGTTTCTCCAAATCCAATTACAACTGTCCTGCCTCTTCTCCTGAATTGTGCACAAGCGTGTCTATTGATGCCATGGAATTTCCACAGCATCAATAAACATGCTTGCACACAATTCAGTAGACGAGGCAGGACAGTTGTAATTGAACTTAAACTATAGTATATAGAAGTGCATTCTTATATGGTAAATAAAAAAAAACACATAGGAAAAAACCTAGTCACCTGCCAGATACTTTCAACTAAATCTGACAGTGGAGTGGTTTGGCTCTTCTGCAATCAGTGCATATGCAGTACAACAGGGCCATCTGCACAGGCACAGCTCCCAACCTAAATACAGCAATGGATATCATATAGGATAAATAGCTAATATATTTTTTGACCTCTCTTGGTGCCTAATTGTAGCAATGGTTGTTAAACTACTGCACTGTTTTATTTGGAAGTACAGTATGTTCTATTGCATTCATTTGCAATGATAAAAATCAAATATAGGACTGAATTATATCATGGTTGGCAAATACAATATTGCTCATTAGGACCAGCGCCGGTTTTCATGGGCGGGCGCCCCGAGGTCGCACGGTCCTGTGTCCGCCCACATACCCCCCTCTCGTGCGAGAGTGTATGCTGCCGGGTTGTACCAGCACCGTAGCGCTGGGGAGCTGTGCTCCCCGGTGCTCCCAGCAAAGCGGCTGGGCGGCATGCCGCCCCTAACATTCTACCATCCTAGGCCTTCCCCAGGCATTTATCTAAACGGTCCTTGAGGGGATGGTTTGACTTTTACCTTTATTACGGGGTAGACAGTAGTATTATGCCAATTTGCAATTAGTCTTCAATAATAGCATAATCCTTAAAACATAACAATAAAGCTGAAGCTTTGTAGTCAGTAGATTTGTGGCTGCTTGAGATCAGTACCCCCCTCCCAGACAGAGTCTATATTAATCTAGGTTCCTTAACCTGCAGACTGATGGTGAGAGTGACTATAGCCAGGTTGATATTGTCAGACAGTTTGTACTTTTGTGAATTAACTGGCAGAGAATTGATAAGTGCAGGACAAAAGTATTATTTGCATGTTTTCATTAGCCAACTGCACTGCAGAGGGTAGTAGTTTTGTGACCCATATGCTCATATGTGTGAGCTGCTCGATCAATCAATCGGCAAACCAACAAATGGTGCAGATCTTTATGGGGCAGATAATGATTTACGCAATTCATGTGAATAGATCAAAGTTGATCGGACGATTTTATCAGATATTCAAATATGCAAATTTGGCCACTTCGATCATTGAATACTGAAAATTTGATAGATAGAATAGATCGAATGATCGGATATTCGATAATTCGACCATTCGATTATCGAAGTACTTTAGCTTTAAAATTTTCTTCGACTGCCTACTTCGCCAGATTGAACCTACCGAATTGCAATAGAAGCCTATGGGAAGCCCCCCATAGGCTTTTTTTTCTATCACCTGCTCGAATACCATTTGTACGATCGAATGCCTCGATCGTTCGAATCGTAAAATTTTTTCGAGCGATCGGAGGAAATTGAACGATCAGTATATCGAGGAAAAAATAGCCTAAAACTCTTCGATAAGAATTCAATAGTTGAATGCTTATCGAATTTCAAACGAATTTGAGGGCTTTTTAGTGAATAATAGTAAATCTGCCCCTATGTGTGTGGTCAATTTAAGGCTATCAGATAGTTTGTTGTAAAATTAACTTCAGTATCAGAATATAATTGCCATAATATATCCAGTTTACCTGGCACATTACATTATTAAAGGAGAACTAAACCCTAAAAATGAATATGGCTAAAAATGCTAGATTTGATATATTGAACTTAGTGCACCAGCCTAAAGTTTCAGCTTGTCAATAGCAACAATGTTCCAGAACTTCAAACTTGTCACAGGGGTCACCATTTTGGAAAGTGTCTTCAACTCTCACATGCAGTGGGCTCTGAGCAGCTGTTGAGAAGCTAAGCTTAGGGGTCATCGATAATTATCTAGCAGAAAGTGGTTATTAAATTCTGATGCTAGCTTCACTGGTTTCTTTGCTTCCATGTAGTTATTATCCATATTAATTATTAATCAGCCTTATATTGTGACATTTCTATTCTATGTGTACTGTATATTGTGAGTGGGTCCCTAAGCTCAGTAAGTGACAGCAGCACAGAGCATGTGCAGTGAATCAGAAGAGAAGAAGATGGGGAGCTACTGGGGCATCTTTGGGAGTGCAAATCATCAAATAGAAAAAGAGTTTTGTTTGTCATATAAGTTGATACTACAGTGCTTATTATTCAATTCTAATTATAATTGTGCTGGTTTCTGAGCTGCCATGTTTCAAAGATCTAGCCTTATATTGTGACATTTATATTATATATAGTTTCAGTATCTTATGGGTTTGTCTCGAGCTCAATAACTGAAATCAGCATATACAACTAACAGCGACAGCCCTTGGGCTCGTAAAGAAGGCCTAAACATAATATACAAGATTTCTGCCCTATTTCTTTAGTTAAGCTTTAGTTCTTCTTTAATGATGACCAAAACTTATATATGTTATCTGGTTTCCCTAACATGCCCAATGGATTTATTAAGATTGAAAAGTACCAAGTAGAACAATCACATAGGGGAAAGGCTGTATGTACAACCATAAGCTGTTTACCAAGGACAGCACTACAAAATTTTGCACTCCACCTCATACCTTGCCCCACAGCCCAGCTGGACTCCTTGTTAATGCTCTGTGGCTGCTCATGAAAGCCAGTTTCAGTACAGAAATAGCTCTGAGATGCTTCTCTTGAAACTGCGTTTTGCAAATCAGCTGCAGGTGTTCCGCATCTGTTCTCTGTGTGGCTGGCCATTCTCTTCGAAAAAACATGAGGGGCAAATAATGGACTAAGACCTTGGTTTGAGGAGATGGCTTTTTGGGAGTGATTGGAAATTAACATTAATAATAAAGGTTTCATGATAACTATAGATACAGTAGGTAACAATAAAATGCTGAAATCAATGTAGCCTGCAAAAGTATTTCATTTAAGGATGAACTATAGATAAACATGTGAACTATATACCTGTAATGCTGCAGAAAATAACACTCTTTTTTTAAAACTTGTGTAAACCACAGGATGATTTTATAAGGGTAGAAATGTAACAGTATTCCTTTACTGTGCAGATAGACCCCACAGAGACCCAAAAAGTTGAATGGGGGTTCAAGCCAGTAACTCATTCAGAGTATTGATTTGGGTTCAGTGCTTATTTCTTATTTTTGGATTATCAAGTTGACTGTAAGAACAGTATGTTTTACAATGTGATGAATGCCTTAAGTGATATGAATTATTCAAGTTTGTTACTAAAAATTCGCAGGGGTTTCCAAAGGAAGGCCAAAATCACTGATTTTCTCATGGTCTTCTTAATCCATCAAAATGGGTGAGGTCACTGTTAAACACTAAAGCAAGTTTAAAACATGTTGCCAGTAAGAAGAGTAAAAGAAATCCAGAAAAGGTCTAACAGGTACATTAAAATAAATTGCAATGGATCAAAGCACAATAAGAGAAGACAATCAAAAACAGTATTTCAGGGTGTATTTCAAGGCTTGAAAAATATACAATACTACATTGGTGCGTGGTGTGTTGGTGCAAACCATATAGAGCTACTATTTGATTGGATGTTTGATCTCATTCCAGAGATAGGAGTGTACTGGAGCCCAAAGTTTTCGGGACATATAAATTCACAAGGGTGTTACATGAGGTTTTAGACATACGTACTATGCTATATTTTTTTGTTTTGTGAGGTTCCTTGTAGTTTCAGTATTTCTTTTTGAAACTCATTCACAGGGGGAGAGTGCAGGTAGCTGCAAATGGTAATAGACACAGTGAGCCACATTTTAATAATGGAGAAATAAAACAAAAGGAAGGGAATTTGGGTAAGATATAAAGAGGTAAGGTAATGTTGGTCGCTAAAGTAAAACACGGTCACAATTTGTTTGCAATGCGAAAAAATGTTTGCAAAGTGATCAGAAAGTATGTAGTGTATGTAATAAACTTCTTAATGAAAATATTATTACGTTCGCTCCAAAAGTTCATGCTACCTTCAAGCAGGTGTTAAAGCTTTGCAACGTGCAATTAAGATCATAATACAATAAAAGCTTAAAGAAAAATATTACATTGTGACATTTTTATTCACAAATTTGTTCTCGTTGCGAATTTTATTTCATTATCCCCAAAGAATATTATAAAATAACAAACAAAAAAGCTTTATATGTCTGTCTCTGCCATGGCAAATAATAAAATATCATGCCCCCAGTGTGTATTTTAGTCATTAGTGTATTTTAAAGTACCATAACCAGACAGATTAGATATTTTTGTGCTCAGTCAATATTTGTCGTATATAGTATTATATACCTATGAAACTGTAACATGTCAACCTGTGAACATAAAAACCTTACTTTTTAAATACTTTGTGTTTAAGTAATGATTGTTCTTTGCTTGTACTGTATGAGTAGGACAGTTCCAGGATGTCAGTTTTTAAATATATATACCTCATATCTATGAATTACATTACTTATAAGGGATTTGGGAGTGCATAAAATGAACTCAGTATATTTTAGTTTTTGAAGGGGACCAAAATATTAATTTAATGTTTTCATTCTAGAGGTCTCTACATGTCACATACTTTGGTAGTTTTTGGTACTAATGCAGGGCATATTTTACACTGGTACCTAATAACATGCAGGAGATAAGATACAAACTTGCAAGCTTTGATCTGATTTTGATAAATTTTTATTAGCATCACTATGGATATGGAGCTTTGCAAGTTTGGGGAAGAAATGCATATGGATTTATCAGAATGTACTTCCCCCCAAAAATGTTTTTTGGGATTTCTACTACACATAAAAACAGGAAATATGTTCAGTTTGAGGCAGCTGAAATGATAGCCAATGTATGCATTGTTTTCATTTTGGGGTTTGCGTGCAACATTTTGGAAAGGCTATGTATAATAGGCAAATATATGAGGTGTCAAACGTGGTACACTTTCTCCCCACCAAGCATTTATTTTGCCAACAATAACAAAAGGTAACTGGATAAAGTAACAGCAACTCACCACAATTATGTAGGTAAAATGTAAAATATTAATGTAGAATACTGAAAAAGAGGAAGAGGCTGCCACACACCAAACTTTATTAGTTCTATTAGATGCAAGGTGAAAATGGTAGTGTGCAGGGCAAAGATTCAAACAACAATGCAAGAGGGGCCTTAGAAATGATCCATCCTATTGTACATCAGATATAACCACTATAGTAACTGCCTGGGTGCAGGTAATAATTATTGCAACGTTTCAGCCTGAGTGATGGTGCTGAATTTTTTTTGTTTTTCACTATGCAAGTCCTAGGAGTGCGTTTTTTTGGTCTGTATATATA
>CM044431.1:152443605-152462700 GCA_024363595.1 Xenopus borealis
ATATATATATATATATATATATATATATATATATATATATATACTTGCCTGATGTGTTTCATTTAATAAAAAGACTCCCCGGAATATAATCTCCTTAAAATAAATATTTACCTAGATAAGATGGAAATCTTTTATATTCCTTTACCGAGACCCTTACTGTGACCTATAAAAATTCAATACTGCCAACCATCGGACACCTCCTACATTGTTTTAGAGTACTACAAGATGACCCATATGTGGGACATAGTCTCACTTACTACTTTTCAATTAGATAAAAAGTTAGACGATTTCTCCTCATTGATAAGTGCCCATCATTGTCATACATAATACTTTATTTTATTAGTTAGTCTGTTATATTCTCACTTTAATTACTATACCCTAATTGTATAATTTGCTTTGTGAGACATTTGTTTATGACTACTGCTTTTTAAGGTCAGATTTACGGTACAATTTTACATCTTATGGATGTTTGTGACCTGCTCCTTTATATGGGCTGTAATGCATACATTACAAATAAAGAATTTACAAAATAAAGAGCTTTATCGCAAGCCTTGGATAAAGCTCTTTCTATTAGAGCAAAAGCCCTTTTAGCAGTGGTATCCAATTCAGGTTTTGCTGAAACAGCAAAGGTGCCATCAGTCAATTCATTATATAGCATGGAGTAAGTTATCCTTGAAAAGTAAATGGATGTGTACACAGAGCATTAACTCCTCTACTCTCTGCCTGTGTTTTGTAGGCAGGTGGAGAAAAGTGGATCTGCCCTTTTACACAGCTCCATGTATCTGCACTGACAAGTACAGCTTCTGTCTGAGTGCAGGTACATGGAGTGGAGATTAGCATGCTCTGTGCACCTTCACTCAGTAGGAAGCTGGACTTGTCAGTGCAGATAAATGGAGCTGCGGAAGAGAACAGCTACGCATCTCTTTGCCTACCTACATAATGCATTGTATACTGATGTTTTGTGTGCCCAGGCCTTGGGGACCTCCACCATACCTTTCGCAGTTATTATGAATGTTGTGATAATGCCTTTAATTTGGAGACAAATGAGGATTCAGCCTTGGTTGCTGCTCAGATACTCTTGTGAGGTCAATTAAATAAGATTTTATGTAGTTGTATACTCAGTACATGGTAACAGCAGAATATTTTAAATCAAGCTATTCAAGGTGATGCTGATTAAAGGGAAAGCATAACTTTGAAAGTTGAGATACTAAAACTTAATGTGCATGAGAAATGTGACTGCCTAGTACGAAGAGTATGCTTGCTGTGGAGATTGGAATATGGCCATTTAATGATACTGCCACTCCACTAGCATAATATATGTATATAGTATTATAGCATATATAGTATTATGGCTTAAAACACTCTTCAATGGGACTGTACTACTACTACAGATCTATGGGATGTTCATGTAATTAAAATACACTGTAGTCAATATATGTTGTGTATAAAGGAATAAACTATTGACTGCATATAAACAAGTGGTGACAACTAATGGGGTAAAGATGAGGTGGACCTCATAGTGATAGGATTAAAGTAATAAACCAATGTGCCTCTTTCACCTTTGAAATGATGGAGGAAATGTGAGGTCTACTTCCGCAATTTTTAGTACTGTTTTAAAATTATTTAAAGTACACATGTGTTTTAGGATACTTGTTAATTTGTGTGAGAGCAGTCACTAGGGAAAATAAAGGTGTTTTTGAAGCATTTTACAGCTGTTTAGGGCTTCCTGTGCGTGTAGCACCAAATGAATCACATGAAATTGAAAAGTGTTTAAGTGTACGCCCATGTCCACCTGCATGATACTAAACTTACATCTTAGGAAAACATTGCGTCCTTTTATTTAACATAACAGGTAGGTTTCACTTGGAAAAAAGGCTAAACTTGGTTTTTGTCTGGCTCAGATACTAACAGTGTGCCCAACATTTTGAGTCTGGCACAAAATGTTGCACTAATTCAGGGGTCTGCAGTTATGTTGGTATTCTGTATTGTAGGTAAAATATATAATTAAATGTGATGGTCTGTGCTTTATTTGTAAACAAACCCTATATTGTCCTATATTTACCCAATATTATGCTGCAAAGGGCTTTTTTTCTTGGAACTCCCTAGAACACAACTCTATTATGTTGGATAGACAAAGTTTGAAAGGCAAAGGAAAGATTAATCACTGATGGACACCTACTTGATAGTCATCCGCATGAGCCAAAACTTGAGTTGCTGAGATGAGATCTTGTTACTGAAAGAATTTGTAAGCTTTTCTCAAGTAATGCCACTATGAAAACAATTAAAGGGGTTGTTCACCTTCCAAACATTATTTTCTGTTCAGTTGTCTTCTAATTGTTCCCCAGAAATAACAACCTGTTTCAATTACTTTCCATAATTTATCTTTTACTGTTTTTCCAAAATCTAAGTGTAAAGTTGAATGTTGGTGTCTCTGGTGTTTGAGTCTGGCAGTTCAGTAATTCAGGTGCAGACTCTAAACTGATACAATTTTGCAACATTTAATTGATACATTTCACAGCAACATCTCTGGAGTATTAGCAACTATTGTATCAATTCTAACAGCTACCTGTAATGAAACCCAGAGATTCTGCTCAGCAGGGACAAAGATAAGAAACGTATCCATTAAATGTATCAGTTCAGAACAGTTGGGGGGGTCGACGACCCCCCCTCCCAGAGCTGCTTTAGAAGGTGAAAAATGACACTTTACACTTCAATATTAGAAAAACAGTTACAAATAGAAAATAGACAGTAATTGGAAAAAGTCGTTATTTCTGGTGATCTATCTGAAAAGAACTAGTTGTTTGAAGGTGGACAACCCCTTTAAGTAAGTGGATATCCTTATCTATATACAAATAAAAAATACATTTTATTTATTGAAATTATGCAGATTACAAGCTGAGGTCTGACATCAGTCAGAAGAAATTTTTTGAATAGAAAGGATTGAGAAAGAAGAGAACCTGTATTGTAACTGCATATATATCAAATTTGAGTCACTACTATAGATTTTTATATATGTAGAGTGTCCGCAGGTTAGAACAAACTAGTTGTGGAGAAACAAAATGATATGCTAAATGCTAATAGCTTTTATGTATATGTATTTTAAGGACACTGTCCTGCATTGCTCCATCCTATATATGGACCAGTGAGTCTAATCGTTGGCACGTGTTGCATAGAGAGTTTTTTATGTAAATCTATTAAAAGCTAAGTTTTATTGTTATTATTATTTCGGTCCAAACTGGTTAGCTTTGGGCTCCTAGGTTGCCAACAGTTGCTGTGAGGCAACCAACAGAACCCTATTGTTTTTGTTCTGTATTGTAACTGCTAAGTCAAATCAAGTATCTTCGGGGTATACTTGATTTGACTCAGCAGTTACAATAGGGGTTCTCTTCTTTCTCAATCCTTTCTATTCAAACTATGAAAACAACTAAGACTGCAGCAGCAACATGTTCATAACTGTGATTATATCCAAACCATTAAGCAAAGGACTCCCATGCTAACAAAGTTAAAGGAGTTAAGTGAGCAGGGTGTTGAAGGAGTTAATTTATCCCTTATCTAAAATAAGGCTGGTGTACACTGGTGGAGCATGTATGAAGTCTTGTGAATACCCACTGTGACCGAGAAGGGAAGCTATGGGACTGAATGTTGATTTTGCTTGGGCCTTACAAAGATTGGATGATGTCAGACTCAGTGGTGTAACAATAAAGGGAGAAGACTACCAAGTTGGTCGATGGGTCCTATAATGACTAACTCTTATGGCTGATTTACTTTTTTAAAATTATTTTATTGTATTTTTTTTACAGTTTTCTATCATAGATCTGTCATTAAAGCAAGTTTTTCCTGGGCATGGGCAGTATCAGTTGGTCTCATCGGTGCCAAACATGAAAGTGTTCCAATAAGAAAAATAGATATAGAGGAGACAAATAAGAACAAAGAACGTGAGAGGTAAAGATAGAGATAGAAAAAGAGGGGGGAGGAAGAGGTGGTTGCATATCATTAATACAAGATGCCATATTTTAAAAGATCATAGTATATTTTTCCAGCTAGAGGTGGAAGATCATTATTGCCACACCTGATCCATAATTCTCTACCATGTTCATCACCTGACATGCTGCATATCTAACCTCTGGAGCTTTTTAGCAATGACTACATTTTTGGATTTTACACCTGATCCATAGGTTGATTACCTTAAAAGGGAGGCCTCTGCCTGCCATATAGTATACTGAAAGGTAGCTAGTTTATGTTACTCTGATCTTCTAGTGTGTCTTGGTATTTTAGCCTTTTAATTTAAGTATTTTTGCAGGCTGAGAAAATTGTTCCCTGTTCAATTGATTTGAGTCTGATCCTCCTGCTTGCATCCACATATATCGGCGGACTGCTTCTGCTGCATGTGTGTGCATGCGTGTGGATCAGATTCAAATCAATTGCAAGGATCAACTTCAGACTGACAGCAGCGGAGCCCTTCAGCCCTAATGTAGCTCATTATGCATAGTGCAAAAGTCTAATACCATGTTTTTGTGGAATTAAGGACTATATTTCCCAATCCAGTACTGTATACTATATTCTAATAGAAATAGTAAAAACATACACTTTGTGTATGTTTTTTTTTCTGTACCTTGTTTCTACAGTGCTAAAGAAAGAGTGATAGCAGTCTAGACATTCACACAAATGAAAGTACAGTTATGGGACCTGTTATACACAGTGCTTAGGACCTTGGGTTTTCTGGATAACAGATCTTTCCATAATTTAGATCATCATACCTTAGTTCTACAGTAAATCATTTTAACATTTAATAAACCCAAGGTTGCTTTTGCTTCCAATACGGATTCATTATTTTAGTGTGGATCAAGCATTCAGTACTATTTTATTATTACAGAGAAAACAAAATAATTTTTAAAAAATCTGGATTATTTGGACAAAATGGAGTTTATGGGAACTTCCTGGATAATGGGTTTCTGAGTAATGGATCCCATACCTGTATTATTATGTGTACTGTTAATCAGAAAAAAAAAAAAAGAAAGAAGGATACATTTAAAGTATCTATCAAAGACAAACCATGCTTAATCCCTTTCGCTTCTTCATTTTTTATTTGGATTTTTGTCTTGGACCAGGAAACCTTTTTGATAGTTGGATGGGTTTAATTATTGTGTGTACAAACTAATAATTAACTTCCATGAGATTCTTTTGAAGAAAAAGAACAATGTATCCAATCTGATATGAACAATTGATTTGACTGCTAGGCACTGAAAGTACAGGTATGGGATCCGTTATCCGGAAACCCGCTATCCAGTTCAGAATACGGAAAGACTGTCTCCCATAGACTCAATTTTATCCAAATAATCAAAATTCTTAAAAATGATTACCTTTTTCTCTGCAATAATAAAACAGTAATTTGTGCTTAATCTCAACTAAAATAGAATTAATCCTTATTGGAGGCAAAACCCGCCTTTTGGGTTTATTTAATGTTTACATGATCATCTAGTACAGGGCTGTCCAACTGGCAGCCTGCAACCCCCCCTTGTTTGCCCCCCCACATGAAAGTCTGCCTGTTGTGTCTGCTTAGCATTTGTAAACTTTAAAGGGCATTACTACAGAGATTAACTGGCCAGTGCATTGTTTAAACCTCAAATTCAGACTGTAATCCCCTGTATTGTTCACACATGTAATCCCCCCCCTGCATTGTTCATACCTGTGACACCTCAATTGCTCACAACCTAAAACCCTGTACTGTTCACACTGAGACACAGACTGAAAATGCCTACATTGTTCAGACGTTCACACTTCAGACAAAGGAGCACCAACACTTTGTCACTGTATGTTGTAAATCTTAGAGTGGTCCTGATAGGTTTCCCTGTCTCCTCCTTTGTTCTGCCTTTCCTATGCTCCCTTTGTGTGCCCTATTCTGCCTGCCCTATGTTCCATGTGTGTGTCATAATCTGCATGCCCTATTCTCGTTCTGTGTGCCATACTCTGCCCGCCCTATGGTCATTGGGTGTGCCATACTCTGCCTGTGTGTACCATACTTTGCCTGCCTTATGCTTCCTGTGTGTCCAATACTCTGCCTGCCCTATGTTCCCTGTGTGCCATACTCTGTATTCCCTATGTTCTCTCTGTGTGTTATACTCTGCCTGCCCTATGTTCCCTGTGTGTTCCATACTCCACATTCCCTATGCTCCCTGTGTATGCCATACTCTGCATTCCCTATGCTCCCTGTGTATGCACCATACCCCCTGTGTATGCCTGTGTGTGTCCTGCTCAGTCTGTGGAACATAAGCCTGTGTGCGTGCCATACTCTGCATTTACTATGCTCCCTGTTTGTGTCATACTCTGCCTGCCCTATGCTCCCTGTTTGTGCCATACTCTCTCTACCATATGTTCCCTGTGTGTGCCATACTCTGCATTCCCTATGTTCCCTGTGTGTGCCATACTCTGCATTCCCTATGTTCCCTGTGTGTGCCATACTCTACCTGTGTGTGTCCTGCTCTGTCTGTGGAACATAAGCCTGGTATTTATTTTGAGGGTTTTTTAGCATTTGACAATTATTGTTAAGGGTCCCTAAGGTGTTCAATCATGTGCTAGGGGTGCTGTGTTATCCACAGTGGAAGAGGAGGCATATGGATTTAAGGGAATGTCTTAATATTAAAACTTGTTTCACATGAGGGATATTCCTGCAGTAAGCACCAACCATTTGATTTTTTTTGTGTGCTACCACCATGAATGTGGACAGGATCTTGTGGTAATATGAATGTGGTTAAAAGTGGGTGTGGCTTTAAAACAGTGAGTGGTCAACACTGGCTTCCATTATCAGCCCTCCACCATGTAGGCCAGAAAAATTCTGGCCCTCGGTACCACCGAAGTTGGACATCACTAATCTACTAGACTTAAGGTATGTAGATCCAAATCAATGAAAGATCTGTTATCCAGAAAATCCCAGGTCCCGAGAATCTTGGATAACATGTCCCATACCTGTATATCACTCTATAAATCAAAAAGATTTAAGATGTAAGACCTGTAACAAACAGACCTCTGATAAAAGAACAAATTATATCTCTCACTTGCACTATGATGACGACAATGGGAATTACTTTTCGGCATTAGTTAAATGTACCATTTATGTTTGATTGCGTGAATATCTGAGTATAGAGAGGTTTGTTGCATTTCTTCTTAACATAAGCTATGATATATGCACCTAGAGAGGACACTTCATATTAATTAATTAATTGTGCAATGATCACAGTAGCTACTAAGGAACTGTGCGATACTTGCCAGACTATAGATAGATACATGTAATTTTTAACTAATTCTTTCTATTAGGGAGGGGAACTCTTGATGGTTTAAAATAAGCCAGAAATTCTTATTATGACTATGTTGATGTTTCAGTTCCTGAAAAAGTAGAACAAACAAGTGGCCCTTGACATAAAAATGACCGCACCCATTTCCTCAAACACTGGTAGCACATACGAGCACATGAAGACTGAATCACATGCATGTTTTTAAACACCTGTAGCCAGTGCAACAACACTGCTGTTTTTAGTTATTCTCATTAAAGGCTTTAATGCAACATTACTTACGCATCTCAGATATCTTGTTTATAACAGTTTAACAAGTAATCTTGTTGATTCTGTGGTGTGTTTATATTACCAAATAATCCTTAAAATCATAAAATCATGGCTATTACATATATATATATATATATATATATATATATATATATATATATATATCTTAGTGTATAAAGCACTATAAGGATACTAATAATGTACAAAAGTACACACAGGGAAGACATTGTAATAAATACAATGAATTAATCTAAATATACAGAGATTAAAGGAGAATGAAACTCTAGAAATGAATATGGCTAAAAATGTAATATTTTATATTCTAAACACATTCATAAGACATGCAAGTCTAAAGTTTCAGCTTGTCAATAGCAGCAATGATCCCGGATTTCAAACTTGGAAAGTATCTGCAACAATCATATGCTCAGTGGGCTCTGGCAGCAGTTGAGAAGCTAAACTTAGGGGTCATCAAATTATCAAGGTAGAAGAGGTTGGCCTGTAATATAAGATGATGTTACAAGGTTGATTATTAAATTTTGATTCTAGTTGCACTAGTATCTGAACTGACATAGTAATTATCTGTATTAATTACTAATCAGCCTTATATTGTGACATTTATATCCTATGTATACTGTATATTTTGAGTCAGTCCCTAAGCTCAGTAAGTGACAGCTGCCCAGAGCATGTGCAGGGAATCAGTCAAAAAGAGGATGGAGAGCTACAGGGGCACCTTTGGAGACACAGATCTTTACTGCTAAACGGCTGTGGTTGCCTTGGGCTGGTACAGAAGTTCAAAACACAATGTACAACATTTCTAGTCTACTTCTTTAGTTCTACTTTAAGTGCCATGTGATAAGAGACACAGTAGTAAGGAGGTCCTGTCTTGTAGAGCTTACAATCTACAGTGAACAAGTAACCGTATGTCCCTTTCAGTGCTTTTCTTTTAATGTGGCACCTCGTATAACATGATGCAAACCTAAAAACCCATTGATCTACATGGGTTTGCCTTGTTAAACTATGTTTTACCAGATGCTTTCCTTTCATGTATCGGGTATATAGCATATTGAATTCCACGCAATGATATATATATATTGTCATAGTAAAAGATACATTGATATTATAGTATAATTTGCATTTGACTACACTTCTTGGTATTCTGTATGTTTCCCCACCATAACTAAATGAAAATTTCAAATTGAAATAGGTGCCTCTCCCACTAACTTACACAGGACCTCGACAGGTCTGAGATGGAGGATTTTCGGATTCAGGCTTTTTGCTGTATCAGGGTTTAATAAACTTGAAAAAAACTTAAAAAATATTTTTTCCTCTAAAAATTTGAGTTTATTAGTGAAAAAACTAAATTTTTTTGGGATTTTAACATTTGGATTTTTAAAAAATAACTCCTTAAAGTGTATTATGTGAATATATTCAGGGTAATGTATAAACATAAACACTGTTTGACAAACTGTGTGGGAACTGGGTCAAGTAGGGACATGAACAAGCAGTCATTTGTCACTTTGGCATACTGGATTTAGAGACAGTGAAGAGAAGAGTGATACAGTTAATTAAAGAATGGAGGATGTGGGAGATAAAGATATGTATTGTTTGTAGTGATGGGCGAATTTATTCGCCAGGGGCGAATTCGCGGCGAATTCCCGTGATTCGCGAAACGCCAGTGAAATTTTGCTGAAAAAAACGAGTCGCGTGTCGGCGATGGGAAACTGGGGAGATTCGCCCATCACTAATTGTTTGGGCTGTGATAAATGTGTACATGTACATGAGGGAACTCCAGCAGGTTTTCAAGATAATTATTGAATAATTAAACCAGATCAGTTGCATCCCTTGAGATGAGATGAAAAAGAGGTTTAATTTTAGAGTATTAAAAATCTTTGTTTTCAGAGTTACAAATCACTGTGGCATTTGTACTAACACATATCATAGTTTCAAGAAAGGGTTGGATGTATTTTTAAATGGAAAAAAAGTACAAGGATATTGTATTAATATAACTTACTACTTACTTCCAAAGACAAAGAGCACATTTTTGGATTACTCATTAGATCTTTTTACACGGATTCTCCCAGTTCATTAAGCCAATAAAAGGGATTGTTATTGCATTGTGTATATCAGCGATGTCCAACTTCTGTGGTACCGAGGGCCAAACATTTTCTGCCCTGAATAGTGGAGGGCCGATAATGGAAGCCAGTGTTGACCACTCCATGTTTTTAAATCACACCCATGTTACCACAAGACCATGTCCAAATTAATTTTGGTAGCACACCAAAAAACCAAATGGTTGGTGCTCACTGCAGGTATACCACTCATCACACATGTGAAAAAAGTTGTCATATTAAGACATACCCTTAACTCCATCTGCCTCCTTTTCCCCTGCGAATAACACAGCACCCCCAGCACACAATTAAACACCTTAGGACCCCCTAACAATAATTTATTTTCGAATGCTAAAAACCCCCAGAACAAATACCAAGCTTATGTTCCACAGGCAGAGTAGGGCACACAAAGGCAAAGTAGGGCGCACACAGGCAGAGCAGGGCGCACACAGGCAAAGTAGGGCACACACAGGCAGAGTATGGCACACACAGGCAGAATAGGGCACACACAGGCAGAGTAGGGCACACACAGGCAGAGTAGGGCACACAGGGAGCATAGGGACGGCAGAATAAAGCACTAGATAGAGAAACTCATCAGGACCACTCTAAGATGTACTACATACAGTGACACAGTGCTGGTGCCCCATTAGTGTGAACATCTGAAAAATGTGGGCAGTTTAGTCTGAGTCTCAGGTGTGAACAGTACTGGGCTTTTGGGTGTAAACAGATAGAGATATCACAAGTGTGAACAATGCAGGGAGGTCACAGGTGTGAACAATACAGGAGAGTAGTCTGAATTTGAGGTTTAAACAATGCAGGGGCCAGTTAATCTCTGTAGTGATACCAAAATTTACACATTGTAAGCAAACACAGCAGGTAAGTGGCCACAGAAGCGGGGCCACAGGTTGCATGCAGCTCGTGGGCCACCAGTTGGACAGCCCTTGTGTATATCTTCATACTTGTCACATTTCTGTCCCCCGTGCTATTAAAAACCACTTACTAACACAGGGCACTATACACACAATTTCCCAGCTTCTGTTTGTGTTTCTCTCTCTGTATGCAATTTCTCTGTATTGGGAGGGATCCTGTACAACATATTATACACCTTAAACTGCAATAACAACTGCTCCCCAGTGGCCATTCACTATGTTTGCTATTATAGTTCACAAATAACGAATCTGCTTGTAAGTAACCCCCACTAAAAAACATATTTATAATTTCTACTTACATACAAGTAGAGGGATTGATTAATGCATTTCTCAGATCGTTTGTGATAATCTCTTTATTGTTTTTGAACTTGTTCTATCTCACATTTTTACCAACTTGGCAGTGGACAGAATTAGTATTAGTACATTCTATGGTACATAGTATGAGCTCCTAGAATTAATACGTACATATATAGTGACTCTTTGACATTGTAGAAAACTGTCACATATCCGTACACTGTGCTATAGTATCTGAAATCAAATACAATAAGTTTCAATAAAGGACATTTTCTGTTGCTTGAATTTACATACATTCTCTTTGGTGTCAGAAAACATTGTGTAATATCTACATCAGTCACCAGGTGGCTATCAAACCTATTATCAAAGGAGAAAGTACAGCTATTTAGCGCATGTTTTATGGGCTTTTAACCATTTTGTACAGATATGAAATGTCTGGTCTTAAAACAGCACTTCATTTTACTTTAAACAATTTATAGCAGTATGTGATAATTCACAAAACATAAAGTATAAGGTCACATTGAGTTCAATGACTCATGGTTTATGACATGAAAACTCTAGAATTCTATGGGAAATTCTGGAATTGAGTTAAGAAACAAGTTTTACTCATCAAACATAATCTGATTGATAATGTTCTTTACATGGCCATAACATATACATAAATCAAGGAGAAAATATGGAGATATTAGTGGAAAGAAGTTAGAGCTGCAGTCATTTGAACAAAGAATTCTAAATTCATAATGGAATAATTTACTTTTAGCTTATGCAGTATGTTGGAATTTGCTGTACAACCATCCCTGGGGTGGGGATAGATTGTATAATGGATCCTAATGAAGACAGAGGGGTAGGCTGAATGGGTAAAAGAGAGGAGGAGAAGGATTAGCACTTGCTATATTCGTACCAATGATATGCGGAATCAGAGCAATTGCTTGTGGTCTTTTGCACATGGACTTCATGGCTTCATGGCTTCTTTTTTTATTGTGATTGATTCTGATTAAAGCACTGTAAGATATATGTTGTCTAATGCAATAGAAATTGTTGTTTCCAGGGGAAGGCACAGGTTAATAATATTAATGCTAGCACAAAAGAAAGATGAGTTATATAGTTTTATGTAAAGAAATAGATATAGACAGACCACAATTGTACAGCCCTTCAGGTGTCTCAGCTTTTCCAACCCTTCAAGCTCAAAAAAATAAAAAAATCAGCACGTTAAAAAGCAAAAGAAAAGAGAGGGTGAAAATAAGTCAAAACGGTATAGTGTAGTATTTCCCAGTAAAAAGTTGTCACTCAGGGATAAACACCAATTTAACTATATTTATGGCCACAAAGCAAAATACTACACACAAACTACAACATTGTGTAAAATGCATACAAATAAAAACTACCTTGTGCAAAAATGTTATTACTTCCAAGATTAAAGTGCAAGAAAACATTAATGGAGTACAGTATAAAATATAATCTAAAAAATGAACTACATTTTAATCTCAGCAGGCTATTTTAGTCTTTATCTGTATTTATATTGCAGTTGCAGAGACAGCCTCTATGTTGTGCACTATTTCAACATAAAAGATAGCGTAGTAGAGTAATCAGTTTATAAAACATATGAATGCTTGTGATTCATTGATTTTTCTGTCTGTGAAGGATGATGTATGACAGAACAAATTGGTAACATTTATGTGTACTGGTGTCTCTAGAATTCTTAAGTATGAATATAGGACATTAATACTACACAAAGTAATTTAGTGTTTAGTAATACCATATGCATTTCAGTAAGAAATGTGATTAGATAAAATCTGTTATTGTAGACCCCACTGAATAATATTAATAAATTAGGGATTTGCTTAACAAATTCGCATGATACATGAAGGGGGTTTTAATATATTCTCCACACAAAAACATGTGTTCCTATATAAATTCATTGCAATTTGTCAGTAGTTTTTTATTTGTAACTGAAATAGTTTTTAAAAGCAATATCAGTTTGATTGTTGACATTTTCTTCTCCTGGATCTGTCTGCTGAAACTATATTGCAACCCAACAGACAAAAGCTGATTATTTACTGCTGTTTGCTGTTTTAACAGTCACACCCAGAGAACAGAAAGTGATTTAGAAACAAAAACACTGCTTTTAACTGAAATGATATTTGAAGGTAACTTTAAAACCTTTCAGATGGATATCCACCCATCCCCAACCACCGGACCGCGGCCCAGAACTGAGCCAAGGACAGTCCTGGATTGGGCCGGTGAGCCTAGTCCCTAATTGGACGCCGGCACACCAAATTGTAGGCCGGCCCCCTCCCGACCACCGCCAACCCCCTTAATGTTTAATGAATGGGTTACTTGTGAGATTGTAGCCTTAGTCTTATCGTAGCAGTCATTGACTGATTGGACACAAGCTTTCATGTCACCCCCGAAAGCCAATAAAGCCTTGTGACAAGTCATTTAAGTTAATGTCCAAAAGCCACAGTTTTCATATCTAAATATGTTTAAATAATATAGAGATAAATAGCAGTCTTTGATACTGTTCTATTCCTGCATGTGGAAAAGACTGAATATTAACGAAAACTGGCCATAGATAGTACTGTGAAAATAGACCAAAATCAAGTTATAGAGGTTCATTTGTATGTAAGGAGGCATGCATGGATATTTTTATTTATATTGCTCTACTTATGTACAAAGCACTGTACAGCATTTAAATTCAAATTCTTTACATTTAACAGAAATTCTTTCCGTTTAGAAGAAAAGAGGTTCCGCCTAAATATTAGGAAGGGGTTTTCTACAGTGAGAGCAGTGAAGATGTGGAATTCTCTCCTTGAATCAGTGGGACAGGCTGATACATTAGATAGCTTTAAGAAGGGGTTGGATGGTTTTCTAGCAAGTGAGGGAATACAGGGTTATGGAAGTCAGCTCGTAGTACAAGTTGATCCAGGCACTAGTCCGATTGCCATTTTGGAGTCAGGAAGGATTTTTTTCCCCCTCTGAGACAAAGTGGAGAGGCTTCAGATTGTTTTTTTTTGCCTTCCTCTGGATAAACTAGCAGTTTAAAAAGTTTAAAGGTTGAACTTGATGGACGTGCATCTTTTTTCAGCCTAACTTACTATGTTACTCATTATCAAAATGGACAGTTAGAAGGAAATTTAATACACATTCCCGATTTCCTCTACATAGTAGAAGGCATTAAAGAGATCGTAAATATTTCTCACCTATTATTGCTTATTCTGTCTAGCTCCACAGCCTCCTCACTGATCAAAGAAATGCCATCTTAAAGACCACTGTAACTTCTTTATAAATCATCTTTTTTACATACACGTCTCTTACCAAGCTATTTAACTATTTAAGTTAACTTTAAGTATTTGTGCATTGCCATACTATCTACTCTTATTGGTAGGTAGATAACAATGAAGAAACTTATTGTCCCTTTTAAAATAAGCTATGTAGAAGTGATGAGGTCTTATGAATAAGCAGAGCTCAGCATTGTATATTTTGAACAACTTGCTGCCTAATCTCCATACATTTGTAATTTCTTTACATAGTAGTTACAATGTTACATGGTTAAGTTGGGTTGAAAAAAGATCAAAGACCATCAATCCCTGCAAATGAAACCCAGCACACATACTTACACTCACTCACACTGACTCCTTCATACGCTCGCATAAAGTATATATAACAATATCTATATAGAGTGTAGATTTTGGATTCAAAATAGTGCACGTTATTATGCATGTCAAAGAAATCATTTAAAGGTATTAGAGAATCTGTTATCACATCATCCTGCAGGGCATTCCACAACATCTCTGTCCTCTGTGAAGAACCACCTGCAGTACGTTGTTTTAAATGAAAAGTTCTGTTCCTCTAGTCTAGGGTTCCCCAACCTTTTGTACGCGTGAGCCACATTAAAATCTAGGAAGTGTTGGGGAGAAACTCAAGCATGAAAAAAAGTTCCTGGGGTGCCAGTTAAAGGCATTGATAGACTTGGCAGCACCAATGTGAGCTGGAATATTACAGTAGGTTCTGTTTGGCAATACACCTGTTTCTTATGCAAGCAAAACTTAAATAAGCACCTGCTTTGAGGCTTCTGAGAACAACAGCCAAGGGGTTGGGGAGCAACATGTTACTCATGAGCTACTGGTTGGGGATCACTGCTGTAGTCTAAATTGACTTCTGGTGTGTTGATCTTTTTTAAGGGAAAAAAGATTTTCTGTTTCAGAGAAACCACCCCAACCATGTCAGTCTAGCTCATAATTTAAATCTTCTCTCCCCTTGATCAGTTTGGTTCCACATCTCACAGCTCATTCATATTCTTCTTAAGTACTGTGCACTTGGGACAAGTTATAACCTTGTCCCAAAATGCACACTATTGGATGTAAGGCATGTAGATGTAGGGATTTTATAATATTGTTTTTGGGTGAAACAACCAGGGGCTTATGCCATTATTTTTGCAGGACTTGTGTGTTTGTGGAGCCCAACATTTGTAATATGGGTCTCTACAAAAATAAATCTATAAGAGCGCCATACTACCACATTAATACTTCCTCTTCTCTTGTCATATAAGCCCCATGTGCCCCAGACACTGCTCATATTTACGTTTTCCATATATGTTGGTGCTGGAATGGATATAAGTGAAGTTTTCTTTAGACCCTTATTTTTTCAGAAACCAAATGGGCAATTTAAACTTTGATAACAAATGCAATTTTTGTAATTTAATTTCAATGAACTCTGCAATACAAACAGAATTCAGGAAAACTGATTTCAGGCATTTATAATTCTTTAACAAGAAAACCATAGCTACCCAAAAGGCTCACCAGACTTGCCTAATCTGTTTTCACTTCTATTTCTTGGCATATACCCTTTCACTTTCAACCAGCAGCTGGCTAAAAACAACTAATCACTTATTGGTTGCTAATGGTTACTGCCCAGGTGCAAAGTTGCCCAGTGTTTATAAATGAGCCCCATTGTATGTTATACTATGTTTATTTTCCTAGGTACTCCTATATAACAAGTGGCAATGATTGCACTAGTTTTGTAATTGTAGATGTATGAATGGAAATCAGCGCTACGAAATACATGTTAATAATAATAAAATCCTTAATTGCTAGCCAAAAAACTCTTTTACATCAAGAGTAGTAGAAAAACAAAAACTTTAAAAAATACATAAATTCACAGAGCTCAATACCAAATAATCCTTTGTGCTTTTTTTGCACATGTGGTCATTATGCTCATGTGGGTATTTTGTAACATAAGCAGACTATTTTGTTTGTATCCAGGAAATTATTTGCTGTTAATGACATAGCTAAATTTATTCCCATGATTGCGTTATGCTACATGCTTTGTTTTCTTGCTTCATTTGATACACAATACCCATTTTTTTGCATAATGAAAAAAAAAATTGCAAACAACTTTCCAATATAAATTAATTGATTTCTTTTAGTTGTTTTGTAGTTGTTTGCAGATTTACTGTATCTGCAGATAAGTACTTGTTTACCCTTTTCTTTTTTCTGTTCTGGCACCTGAAACAATGTAGCGGTTCTCCTCCACTTCTGTTAATAAACTGGCTTCTGCAACACTATTTCAGGTAGAACCAGAAGTACAGAGACTGAAAACATATTTCAATAGCAGTTACATTTAGAATTCTGTTATATGAAGCTTTCACTGCATTTATTCAATAAATGAATGGAGTTGAGCTCATTTTAATTTTCAGTACCATATTTCAATTCACTGAACTGATGAGGGGTGAAACATTTCCAAGATTACCCAGCAAGTCCAATTGCTTTAGCCATATCACTACTAGGTACAGAATTACATTTACAACATATAACAAGTTTATAGACAAACACCCAAATATATAACAAAAATTTTATTTCACAGTGCAGAAAGATATAGTATATGTGTAACTGAT
The DNA here is from genome assembly GCA_024363595.1 of Xenopus borealis. Taxonomy (NCBI): domain Eukaryota; kingdom Metazoa; phylum Chordata; class Amphibia; order Anura; family Pipidae; genus Xenopus; species Xenopus borealis. The sequence goes on from CM044431.1 coordinate 152,460,386, forward strand.
GGTTTGTCCCAATTATGTATAGCCTTTGTCAGCTGGTTACCTGCCAACGACATGGGTTTCCAGGTGAAGCATTCTTGAAATAAGCCACTTTGTCTAGGAAGAATAAAGTGCAAAAAAAAATTATTACAGTTGTGACACACATTCCATAAAAAACAGCTGGGTAGAAGGATTCCTTCAATACATTTATACTAAACGGTCATTGACCCTAATGAGCAGCTTTAGCTAGATATAGCCCTGGAGCCTAACACCCTAAAAAACAGCACAAATAACTGTTTAGAAGTGTAGAAGTTTCCATTCATTTTAATTTACTTCAATGCCACTCCTACCTTAATGAACGTGAGAACAGCGCCATAGGATATACTAATGAGGAATAAAGTGATGAAGCTGAAGGCCATGCTCCAAAGAGAATCGTCTTCTTCGTCACAGTTGTAGCTCTCATCTACAAACAAATCTGTCAAGAGGACAGATGAACAATAGGAAAAGGTTAGTACAATGCTTATAGCCCAGCTATGCTGTAATGATGTGAACAGTATTTTAATTGTAATTATTTTAATGGACAAGAAAAGCCTTTCCATTAGGCCAGGGGTTCCCGAACTTTTTCACCCAGCCATGAGCAACATTTAGATGTAAAAAGAGTTTGGGTTTTGATTGGCTATTGGTAGCCCCTATATAGACAGGCAGCCTAAAGGAGGCTCTGTTTGGCAGTACGTCTGTTTTTTATGCAACCAAATCTTGCCTCCGAGCCTAGAATTAAAAAAGAAGCACCTGCTTTGGAGCCGCTGGGAGCAACATCCAAGGGTTTGAGGGGCAACATGTTGCTCACGAGCTACTGGTTGGGGATCACTGCATTAGGCTTATGGTACACAGTGGATTTCAGGCATTTTTCCTTATGCATTTTTTCAATGCCTGAAATCTCACCATCTCCCATTGGGTTGAATGGGAAGTTCCTAAAAGCAACAACAATTATGGCTGAAAATGCTGCAGTGTGTGCTTTTAGTCTATGATGGCCTGGAATGCACCTGCCTTGACTCTCTTGCATTCAACAACACGAAAGGCTGGCAGGGGGCAACTTTGGGTGTCTATTTGCTTCACAAAAACACTTGTAGCACATTTTAGTTTTTAGGTTTTATACTTTTTTTTTTTAGACTTTAATAACGTTTACTTATAGAGAGATCATAAGCTCTTTATAATTGCACATCCTCTCTCTTTCTGAACGTGTGGTTTTATGCAAGGAGGAATTAACTTTAGAGGGTGTTTAATTAGAAAGATGAAATATTTAACTGAAATATTTAGATTAATACATTCTTCACTCATGTTTGCTCTAAACGATTAAAAGAGGTGTCTTTTGATATTCTGAACTGTCTAGTACAACAAAAAGCCAAAACAATATTATTATTTATTTTCTAATTTAAACCTTAAAGGAACAGTAACACCAAAAAAATTAAAGTGTTTTAAACAAGCTTCTGAATAGCAATGACAGAAAATGAAAAAATGCTATATATGGCACAGGATAAATAATGGATATCAGATAACATTATGTTCTACAGAGCTTATCTGCTATCTGCTGTGTAACTTGAGCCTTTTCTCTTTTGAATGGCTGTCCCCATTACTACACAGTAGCTGATATCTATAAACTATAGTCGTGTTCCTGAAGCAAACACAGCAGTTTTACCAGTGCAGAGCAACACTGCATTATATTTGTTATTACTTTAAAATTTCCTTTTTTGATGTTACTAGTCCTTTAAGCAAACATAATTATGATTTTAAAAAAGCTACATACTCCTTAGTACTGGATAATTCTTGTTATAGTATAGCTTTAACATATCTTTCACCAAAGCAATAAACAAACATAATGGCATCATGCATGGGTAGATTTAATACCTTTGACCCTTCACTTAGACAGGTTTTCTGCCTTTGTATGGGCCCTACCAACTGGCCTCCATCAAGCAGGTTTGAATTAGCACTTCAGGATGTTGATGAAGTCCTTGACTGATAGGCCTTTGTATTCCCCAATGGGTGCCCAATTTGGGTCGCCAAACAAGTGGATCAGCTGTGCATATTATGTTTCTGGTCACAGTTCATATTATCACATACCTGAGCCAGTAAGCCATTCCCTGAGGTCTTCTAGTTGGGGGAATATAGTAGCTAGGAAAAACAGCAGTAGGAAATATTTTTAATATTTGAATTTGAGAAGTTGCTCCCTAAAGTGCAAGCTCTTGAACTTAAAGCTGTATACATTAGTTGCTGGCATTGAAATATATATATATATATATAAAAGTCCCGCAGTACCAGCACTCCAAACAATACCTTGATAG
>CM044431.1:152465162-152487540 GCA_024363595.1 Xenopus borealis
ATTTAAAAATGCTGACGTTTCGGCCCCCTCCGAGGCCTTTCTCAAAGTGTACATAGGTTAAAGAAACTGTCTTTTATATACGAATTGGCGGGAACTTGGACAGATTATGCTGACATAATAACCACGTCACTCATTAGCATAGCAATTAACACAGAAACATAAAAAAATAGATGAAACAAATACACTCTCAGGGAATCTACCCGAAGTCTTCTTATAGCTCTTATTAAACAAGTAAAAACAAACGTTGTAGCATTGTATAAATATGTTGATGTAGATAAAACTATACAGTTTCTAAAGAACCTCTCTAGGGAACTCTAGACTACAATGTTGCAACTGTTACCAATTGAGTTAAGGTTATATAAATATATATTATGGTAGGGTTTGTTTATCTTCATATACGTAAGAGGCAACAGAACAAGAAGAAAATAAGTATTAATTATTCCTTTAATATTTCTTTTAAACAAACACAAGGATAAAATAAAAATGTATACATGTCCAGTTACCCATTAAATCCCCCACTGGTATTCTCAAAAATCTCTTCATTGACTGCATGGTCCAGTTTTTCTATAAATTCTAAAATAAGTAATTCTAAAACTATGTAAATCTTCATTGTCATTCAGCTTAATAAGCAACCCTACAGAGCACTGCTGGTCAAACCCCCCCCCCCCGTCGCAGTGAAGTGATGAGCAAGAGTGGGTGGTTGTTGAGGAGTGCGGGGAAAGAGGATTGGGATGTGTGATGGATGCAAATCATTGCCACACCAGCCCCCCTATCCCTATTGCACCCTAGGCATGTGCCACTTCTGCTTACCCTGCGTTCTGAGATTATTTTATCAAGAAGCCTTTTACACCGCCACCCTCCCCAAGTTCAGTTGGTTGAACTACCAGTGATCAACAACTAGAGATGGCATGGATTTGCAGCAAAATTCCATGTTTCAACATTGGGAAATTATTTGTGAAACTGTTGCAAAATGTATGGCAAAAGACAGAAAGTGCAATGGAGAAAAAGGCTACAAAAAAGTCTATGAAGTTCAATGCATTTTGGATGTCAAAAGGTCCATTGACTTCAATGCATTTTGCAAATTGTTTGGTGAAGTGAAATGGGACAGATTCTCATTGCAACAACATATCTATGTGAGCTCCTTTTTAAAAACATTGCTTAACACTAACTCTCATGATATGCTTAAAGGAGGACTAAATGTTAACAAAGAAGTAGTGTAGAAATTCTGCACATTGTGTTTTGGGCTTATGTATAAGCTGAAAACTTCCACAGCTCTTTAGCAGTGAATATCTGTGCCTTCAAATATGCCCCAGTAGCTCTCCATCTCCTTTTCTGCTAATTCACTGCACATGCTTTTTTGCGGTTGGCACTGAGCTTAGGGACCGACACAATATACAGTATATATAGAATTTGAAAGTCAAAGCTGATTGCTACTAAATTCAGTCTCACATTACATGGCAGCTCAGAAATCTGTGCATCAGAATTTATAAATTAATCCTATAGCTTCTATGACAGGCAAAACTAATTTTCTGTTTGATGATTTGTGTTGATTGATGAGCCTTAAGTGTACCTTCTTAACAGCTGCTCAAAGAACACTAAACAGTGTTGACAAAGCTGCCTTTTGTGGCGAAACAGCTGTCGAGGTGCAGCGCTGCACTCGGGCCCCAGGTTACCTGCTGGTGGAGCCCTTCCTTAGACATGGGATTTGTCTATCAGGACCGGGCATACTAAGTGAGAGAAGAGGAAGCTTTTCAGCTACGCCATTATACTCCGTGTTGCTAAAAGTTTATTAACATCGCATTGGAGCCATTTGAGTGTGGAGGTTGTGAGTATCTTACGTTACATTGCCACTGCTTTTTCGGACATATGCGACTATTAAGTTGCTAATTGGATTGTTTAACCCTGGAACAGCCAAAGCTGTGGAACTCATGGTTGATTGTACCTCAGAGACACACACACCCTTGAGCTTCCAAGCCAGATACAGATATCATCTAGATCCTTATGTGCCTAATTGACACGGTCTGTGCTTTAAAACTTCGGAATGCTAAACGATCACTTCCACTCATAAATCCCATTGTTGTTATTCACTCCCGTGATACATCACTTGGAACTTTTGCAACTTCAAACTTAAATCATTTTGAGCTCCAACTTGCGTATATACACACGTTTCCATGGACAAATTGGCTTAAGGCCACCTGCAGGGGCCCTTTTGCAGCGCCGCTTTATTTTAAATGTTTTTAAAGTATTGGGTGGCATGGTGTTTAATAAATATTGCCTTTTAATTAAGAATATTGGTGTTGATCATAGTGCATAATACATATTATATTGTGTGCTGAATATTACACTAAACAGTGTCACAACACTCACAAAATGGCCTGACATATTTGTTTTAAGTTCTACTTTAAACAATAACACAGTGAATAATACCTCTGTTATTCAGTATACTGTATTTTCAAGATCTCTATTTAAAACAATAATCTTAATGGCAATTACAGTCCTCATTAGTATGAAATTCCCAGGCCTGATATTGGACAACCATGTTGTAAAGGCTCCTCTATATATAATGTCATGGGAAATCATGTTTTTTTCAAAATGCATCAGTTAATAGTGCTGCTCCAGTAGACTTCTGTACTGAAATTCATTTCTCAAAAGAGCAAACAGGTTTTGTTATATTCAATTTGAAACCTGACATGGGGCTAGACATATTGTTAGTTAGCTGCCCCCAGTCATGTAACTTGTGCTCTGATAAACTTACTTTACTGCTGTACTGTAAGTTGGAGCAGTAAAGACTGACTGAAGTTTATCAGAGCATAAGTCACATGACTGGGGGCCGCTGGTAAACTGCTCCCTTTCTCCCCCATTAGCCCAACAACAGAACAATGGGAAGGTAATGAGATAAAGGTAAAGTTATTTGTAAAAACAATTGCTATTGAAAGCAGCATTTGATTAACTCCTTGTTGTTAGTTTTTAAAGGAATTGTTCAGTATAAAAAAAAAATGGGTAAATAGATAGGTTGTGCAAAATAAAAAAGTTTTTCAATATAGTTAGCCAAAAATGTCTAATGTCTAATGCCTAAAATGGAGTGACTGGATGTCTAGGATAATAGTCAGAACACAGCTCTTGGTCTCCACTGATTGGTTACAGGGCAGTAACCAATCAGTGCCTTCAGGGGAGGCAAATGTGTTATTACTTTTTGCTTTTCTGAATGCTAAAGATCAATTGCAAACTCACTGAACAGTTTTTCCCATGTACCCCCTTAAAGTTGCTGACTAACTCAGAGTTAGAGACCTGAAATCCAGGAAGTTGTGTTCTGTTAGATATCTGCTCACTCCAGCCTTTATAGATAACATTTTTGGCTTACTAACTATATTATGAACAGTTTTTATTTTTACACTGAAATGTTCCTTTAAACAATGTGGCAAAAGGCTGAGGTTCTCATCAAAGACAGGTCTGTTAATCATCTGCCTTGTTTTACATTGTATCAACAGTCTGAGCCATCAGGGCAGAGAATAGAAAGGGACAGACAAACACTGCTTTCAATAGAAATGCATATACAAATAGCTTTAAAACCACAGAAAATGTATAATGTATGTATATTACAAAGTTGCTTAGAATTAATAAACATATTTTTGGGTTAAAATTCCCTTTTACAACGAACACTATTATTGTGTGTATCATTACCAGGTTTCTTTATGTCTGTGACTGTTCTCATTCATCCAGGTCATGGTATATCTATAGTTCCTGTGTATGTCAAATCAACTGGACTTGCAGTATTACTTCTCTTGAAGATGTTTCACTAGACATCTGACTGGCTTTCTCAGTTCAGAATGACTTGAAGAAAGCCAGTTGGATGACAACTTCAATACATAAAATACTGTGAGTGCAGTTGATTTGACTTAATATAAATATAGGTGTTCTTTATAGTTTTCTGTTATGGCTTCCCTTGTGCTATAAAAGCAACATACTAAAATGGTCTATGGTTTGCATAGGTTAACATTGGTTTTAGTAATCAAGATGATACTATTCAAATAAAAAGAACAAAACCTTGTGCAAATAAAAAACATGGATACAGCATGCATCAATGTTCACATATCTTTTTTCCCACTCCATTTGTTTGGGTAGCATGGGAACAACCATCTTTACAATCCTTCATCAGTGCGCAACTTCGCACCCTTACTTACGGCGAAGTTGCGCACTGATGAAGTAAGTAACGTCTAGCGTAAGTGCTAACGTTCAGGAAAACGTTCATCTTAGTGAATTTGCAAATTTACGATCCTTCGTCAGTGCGCAACTTCGCCTGGCATAAGGTTGCGCAAGTCTTTCTATTTCGCTAGCGTAAATTCGCCAGAGCCGGTGTTAATCAATTTCCGAAGTTACAAATTGACGTCACGCTGGCGAATTAGTGCTAGCATTAGACACTTCGCGCTATAATGAATTTGCCCCTATGCATCTCCATTCAGAGAGCCCATTGCTAAGTGGCTGAAAATTGTTTGATAGGTATTTGGGTGCAAGCAACAACTATCTTCAACATTAGGCAATTTTGTGCCTGCATACAGTATATGAAGATAAAGCTTTTTTTTGTTTTTGCCAAGAGGAAAGACCGAAGAAGCTAGCTGACATTGTTAAGTCCCTGTGATCTCTGTCTTTCCAATATGGTTAGTGAATATGAGCACAAATAAAGACACACAGTATGTTAGTGATGCAGCTTTGTACATTTTCACTTAAAGATTTATTTAGGCTTAAACAGACTCGATAAGATGAAGTATCAGACAAACAAGGGGTTTTATAAATGATCAAAAACGATTAACGGATTATATATTTGGATGGAGAAAAGCCATAAGCATGTTTTTTGTATAGAACATGTTAAGAGATTGTTTGCTTGGATGAAAGCACAGGTAATTATCTAAACATACACATGGTAACAGCGTTAATATTATACATAGGAAGAACTAGGGGAATGGAAGTGCTCAGACAAGCAGGTAGCATATACCTTTGTGTGTCTGATGTGGGACAAGGAAGTAATGCTGTGTGACAGGGTCAATACATTTGTACTATAGATACACGTAGTTGCTATTACATATGGAATGGACAGAGGATGTGACAAAAGGAAATAAAATCAGCATTTACCATTATAAACAGTTGCTTTAGATATGCTCCTCCCAGTTCCCTTACGATTATTCATCATGTGATGCACATTGCAGAAATAATGAACAGATTGGCACCAATCTTTTTTTGGAACTGTGATCATACTGAACATGGCGTATGTGTTGTCTCTTGCTTCAGTATTCAGCTGGGGTTCACTGTTTAATACATTTGTTTCATTTTTTCCACCACTTTGCCAGGTAACATAGATATCTTTTGGACTGAAGCCCTTAACAAGGCAGACAATGCTTATAAATGTATTGTTGACATTGTGTGAGCAATTATCAAGTTCATCTTTATGAGGTGAATACACAAAGAGAGATGGTTTTCTTTCAGTGCCTACAAGGGAAAAAGTGATCTTTTAGTGAGATTGAAAGTCATAACTTAGCATACGGTGCTCATCTTCTAGTACTTCATAAATCACAGGGCTTTATGGGTCTCTGGCTTTATGGTGCACCTCTATTCTAGTCACAACCAAGATATATGGGTTGTATGGAAATCTGGGGGGGTTTCCCATTTTTAAAAAGTGCCGTGGCATATTGGGTGGTGTGTAATGACTTCGTCTTCTTCTTCTCTTTATCAAGAGTCACTGCCCAGCTTACAGAGTAACCCTTTAGCTGTTCTCACAGTAATGGTGGTGAACAGCTAAAAATCCATGTTATTTTATATTTATTTCAGATATATGTGCAGTACGTATTCCAGTAAATGCACGCCACATCATGCATGAACAGATTCCAGAAAAATTAATGGTAGCCCATAAAAGCTCCTACAATGTTAATATTATATATTATCGCGTTATATATAGGCAAATGCATTGTCTTACCTGTCCGTTCCCCTGCCACTGCTATCAGATTGATGCTGCCACTGTCAAAATGGCAACTGTATCTAGTCTGTAACCACTCGCTGGAATTTATTTCCAGTTTAAGGAACACTGAATTTTCTGACTCTTTAACTGCTGGTGGCACATTTTCAGTAATATCTTCTCCATTTCTTTGCCATTTCATATTGTAGTTGTTTACAGTTGTTAGGTTAGTAACCTTGCAAATAAGATTTACATTCCCTGATAGTAACAAATCTTTTTGAGTGGGAGGAATAATGGTGATCTTTGGTGTTCTATTGCAGCTTGTGTCTAAAAAAGAAAAAATCAAGAAGAAGTTGAAATTTCTATTGCTGAGGCCGAGATTTCCCAACAGCAGTGCAGCATATAAAATCATTTTTAGAAACAATATTTAATTGAATTATCATTTGTGTTACTTTTGGACATTTTGTTGAGCATCCTACTGCAGTTGGTAGGAGGCTTTGTTAACCTATGAATTGTGAGTATTCAAACTTCAACTGGCTATAGGTTGGCCTAGGCTTATGAATATACTAGCTGGCTACAAGTGGGTTCTAATCAAATTCCCCCTTCATTTACTTGCTCTGACTGATGAGAATAGGACACTTCAGACGTTCCCTAACTGCTCTGCAGGGAAACGATCATACTTTCAAACAGCAGGGGGGAGGGAATTCTCAGAACTGGAGCAGCTTTGTTTGTTTCCCTGTAGAGCAGCAGGCAACCTTGTAGAGATTTGTATCTGCAGACCCAGTGCAGTCTGCACATTCCTATTCTGATCAGTCTTGCTGTATCAGCTTCTATGGCAGATATTATTGTACTATTTTGATAATTTATGATGATCCCTAAACTTAACCTCCCAACTGAAGCCCAGACCACACTGAGCAAGTGCATGGTCTTGGTCTTGCAAAGATGTTTAACATAGTTACAAGATGACAGCCCCCTGTGGCCAACTTTAAAAACAAAAATAATTTGTTTAATTAGGCTTCAGTTGTAGTAAGTTCATGTTTATATTTAGTATACAAAATACAACATATAGCAGTATTCTATTTAAGACTTTAGTTCCCCTTTAAAGAACAAATAACACCAAAAATTAAATTATTAAATATGAATTGAAACGTAATGCATAGATGTACAAGAGCACTAAGGGGCACATCCTTTAGTACTCAATCGGGGACCATTTGTTCCCAGTCTGGCTATGTTCTTCAACTAGCATGCAAATAGAAAAAAAATCAAATTAGCGGATGGTGAGAAGGTGAGCAGGGCCCCCTACTAGCATATCTATGGCCATCTTCTATGAATACAGTGCTGATGAATACATGCACTGCTATATAGCAGATAACAGATCTGTGCAAGGGTTTAGTTCTTACACAGGAAGTTAAACTTTGTCTTTTTAACGCATGGAAAGGGTAATATAACTGATAACAAACCAACCAACTTTGCAACAAACCAACCAACAGGTAGCATTTGCTGCTCTACTAATTAAAGTCAGAACCTAATTTGTAGCTCTATCCAGATTTGGGGAACAGTTTGCTATTTGATTGTTGAATATAAATGCACAGGGATAGCTGTGGTAGAAGCTTCTTCATATTAATCTGCATTGAAAAACTGAACAAGAGGTAAGTATCATAATCTCACTTCTTAGCTCTTTGCGGACTGTGGTGCCTGTTGATTCATGTGTCACAGTGCAAGTAAAAGACTCAGTATTCCATCTAGAAATAGGAATGGTCACTTGACTACTGGAGACGAACACACCACTTTGCTGGATAACTGCTGGAAAGTTCTTAATATTGCTAGGATTAGATCCTGATCCAGACTTCCACTCAATGTTTACTGGTTGAGGAAGAAATCCATAAGCCAAGCATCCAATGGTAGCATCAGATGTCTGAGAACTGCAGCAAGGCATCAGAGGGAAAACAGATGGACCTTTGCTTTCAGCTGTGGATTACAAATACAGTAGATATAGAATTTATTGTGTGTTATTGCTACTTTAATCTCATTGTAATGGTAACAATTACATATCTTTATTACATATAGGAGCTTACAAGGTTTAAGACAACACAAGATAACATGAGACATGCCTGCATTGGGTACAAAGATCTTAAGATGTTATAAATCCTCTGTTTTTTTTCCCATCTCACTTGTTCACTGATGTAGAAAGAAATTTGCGAGGTGAAAATGTGGTTGTGGCCATCTTGCTTAAAGTGATACTGGGAAAAATGTTTTCTTCAAAACACATCAGTTAATAGTGCTGCTTTAGCAGACTTCTGCATTGAAATCCATTCCTCAAAATAGCAAACAGATTTGTTTTATATTTAATTTTGAAATCTGACATGGGGCTAGACATATTGTCAGTTTCCCAGGTGCCCACAGTCATGTGACTTGAGCCAGGACTTTAGGATGGAACTGCTTTCTGGCAGGCTGTTATTTCTCCAACTTAATCTAACTGTATATGTCTCAGTGGGACTTGCTCTTGGTAGAGGCTCGGCCACCTCAAATCAATGTAGAAGTGAGAAAATCCAAGGCACACAACAAGCAAGGAAAACCTTGCACGTTTAATGCGGAAGTGAGCAACGTTTCGGGGTCACACCCCTTTGCTACGCTTCTACATTGTTCTTATATCTACCAGGGACATGTTATCTTGTGTTAGGGAGCTGCTTTCATTGTTTTGTTGTTAGGCTGCTTGGGGGGGGGAGGGAGGTGATATCACTCCAACTTGCAGTACAGCAGTAACGAGTGACTGAAGTTTATCAGAGCACAAGTCACATGATTGGGATATTGACAACATGTCTAGCCCCATGTCATATTTCAAAATTAAATATTAAAAAATCTATGTGTTCTTTTGAAAAAATGGATTTCAGTGCAGAATTCTGCTGGAGCAGCACTATTAACTGATGTGTTTAGAAAAAAAATGAATATGAAAAAGAAACTGAAGCAAGCAAAATAGAATGAAAATAATTGTACAAAGTTCTAATATTCTTTAACAAGTATATAGTAAGTATGGTATTCTTTATACTATCTGCATAGGTACTATAGGGGTCCCTTGTACTTGGGCTTTTTGAACAGCATAGATGGAGAGAGTAGTAGCATCCTAATAATTTTGCATGCTTGTATGTGTATTTTTATTCGTATAGCACTTCTTGTATACAAATGACTTCAAGCTGTCATTGATGTTAAAGGGGGCAATACATAGTATTAAGAACTGGGGTATGAAAATTTTTGATCAGGGTCATTTGGGTAGTTTATGTAGTGATTATGATTTTAAAATAATAAACACAATTGTTGAGTGAAAGAAAAGTTTTATGTGTTATCATTAATATTCTCTGAAATCTGGTTAAGAAAACATAAATTCTGCCAGGGTATGTAAACTTATGAGCACAACTATATGCTTCACCTTAAAACACACCTTTACTGTCCTTTACCTAATGTAGGTCAGTTTCTCTAGAGAGTTATATACACAGACCTATGCCAAAGCTTTCAGTAGTATGCTCCAATTTGTATGAATTAACGGCTATGTACATAGCTCTTTTCACTTACTCAGCTTTTTATATAGTTCATTTGGCTAAATCCTTCAAGTTCAACCCCTCCAAATGAACACCATCGCTGTATCACACACATAAACAGTCTTATAATGACAGTCTAATTCATAAGATGCTGTACATTGATCTAAACCATTACCTCCATCTGTTCAAGCTCATGTCACTATAAAAAGAATTCACCATAACCATGACACATCTTACAACTAGGCCTTTAAACCTCAGAATTACAATTCCTAGACCTACTGCTAGCATTCTATTCTCTGGGGCCTTTCTTATCACAAGAAACTCTATACTTCTGGTCTCTGGAGTCTTGTTTATCACAAACAACTCATACACCGCTGGTCTCTGGGGTCTTTCTTATAACAACATGCGTGCAAATAAACAACACAGGAAATGCTATTTCTTGCTGTATTTGTGTCCTAGGTATTTGTTTGTCAGATGCACAAGAATGAAAGGCCAGTAATTACTGGAGAGGACTTGAGAGAGTTAACAATATTTGAAATAATTCCCTTCAAGAGACAACTGATTGTAAGTATCTTCACTCTTTTCTCAATTTTACTCATTTTTAGTATTATTCATATTGTTCTCATTTATAAAGCAACAATGCTCAGAGCTACAGAACATCAGTGACAATAATATATAACTAGGAAAGTTATGAAAAGGCATACTTAGACCAGCTTGCAGTTGAGAATACATGGGGTGCCCCTGATGTACAGTATATACTATGCAAGATTTGTAACAAATACAAATCAGGTGTAAGCCAAAGGATAAGATAAATGTTAGGGCACATTTTGAACACAAGTAATTAAAACATTAAATATTGCTTTGGGTTATTTATCATGGCATCCTTAAGAACCTTTTAAATTTCTACATTTGAATTTTCCTGCACATCATGGTCTTCAAGATAAAACTCTTAATCATACAATGGCAGTATTTCCCAGCTGTCATCAAATTAGTTTATATTACTTAGATAAGTAATATGTATTGAAACGCTTTTTAATCTTTCTGTTTTGCTTTTAAAGAATGTATGGACCTTGAAACTGGCATTGTGCTAGATGGAATGAACAAACAAACACTCAAAGGGTGAGTTTTTCAAATTATAATGATTTTTATATTATTATGGTTAGTCGGTTTGTGAACCCAATGTTCGCACAGGCATGTGTGTAAGTGTACAAAGTAAGTCTTTGTAGTAAAATACATTTTGCTTTTTGCCTGCTCAAAGCCCATAGATGTGTATAAGCTTTTACTTGTCTCTTTGATCACTTAAGACCCATGATTTTAAGGACTGGTTTGTAGGGCTGAGTTCTAAGGATAACTAGGGTGTTCCTTTAGGTATATGACACAATGCTGATTGGAAGATATTTATACAATAGGGATATGAATAGTTAAACTAGAACTGTGGTAATTGGGTGCTGGGGTAAGGGGGATGAATTAATTTGTAGGGTATGCAACATCTGTTTAATTAGGTAGGACGGATTTGTTTTTCAGGGCTGGGGTAAAGGAAAGGGTTGCAGGCATGGCGCTGCCACTGGATCAAGAATATACAGCTCACTAGACTAGATGTGCATGAACCCCCTTCCTTCTGTTATCAAAGTAGAGTCTTTGACAGAGACCCTCATTTCTGCCTTTCTACTTTTACTACCAGTACTGTAACTGCCAACAATGTGAACTGGTATATTGGTGGGGACAGAGAAGCGCAGAGGCTGGAGCCCAGGAAGCATTACATTTATTTCAGTTGTTCTTGTGAAGGGAGTGGTGGAAAGCATTTGGTGTAATAAGGGCATGTATATATTATTGAAAACTGCAGGTTTGAAGAGCAATGGTAATATACCATAAGGTTCCCCTATTAGATAGTAAAGGAAAGGCCTGTGCATGGGCACACAAAGCCACTGTGGAAAGCTCGAGGTTAGAATTTGGGGGCTCTGACTGGGTAGCATTTTATGCCAATATATATGTTTGTCTGTGTAGCAGTAGGTCAGAAAACCATGAAACTAAATGAAAGAAGAAACAGAATCAGGTTGATTAGCAGGCAGTTACCATAACAGTGTCAGAAAAGCGATAACTAGGAAGCTTAGGACAAGTCTGGAGTAATAGTAAAACTGGAATTTATCTAGCTTCTGTCCAGCATCTGGGTGGAATTTAAAGTTATTCTGTGTAGATATCAGAAAGCTGGTACTATAGACTTGAGTCGAGCCAAGTCTATAGTACCATATATATCAGGGGTCCCCAACCTTTTTTTGTAGGTGAGCTTCATTCAAATGCAAAAAGATTTATGGAGCAACACAAAGTATGAAAAAAGCCCCTAGGAGTGCTAAAGGCTGTGATTGGCTATTTGGTAACCCCTATGTGGACTGGCAGCTTACAGGAGGCTCTGTTTGGCATGGTTTTTATTCAACCAAAACTGGCCTCCAAGCCAGGAACTCAAAATTAAGCACCTGCTTTGAGACCACTGGGAGCAACATCCAAGGGGTTGGTGAGCAATTTGTTGCTCATGAGCCACTGGTTGGGGATCACTGATATATATATAATGGAAATGTAAAGAGAAGCATATAACCTTGCAGTTAATAGGTAGAAGGGAGGCTGGGAGCAACATCCAAGGGGTTGGTGAGCAATATGTTGCTCATGAGCCACTGGTTGGGGATCACTGATATATATATAATGGAAATGTAAAGAGAAGCATATAACCTTGCAGTTAATAGGTAGAAGGGAGGCTGTTGTGGTTGTATGGGAGCTGCAGGCAAGATTGTTGTAGGTAAGTATGAGGGAAAGAAGAATGGATGGATTGGGTTAACCCAACAATTTAGCTTGCTTCAAAGAAGGATTGGTGTGCTAGACTACAGGGGCAATGGCCAATTTAACACCTGTGTAGAGACCCAAAGCAATAAATAAGTAAATAGCTTTGATTAGTCCACTGCAAGTTAAAGCTCCATGGTCACCATGGATTATTGGGCTGGTGCAAAAATGATATTGTTTGTAACTATACCCCATAGTATATTATGGAGAAATGTAGAGTAGGAATGCAGTCAACAGATATGACTGCATGTAGATGCCACACAATATAGAAGCTATAGTGCTGGATAGGTTTAAAAGAACAGTAACACCAATAAATGAAAGGGTTTTAAAGTAGTGAAAAAAGTAGCGAAAAAAGTACTGTTGCCCTGCACTGGTAAAACTGCTGTGTTTGCTTCAGAAACACTTCTATTGTTTATATAAATAAGATGTTGAGTAACAATAGGGGCAGCAATTCAAAGCAGAAAAGGCTCAGGTTACACAGCAGATAGCATATAAACTCTGTAGAACATAATGGAATTATCTGAAAATGTATTTACTAATACCTTGTGCCATATAGTCTTTTTTTCAATTTCTGCCATTTCCTGCTTGTTTATATGAACAATAGTAGTGTTTCTGAAGCAAACTGATCAGTTTTACCAGTGCAGAGCAACAGTACTTGATATTTTTACTACTTTAAAACACTTACATTTTTTGGTGTTACTGTTCCTTTAAATACAGCACTGTGTATGTCAAACAGAAATAGATATATATATATATATAGTTACTGGGCTGCAGAAAGTGAATGTTTAAAGTGGACAGGAAGGTCAGGTGGACCACAGAGCTCCTGTTGTACTACACATACTGTACAAAACTGTGTCTCACCCCAATCACTGCAGACAGTATAAAGATACACGCATTGTTCTATATACAGTAATGACACACATCTCTTATACTCATTCTTTGTGGCCTAAACTTAGCTGAACTGTGGCATAATTAGATAACTAGTTCAAACTGGGCACCACAGAAAATTATTTTTTAGGCCCCTAAAATGTCTAGAAGTTGAATTTTAGTATCAATATTTATTGAAATTGTATATTTCGAATGTATTTTTTTATAGCCTAAACTAAGCTGAGCAACAGCTTATTGCTGGGTTTCTTTCAACTGCACCATGTTTTGGTCATACCTTGCAGGCCAGATTTGGATATTTAATAGAAAGCCATATCTACATATTGGTTGTTTGGAGGTCACAGTGTTTTGGATTTGGTTCACTGCTAGGACAGCATTCATATCTCAAGATAAAGTCAGGAGAGCTACAGAGTAACTGACCCACCTGAAGGGCTCGTTGTGTGATTACATGAATCCTAGCCAGCAGCTATGCTCCTATAATGCATGGACAGTGTGTACCAGGAAAGATCCATGGGGTGTAGGATAATGAAATGATAAAAGCTGGGGGGTGTAGTTCCTTGTATCGCCCCTGCTCAATACAAGGAAAGGGCAATGCATGGGCACATTAAGCCATTGTGGAAAACTGGAGGTTAGGTTGGGTGCTGTGATGGGGTAGCATTTAATGCACATATATACGTTTGTGTGTATATAGCAGAGTGTGGTGAGGCTGAAGTAGGGTAGACAATTGTACAACCATGAAAGTAAATGAAAGAAGAAACAGAATCAGGTTTAGCAGCTGAGTTGGTAACAGCAAAGCTAGAATTTAGCTTGTTTCTGTCTAGCATCTGAATGCAATATGAAATTATTCTGTGTAGATATCAGAAAGCTGGCATGAGCTGAGTGGAGCCTACAGTGGCATATATATATATATATATATATATATATATATATATAATGGAACGGTAAGGATAAGCATATAAACTAGCAGTTAATTGGTTGGAGGGAGGCTGGCATTGTTTGGGGGGCTGCAGACAAGATTGCGGTGGATAAGAATGGGGAGAAGGATTGGAAGGATTGGGTTTACCCAACAATTTAGCTGGATTCAGAGAAGGACTGGTGAGCTAGGCTAAAAGGGCACTTTTATGAACACTGGACAATTTGACACCTGTGTAGCAGCGCACAGCAATAAATAAGCTAATAACTTTGGACAGTCCACTACAAGTTAAAGCTCCATGACCACCAAGAATTACTGGAATGGTGCAAATTTCATTGTGTGTAAATATGCCCCATAGTGTAACGGTATGGAGAAATGTAGTGTGTTAATACAGTCAAGTTATATGACTAAATGTAGAGATCACACAATATAGGAACTATAGTACTGGATAGGTTTTAACACAACACTGTATCATATTGGTTAATTAGGGTTGCTTGATACAAGGAATAGGGCTTCCCGGACTAGCAAAATAGAGGGAGGGAAGCTTTGACCGAGTTAGGCAGGGCCATAGTCAGGTAGGCAGTTTGGATTGGTGGGGCTGTGATTAAGGAGAGATTACCTGGCAAGGTGTATCCAATTGGAACCAGTTGGGGCAACCATTTTCTGGAGCAGCACTGGAGAATCAACATCCCACCCTCCGCCCCCTTTTTTTGGAGGGGAATCTTGTGTTAAGGGGTGTCATGAAGGACTTGGTGATGGGAAATGTAGGCAGGGGAATGCTTGCCAGTGTGGGGTAATGGGACTGTAGTCCCCTAGCTGTGATGTGTTGGTGCCTCTCCGGGTAAGGGCGCGGGAGGTAAAGTTGAGTGAGGCCATTTGCTATCACTTGCCCATCCAAGGGCAGCGCCCTGTTGGCCGGCATGGCAGTGGCTTGGTCACTCAGTGGAGTGAATGGTTAGGCAAGCATTCCCGTGGGTTACTGTTATGTTACAGTTATGTGTGATTATACACATAATTAAAGTAATGACTGGGTAGTTTATTACAGGTCTGGGGTTTGTAACAGTGAAGCTGGAATTTAGCTAGCTTCCATCTAGCAAAAGTTACAGTATTTTACAATAGTTACAGCATTCTGGTATGATCTGAGTGGAGTCACACTTAGCATGGCATACGGAAAGAAAGGGTATATAAAAGCATACAATCAAGTGGGTGAAGAATAGGATGTAGGCTGCTGTTGTTGCCAAGGTTGCTGCGGTTGCTGCAGGGTTAAAGTAAGATTGTGGTAGAATAGGGAAAAGAAAATTAGACGGATTGGGCTAAGCCAAGTCTGGGGGAAAGAAGAATGGAAGGACAGGGTCAACCCAACAATTTAGCTATGCTCCATATTGTAACAGTATGGAGAAATGTAGTGTGGGAATGCAATCAGTTGCTGTATAGGTTTAACATTGCACTGAATGTATTAGACAGACATAGAGGGACTGCAGAAAGGGAGTGTATAAAGACATGTGGGTCAAGAGTGGACCACTGAGCACATGTTGTACTCTATGAACTGTACAGAGCTGTGCATCACCTCCAATCATCTCAGGCAATATAAAGGTACATGTTATGCTCCATAAGCTGGTAGAACAAAATGTACACACTAGCTTATGGGTTCAGTCTTTGTGATCTAACAGCTTATTGATGTGTATGTTTCAAGGGCATCAAATTTGGGGCACATCTTATTGCATTTCAGATTTGGATCCATATCCATACATACAGGTAAATTAGGGTTGCTTGGAGGTATCAGTGTTTTGGATTTGGTATACACCATTCATATCACAAAAAAAGTAAGGAGAGCTACAGAGTAACTGATCCACCTGGAAGGTGACCACAAACTGCATACAGACAAAGCCGTACATACACTAAATATTTTTATGACATTATGACATTTTGTGTATATAACTATCAAAAAATGCCCTGCTCTTTAAACAAAGCTGTTTTGAACATTGAGTACTTCAACTTGAGATTGCAGTACAAAAATAGTGGAAAGGGGAAGACTTTTGTACTAAAAAGAGGTACCACAATGTGTAATTTATTATCACAAGACCAAAGGCAATATATATGCAGTAAAAATCTGCAGTGTTAATGCACTACATGCACTTCTGATAGTATGCAGCCATTTTAAATTTTAAATATCATACTCCTTATTTTTAGCCATAGTAATTTTTTGGGTTTAGATCTACTTTAATGGGTTGGCTTTTAAAAATAGAAATTAGCAGTCTTGCCATAACAATCTTTGAAACAATAGAATTTGTTTGATGACCTTAAGGCTCATTTACAAAAAAGGTTACATGGGGCATTTTTGTACTTTGTCCACTACCCACTGTGTAGGGCATTGTGCAAATAGCTACAGGCCTTGGCACTCAAGATTTGTGGTTTGAATGCTGAATGAAATGCTGCCATTAGGTTAGAGTGGCAGGGGGGTCACAAAGGAGTCTACCTCATGCCCGTACCTTGTGCATCATTCACACATGCAATGTATGGATCAGAAGGTTGTGTAGCCCTAAGGCAGGAGGTAAGGACAGGGCTATCTGCCGGAATCTCAAATGCAATGTTAGATGCCACAATTTTTTCAAATATACAAATCAAGACACAAAAATGACAAATACTGACTTGCATAGGAGCCAGTGTCTGGACCTTAACAAGAATGAACAGTGTCTCATTCATTGCTATTTCTCTACTGTATGCTTAACATTTTTGTGGTTTCACTTTAGAGTATACCATCTATTTTATTTGCTTAACAAAGCATTTCTGGAGACTGCCCTCAGACTGACTGTCGAATGCAGGGTGGATGACCATACAAGAGTAAGTATCACTGGCATCCCAATAAGCCTTCCGTTATGCAGCCATTGCACGCTGATTTGTGGAGCAACATGTTCAGTAATGAGACAGACCAAGGAATCATCACAAGACCCTTGTAAAACCATTGGTTCATTTTGCCTGCGCATGGATGTGTTAAATAACTGCAGAAATCCACAATTAAACATTAAAAAACATAAAGATTTAAAATAGTTCCAATTTAACCTCTTTATTTCTTGCCTTGTAAAATCACCCTAAATAATTTTGTATGATTTTTAAGGCAACTTCCTGTAATATAATTTTTCATATTTTTGTTGAAAAACTTTAGATCTACTAAGAGAACAATTCCTGCACATCTTTGAAAATATGGTCTAAATATGATAACATTATACAACAGGATTATTGTGAAATTAGTTAAAAAGCCTACATGAAATCTCTTTGGTGACTCTGGTACTTGTTGGTGTGTGGTTCATATTACACTGAAATGTCTTCTTTTCAGTCAGCCAGAGGGATAGTCAGTTGGCTATTGGAGGTGTAAAGACCACTTTGCTGCAAGACAGCTGGGAAATGCTTTACTCCACTTGTTATGAACCACCAGTTCCATGGACTTTCACTGGTACAGAAAGGATTCCAGAAGCCAAACAACCACCAGTGACGTGAGCTCAGGAGGATTCCACAGCAGGGCCTCAAGGGTAAGACCAATGGAGCTTTCTGCTGAGCTGTTGGTAAAAAAATGCATACTGTATTAATAACTAGAGTTATTCTAAATTTGCAGAAATGTAATGATAATCCTTAATTTCTCTTTCCAATGTGAGATCAGCTATACTGACATGTAGTAATATACAAACATTGCTCCAGTCAGTGTAATGCTGCTTTTCATCAACTAGAGACATTTAAATTGTATGTTGGCATTTATTTGTTCTTGGCCAAAAGCTCTATTAGGAGATACACCCAATGCTCATATTTTTATCCATACTACATACTTTCCAACTGTCCCATTTTCTGTTTGACAGTCCCAATTTTAACCACAATTCCTGGTTTCTACTGAAATGTCCTGACTTTCTCTTTGATCTCCAGCACTGGAGAAAAAGATACAAAGTTTCTGAAACTTAATTAAAATAAGAACAATTTTGGCAGAAATGTGTTCAAACTTTCATAACCTGCCAAATTTGATAAAACGGACATTGTTATGGTGTGTCCATATAATCGGCGTGGCCAAAAATTTGCCACGCTGCACTCGGCACAAGTTTTTCAAATGTTGCGAGGTATGATATTATAGAATGTATACGTTATTGTATCACATGTCTCAACGCACACAACAACTATTTATGATCTATTTAGAGAGATGAAATTCTGTCAAAAGCATAGTTTATTCACTTCTCACCAGTGATGAACACATTTTTAGCCAGGCATGGATTTGTGGCGAATTACACACTTTGCCTTCTGTGCATTTTTTCGCATTTCGCCAAGACAAAATTGTCACCAAGACTAAAAAGTTGCCATAAGCAATTGACTTTAATGCATTTGGATAAAAAAGTTGCAGAGACAAAAACTCGACTCAAGAAAAGACACCCATTCACTTTAATGCATTTGGAATGAGAAAAAAATGTTGTGTGTAAAAGGTTTTTGATGCCTCTTGACTTCAACAAGTTTTGCTAATTTTTCATCATTTCGCAAGTTTTTTCACAGTTAAGTAGATTTTTCAGTTAAGCGAAACAGGACAGATTCACTCATCACTACTTCTCACTCCAGCTATTGCCACTTCTACAACGTGCTTACAAGTAACATACCACCCATAAGTCTCCAATCAACCCATTACCAGTAAGGTAAGGTGAAGGCCAGACAAGGAGATTCGGGGGCGAATCTCCCCATTTTTTACGTTTTCTTTTATTGTGTGTTAAGTGATTTCTGCATGAGCCGACCCATAAACAAATGTAGCATGCCCCTCAAATTAATTTAAAAACATTGTTCACACATAAATCTTTAATAGTTTCGACTTTTGAAGACAATCCCGCTTTAAAAAATAAAAAGTTGCCAGCGTTTTTTACCACTTCAATACAGGACATCAATCATGTCACTAACATAAGATTGAGGAAGATGTAGCTTTGTTTCTGGTGAAAGAGGTAACGTTCAGATATATTCACACTTCACTGAATTTGCGGAGTAACGACCATTCGCTAGAGTGAAAAAACGCTAGCAACAGTCTCGTTTTGTTAGCAAATTGCCCTCGACGCCTGAATTGGTGATGTCTCTATGGATGGGATTTCTGGCATTGTCACTAGCGTTGGCCACTTCAACCTTAAGTGAATCTGCCCCAATGTCGCCATCCCAGCAAAGGATCACACCATAGCATCTGCACAGTAATTTTCATAATACAAAGTAATTCTATACGGCCAGTTCACCATAAAGAAGGAGTTCCGGTCTGCGTGCCTATCTTCTCAGACTTCGCTCCCAAAATGGCGGCACCCATGTCCGCTACGTGGGTAGCGGTGTCAACGCACTTCCTGTACCGTCAGCATGCCGCAACAGATGCACTGCTAGACATGTCACGGCACCTGCAACAGATTTTGCAGCCAAATTAGTTTTAAAAGTACGCCCTCGATGCCATGACACTGTCCAAGTATAGGTTCTGTTTTATTGTGTTCCTGAGTGTTAAGATTGCTCTCTACTATTGATTTCTGGATTTGACCCTGCCTGAACTTGACCTTGATCCTTATCTGCCTGTCTTGGGAACTTTTGCCTGGATTTTGACCATGTCTCTGGTTTAACCCTTGTATGTACCTTGAACTTGAACTTTGACTCCAAGGCTTCCTCCTAGGTCCTGACAACTCCCGCTGGGAGCCGATAGGCTCCCTTACACACACCAACCAATGATTATGGGTAGTGATGGGCAACAGTGGGGCATTTCGCTTCACCAAATGAGAAATTCGGGAAACGGTGAAAAATTCACGAAACGCTGCAGCATCTCGTTTTGGACATGGGCATCCGCTTTTGGATGCCGGTGTCCGTTTTTTTGTTGCCGAAAATGGGCGCCGGCGTCCAAAACCACACCAGGCGAATTTTTGCTGCCATTTCACAAATTTATTCGCTGGTGGCGAATCATGGGCATTTACCCCAGGCGAATGAATTCGTCCATCACTAATTACAGGCTCTCCCTAGCCTACCCTGTGTTTGAAAGAAATTGGCAGCATGTGAGCCTTTTTTTTCTATGGAAAACATAATAAGGTTCTTTAAGAATGTAGGGTGATGAATACTGTATGCTATTGCAGAACTAAAAACACCTCAACTACAATTAAACTTCACCATCCCATTGACTGAAATTTTACCAATTCACATATTTACATGGTTTTGCAAATTTTTCAGTGCAGCAAAATGGGCAGTTTCACTCACACCCCACTCATCACTATAAAAATCATCACACTTCTAAGATTAAACAGCCACTGACCACATATGTATTTGGAGGCAGGGGAGAATTAGGTAGTATACCTTGTGTTCCAGCTTAATGGCTTTTATAGATATATGTTCATTGAAGATCTTAAAATGTATGATATAATTCCTGTTCAATTAAGGATTATAATTTTTTTATCTAACATCATTTCTAACATCGTCGAAGACAACGCGTTGCGCATCAAAAACGTGCCATGACTCGTTTTTTTTTGCCAATTTGCGAATTTCGCTGGAAATTCGCAAATTTTTAGGTGAAGAAAAACGGGGTACATTCGCCCATCACTAATCATTTCTAATACACTCCTCTTATAGCAACACAACAATAATTTACTTGGAATATTTAAAGGAAAACTTTACTCATGTGTCACTGGAAAATCAAATTTCTAAATATTGCCATTGTATTTACTAAAGTTGGCCCTCTGCATCATATTAGGCACTGTGCTCATAAATCATGGAGGCCCCTCATCTGCAACCTGAATTAAAAAAAGTATATACTTTACCCTACAGCAATTTTAATACAGGTATGGGACCTATTATCCAGAATGCTTGGGACCTGTGGCTTCCGGATAACGGGTCTTTCCGTAGTTTGGATCTTCACACCTTAAAGGGGACTAAATAGTTTTGTGCAAAGAAAAATATGTATGAATATTTTTATTTATATAGAGATACTTATGCACACAGCAATGTACAGCAGAACAGAACAATATTAATAGAAAAAACAGAGGTCAATGCAATAATGCAAATAAATACAGTTACATTAAAGATTAATACTACATACTTGTAGTGGGGTAAAGAGGGAGTTAGGGAGGCCAGTTAGTAGCAGTTGCAGTAGTCTATGAGACATAGGATGAGAGCTGGGCTTATAGGTTTAATGAGCATGCCATCAATAGAAATTGTCAACGGGGTAGAAAGATGCCAGGTGTAGGTGAAACAAACAAAAACAGTTCAGTTTGAAGTGACATTGATCCAGTTGAAGATTTGCTAGAAGGCAGAGATTTGAGTCTCAGTTCCAGCTGTTATTAAAGGGATCTTATCACACAGATGACAAAGCCAAATGAACAGATGACATCTCCCAAAGACAGAGTGTATATGGAGAACAACAGACCTAATGCAAAACCTTGGGACATCCCCACATTATGTGGAACTAGTGATGAAGTTTGTTTTTTTAGCATAACAGACAGAAAAATATTGGTTAGAAAGGGGAATAGGAAATGGAAGTCGGGATGCAGCCTGATTATAGATACCAAATATGCAGATGTACATGGGTGCAAGTTTGAACATGAATGGAAAGGTCAGCTGTATTAAATTCAGATGAAGCATCAAGGAGTATTGAGGCCCTTACACACGGGTCTAGATGCACCTCATTCTTTTCAATGAGGTTGTACCCACGAGACGCAGTGCGTTCGGTTGTACCCACAAGAATGCAGTGCCTTCGGTGCTTACATGCGTCTCGTGGGTACAACCTTATTGAAAAGAATGAGGTGCGTCTAGACCTGCGCTCCCCTGCGGCTGAACACAGCCAAGAGCAACGCAGGGGAGCGCAGGTCAAAAACGCCCATGTGTAAGGGCCCTTAGAATGGAAAAGTTAATTTTGGCTTTGGCAACCTGAAGATAATTTTACGGCTGAAATCAGGCCCGCCATCGCGGGGACAGGGGGGGACAAGTGTTCCGGGCCTGGGGCTGAAGGGGGGCCCAGCAGCGCTGCAATTTTCAAAAGAGCAGGGCCCCCCTTACGAGCACAGAAGCATGCGCTTGTAGTGAAGTCCTGAGGCAGAATACAGAAGTGTCAAACAAATACGAAGTCCTGAAGAGGCGGAAAGACCCGGAGTCCCGAAAGGAGCAGACACTGAAGTCCTGAAGCGGCGAAATACCTGAAGTCACGAAAGGAGCAGACACTGAAGTCCTGAAGCAGCGAAAATAGCCGAAGTCACGAAAGGAGCCGACACTGAAGTCCTGAAGTGGCGAAAAGAACCGAAGTCACGAAAACAGCTA